>JAZGQO010000010.1:1210000-2410000 GCA_036850965.1 Patella caerulea | reverse complement strand
AGAACTTGTAAATTTTATTTAAACTGACCTGATCGCAAAGCAGGTACAAGTTGATCAAAAAACAAAACTTTACATAGGAATATTCTATAATACTGTGGAAGAAATGACTGAACTAAGTCCAAAATGTGAAAATGAGGGGACAGGTCATACTATACTATAGGATAGGGATCACCATTTTCTTTAGTTTAAGAGAATTGTTACTTTCATTTTCTTTCTTTTATTTTCTCTTTTTTTATTTCATGATTGGAAAATTCGTTAGTTTAATTTTATAATTGGTCGGGTGGTAGCACGGCTTGTAAGGGTCTACAAGAAATCCTGCGGACTATTATAAGTACTGTGTAATTCGGTCCATTCGCGGATGAATATTTGACACAGTTCGGTGATTGAGGCGAGAATCTGTAAGTATCGCAAATACTAATGTAATTTCTTTCTTATTTTCTCGTAATATACTATTCTTGTTCCATTAACAACAAAATCCTTATACAGACGACGTCTTAAATGTTCAATTATGCGGGTTTACAGGCAAATTCTTGTAAATTGAGGTTGCGCAGTCGCAGTACTTGTACCAAACAATCATGGTTGTGAAAAAAAAATGTCCTTGCTCAGCGTTTGAGATCAACCTCTCCGAGTTCCGTCTTCTTAAGACGCCATTGTTGATACTAGTCAATTAGGTGTGTTGTTAATTCATTCCATTAGAAGGCTGATGGTTCAGTATAAAATATTTTCCAATCGTGGATCCCCTATTTATTTCCAACACGAGCCTCCAGAAGTTTCGGGGGACTTGCCCAGCTCTTTGTCCCCATGTGCGCGCAAACTCAAGCGCAGACGCACAAACTTACGCATGTACGACTGAACTTGCGCAGTCAGATCTTCAGGGTGGATAGAAGATTGCAGACGATTTAATTTCAACCATTCTATCAATTAAATACGTGCAGATTTGTTAGATAATGTTAGAATTCCCCAAATCAAAGATGGCCATTGCCACATTGTACGTCATGACCAACATCAATATGGCGACCATGTTTACACATAAATTATCTCCCACAAGTTTGCTCGACGTTGTCGTTTTAGATGCTCGGCTGGTGCGTCTGTCAGCACTGCTGAAGTAAATTTATCCGAAATGAATTAAAGGCTTTAAACCCAAACAAACTACCCCAAACTTGTTTAGTATGATAATAAAATTAACTTTTTCAGTAGAACTAAATCTAAGCAATGATATTCAATAATATGACATGAGTGCAAAGCTCAAATTCAAATCAAGTGACTTAGTCATTATACTTAGCAATACGCAATAGCTGCAGCCGAATGAATGTATTCACAGTGATTATGAAAACACAACACATCCCATGGCCATACACATCTTGTGGTAGGTAGGATGGCCGAACAGTTAGCACATGTGTGCTGTATCATAAAGCCTGTATGGGCTTGAATCCCCGGTTGTACGTGACAAGGAGTATAGCCGGGTCGCCTGTCCAACTCATGAGACCATGAGTTTTCTCAGGGTCCTCGTGTAACATGACATGTTTCCTCCCACTGCTAAAGACCCCTACTTGGCATTGGATTATTGATATAAAAAATTTAACCATATGTTAGACCCGAAATGACCTAGTTTGTGTGGAGTGGAGTTTAACCCATTTCTCTCTCTGTCATACACCTTCCAGCACATCTGGGTAATGTTCTATAGGTTAAACATACATTATGCAAGAGATAAATCGGCCTATTACAAGTCTTTCTTTAGGCCTGAATTGTTATCTAAATTATCAATTAAATAGAGATATTAATTAACTTATCCAGACCATAATAAACTCTCGATGTCAAAGCTAGTCTTCGATGTTGGGTGGATTAGATTCCTACATGCCATTGATAGTCAAATTTATCAATAATCCAGACTATGATGTTTATATTAATGATTTTAGTAATGATGACTGAGGTTATGCGAATATTTCACCCTCTTCGTTCTCGGCTCATAGTGGATCAATATGACTGACATTTTCAGCAAATTAACTTTACACTATGTAGTTTTCAACTATTATAGAGAGAACTGCCATCACTTCATCTTATCTCCCATAATGTAACTGTAAGTGACAAAGTGCAGGAGAACCCAACAACATGTAAAACAAAACGGACAAACAAAGCAAAGCACCCAAAATTGCAGGAAATAAATAGATCAAATATACACGTAGTGAATCGATCCACAGTCAGACATAAGCGTCCACTGTGCTTCTGTACAGTTAGTTGCCCATAATACAGGCACCACTCAAACTAAAAAAAAAAAACAGAGTTATCAGTACAAGAAAAAACGTCATGTAACCTGTCATGACTGACAGTGATTGTCTTCTGAGTGGTGGCAGTGGATCTGTTGACGTCCCGAGCAAGAAACTCAGAGTTTAATGATAATTATCACGAAAGAGCATTAATCTGGGTTAGAATTTTGGGAAAGGCTAAAATTTAATTATCAAAAATTAAGTAGTGCACAAACAGGAGCAAAGTCGAACTAGTAGAAGTGCTTGATTTTCCTGGTACCGGTACTTCTGAAACCGCTTTAGAATCAAGAATTGGCCTGTAATACTATAGTGTAATTAATTTTGTATAGTCAGAATTTTATAATAACCTTCATAGCCAGTCTTTCCTTTGTCAGTGGTGCAGGATGGATGGCCTGACAAGGACATCTATCTAGTCATACGGATAGGACAAAAAACCAAGGTCCTATGTACACATTTTTGCATGCATGTAAAAGATCCCTTGGCTATTCAAAATTGATATAAGAGTAGGTTATAGTGCCGTTGCCCGAGCAAAATTTCCTTCGTAGCACCTTGTATTGTATGCCGGTCTTCATAAACCCAGTTGGAGCAGAACCATAGGACGTTCAACTCCATTTTATTTTCGTAGCTATTGAAAATATTTGTATGCAATTAATGCAGTGTGTGGAGCAACAGTGGTTAAGACACTGACTAGCTAATCTGTAATCTAGAGGTCCCTGCATTGGACAGGAAAGATTACTTGGATATTCCGCCAAGGTTCTCTCTTGTCAGTGAGGGGGTTGGGATGGCCTAGTGGTCTAGAGTGTCGCGCTTTGACCTCTAGCTGGCCGGTCACCTATGGCTTGCGGCTGTGGTTTCGATCCGTGGTGTGAGCGTATGTGGCATGGGGATAGGGGCGCCTTCTCAACCTCGTGGGTTTCCTCCGGGCACTCCGGCTTCCTCCCACTGCTAAAGACCCCTACGCGCAAGCGAATTATTAAAATAAAATTGAACCATATGTTAGTCCCAAAATGACCTAGTTTGTGTTGAGTGGAGTTAAACCCCATTTCTCTCTCTCTCTCTCTCTCTTGTCAGTGATTTATGATGGTGGGCCTGACCACTGTCTGGTTGTTTAGATTTGACGAAAAAAGGTCCCGATACATTGAAATAAAATTGAAACCATATGTTAGTCCCGAAATGACTTAGTTTATGTCGAGTGGACGTTAAACCCCATTTCTCTCTCTCTCATTAGAACAGTATGGTACAATGTTAAACGCTGTTTAATTTTATATCAGTGGATTATGGCCCCTTATAGTACGAAAAGTTGCTTTTTTTGACTTTTATTTTAGCTTGTTTGCTGTCCATCTCTTGCTGAATGAATGACAACCACTTGTTTTATTTCAGATTTTGTACAAGAACTAGTCGGATGAATACACAGCGATATGATGATGAATGTACACAGTCTGTCGAATAGTATATCTATTAATACTTCCCAGCTCAACGCTACCATGATGGACGATGACATCAGTGATCCAAGCTCCCCGGAGAGTACTTTTGATGCATCTGAGTTACTGCATGGTTCCGTATCGGATGAAGTAACAGCTCAACTAGCCGCAGCAGGTAACAAGCGAATTATTATAATAAAGTTGAACCATATGTTAGTCCCAAAATAACTGAGTTTGTGTCTAATGAATTTTAAACTCCTCTCTGTATCTCTAAAGACCCCAATTATTGTGAAAAAATTGAACCGTATGTTAGTCCTCAAATAACCAAGTTTGTGTCGAGTGACTGTTATCTCCTTCTCTAAAGGCCCCAACGTGCAAGCGAATTAATGTGATAAAACTTATCTCTTTGTTAGTCCCAAAGTGACCTAGTTTTTGTCTAGTGGATGTTATACACTGTCTGTAGTTTAAATTATTATCTTCTATCCTAAATATGTATTTTGCCCTCTTTTTTTTTTAGGCACAGTAGGAATAGCTGCAGCAGCTGCCATAGCAACTGGACGTAGAAAAGGCCATCCACACCAATTCGAAACAAATCCATCAAGACGAAAGCGTCAACAGACACGATTATTAAGGTAAATTTTCAATCGTTAAACTAAACAAAATTAAAGAATACTACAGAACTAGAGTTGTTAAGATGTCATTTGTTATTGTAGAAAATTAAAAAAATACTAGAACAAGAGTTGTTAAGAAGTTGTTTTGTTATTGTAGAAAATGGGGAGGGGTGGCCGAATGGTTAGCACAAACTTGCTGTATAATAAAGCCTGTCATTGAGTCAACTGGCGTGGTTTCGAATCCCTTGTTGTACGTGACAAGGAGTAGGGTTGCCTTTCCATTCTCCTGACTTTAATCCGGTTTCCTCCCCTTGCCAAAGACACCTATTGGCAAGGGATTTATTGAAATGACATGAAATGGTGTTTAACTTCCTACTCTTTTGCGCCTAACCTGAGCTAATGGAAGATGGTCATACGCCATGCCCATACAGTGTGGTATGAGGGAAATTTGCCCGGGCAGCGGGCCAGCGGTGCTAAGGCCTACTCTTATACCGAATTTCAACTGCCAAGGGATCTTTTACGTGCACTCCAATGTGTACACGGGACCTCGTTTTTTTATCCCATCCGAACGACTAGGCAGCTGTCCTTGTCAGGCCCTCCTTTTGCATCACTGACAAGGGGAAATCACGCCGGAAAATCGAATTATTGAAATAAGATTAAACCATATGTTTGTCTCAAAATGACCTATTTTGTGTCGAGTTTCTCTCTCTTTATTGTAGAAAATTAAAGAATACTATAGAATTGGAGTTGTTCAGATGTTGTGTTTGTTATTGTAGAAAATTAAGGAATACTATAAATTAGACATTACTAAACTTATCCAGACCATAATCAACTCCTGGTGCCATCGCTAGACTGCGATATTGACTGGACTAGAATCCTATATGTTGCTTAACGCTCTTTGATAATTAAATCAAAAAATGGATAGTGGAGACTTTGCTGTTCGATTACTAACTGTAGTAATGATGATCGAGACTAGATGGAAATATCAATCTCCCATAATGTATCCTTTCACATGTTGTTTTGTTATTGTAGAAAATTAAAGAACACTATAGAAGAATATACGACACGTGTAGGACAGCAGGCAGTTGTTTTATGTTGTACACCTGGACGACCAAATAGTTCAAACAGTTCATTTAAAGTTTTTGGATCTCAACCCCTAGAAAACGTGGTAAGTTTTCAGATATCAGCTGCTAGAAAACAAAAGGTTTGGATATCGACCTCTAGAAAATGTAAGTTTTCGAATCTCAGCCCCTAGAAAATTATATTTATATATTGTGAATTTTAACCAAACTTGATACTGAAGCGAGAAGACTCAACCCCAAGAAAATACTGTTACTGTTTTGGGCTTCGTTAGTGTGGTTAAAAAATATTCTAAATAACTCATGTTCGGACTTTATCCCGCTGATCTTCTTGCGAACATTGCGCATGTGAGAAAATAGGTGGTACACTGTTTGTGGATACTCTTATCTGTTAAACATTCACCTACTGAATTTTACGGATCCTACATAAAATTGGAGGAGGGGGGTTGGGATGGCCTAGTGGTCTAGAGTGTCGTGCTTTTCGAACTCTAGCTGGCCAGTCACCTCTGGCTTGCGGCTGTGGTTTCGATCCCTGGTGTGAGCGTATGTGACATGGAGATAGGGGCGCCTTCTCAACCTCGTGGGTTTCCTCCGGGCACTCAGGTTTCCTCCCACTGCTAAAGACCCCTACGCGCAAGTGAATTATTGAAGTAAAATGAAACCATATGTTAGTCCCGAAATGACCTAGTTTGTGTCGAGTGGACGTTAAACCCTATTTCCCTCTATCTCTCCAACGTAAAGTGACAAGCGTTGAAAACGATGCAGGGCTAAAAAGCAAATTCTGCCAATCAATCACAAAAGTTAAAACATATTGTTTGGCGTTGTTTAATTATATCACGGTTCTATTCGCGGTGGCTAAGCGGGCAAAACACTGGCTCTCTCGCCTGGTGATCGGGTATTCGATCACTGCATTGCCAAGAAAGTTCATCCCAATTTTCCGTTGTGGTGTCAGTGATGCAGGATGGAGGTCCTGACAAGGATAGCTGATTAGTCATTCAGATGGGATGAAAACTGAGGTCCCGTGTGCACGTAAAAGATCCCTTGACAGTTTGAATTTGATATATAAGAGTAGGCCGTAGTTTATGGTATATGCCTGTCTTCATTATCTCAGTTTGGAGCAGAACAGTAGGATGGCAAACACCTTTATGTTATATTATTTTCAACCATTATATTGTTATATTATTCAACTATTTCAACCATTATATTGTTATAATATTCAATCAGTATTTAGAAATATTGTATTGTTATATTGCAGATAAAGAGTACTAAAACAGCTGTGATGCAAGATCTAGAAGCCATGTTACAACAAGAAGCTCCACAGACTGGTGTTGATACGTCACATTTACACGAGTTACCTCCCTTAGTTATTGATGGTATACCAACTCAAGTTGATAAAATGACTCAGGTTTGTTACAGTTACTTCCCTTGTTAATCCATCCTGCGATAGTTGCGTCAGACAAAAATGACACAGGAATGTTACAGTTACTTCCCTTTATTAATATATCCCATTGTAGTTGCCTCAGTTACTTCCCTTGTCAATACACGAACATGGTAGTTGCGTCAGACGAGAACATTCCTCATCCACAGGAGTATGTGGCAAGTGGAATTTGAAGCAGATTTGGAAGAAAAATATAAATTCAGACAGTTTCTGTGGTTGCTGTCGTGTCCGGTCATGATTTGTTTTTGTACACCAACATGTGGACATATATTGTATTTTTATCCGATTTTTATGCAACTTGAAATATAGGTTTTATCCCCCATAAGGTCTTGGTTCATTTCGATATTTGATCATAATAATATTATGGCCTCTGATTGTATGAAAAATCATGATTTTAGTATGTGGCTACTAATACTATAGAGGTCACAAAATTTTATCAGATTTTGATGAAATGTATGTTTATAACCCCAAAATCATGATTCCTTTCGGTGCATGAATATTGGACCATAACTGAACATTGTTGTGTACGGTATTATTTTCTATTTTCAGGCCCAGCTGCGTAACTTTATACCAGAGATGTTGAAATATTCTACAGGTCGTAGTAAACCTGGTTGGGGTAAACCAGAATGTCGTCCTGCGTGGTGGCCTGTTGATCTACCCTGGGCTAATGTCAGGTCGGACGCTAGATCGGACGAGGAGAAAAAACGAGTAAGTTCCTAATTTGGTTGCAATTGTTATATGCCCACATTTTCGTATGGACACATAAAAGACATAAAAGAGGTATTTTCGGGACTAACACGTGGTCCCTTCACATTTTACAGGTCATAGATTATATCCGATATTGACCAAAGTAGAAATATGGGTTTTTATCTCCCAAATCTTGGTTCCTTTTCATATTCATGTGTATCAGCCCTTAACTTTCTGGATTATTAAAAAAAATAGCATCTTTAGCTGACCGATCCTCTGGAGGTCACAATTTTTATTTAATTAAAAAAATCCCCAACTTACTATATGTCAGTGTTACACTGTAAATGGCTTTTTATATGTTTTCATGTGGGTGTGTATTGTTGTTACCCCTGTCTGTCCATTTGACTTTATACATCTTCCAATGTAATAAAATTGGTCATTTTACAGCGTTATTAATTACAAATAAAATCTGAAGTGCTATCACTTGGCGATTATCAACTTTGTTGAACCGAAAGTAACGTGAAGTACGGTCAGTCTCGTTGCGTTGGAGAAGACCTTGCTTTTGATTGGTCCTGCGCCTGCGATCCCAATCGACACCATTTTGGCCGTTAAACACTGTTACCTAGGATCCTTTAGTCTACCAATAATTTCTTTCACATTTATTAGCCCGTTTCAGCAAGAATAGTAGCATGTTAGATACGTTTCAATCTGTGAGTTTGTTTAAAAATATGATATGTTGTTATTACTCTATCAACAGGTTTCATGGACGGAAGCATTACGTACCATTGTAAAGAATTGTTATAAACATCATGGCCGTGAAGATTTATTGAGTGTATTTAACGAAGGTGTTGTACAGCAAGCGACTGTTAATTACGCCAGTACCATGTATCAGACTATCAATAATCCTGATGGTACCGTATCCATAATACATATAGAAACAGGGCCTAATGGGAACCCTGTTGTAACATTACCAGATGGTACTCAAGCTACCGTCGTACACGCTGTAAGTATTATAAAGGGAAGTGTGGGGGGGGTGGATGGCAAAATGATTAGTGTGTTGTATCATAAAGTCTGTCATTGCGTCAACTGGCGTGGTTTCAATTTCCGGGTTGTATGCGACAAGGAGTAGGGTCGCCGGGCCGATCTCGTGGGTTTTTTACTTGGGCCTTTGGTTTCCTCCCACTACTAAAGACCCCTACATGCAAGCAAGTTATTGAAATAAAAATTTTATAGAGGCATAATGAGGAATCCTCTTAAAATCCGAAATGTTCAGTAGCATGTTTTTTAGTTATTCCCCGTCCACATTGATATTTACTATGGTACCAATTAGTGACATTATTCATTGAAGTTTAGGGAGAAGTCCTCTATTGAATTTCAAATTCTTCATATAGAATTCGATCATATTTTGTGCAGTTAATTTTTCTAGTCAGAATTTAAAATTTTGGATAAAACCTGTTGTTGATGTATAATTAAGAGATAATACAAAGAAAGATATGATCTTGCTATTCATGGGCGTACAGGCAAACAAACGTCCACTTCTATTACGACTATTATTAATATTAACATCAAGATTTATTTTATTGCTTCAGATACCCGGTCACACGCAGCAAGAAGCAACCCAAGCTGTTCAAACATTGGCTGATGTAGCAACTAATCAGGAAATCGGTAATCATATGACGCCTGTCAGTGTTGAGATGGCAGACGGTCAAGGTGGCGTGGCCACGTTATCGGGAGCTACGATTAATCAGAATGGACAAATTATTCTCACTGGTGATGCTTCTATTGGAGGTGATTATTTATTTATTGTGAATCGTAACTCCAGAAATTCCATCACTCTGGGGCTAACATGTGCGGGATGTATCATAAAGCCTGTCATTGACTTGAGTCAACTGGCATGGTTTTGAATCCCCAGTTGTAAGTGACTAGGAGTGGGGTTGGTTTCCTCCCAACACTAAAGACTAAAGACCCCTATGCACAAGCTAATTATTGAATCGTATCTCCATGAATCCCATCACTCTCCCATATATAACAGCTAATGGCAAAAAACAACTAATATTGTTGAGACTTTAACTGACTCTTCCCTGAATCAGGAGTCAGGATCAGTACATTAATGAGCAGCCATGATCTATTTTATTATTCAGTGCTATTATCACAAGCTTTGAGTTTGTCTGTAGCAATTGTCCACGGGCTACCACAATATCTTAATTTGCTTGGTAGGACTTGAAACAGCATGTCAGGTCATTCATTTTTATCGTGAACTAAGTTGACCATTCTCGAATACAGTATTGCCTGGGTAGTATGATTTTCTGTGTTTTCAACAAGCAAAAATAAAGCACTCTTGATTATCCCCATCACACATTATCCATCAGAACACAATCTGAAAATTTTTTGGGTCAAAAATTATCGCCTTCCTGTTTTGTTCTTGGTAAACATTGATCTGGTTATGAATCGTAACATGAATCGAATACTTGCTCCTGAATCGCAATACATATCGTATCGTAGCACCTTAATCGCAATACATATCGTATCATAGCACCCTTGTCAGTGGTGCCCTGATAAAGACAGCTGTCTAGTTGTTAGGATGGCACGATAAATCAAGGTCTCGTGTACACATTAGCATCTAGTAAAAGATCCTTTGAAATTAGATATAAGAGTAGGCTGTAGCTTCGCTGCCCAGGCTAAATTATCCCAATAGCACACTATGGCGTATGCCCGTCTTCATTAGCCCAGTATAGGAGTAGGACGTTAAACCCGATTTCATTTTTTCCAGACTCACAACCGCAACACATGTCGATTAAAAAAAGTATACATTCATAATTCTTACGTAAAACCATGAAGGGAATTATATGAATAAATTGGGTACAGTAATGGGTAACCTAATGATTATATAAAACTGCTTCCAGAATAGGCCATCCTGTCTGCGATATCACTTCGGTGGAAGCGGACGTTAAATAAAGCTATTTTACACACAGGCCAGCCTGTTGTTTTCTTGATAAATATTGACCTACTAATCCTCTTAATCACAACAATGTATCGGTCCGTGACTGCAATTATATAAAATTGAATGATATTTTTCTGTTGCAGGCATAGTAACGATTCCTGCTTCCGTTTACCAGACAGTGGCTACAAGTTTAGCATCAATAACTGATGGGGTACAACAAAACGTTCAAGTTGCTATGGCACCAATAACATTAAAAACAGAAGTTCCTGATGCCACTCAGGCCGTGGAAGTTTCATCAATGGACCAATCGCAGATAACTCGCAATGCGACGTGACGGAGACGTCTCATGTGACATTTTGTTAAATAACTTTAGAATCATGTTTAAAGTGTTTATGTTAAATTCTAGTTTTGGACATGTTAAATTCATGTGGTGTTCTGGACGTGTTTATTTCATGTGGTTTTACAGTAGGAGTTGTTGCTGACGTGAATGGTCGAACAAGATTCGACAGAGATGCATGTAAACAAGCTGACAATTGTTAATTTGCGTGGATGATGAACGTTCAACCAAGGCAGACGACTGTTGATCTGCATTATATGATATAAGGTCGAACAAGATTTGACAGAGATACACAATGTTGATCTGGGTGGACGATGAATAGTGGACCACGATTCTATACGAACTGACATGTTGATCCGCGTGACCAAGATTCTACAGAGATACACAAGCTGACGGAAGTTGGTACGCGTGAACGAATGGTGCACCTTGATACTAGCGACAAATGTTGATCCGCGTGGATGATGTAAGGTGGACGAAGATTCTATACGAATCTGACAGGAATTGATACATGTCTCTGATGTACGTGCCAGAGTTACAGAATCGTATCTAAACATTATACGAGAAATCCCCCAATACTAAAACACTATGAACATTAAAACAACGATGTTTAGGTTTTGTGAAAGTAACCTTAAACTTTAAATATGAAACAATAGATTGAAATATAAAAACCAGCCATCTTCCATTTGTGTACAAAAATCCCCCCCCCCCTTACTATAGAGACATGTTGATTAGTGGGGTGGGGTTGGGTGGTCGGTTGATCACTCGTTTCCATCTAATACTAAAGACCCCTACACAGTGGCAAATTATTGAAATACTGTAGAATTGAACCGTGTGTTAGTCCCAAAATAAACTAGTTTGTGTTGAGTGGATGTTAAACCCCATTTCATTCCCATGTTCTCTTCTAAATGTTATTGTCCAGGGGCGTTTTAAGGTTTAACATGGCGGAGACTATGCTATTTTGAGGGCCCTCTTTCGTGAGGGTCCATGAGGAGGATGTCTTGATTGATGATTTTCATACCAGTGCAGTGCAATTCACTCTCATTCAGTAGTGGATTCGACAGTAACAGTGTAAAGAAAACTGATTCGGGCATGGGGGCCCTTTCCCTTGGCCAGAGGGGCCCTTTTGTCATACGAGGGGCCTTTTTGTCTGCCCTCCCTAGCTAGGATACATTTCATTTTTCTCATCAATTTAAGTATTTTACTCTGGTTTTATTTGTTCAACTTCTTTGATTTTTTTTTCGCGAGGAGGCTGGCGTCTCAGCTATAAAACGCCTTTGTTATTGTGGGCAGGTGGAGAGGGATCCACTGGTTTACATCTAATACTAAAGACCACTATTAAACCCCAATTCACTTGCACAACCTCTTTTAGGTGTGATGTCACATGATGTACTTATGATTGACGACGGATATAACATGTCACATGATCATGGATATAACATGTCACATGACCTTCTCGTATTCATTGAAATTTTTTAATCTTCCGTCAAATCGCCCCTGAATAATAATCTCTTTATAGAGCATCGTAGAAATGCTCACAAATAAAACGCCACTGACATCTTCTGCAAGATGGAATTCAGTTTGTGGAGAAATGATATGAAATGGGGTTTAATGTCGTTGATGAGATATGAAGTATATTTTCTTCTGTAATATGTGAAATGATGACAGCCATAAGCATTAATTTTAAGTTTTATAATTTGTATTATAGTCGAGCAATATTTTCTGCTTCATCGTTAAATCATAGGATAATTAATAGTCTGTTCGATTTACAGTGAACCTCAGACAGAACAGCTGGAACTGGAGTTTAGGGTCTGTTTGATTCACTTTGACAGGACTTTTGGAACAGGGTCTCTTCGATTCACTGTGATAAGACAGTGGGAACATGAGTTCAGGGTCTGTTTGATTCACAGTGACAGGACAGTTGGAACATGACTTCATCAGGGTCTGTTTGATTGACTATGACCCTCAGACAGGACAGTGGGAACAGGCGTTTAGGGTCTGCTTTTTATTTAAAAATGCATTAATCAAAACCTGCCAACTATTGTCATGATATGCCCAGGACTTCATAAATATTATTTATATCGGGCCACAAAAATTGTATTTTCTTTTCTTCTGCGTCCTGACAAAATAAATAGCATCTTGAATCGTGTAACTTAAGAATTTACAAGAAAAGAGCACTTTCAAGTACTTTTGGTTTTTGAATAACTTTTCCCTGAAAACAAAATAGGAAATTTTTGCAGGTTTTGCCAAGGAAGAGAATTAGTATGATCTATGGGAGAGAGGTGATATTGGTATTATTATTATTTAATGTATGTTCATATTCACCAAGATGTATATAGAATATTATTTACTCTTTAAGATTCAATAAAAATCATATTAAAACAAATATATTGTGTATACAAGTCTATAGGTCAGTTTACAATTTGCTGGGTAGATATGGCGGTGTGGCACGACAGGTGTATTCTCACTCGGCAATCCTCGGCAGATTACGGATCTACATCTAGCGCTTTAAGAAAAAATTTTCAAAATTGCGTGGTTCGAAGGGTGTGTAGAATTTTCAGTGCAAACTTGTCCCTGTTTAAAGAAAATCGGATGAAATGGAAAGAAAACAGATTAAAACTTTGTAAGATAAAACATTCTTCAAAGGCGTCGTTATTGGCAACGCCATTGGTAATCCGGGAACTTGAAAGTGGTTCTAATGGCCGAGGTTAGATGAACGGTACTGGAATCTGCTGAGGGTTGCCGGTGTATTCTTACATCTTGGGTGTACATGTAGATCAGTCACCATAGGAACTATTTTTACAGCAAATCAACTGTAGTGATTAGTGTAGGCTATAATTAATTTAAACCAAATTGGCGGGGTTTGAGTCTTCTACCCAAATATATCCCACCAAAGGAAAATCGCAGCACTTGCGAATCCTTGACGAGCACCCAGTACTCAAATTTAAGCACTCTGGTTTTCAGTTATCCTGTGGGAGATATTAAACTGAATGAAAAATAGCCTAGAGACCATGGTCCGATAATGACGGAAGGGGCGGGGTTTATGCTTTTTAACCAATCGGATGTGAGAAGTAGTTATATGCTGGAACTCAAATCTCCCACAGGGAGAGGGGTTTAACATAGGCTAAGCCTGTTCCCCAATCCCATTCAGACAACCTGAATAAAATATTGTTTAAAAAAAACCCCTCAAATCTCCAACTAAAAAGTAAAATGTTACACAGTGTAGGCTACAGGGAATGTGATAGCTTACAATTATAACTTATAAGTTAGGATAAGGGTTAGGGTAAGGGCTGTGGCCTTCAAATTTCGTCACAGTCTCGAGATGTTGACAGGGCTAGCCCTAACCCTGTTGTTGTTGTTCTTGGTGTTTAACGTCCGCTTCCACCGAAGGTGATATCGCAGACAAGTCTTATTTTTGATTTTCATTATCTTAGTGCACGCGCAGGGGTCTTTGGTGTGGGAGGTAACTGGAGTGCCCGGAGGAAACCCACGAGGTTGAGAAGGAGCCCTTTTCTCCATGCCACATAGGCTCACACCAGGGCTCGAAACCACAGCCGCAAGCCAGAGGTGACCGGCCAGCTAGAGGTCGAAGCGCGTCACTTCAGACCACTAGGCCATCCCAACCCCCCGCCCTAACCCTGGGCCAAGCCTAACCCTTATCCTAACCCACAATCCACATATGACGTCATAAGACCAGGCTGCGGTGGATGGAAAAAAACGTTTACTACTTCTCACATCCGATTGGTTAAAAAGCATAAACCCCGCCCCTTCCGTCATTATCGGACCATGGTCTCTAGATTATTTTTCATTCAGTTTAATACCTCCCTGTGGGGGTGGGGTGGGTGTATGGCCGAATGGTTAGCGCATGCGCGCTGTATAATAAGTCTGTCGGAGAGCCAATTGGCGTGGTTTCGATTCCCTGGTTGTATGTACGTGACAAGGAGTAGGATCGCTTCTCCAGCCTCATTTTGGTTGTTTCCGGTTTCTTTCCACTGCCAAAGATCCCTACGCGCGCAAACGAATTATTGAAATGAAATGGAACCATATTTTATTTCCGGAATTACATGGTTTGTGTCGAGTGGGCGTTAAACTCCCCCACTCTCTCTCTCTCTCTCTTCTCTCTCTCTCTCTTTAGAAGAACTGTCCAATTGGAATTGAAAACCGGGATTACTCAGCAAGACTGGGTTCGATCCCTCTGGGATTTGTCAGTGTGGACCGACAAGGAACAGTGTTCACTAAAATGACACAGAACAGTTTACAATCGAGATCAGTGTAAGCCTCATTATAGCACGCCATAGCGCCATCATTAGCCCAGTCGATGCAAAAAAATAGGACGTTAAACCCCATTATATTTTTGTCGAAACAACTCCTTTTTTTTCACAACACATAATGAGAGGTATATAAGCTTCCCACAATAACGTAATGCCCCTTTAGAGGGGACAAGCTCCAAACGCTTTAAATTTGCTTTGGAAGGATGCATCGGAAATTGGCTTTTTTAAAAATACATTTATTGTCCGTCTGTCACTTGGAAAATGTGGGCGCCTGTTTTATGTCCATCTCTTGCTATACGTGGGCCTGTCTTGCATGGCAACCGCTTATGTCTGTCCATCTCTTGCAAAATACGGACCTATTTTGCATGGCAACGACTTGAACTTCACACGCGTTATTCAATTATGCAAATGTCATATTTGGAGTGTACATTGTTTACTCAATTTGGTGTCGACATAGGCCTACGAGCCATGGGGGTAGGGGGGGGGGGGCAGCTGCCCAAGAACTTTCGGGCAAGCTGACTTTTTGGGCAGACAGGTAAAGGGAGAAAAAAAAATTATTTCATCTACTTGGCAAAATAGAGTGCCCGAAATCTAATAAAACACTAACTTTACGGGCTGAAATAGCAGTAAAACGCGTTTGCGTCCGTCAAATATTCCAAAAATTTTTTAGGAGGTCTATGCAAGGTCAGCTCAGCTTCTTCGCCTCTCGAAGAAAACCGGCGCACAGCTGTCTGTAAGCTTAATTTTTTGTAGTTTTACTTCCCTTACTGTCCCTGAGCCCTAATAAAACACTAATTTTACTTTTCTTTTAGTTGAAAACCACGAATTTGTACTGAGTTGACTATGGATTAAAACATTTTGTCTGGAGTCACCCTACTTTGTGCGACATTTTTCGGGCATCGATTAGTATTTGTGAATGCAACTGCAATAGTCTGATTGGATGGTTGGAATTCGGATTTGGACTTCGGTTACAAAACCATTTGATTCTTTTGGAGTTACTTACACGTGCTGAAATAGCAGAAAACGCATTTGCGGTGGTTAAATTTTAAAAAACTTCCCCGGATGGTGAGGCCCCCATACACCGCGACGATTGATTGGTTGTTTGGAATTCGGGTCAACAGGTAGGCTGTATTTGACCAGATTGAAGTTGCTGTATTCACAGGCTAAAATAGCAAGAAGACGCGTTTGCGGCAGTTAAATTTTCACAATTTTCCCGTCTTCGTGGACTGTAAAGGAGTTATTGAAATTCGAGTCAGGCACCTTAATTAAACTAAATTAGATCCCATTGAAGTTGCTTTGTTCATGGGTTGAAATAGAAGGAAAACGTGTTTTCAGCCGTCAAATATTCCAGAATTTTTCTTGAGGGGGGAGGGGCGTCTGTAAACCCCAGTTTGGGTTCTGCCCTCCTAACTGTCATCGAGCCCGTACGCCTATGGGTGTCGAGGAATATGAAAAAATGAAACGGAGTTTAACGTCCTACTGTTCTGCACCTTACATCGGCTAATAAAGACGTGCATACGCCGTACAGTGTGATATGAGGGAAATTTTGCCTGGGCAGCGGCGCTACGGCCAACTGCCAAGGTGTTTCGTCACACCCTAACAAGACAGCTGTCCTTGTCAGACCCTCCATCTTGCACGACGGACAGGAGAAAACCTCGTCGGAAAATCCCGATGAACTTTCTCAGTCAATGCATGAATCGAACACACGACCCCCAGACTAGCGAGCCGGCGTCTTACCCACTTAGCCATCGTGTCTCCCGATAAAACATGTGCATTTTATACATTATTCGACGTAACAGGATCCAAGAAATTTCCATTTCGGGCCACAATGGCAACATATGATCAGCAGAAATAATTCTATCAAACTATAATAAATAAAAGAAATTTAATGATTAAATAAATAAATAAAAATACATTGTATACTGTATATTAATAAATTATACAACTCTCGAATAATTAATTAAAAGAAATTTAATAATAAAAAAAATGAAACATTGTGAATAATTTCATTGAATAATGTTAATCAATAAACAGAAAGGTGACAACTGAAACAAAAATATGGGGGTGGGGTTTATTCCAGGTCCGTAACAAAGGAGGAGGGGGAAGGTAGGCAAAAGTCCCCCCCCCCCCTCCGACTGTAAAAAAAATTGTCGACCATAAAAACAATAGATATACACTGTCCACCAATTTTACAGCATCCACGAGAACACTTTTCACCTCATCGTTTCTCTGAGATGGTAACGGCTTTGGGTTATTCAACGGCTTCGTAAACTTCTTGGCTGTGAACCGGTTCTTCGTAGTATTCTTGAACCGGAGGTCTGGGGTTGCGTTTATCTGGAAGTTTGTATTCTGAAAATAAACAGAGCAGTTATTATATTCATTAGGTGATAGACATCTGTTTAGAGGTATGTTATTGTTCATTTGATATCTTTATAAAACCAATCAGAGAGAGAGAGAGAGAGAGAGAGAGATGGTGTTTAACGTCCACTCGACAAGAACTATCTAATTTCTGGACTGGCAAATGGTTCCAATTTATTTCAATAACTCGCTTTCGCGTACGGGTGTTAAGCAGTGGAAAAAAATCGGCGGGGGGGGGGCACGGGGAAAATCCACGAGGTCAGGCAAGCGACCGTACTTGTCACGTACTATCGATGAATCGAAACCACGCCAGTTGAAACAGCGCACACGTGTGTACCATTGCTGATCTATATAACAGATATATGTCTAATATCGTAATATATCGGTAAGGGAAAAGGGGACGGTGCGCGAACAGTATAATAACGCCTGTGTGTTAGACCACATACGGCCTGTCATCATAGGCGTACGGACACGATGAATCTTGGAGAAGGGGGTGGGGCTGAACTACTCTAACAAATTCCCCGTTTACAAACTGCTGCACTAGTCATCATTGAGTGCCAAAGACGGCCATTAACGAACATTTTGATAATTTAATGGCCGCAAACGAAACGCATTTTGTGTCCCTTGCTGCCATTGAGTCGAGAGTTGCATGGTTTTGATATCCTGCTCGTAATGCCAAGGAGTCGGATCGCCCATCCAACTTTGTTGGTTTTCTCAGGCTACCCCGATTTCCTCACACCGCTAAAACCAACACGCACAAAGGTATTATACAAATAAAATCGAAGCATACGCTATAGTCCCGAAATGACTCTACCCATTTCTTGGTAATTGTTTTCTATTTAGACAACAAAAATATTAATTTAAAGTTTACCGTTATCAAGTTTCTTGGTGGTAGTTCTGAAAATACAAAAAAAATCAGCCATTTATACAAATATGTCCCTTAAACATACATCATGCAAGAGCTAAATCTGCCTACTATAAGTCTTTCATTAGGCCTGAAATGTTATCCAAATTATTAATTAGACATTAATTAACTTATCCAGACCATAATCAACTCTCGGCGCCATCGTTAGAGTGAGATATTTGAAAAGAAATGACATGGGGTTTAACGTCCTACATGGCAGGCTGCTTTAATTAGCAGACTGGAATACATTTTAAAAAAAACCAATTACACGCAAAATTGAATAATTGGGGCTATTTTTTTTATTATCGTACCGATTTTGATAAATTAATGATGATCGAGACTAGCCTAAAACTCAAAAGCTAATATATCGGTGTAGCAATTTGACTGACATTTTCAGCATATTCTGTTTTCAATATCAATGTTTTAACTATTATAGCGAGAACTAATAACGCGTTATGTCTAATCTTCTAATCTCCCATAAACTAGGGTATCTTTATTGTATGCTAGCACAGAGAGAGGGAGAGAGAGGGAGAGAGAGAGAGGGCGTATACCCGTCCGTCTTCATTAGCCCAGTTTAGGGGCAGAAAGAGAGAGAGAGAGAGAGAGGTGGGGTTTAACGTCCACTCGACACAAATTAGGTCATTTCGGGACTAAGATTTTATTTTAAAAATTCGCTTGCGCGTGGGGGTCTTTAACAGTGGGAGGAAACCGGAGTACCCAGAGAAAACCCACGAGGTTGGAGAGGCGACCCGACTCCTTGCCACGTACAACCGGAGATTCGAAACCACGCCAGTTGACTCAAGGGCAGGCCGTCTGATACAGCGCGCGCACGCTACGCATTCGGCCACCAAACCCCATGCTAGCACGGAAAACTCGTTAAATCAAAAATAAGTGGTTTTGTTATGACAAGTTGTATTTTGTGTTTATAATTAAGTACACTATGCCCAGTGCATAGTATCCGTAAGCCGGTGTTACATAATAACACATACACCTTGTTATTGTTGTTTATTAAAGATTTAACGTCCAATACATATGATATTATGGACAAATTGATTAAATTAAGTTATTTACACTTCATGTGTTTGATAGTTGGTAAAAACATACAAGACACATACACGTGATCCTACTTAACTATCGCAGTTAAGACAACTAATCTTACTTAGCTATCGCAATAACTAGAACTAATCTTACTTACCTATCGGAATAACTACAACTAATCTTACTTACCTATCGCAGTTAAGACAACTAACCTTACTTACCTATCGCAATAACTACAACTAATCTAACTTACCTATCACAATAACTACAACTAATCTGACTTACCTATCGCAATAACTACAACTAATCTAACTTACCTATCGCAATAACTACAACTAATCTAACTTACCTATCGCAATAACTACAACTAATCTAACTTACCTATCGCAATAACTACAACTAATCTGACTTACCTATCGCAATAACTACAACTAATCTAACTTACCTATCGCAATAACTACAACTAATCTAACTTACCTATCACAATAACTACAACTAATCTAACTTACCTATCGCAATAACTACAACTAATCTAACTTACCTATCGCAATAACTACAACTAATCTAACTTACCTATCGCAATAACTAGAACTAATCTTACTTACCTATCGGAATAACTACAACTAATCTTACTTACCTATCGTAATTATGGGAAGGATTTGACACTAAAAAAAACAAGAAAATATATTCAGATAAAACTAACTCGTAATCTTAAGCACCCATATGATAACGTCCTACTGTTCTGCTCCTATACGGGGCTAATGAAGACGGGCATGCGCCATACAATGTAATATGAGTGAAAGTTTGGCCTAGTTTATACTGAATTCCAACTGCCAAGGGATCTTTTACGTGCACGTCAATGTATACACGGGACCTCGGGTTTTTGTACTATCCAAACGACTAGATAATTGTTCTTGTCAGGCTCTTCTCCTGCAACACTGCCATCGAAAAATCCCGATGTACTTTGTCAGACAATGCCGGGATCGAACACGCGACCTCCAGACAGCGTCTTATCCACTTACCCGCCGTGACTCCCGCTTATCTTAAGTTAATAATTAGAGAGAGAGAGAGAGGGAGAGAAAGAGAGAGAGAGAGAGAGAGAGAGAGAGGTTTAACTTCCACATCCACTCGACACAAAATAGGTCATTTCGGGACTAACATTGCATTTCAATAATTCGCGTAGGGTTTTTTAGAGGTGGAAAGAAATCGGGGGACCCACAGAAAACCCACGAGGTTGGACAGGCAACCTACTCCTTGTTACGTACAACCGGAGATTCGAAACCACTCGACTTGACTGAATGACAGATTTTATGATATAGCGCGAACGTGCAAATACATAAAGTTTTTTAAGAGAATTGCAGCAAATTTTTAATAGATTAGTTACTTTGTATATTTTTTTTCTGTCCGAATATATCATCAAATCACAAAGTTTGTACACGGGAATGTATCTTTAAATATTTACCTGGTGGTCTTCTTAAACGTTGGATAATCATGGCAACACCGAACACAATAAGGGAGGCAACTATACCAACAGCTACACCAATGCCTATCAAAGCACCGACACCTAGCGGTAGGTCATCTGCTCGCGTTACCCTGTAATCTGATGGTGTCATCGCCGCTCCAGAACTCGGCATTTCGGCATCTGGTCGAGTGGCTTCTTCATGTTCATTCTGACTGATGATAGGAAACACATTCAGCTTGAAAGCAAAGATGATAGCATCCGACCCTGTGCTAGTTATTCGCACTGTATACACCCCTTCATCTATTTGATGGACGTTTATTATCTTTAGTGCGGGACTATCTATACCTTCAATCCTATAACCATTCAACTGTCGTTCAGTTTCTCCTATTCTCTTGTACCATGAGTATGTTGGACGTGGATAACCGATTATCTTCAAATTCAATGTAGCATTAGAACCAATGGTAGCGTTAACCACTTTATTAATTTCATTTTCTAATATTCGAACTTGACCTAAAAAAATGTAAATAACAAAATTTATAGATAAAATGACATTCAATGTTGTTGAATTAAAAAATAATTGAAAACAAAAAACAAGTACATAACCGATTATCTTCAAATTTAATGTAGCATCAGAAACAATCGTAGCGCTAACCACATCATTAATTTCCTTGTCCAATATTCGAAATTGGCCTTATATTTGAAGGGGTGGTTGGCCGAATTGTTAGCGCATATGGTCTGTCATTGAGTAAGGTCGCCTTACCGCCTCGTGGGTTTTTTCCTGGTCCCCCACCCCCGCCATGCGCAAGCGAATTATTGAAATGAAATTGAATCACATGTTAGTCCCAAAATGACCTAGTTTGTGTCGAGTGGAAGTTAAATCCAATCTCCCCCACCCCCTGTATATTTATAAATAAAAACGAATATACATGCTATACATAGCCTTAATAATAAAATATTTCAAAAAATAAATTTTCGATCTTGTTAAACTAACAATAGAGAGAGAGAGAGGGGGGAGAGGGGGGAAGTGGGGTTTTAAGTCCACTCGACACAGACTAGGTAATTTCGGGACTAACATATGGTTTAATTTTATTTCAATAATCCGTTTGCGCTTAGGGGATCTTTAGCAGTGAGAGGAAACCGGAGTACCCGGAGAAAACCCACGAGGTTGAACAGGCGACCCTACTCCTCGCCACGTACAACCACGGATTTAACTAACAATAGGGAAAACATGTAAACACACGATTATATCGATTATAATTCAGATTAAATTGATTATTAAGGAAATATTACAATAATGTTGATCTTTTTCCTGTTGGGTTAACCAGATTTTGAGGAAGTTATTGTCAATAACTTGTGAATCATGATGATTACAGTCATACTTTAACATAGTAGACGATGTCAATAAAATAGAAAATAGACAGCCCCGTAACGAATTTCAAAACTGAAATAAAATGGGGTTTAACGTCCTTCTCTCCTGCTCCTAACCTCGTGGGTTTCCTCCGGGCACTCCGGTTTCCTCCCACTGCTAAAGACCCCTACGCGCAAGCGAATTATCAAAATAAAATTAAAACCATATGTTAGTCCCGAAATGACCTAGTTTGTGTCAACTGGGCGTTAAACCCCATTTCTCTCTTTTTTCTGCCCCTAAACTGGGCTAATGAAGACGGACGGGTATACGCCATACAGCGTGCTACGAGGGAAAAATTCCTCGGTCAGCGGCGCTACGGCCTACACTTTTCTCTAATTCCAAGTGCCAAAGGGTCTTTTACGTGCACGCCAATGTGTACACTGAACCTCGGCTTTTCGTCCCATCTGAATGACTAGAAAGCTGTCCTGCATCTCTGGCAAGGGTTAACCACGCCGGAAAATCTAGATGAATTTTCTCGTCCAGGCTAGCGAGCGAGCGACTTGCCCATGCATTTAGCCACGTGATCCACCAATTTCCATTTTCCAAAGTAACACGGGATTGGAGCACACAACAATGGACTAATCGACCTAGCGGGGATGCACCTCTAGAAACATGAGACGCCCCATCCCAAACCAAATATGACAATCTTTCAATTATAAATTAATACACTGGATTATGATCACACATTCATGGCTTAAAGCCAAATGGAAAGATTGCAAAATCATATTCTAAAAAACAGGAATCAGCTTCGACTCTGTTACGTCTTGTCTGCGATATCACTTATGTGGAAGCAGACGTTAAACACCAAGTAGTAGTAGTAGTATGATCACATAGTGATGCCCCTAAGGCACTAATCAGTGTGTCGGTTTTTACGGCGCCCACGCGCCATTGGGGGGGGGACCTGGACCAAATGACCCTCTTAAAAGGCGTGTGTTTTACCTTCCCTTTACATCTGACATCGACACTCAGGTGTATAGTAAGGCAGAGAAGTGGGCTTTAACGTCCACTCGACACAAACTACGTCATTTCGGTACTTTAAGTTATTTATGGTTTTTAATTTTATTTCAATAATACAGCGCGCGCACGCTAACCATTCGGCCACCCAACCCCCCTCATGTGTATAGTATATGTATAGTATATGTATAGTATATGTATAGAATATGTATAGTATATGTATAGTATACTTACATCCCACGTTGATATTTAGTTTTCGACTATTCATTGCACCATAATTATTGGAAGTGTTACAGAAGAAATTATAATCTCTACATTCTGCTACTGTAGTAACACTTATTGGCCTCAATGATGAATTAGTGACGTAATAGATAATTTCCTCTGTATCATATTGATATCTGGATATAGATATATTCACTGGTGGTTTAGATGTAGAGCTTAGAGTACAGGTCAGCGTTATGCTGGTCCCGTCTTTGACAGGCGTCGGCGGTGGAATTGATATCACAAAAGTATTGACCAAAGCTCTGTCTAAAATATAAAAATCATTGTCCTTTCAGACCAGTAAACATGTCCTGAACAGTCTAGTTGATGTGTCATGGGTTTACCTGACAGATGATGAAGGATATCTGCACCACAAAACATAGACCAGAACAAACAAACAACAAGAACAGGCCATAACAAATCATATAGTTTCTAGATTAAATTCAACAAGGATTGAACATAACAAATCATAAAGTTTCTAGATTAGATTCAACAAAGATTGAACATAACAAATCATACTATATTTCCAAGAGTAGATACATCGATAATATGATATAACAAATCATATCATATAGCTTCTACAGCAAATACAAGAAGAATAGCACATGACAACTCATACAGTTCCTAGAGTAGATACATCAATAATAGGAAACCATACAGTAGTGACGTCCCTGCAGCAGATACAACGAGAATATGACCAACAAACAACACAGTACAGTAGTAATGTTCCTATCGCCGATACAACGAGAATAGGATATTACAAATCATACAGTAGTAATGTTCCTATCGCCGATACAACGAGAATATGATATTACAAATCATACAGTTCCTAGAGTAGATACTACAAGGATAGGACCAACAAAATCATACAGCAGTGACGTTCCTAGAGTAGATGCAACAAGGATAGGACCCAACAAACAGTGGACAACAGATACACCAAGAATACTATAAAATACATCTTACAAATAAATTTACATTATAAGCCAAAATAAATTAAAAAACGACTTAATGCTTCTTTTGTAGTTATTGTATATTAAGAATACCTGTAACACTATGGGCTTATTCTAGTTCTAAGAAAGATGTTCTGCTTAATATATAAATTCTTTACCTACATGATGTGTAACGAAAACTAGGGTAACGAAGTAGTTTGCATTAATCTACTACAACCTTAGACTATCTCACAGACAGTTATGTCAGTATCCATTTCTATAAGTAGGGTACTATCGTCCAGTCATCTAGTGCACAGAGAAGTACAATTAACGGCGCCTTTTGAAACACATGCCCCAAAATGACAATTGTCCCGCCCTAGTAGCTGACGTATTATTCAGCCATATAGGAGAGAGGAGAGGTTTATTTACCTCAGACAGCATTCGAAAGATCCAAGGGAAGATCATACCAGGAGCTGCCCTGACTAACAGGCCGGACGCAGACGTCATGATGAGACAAGATATCATAGGGGGCTCGGGGGAGGAGCATTATAGCCCCCCCCCTCCCCGGGCTTAAAGCCTGCCGTGAACACGTCGTCTTAGCAAGAACATTATGTAGAACTACCAAGACGCACGTGGCTCCTGCCACGTTAAAGCCGTTATGTCTAACTTAGAAAGGATATTAAATTCAGACCATGGATATTGTAATAACTCCTAAAGTAACTGGCATAGATATTGTAGTTTCCTGTATGTAACCTTTGTAGTTTGCTGTATTCGAGATATAAACATAGTAACAACACAAACAGTGTTCTAGAGTCAATTGAATTGATCCCAGTGAAGATTGACATAATTGATATCACAACGTGAAGTCCGCAGCAACGTCTAGATGACAATCACATCAGACGCCGTAGTGTCACCTACCATGAAATACATATCTTAAAGATACTATAGCGGAGATTGGATAGAGAGTTGCCATTTCTCGCTAGAATAGTTAAAATAGATAACGTAATTACACTATGATGAACTTTTCAGTCAAATTAATCCACTAGTGATGAACCAAGATATCATATTTTGAATTTTAGGCTAGCTTCGATTATCATTACAAACTATCGAGTTTTATGTTTAATTATCCTTAACAATATACATTCCAATCCGCTAAATATCGCAGGCATCGGATGGCATAGACAGTTGACTATGGTCTGGACAAGTTAATTAATGTTTTATTAATAACTTAGATAACATTTCAGGCAATAGGCAGATTCAGCTCTTGTATAATGTCTACTTAATTATTAAGCTAACATTTCAGGCCTAAAGAAAGACCTGCAATAGGCAGATTTAGCTCTTGCATAATCCCTGTTTAAAGAATAATGTTACCTTTAATGGTTATTTGGTAGGTAGCCGTATCAACTCCATGCTTGCAGGTCCACAATACGTTCTGAGAAATGTGAGTTACAATAGTTTTAACAGTTGATGTACCAGTCGTAGTGTTAACATCATAGCTTACAGCTTTAGCTGCTGCAGAACTACCAATAGAACATATACCAGCGCTATACGGCGAGGAACATGTAAAATATTCAGTTGTTGTATATAACCATTTAATCTCGTCTGTTATGGAGCCGATTTCACATGTAAGTTTAAATGGTTGATTGTATGACAGGTTTTCTGGATCACTGATAATACGTATACCTGGAATAAGACATGCATCAGATACAGTTAAAGAAGGAAAGCATACATCACATCGTGCACGACATTAGTCCTTACTTATAATTAACTGGAGGTACGTCATGCACCCGGATTTCATATGACGATGGCTACATTGAACAATATAACACCCACGGGAGACCGGAGTGGCGTTTTACTGCGCTGCTACGGAGACAGAAAATTGTCTCGGGATTTCCATAAACGTGAAAAAAGCCAGATAATAACACAAATGACCGACCACTCACTGCGTTTGTTTTGGACATGGTCAAAGTAAACGTCAAGGTTGTGCGATCTGTCCTGGAAAGTTGTGAGAACGTGACTTTGTTCCAGTTTGAGATATTTTGGTACATTTTCCCTCGTTGTGTTCACGTTTGCCGGCGACTTTGTATATTTTCTCGTCGGCGTACGATGGCTCGCTAGCCTGTAAGTCGGTTGTATGATCCCTGCATTGGCCGAGAAAGTTCATCCAGACATACCGGCGTGGTTTCCCCATTTCAGGGTTGTATGAAAGAGGGCTTGACAAGGACAACTGTCTTGTTATTCGGATGGGACGGACAACAGAGGTCCCTTAAAATATCCCTTGGTAGTTGAAATTCGATATAAGAGTAGGCCATAGTATTGCTTCCAGGTCAAAATGGCCCCAATAACACACGGTATGGCGTATGGCCGTCTTCATTAGCCCAGTCCGACCGGAACAGTAGGACGTTAAATTCTGTTTCATGTCGTCCATAGAGTAGAATAAATAAAGTATCTTCAAGTAACGATGACAGATAAGTTGATTTACCTTTAGTAATCAATGTAAGGAATCCAAGTGTTACAACACAAAGTACTGACAGATATCCAGATGATATCACCATGGTGATAAACCTAAAACAATAAAATAACGTTACATCAACATCAATAAAGTACAGTTACAACTCAATAAAATGCAGTTACAATAAAACACAGTTACAGCCCAATAAAATAAAGTTGCTACACGATAAAACTAAAACAAATAAAATAACGTTACAACAACAACAATAAAATAAGATACAGTGACGATACAATATAACCATGGTGATAAAACTAAAACAATTAAAAAAAACTTACAACAACAACAATAAAATACAGTTACAGCCCAATAAAATAAAGTTGCTACACTATAACCATAGCGATAAAACTTAAACAAATAAAATAACGTTATAACAATAAAATACAGTTACAACATAATATAACCATGGTGATAAAACTAAAACAATTAAAAAAATCCTTACAACAACAACAATAAGATACAGTTACAACACAAAATACTGACAGATGGCTTGATATAACCATGGTGATAAACCTAAAACAATAAACTAAAGTTACAACAGCAACAATAAAATACAGTTACAGCTCAATAAAATATCCCATTTCTCTCCTACCAATATTTTCCTCTTCCTTAAAGATACATTAGTTAAGAGTTTAATAAAAAAATTCGTCATTCTTGCTTTAATAATTCAAAAATAGATGATAAAAGAAGGAAATATTAAAAATTTCATTCAGATTACTTCGTTCTGAGCCAAATTGCCATTGTTTGTAGTTTATGATGTAATTCGCATACCAAAAGCAGTTACGTATGAAAAAGTGAAGCATAACTTTGTGCTTACTTTAAGAATTTTCTAGGAACCGGGCCCAGGTTATTGGTATATTCGAGGCTAAGCCCCACTTTCCAAATTAAATTTTTAAATGGCGAACCGTTTTAATCTAGTTAAAATCTCGAGTATCCGATACCATCGAGTGTTGATTATGGTCTTGTTTTGTTAATACCTATCTAATTAAAGTTACATTATGGGAGATAAGATAAAGAGATGGCAGTTCTCACTATAATAGTTAAAAACTAGATACTGTAAAAGTAATTTGCTGAAAATTTCAGTCAAATTGATTCACTATTAGCCGAGAAAAAAGCGTTTGAAATATTCACATAGCCTCAGTCATCATTACTCAAATCATTAATATAAACAGCATAGTCTCGATTATCCACTTGATTGATTTAATTATCAACGGCCATTAGGCGGCATATAAGACTTTAATCCGCCAACATTGAAGGCTAGCCTTGACATAAAGAGTTTATTATGGTCTGGGTATGTTAATTAATGTCTAATTGATTATGTAGATAACATCTCAGGCTTAAATAAAGACCTGTAATAAGCAGATTTTGCATTTGCATAATGCTATTTCAATAGTTTATATGACATTTCAGGCCTAAAGAAAGACCTGCAATGGGCTGATTTAGCTCTTGTCTAATGAATGTTTACGGTAATTCCAACAAGTCGACACAGTGTCTTACCGCCTTCATGTCCATGTGTACATTCTCACGACATGGGTTCAAAGTTTCAAAATCTTATTTGTGAGTAAATAAATACAGGCAAACTTTCAATTATATGCACTCGGAATTTTGAATTGTAGACCGGTTATTCCTTTATATACTGATAGTACCCCCAGCATTGTTAAATACCAATACGTGTATTATATTGTATTAACCACAGACGGTATTTGGTATTATTAACCACAAACGTCATTAGGCATTAACTACAAACGTCATTAGGCATAAATTACAAAACGTACTTTGGCATTAACTACAAACGTCATTTGGCATTAGTCACAAACGTAGGCAGTTAAAACTACAAACGTCATTAGGTATTAGTCACAAACGTAGGCATTAACTACAAACGTCATTTGGCACTAACCACAAACGTCGTTTGCCATTAAACACAAACGTCATTAGGCATTAACCACAAACCACAAGACATAAAGTAAAGTGCAATATTCATACGAGACTTTACATTTGGTGACGAGAATATCAAATAATCAAAATATTAGTCCCATATCACCATTACCCATGGTAGATTACCCATGGTAATCGCCTATCGGCATTACCCATGGTAGAGTACATATGGTAATCCCTATCGTCACTACACATGGTAGAGTAGACATAATAGGCCCATCACCTTTACACATGGTTGACCCCTATCGCCATTACACATGGTAGAGTACACACGATAGGCCCAGCACCGTTACACATGATTGACCCCAATCGCCATTACACATGGTATAGTACTCATGGTATCCTCTTATCACCAATACACATAGTAGACCCATTTCGCCATTACCCATTATAGTCCCCTATCACCATTAAGGTAGATTACCCATACTAGTCCCCTATCACCATTACCAATGGTAGGCCCCTTTTCACCATTACTCATGGCCCGTTTTAGACTACTCATCGTAGACCCGTATCACCATTATTTATGGTAGACCCGTATCACCATTATTTGTGGTAGACCCGTATCACCATTATTTATGGTAGACCCGTATCACCATTACTTATGGTAGACCCGTATCAACCTTACTTACTGACACATGATTTTAGTTTTAATTTACTTTTGGTTTTTCTTTTTTTTGTAAATTTAGTTTGTTTTTTTATAAATCTATTTCAAATTTATTTGTAAATTCATTTTGATTCTATCTGTTAATTCACTTTGATTCTGGGGGTTGGGATGGCCTAGTGGTCTAGAGTGCCGCGCTTCGACCTCTAGCTGACCGGTCACCTCTGGTTTGCGGCTGTGGTTTCGAGCCCTGGTGTGGGCGTATGTGGCATGGAGATAGGGGCGCCTCTCAACCTCGTGGGTTTCCTCCGGGCACTCCGCTTTCCTCCGACTGCTAAAGACCCCTACGCGCAAGCGAATTATTGAAATAAAAATTAAACCATATGTTAGTCCCGAAATGACCTAGTTTGTGTTGAGTGGACTTTAAACCCCATTTCTCTCTCTCTCTCTTTCTCTCTCTCTCTCTCTCACTCTCTCATTTTGATTCTATCTGTAAATTAATTTTGATTCTATCTGTTAATGTATTTTGAATTTATTTGTAATTTTATTTTTAAATTTATTTGTAATTTTATTTGTAAATTTATTTGTAAATTTATTTGTGAATTTATTTGTAATTTTATTTTGAATTTATTTGTAAATTTATTTTGAACTTATTTTGAATTTATTGTTAAATTTATTTTGAATTTATTTTGAATTTATTTTGAAATTTTGCTTAAATTTATCGAATTTGTGTTTTCCTTTCTTCCTAGGGTTACAGTGTATCATGTTCGCAATCAATAACATGGAAATTGTAAAATATAGTCATATTTCCTTCTTGATGTACTCTGTGCAATACAACAACTATTCAGGTGTTATTGCACGGTTCATAAGCATATATAATACCAAATAATAATTAGAATTCCCTTTGCTTTCCACAACATATCTTTTCGTCACATTTTGATTTCCTATTTCTGGCCTGGGAGGAAAATGTTTAAGCGGGAAATCCGTATGGATTAATCAGATGATGTCAACCATCTAGGAAACATCGTTATATCAGTATTAATGTATTTTATGAATACAGCTAATAGAGATAACGCGGTTAATGACAAATATGTAATCAATTTTTTTAACAATTTACACACGAATATTACAGGGGTATAGGCTAATATATATATCGGGTAGTAGGGTAGAGGGAAAATGATATTGAAGGGTGAAATAGTAATGCAAAGAGAAAAGGTAAAAAAAGATTTTAAGTTAGAGAGAGAGAGAGAGAGAGCGAGAGGGAGAGAGAGAGAGAGAGAGAGAGAGAGAGAGATGGGGTTTAACGTCCACTCAACACAAACAAGATCATTTCGGGACTAACATATGGTTAAATTTTATTTCAATAATTCGCTTGCGCGTAGGGGTCTTTAGCGTTGGGAGGAAACCAGAGTGGTCGGAGGAAACCACGAGGTTGAGAAGGCGCCCCTATCTCCATGCCACGTACGCTCACACCAGGGATCGAAACAACAGCCGCAAGCCAGAGGTGACCGGCCAGCTAGAGTTCGAAGCGCAGCACTCTAGACCACTAGGCCATCCCAACCCCACTTTAAGTTAGAGGGTAGTATACCAAGATCTGATCAGTTGTAGTGGAAGGTCTTGTTAGGGGTCGTACGATCGTCTTTTGACCCATGATGTCATTGATTAATCGAATATTGACGTTTCTAGGGATTTTCTCACAGTTCCGTACACAGTACACCAAGGACTTGTCATAACAGACTGTTACATTGGCTAATCCCTAACATCAACCAGAATGCGGGTTATAACAACTCTTATAGATCCTAGTGTAGTAAAGATATGTAGAATAAAATTTTGAGCTATAAAAACGAAACGAAACAGGATCTGTGCGTTGATCTAATTGGATGTCGCCAAGAATGGAATTACAATTATTTGTTTTTTAAAATAAACAATATTTTTATTCAGGAAGTCTGAATGGAATTGAGGAATAGGCTTAGCTTATGTAAAACCCCTTTGGGCGTTATATGACAAGAATTGTTGTTTATCCGAATAAACTGTGTATTAAAATAACGGTCGCCTTTTAATACAAAAGAGTTAATAGAAACCAGTTGAAAACAGTATCACTTCACTATATTTTCTCATATTTATGGATTTAGTATCTTTTAATTATCTTACCCATATGAATGTTCTTTGTACAATGAATTTTAAAACGTTTTTTTTTATATTATTTCATTGCTACTGGAATTTTTTACTTTTATTTTATTTCAATAACTCGCTTGTGGGTCAGGAGTAAGGCCGTCTGTCCAATCTCGTGGATGTACACCGGCTCCCCCGGTTTCCTCTCACTGCTAAAGACCCCTACGCGCAAGGGAATTATTGAAATATAATTAAAACCAAATGTTAGTCCCGAAATGACCTAGTTTGTGTTGAGTTGACGTTAAACCCCATTTCTCTCTAGATGTCACTTATCTAATAACAGTAAACATTGAACCTACCTTGATTATAAAACAGGTGAAGTTTCAACAGATGAGGAAACTATACGACAGAGTTTAAATATTACTCAAGTCACGTGATATTTAGATCGGTTCTTCCCTATCCTCGACCTATCAGAAGATGATTCTTGTAACTACATGTATGACGTATTTATATTGGTATTTATGATGATATTGGAACTATGACGTATTTATATTTGCATTATTATATGGTTATTGTGTAACTATGACGTGTTTATATTGTATATATGGTTATTGTAACTATGACGTAGTTATATTGGTATATAGGGTTATTGTATAGCTATAAAGTAGTTATATTACTCCGTACACGGGGAAAATCCCGTGGAACTTTTTAGGCCTTACTTTGATGTTTGTATTGTCGGGGTTGGTTTTGTTCTTCTACATTCTTCCTGTCATGTATTCTCGATAATCTATACACATTGGCCGCGAAATATAATCTGAACAACTTTATAATATAAAAAGGATCGCAAATACGTTCAACAGTTGGAGCAAGTACATGGACACATACAAATCCCGAAAAAGACGCCGCATTCGGCCTTAAAAAAATCTACATTAGCAATATTACTGTGACACCCCATCAACAGTTGTATATCAGTTGCGGGGTTGGGATGGCCCAGTGGTCTACAGTGCCGCGCTTCAACCTCTAGCTGGCCGGTCACTTCTGGCTGGATTCGAACCCTGGTGTGAGAGTATGTGGCATGGAGATAGGGGCGCCTTCTCAACCTCGCGGGTTTCCTCCGGGCACTCTGGTTTACTCCCACTGCTAAAGACCCCTACGCGCAAGCGAATTATTGAAATAAAATTAAACTATATGTTAGTCCCGACGAAATGAGCTAGCTATAGTTTGTGTCGAGTGGACGTTAAACCCAATTTCTCTCTCTCTCTCTCTGTATATCAGTTACCCCCCCCCCTTTCCTTTTTATTGCAATTTGTTGTCGTTATTTGTATTCAAATTCCAAGAAAATTTCTCGGCTAATACAGGGACCGAGCATGTGACATCCAGACTAGCTAGCCAGCGTCTTACTCGCTCAGCCACCATGGCTTCCATATTGTTTTTTGATGTGCTGATAGTATTAATATTGTGGCATGATTTACTTTGGGCTGATGGAGACGGACATACAGAGTGCTATGAACGAATTTGCGCCCGGACAGCGTCATTACACGCCAATGAGTATAATGGGGGAACCACGCCGGAAAATGTGCATGAATGCGGGGAGAGAACACCCGATCTCCAGGCTAGCTAGCCGGTGCCTTACCCACTTACCCACCGTGACCCGCTGCTTTAAAGAAACTGGCGCGCATTTGGGATTAGCCCTGGTAAACGCTCCAAACGGGTTAATGTCATCCTATTTGCTGGACGAAGTCATTTTAAATCTACCTAAAATGAACCAACAATGTATAGCAGATCAATCGATTTAGTTGGGTTGCGGCCAATACGGAGTCACCCATGCTTCTACTCGTTCCTCCGTCCACCCATCCACCCGCCGGCTTGTCCGTCCGTTAGTCAATGCGCCTGTCCGCCCATCCGTTCGCCCTTACGCAGGTGACTCGTCGTCCGCCCGTGCGTCTGGCCATCCATCTGTGCGCCCGACCATTCACCCGTGCGCCTTTCCGTCCAGCCGCCCGCCTGTTCGTCCATCCGTTCGGACGCGCCTGTCCATCGGTCCGTTCGCCCCACCGTTCACCCGTGCGCCTGTCCGTCCATCCGTTCGTCCGTGCGTCTGTCGGTCCATCCATCCGCCCCTGCGCCCTCCCGTCCACCCGTTCGCCCGTGTGCACGTCTATTTTCTATTTATATATTTATTTTTGCTATACGTTGTTTAACGTGGGATATATCATACTTATAATTATATATATAAACTGGTATATATTTAAATATAACGCCTGATCGGCCAACCTTGACTTGCTTCATATTTCCACTGTAAACACCTTCCTGGTTGTTGTAAGTTTCTTCGAAGTTCATAATTACACCAGTTTATATATATATTATTACCATTTCACATCCCTGTTTGATACACAAGGTAAGACCTATTCTATGTTTATTATATATTGATATTTTAATTTTTGTGCCTATTTACCCTTGCACAGGTTGGTGATACATAATTACCTGTATGATAAATGTGATGGGACAAAAGGTTTGACTAAAACTCCTTCAAGACAAGTATAATACCCTATTTCATGAGTTTTGACACGGATACTGGTATAAATGTATTCAATATACCTCGATTCCACTAACTACCTCTTTTTGAATTGTTTGTTTATTTGTGGTTTCTGAGTATGATGTCTTTATCGTGTATTTGTCTAAATTATGTGAGGTGCAGACCCCCTGCACTTACTATTATTATATTACAGCGACAAAAACCCACAAGAACTACTTTTATTTTTAAAAGAGATACAACAAGTTTTTCTGTCCTAAATTACTTAATAAAAAACACGAGATCCTCCTGCCAGCTTTCAATAATAGATTTAATTGAAATGCCAAATTTCGGGATCAGTTTTTGATGTATTTTTAAACGTCTTGAATATATAATCTTTCAAATCAAAATATTTCCTCTGTCTCTTTCTTTTCGTTTAGAATTTAAAGTGATTTCATTAAATTTATGTCAATAAATATTTCTTCAAATGCAAATGAAATTTGCTTTAACGTCCTACTGTTCTGTTCTATGTGGGCTAATGATGACGGGTTTGTAGGACATTGTGTATAGTCTTTAGGGTGACGATTGGGTATATAAATATATTTATGTTCTAGACATCTAACTGCTATTCACAAGAACCAAAAGAATATTGGGTTATTCAGTAATTGTTATACACGATTATTACTAGCATACCAGTGTCTGTTGACTGAGCAGCCTGACGAGGACAGCTGTCTAGTCGTTCGTATGAGGCGAAATTCCGAGGTCCATGGATCATGCCAAGTTCTTTAGCCATTCGAACCCAGGTTGCCCGTGTTCGATTCCTGCGTTGGCCGAGAAAGTTCGGGATTTTATCGCGTGGTTCCCCTTTGTCAGTGGTGTAGGACAGTTGGCATGACAATGAACAACGTATAATCTTTCTAATGGGACGAAAAACCGAGGTCAGGTGTACACATGGAACCCCTGACAGTTGGAATTCTATATAAGGGTAGACCGTATCGCCGATGTCCGAGCAAAATTTTCCTAACAGCACATTGTACGGCGTATGCTCGTTTTTATTTCTTTACCAACTCGGAGTAGAACCAAAACGAAGGCTCAAATCTCTATAGACTTTAAAGAGACTATCCCGATTTTAATAAGAGTCTCAGAAATAAAACTCCGTGTAGGTGTGTCATTTAAACGCGCCCTTATAAAGAGGGGGTGTATTCACCTTGTCTTAAAACTTCAGCTCAAAATATTAGGTTGTTTGGATGTGAACATCAAAACACCTTATTCAGACACGTAGCCCTTTAAGATTTCGGGTAATGTTTTTCATTAGGTGACCCCATAATCCATTGCCGTTTATTAATGTGTGATACTTGTGCTGTATTTGGTAACGAACGCTTAATTTCACCTACACGTATTTCGCCAACAATAATGATTTCATAGGACTGTTCTTAGCCGGCCACGTCGTCAGCCCCTCCAAAATATCCAGTAGCCCCCCACCCCCACCCCAAATTTTTTGAGCTGGCTACGGGCCCGCTTATATAGAAAGTATAATGCGTCATCTATTATTATTATTATTATACATACATTTCTATAGCGCTACTTCCACAACAGTGTTCAGAAGTCTTTACAATATGACACTCACAAGTATGTGATAAAATACAAAAAATAGAAATAACAAAAATAAGATCTGTTCAATATAAAATAAATTTGATCTAAAATTTAAATATAGAGTATAAGTTAGATTTGATAAAAAGATATATATATGATAACAGACAACATCAGGAGCTAGTTAAAAAAAGCTTTCTTAAACAAAACAGTTTTAAGTCGACTCTTAAAAAAGGGTAAGGACTCACTGCGGCGAATAATATAAGGAAGTTTATTCCACAGTTTAGGTGAAGCAACTGAAAATGCTTTATCACCAAAAGACACAAGATTTGCTTTTTTCTCAACAAGGAGGTAAGAATCTTCAGGTGATCTTAGTTGACGACTATAAGGTTTATATATGTAAAAAAGGTCTGATAAATAGAGAGAGACACAAACTAGGTCATTTCGGGACTAATATATGGTTTCATTTTATTTCAATAATTCGCTTGCGCGTAGGGGTCTTTAGCAGTGGGAGGAAACCGGAGTGCCCGGAGGAAACCCACGAGGTTGAGAAGGCGCCCCTATCTCCATGCCACATACGCTCACACCAGGGCTCGAAACCACAGCCGCAAGCCACAGGTGACCGGTCAGCTAGAGGTCGAAGCGCGGCACTCTAGACCACTAGGCCATCCCAACCCCCCTTTCAAACATATAATCGAGATTGTCCCTCTAATGCACACATTGATTTCATACCGGTAACACTGAGGTCATATTGGGAAATAATTAGGGTTATTATGTTGGTGAGCTTACCTAAAGATATATTATGTGAGATTTAGATACAGAGCTAACCATTCTTGCTATGATATTTCAAAAGTAGATAATGTAAAATGAATAATTGAAAATTTTCATTCAAATTACTCTATTAAGAGCGACGATATTCACCTTTGAGGGTTTGCCAAGACGTGTGCACTAATTTCAACCACTGCATTGGTTGTTCAAAGCTAATGTTGGACAGGGAACCGTACTTTTCGTCACGTACAACCAGGGAATCGAAACCACGCCAGTTGACTCAATGACAGTATATCCCGATAGAGTTCCGGTATAACCGAACAAATCCTCGTATATAGACGAGTAGAAATTAATCATTTCCTTTAAACTCAGTTTTATGAGTTTGAAATTCTCGGTAAAAGATTTTTAAATAGAGCGATTTATATATACATATTTCGTCACGCTTGTCTGACTTTAGGGTGGATAGACTCCTATATTTCAAGTCGAAGTTTATTATTTACTAGACAATATATGAGATACATATATAACCTTATATCTGGTTTCTGTCTGTTATTATACACCGGTTCTTTTCATTAATTCACATATTTTAATTTAAAAAAAACTGCGACGCTTGTTATAAACACCCTCTTGACAAGAAAAGATATAGATGGTATTTTAGCTCCACTGAATTTGCATAACCGCCTCATCTATTCCCCGTCGTGGTGGTTATGGTGAGGGAGGTTGGGATGACCTAGTGGTCTATAGTGCCGCGCTTCGGTCTGTAGCTGGCCGTTGATCTCTGGTTTGCGTTTTGATCCCCGTCTGGTCAATCTGCATTACTCTACACGCATGAATATAGTGAGCTAGGGAATGTAAAGTAATTGTAAATAACTTGTAATACAGACTCACGAACCGTGCAATAACATTCGTAATATTAAATCACAAACCATGCAATAACATCCGAATAGAGGTTGTAGCGCATAGCATACATTCTGTTGATAAGTATAAGCTATTTAAACATACATGCAAAAACTATATCTGCCTAATGTATAAGTCTTTCTTTTGGCCTGAAATGTTATACAAATTATTGATTAGACATTAATTAACTTATCCAGACCATAATCAACTCTTGATGTCAACGCTAGCCTGAGATTTTTATTGGATTATGATCCGATTTGCTGCATAACTTTGTTTCCGATTTTAGTAATGATTTTCGACGCTATGCGGAACTTTTGCTCGTCTTATTGTCGGTTCATAGTGGATCAATTCGACTGAAATTTTCAGCATCCAGTTTTTAACTATTATAGTGAGAACTGCCAACTGGTTATCTAATCTCCCATCACGTATATATAATGTGCTGATAAAACTGTAAGCTATTTACCTATACATTTAAACATTTGTAAAACTATGTGAGACCAAAAAGCTCGTTATTCACAGTCCTTCATTCTTAGTTCTTAATCCATAACCCAATTAAAATTATTATTTCCCGTTGTATTTGTTGTCGTATTTCCACATTTGTGCACTAAAATTACAATTTCTGTCTTCAAATTAATATCTGTTTTACAAATCTCTCTCTCTCTCTCTCTCTCTCTCTCTTCTCTCTCCCTCTCTCTTATTTCCCCTATCATAAAATCAAAAGGACGGATTTTTATCTTTGTATCCAAATGCCAAGATCTGCCATGTTGCAAAAACAATTAACGTCAATATCACGTGTGACAGGAAAAAAAAACCTCATGGAAGTCTTGACATTTAATATTTGTCACCATTATTGCTAGGCAGACATTTAACGGACAGCGTATGAAAATATAAAATTGAAAATAAACCCTTAATTTATAATTGCACAGTACCTACAAATAAAATGTTTTATAAAAAAGAAGTCCATGCATTATTTAATAAATTGTGCTTGTTGATGGCTATGTAGAGGAAACTTTTCGTGACCCAAACCAGGGCCGGTCGGAAAAAAAATGAAAAATGAAAAAAAAAAAAAAAAAATGTCCAATGCGTGTAAAAGACCTTTTTCTGATGAACATGACATGATGGTGGGGGTAGGTATTGGACCGTCCATGGAGCGATGATGACCATGTTGTATGTGGCCGGTGGCTTTAACGGGCCGCCACGCCATCACTGGAGCATAAACCGGGCTGGTATAATAGAGTTTCTGGACCGGGTGTGCTGGTATAATAGAGTTTCTGGACCGGGTGTGCTGGGCGTTGGCCGGAATTCGGAATCCTGCAATCGGGATTCCGAATTTCATACGAAAATTTCATCGGATTCACCTGACACTGTCACCCGCAAATTAACTTATTATTAAGTCACCTGCACCCTGTTTGTGAGATAGACCGTGGCCTTCCATCTCAGGAGGAATCAACTAGCGCTATCGGCAACAAAAACGGGACATTTTTCAATAAAAATATTCCTATTCATTCAATATTCCTAACTGGTTAATCAAATGGTCAACATTTTCTCACCCAGTTGAATGCTCTTGATTCTTGACGTAAATTACTTGCAGGTCGGGGTTTTGGTCTAAGGTAATCTGTTTACGGGGCCAATTTGAAGGTCTACCTAAGCAATCTTAGCTGTTAAGCAGATGTAATGATGAGTAATTTGCATTCAGTTCGAGATAGCTGCACTTTGCCAAAATAATGATACTACCGTATTCGAATTGATGAATATTTCACCACATGATAATTACATTGTAAGTGGTGTCTTCTTTGTTTGAAATCATACTACCTCAAAAACATAGTAGTCGACATATTACAACATTTTAGTCGAAAAGTACAAAATACATATTTCCGACGCCATTTTGGTCGCCATATTGGATTGCCACCATATTGGATTGCTTCGTGTCATTAATGTCATATTGAGACTTATAGACCATGAAAACCTACTTAAGAACCTGTCAAAGGCATTCTAAACAAACTTGTTAGTGGTGAAATGGCAGAAAAACTGATATTCTGGCACATTAAGGGGCACCCGTGTTCAGGGGGTATGTACATAGGGGTTATTAATTTCCACGTCTCTCCACATGTTTTGAATACCGTACCAAATGCATCGACGATTATCACACACCCCTAATAGTATAACGTTATTTTACTATTGTTGTTATGGTAACTTTAGTTTGTTTTAGGTTTATCACTATGGTTACATCAAGCCATCTGTCAGTATTTTGTGTTGTAACTGTACTTTATTGTTGTTGTTGTAACGTTATTTTATTGTTTTAGTTTAATCACCATGGTTCTATTGTGTTGTAACTGTATCTTATTTTATTTTTGTTGTTGTGACGTTATTTTATTGTTTCAGGTTTATCACCATGGTGATATCTGGTCATATGTCAGTACTTTGTGTTGTAACGCTTGGATGCCTTGCACTGATAACTAAAGGTAAAATACATTACTTACTTAAAGATATATTACTTCAGGGGGCGGGGGTAGCGTGTGCAAGCTGTTACGTAAGGTTTGTCATCGAGGCAATTGGCGTGGTTTCGATTCTCCGCCCGGGTGTACGTAACAAGGAGAAGGAGAGCTTGTCCAACTTCGTGGCTTTTCTTCAACGTAACCATCGTCATATGAAATCCGGGTGCATGACGTACCTCCAGTTAGTTAAAAGTCAGGACTAATGTCGTACACGATGTAGTATATGCCTTCCTTCTTTAACTGTATCTAATGCATGTCTTATTCCAGGTATACGTATTATCAGTGATCCAGAAAACTTGTCATACAATCAACCATTTAAACTTACATGTGAAATCGGCTCCATAACAGACGAGATTAAATGGTTATATACAACAACTGAATATTTTACATGTTCGTCGCCGTACAGTGCTGGTATATGTTCTATTGGTAGTTCTGCAGCAGCTCAAGCTGTAAGCTATGATGTTAACACTACGACTGGTACTTCAACTGTTAAAACTATGGTAACTTCCAGTTCTCAGAACGTATTGTGGACCTGCAAGCATGGAGTTGATACGGCTACCTACCAAATAACCATTAAAGGTAACATTATTCTTTAATCTATTTTCGCTTGAAAGGTAAATTGGATATAAAGTGTATTTTATAGTACCCGTGTTATACACTGAAGCAATAGCCCTAGAAATTCCTCTTAGACCATTGCTGGGTTGACTTCTGATACTTGGGCTTTTGAGGAAATGTGTCTATTCTTCCCGTTCAATGAAATCTGTCCAAGCCCCCTTCGTTAATCTGGGGACTGTGATTTAAGATATTAAAAGCGGTGAAAGTATTTTCGTCTCCAAACAGTATTGTTTATATTGTACCCGCGTCGATAGCCTCGTTTAATGTCACGCAAATAGTTTTTTCTACAATATTCTGCAATGCACTGGTTAATTGGGCATAACAAAATCGTGTGTGAGAGAGAGAGAGAGAGAGAGAGAGAGAGAGAGAGAGAGAGAGAGATGGGGTTTAACGTCCACTCGACACAAACCAGGTCATTTTGAGATTAACATATGGTTTCATTTTATTTCAATAATTCGCTTGCTCGTAGGGGTCTTTAGGAGTGGGAGGAAACCGGAGTGCTCAGAGGAAACATAACAAAATCGTGAATTATGCCGTAATCTTATGTAAACTTTGGAACTCTGTTGAAAGCGTAATGATATTGTTACACGGTTAGCTATTGCTTGTTAATCGGACTATTGGCCAGTTATGATTTATAACAGAAATTTGCTTCCTTTAGAGCAGTGTTAAGTGGCATTAGCCATAATCAAACGAAACACTGTGAGGATTATGGTTGTTTACACCAGTATCTATACACTATAGGAATTTGGACGTATATTGCAACGTTAGCGATGGTCACGTATTGTATTTCCATTATTATACACTGTCTAAACAAAAAGCATTAAATATACGTATACATTTTGCACGAACTAGCAGATCTGTTTTAGGCCTGAAATGTTATCTAAATCATCAACAACTTATCCAGACCATTACAACTCTCATCTGTCAGGTAAACCCATGACACATCAACTAGACTGTTCAGGACATGTTTATTGGTCTGAATGGACAATGGTTTTTATATTTTAGACAGAGCTGTGGTCAATACGTTTGTATCAAGTCCGAAACTTGTCAACGAAGGGACCAACATAACACTCACCTGTACCCTAACCTCTACATCTAAACTACCTGTGAATATATCTATATCCAGATATCAATATGGCACAGAGGAAATTATCGATTACGTCACTAACTCATCATTGAAGACGTTAAGTGTTATAACAGTAGCTGAATGTAGAGATTATAATTTCTTCTGTAACACGTCTAATGATTATGGTGCAATGCATAGTAAACTACTGAATATCAACGTGGGATGTAAGTATACTATACTATATAAATATACTATATACTATACATATATTCTACATATACTACACACCTTTACCTGAAAGTAAGTCAACTAGTTTTTACACTCACAGCGACAATATATTATATTTGGAGAAAAATTATAATTATAGACTATACCTCTTTCCCCTATACATTTCAATTTATAAATAAAATATTGTTAAAAAAACAAATCAATAAATTATATATTGTTAGTCAAGGGATGATTAGTTGTTCCTAATATGCCAGACACATCTTACATATACCAGGCTATATTTATTGCTTCACCGGTTTTTTACAGGCTCCTTATAGTATATTAAAACATGCATTATGCAAGAGTTACATCTGCCAATTACAGGTCTTTCTTTAGCCCTGATATGTTACCTAAATTATTAATTAACGTGTCCAGACCATAATCATCTCTCGATGTCATCGCTAGCATGCTATATTTACTGAATTAGAACCTGGTTAACTGCTGCTGATTAAATCAAGAAATAGTTAATCGAGACTATGTTTTGTTTTGTCTTACCGAGGCAAGACTGCACAGTTGTCTCGGGGTCTTCAGTTCCTTAGTAATAGTAACTTCTATGAAGTTGTTATACATGAACATTTAAATTAAAAAAAAAAATTAAATTAAGCCAATGAACAAACAGTCTTCCTGGATTAACTTTAATGAATCCGTTAGCTAACGGATAATGAAATTGACTTTCCAGCAACAGAAATTTAACGGACCGTTAACAAACGACACTTTACAAAGATAACAATCTGTTAGAGTTTAACGGATCGTTAAAATAACTTAGGTTTGAGCAACCGGGCCCAGCTCTTTATCTTATCTCCTAAAATGCATCTTTAATATAATGTACCAGAGTTTACAGTATTTTAATAATTGTTTTGTTTACATGTTTTTCCCATTTTTAAATTTAAAACATTGAACTATATAAAAGTTGTTATTTACATTTTTTAGGTCAAGTTCGAATATTAGAAAATGAAATTAATAAAGTGGTTAACGCTACCATTGGTTCTAATGCTACATTGAATTTGAAAATAATCGGTTATCCACGTCCAACATTTTCATGGTACAAGCAAATAGGCGAAACTGAACGTCAGTTGAATGGTTATAGGATTGAAGGTATAGATAGTCCCGCACTAAAGATAATAAACGTCCATCAAATAGATGAAGGGGAGTATACAGTGCGAATAACTGGCGCCGGGTCGGATGCTATCATCTTTGCTTTCAAGCTGAATGTGTTGTCTGGAATCGCCAGTCAGAATGAAGATGCAGAAGCCACTCGATCAGATGACTTAGGTGTCGGTGACTTAGGTGTCGGTGCATTGATAGGCATCGGTGTAGCTGTTGGTATAGTTGCTTCCCTTATTGTGTTCGGTGTTGCCATGTTGATCATACGAATTAGAAGACCTCCAAGTAAGTATTCAATGCGGGTTAAATTTATGTTAAAAACCACGGCGGGTAACGTTTAAAATTTATTTTCAGGTTTTAGAACAATTGCCAAAAATATTTTCTTATTTGTGTAGGGTTTCTTTTTATGTTGAGTTTATAAGATGGTTAATTGTCAGTAGCGCGGGGGGGGGGGGTGGATGGCCTAGTGGACTAGAGTGCCGCGCTTCGACCTCTAGCTGGCGGGTCACCTCTGGCATGCGGCTGTGGTTTCGAGCCCTGGTTTGAGCGTATGTGGCATGGCGATAGGGGCGCCTTCTCAACCTCGTCGGTTTCCTCCGGGCACTCCGGTTTCCTCCCACTGCTAAAGACACCTACGCGCAAGCGAATTATTGAAATAATGTTAGTCCCGAAATGACACAGTTTGTGTTGAGTGGACGTTAAACCCCATTTTTCTCTCTCTCTATCTCTGTCAGTAGCGCGTGTGTCCTCCATTGGCTCTTACGCACGCTATGCAGCATAATTAACCATCTTATTCGTACTTTTGGTTTTGACCCCTCTGACTTTGTACCGTTGATTACAGATTGGTTTTGACCCCTCTGACTTTGTACCGTTGATTACAGATTAAACATTCATAAGTGTACAAATGCGGTGTTATTGATGTGTTCCCATTTCAATATTGTTCACAATAAAAAGCAAAATAACTAAGATGTTTACAGGATGATTTTGTTATACGAAAAACTAAGTAATGCATTTTCTATGGCGCTCAGTATAGTTATGGCTGTTTTATAGTATAGTTATGGCTGTTTTATAATATAGTTATGGCTGTTTTATAATATAGTTATACATGTTTTCTGTATTATAATATAGTTATACATGTTTTAGAATATAGTTATATGTGGTGGTTGTTTTGTGATATAATTATAATATAGTTTTATATTAGTTGGCGTTTTTATAATATAGTAATATAGGGTATCTGGTTCATATTTTTTTTGTATACAAAATTTCTACTTAGAATATCTAAATGTAAGTTTTTAATTTGTTAATGTTTCAAATATGTTTTTAGTAGGAATCGTTTGCTGATATCACAACATTATGTTTATCTATAATATGTTTTTATTATTTTAGTGTATGATACGGCCACTAATATTATGTTTATCTATAATATGTTTTATTATTTTAGTGTATGATACTGCCACTAATTACGATAGGTAAGTAATATTAAACTTACATTATGCAAAAACTAAATCTGTCAATTATAAGTCTTTCGTTAGGCCTGAAATGCTATAGTAATTATCAATTAGATATTTATTAACTTATCCAGACCATAATTAACTCTCGGTGTCTAGGTTATCCTTCGATATTGGCTGGACTTTAATGGAGAGAAAGGTTGTTGCTGGAAGCTCCGTTAACTTTAACGTGTCGTTAACCTGGCTTAATAGTTAACGGAGGTGTTGGGTTCCGTTATCTGGTTAACGGTTGCTATTCCAGTTTCTATACAATAAAAATCTACAGCATTCTGTAGACTTCTGGGGACCGTAGAAAAAATAATGGCCCCAAATATTCTGTAGTAAAAATCTCATAATTTTTCATACGGATTTATGCTAAAATTTCTAAAGGAAAAAAATAAAGTATTCTTTAATACTCTTTAATCAAGTCTTGTGAACAGACTGCACAGTTAGTTGTCCCACTGTCTTCAGTTTCTTGTTAATAGTAACGTCTATGAAGTTGTTATATACATTTTTAAATTCAGCCAATGAACAAACAGTCTTCTCTTGGATTAACTTTAATGAATCCGTTAGTTAACGGATAATGAAATTGACTTTCCAGCAACAGAAATCTAACGGACCGTTAACAAACGACTCGTTACAAAGATAACGATCCGTTTGAGTTTAACGGATCGTTAAAATAACTTAGGTTTGAGCAACCGGTCCCAGGTCATTAGGAAAGACAAGTTCATTTCCATACCAGTAATCGTAAATGACTCGCTATGTCATTAACCGCTACTGAAAGCGGATACTCCCCCCCCCCCTTGGCTACAAAAGACAAACTACTATTGAATATATTTTTACTGATATATAAGGGACAGATTTAGGGCTATAATTACATACATTTATATTGTACAGTCAAATATAAATAGCTGGTTTCCTTCTTATTTTCAGAACTACACAGAAGAAAGAGGCAGACGGTAAACACGGAATTTATATTTCTTTTATCGAAATACAAATAAGAAGGAGAGAGAGGGAAATGGGGTTTAACGTCCACAAACTAAGTCATTTTGGGACTAACATATGGTTTCAATTTTATTTCAATTAATAAACATCTTAATATTAGATCTTGTAATTGAAAACAATAAAGTAATTTTGATAAATATATATGGTCCAAACAATGACAGTCCTTTTTTTTTTGAAAACCTATTTAATAAAATTGAAGAATTTCAAAATGATAACATTATAATGTGTGGAGACTTTAATATGGTCATCAATCAAAACTTAGACACAAAAGATTATTTACATGATAATAACCCAAAAGCTAAAAAGAAATTAACTGAGAAAATTGAACTATATGACTTAAAAGATGTCTTTAGGGAATATTATCCCAACCTTAAAAAATACACTTGGCGTAAAAAAAATCCCCCAAAACAAGCAAGATTAGACTTCTTCCTCGTCTCCAATAGCTTAATGCCCAAGATCACAACCACCCGAATTGAAACAAAATATAGATCAGATCATTCACCAGTTCTTCTCGAAATTAAATTAAGTGATTTGCAGAAGGGTCAAGGGCTATGGAAACTAAATACATCCCTATTAAAAGATAAACAGTATATAGATTTAATCAAAAACCTCATCAAAGAAATAAAAAGCCAATATGCGGTAGTATTATATAAACGAGAAAACATTGAACAAGTAGAAAACAAAAGCCTTCAATTTACAATTTCTGACTATGAGTTTTTGGATATATTACTGATGGAGATTAGACAGAAAACTGTAACATATTCTATCTATAAAAGAAACGAGCAAAAAAAAGCGGAATCCAGTTTATTGAAAGAAATTACAAAATTAGAAAATGACAGTAACGTAGAATTTGAAAGACTAGAACAAAAACAAAATGAACTGATAGACCTTAGGAAAGTTAAAATGAGGGGTAAATTTATTAGATCTAGGGCGCTGTGGATAGAAGAAGGTGAACGACCCACTAAATATTTTTGTAAAATGGAATCTAGAAACTATTATAGCAAATTGATAAGTAGATTAGAGAAAGATAGTGGACAAATTATTACAACACAAAAAGAAATTCTTGAAGAAACAAGAGAATTTTACCAAAAACTTTACAAAAAAAGTGATTCAATAAATGATGATACGGATATGAAATTAAAAATGTCCAAGATCTCTTTTGCCAAGCTGTCAGACCACGAAGGCCCAATAAAAGAGGTTGAAGCCCTTCAATTTTTAAAAAACATGAAAAATGAAAGAAGTCCGGGATCCTCGGGTTTCCCAGCAGAATTCTTTAAAATGTTTTGGATAGACTTAGGGCCCTTTGTAATTCGATCTATAAACAATTGCTATGAGGAGAATGAAATGTCTATAGTACAAAAGTTAGGGATAATAACGTGCATACCCAAACCAAACAAACCAAAACACATTTTGAAAAACTTAAGGCCTTTAACACTCCTGAACACTGTATATAAAATAGCCTCAGGCACAATAGCTAACAGGATAAAAAAACATTTGAATAAGATAATTGATAATGACCAAACAGGTTTTATTAAGGGTAGATACATTGGCGAAAATATTCGTTTAATATATGACATCCTTGAACATACAGAAAAAAAACATATACCAGGGTTATTGCTAATGATTGATTTTGAAAAGGCTTTTGATAGTCTCTCCTGGAATTTCATAGATACAGCTCTTGACATTTTTGGCTTTAAGGGCTCCATCAAAAAATGGATAACGACCCTACATAAAAATTCAGAATCAAGAGTTATAATAAATGGGCATCTCTCGGGTGCAATTACACTCGGGAGGGGCTGTAGACAAGGCGATCCCCTGAGCCCTTATATATTTATTATATGCGCAGAGCTACTATCTATATTAATTAGAAATACAAAAAACATAAAAGGAATAACTATAGATGGTGAGGAATACCTATTAACACAATACGCGGATGATACATCATTCATGCTTGATGGTTCTCCAGAGTCATTAGCAGCAACACTAGAAACTTTAGACTATTTTGCGATTCATTCAGGCCTAAAAATAAACTATTCTAAAACAAAAGTGATTTGGATTGGTAGTAAGAAATTTTCAAAAGAAGTATACCATCATACAAGATGGAAATTGGACTGGGGAGGAACAAATTTCAATTTATTAGGAGTAAATTTTTCAGTAGACATAGACAAAATGATTAAAAGCAATTATGACAGAAAAATTATGGAAATTCAAAATTTACTCAACATTTGGCAGTGCCGAAAACTTACATTAATTGGGAAAATAACGGTTATCAAAACCCTAGCATTACCAAAATTAATACACCTGCTTAGCACAATTCCCTCCCCACCCCATGTCTATCTTAAAAATCTAAACAATATTTTTTTTAAGTTTATATGGAACAAGAAACCTGATAAAATAGGCAGAGATACAGTAGGCCTGCCAATAACGGAAGGTGGACTTAACATGATTAATATTTTTAACTTTACTACCTCTATAAAAATATCTTGGATCAATAAACTACTAAAATCCAATGCTACCTGGACAAAATTGTTTAAAAGCATAGTAAAAACAACGGTTAGCGAATTAATAAAATATGGAAATGGCTTTATTGGAAAAAAGTTAAAAAATATTACAAACCATTTTTGGAGAGATGTCTTACAAAACTGGTCATTGCTACAGAATATAATGAAACCGAAAAACATGGTAGACTTCAATTGTACAAATGTCTGGCATAATAAAGATATAACAATAGACAACCAAACAATACATTATAATACATATAGTAGAAAAGGAATAAATTTTATACAAGAATTAAAAGATAAAAATAACCAATTTCTTAGTTATGAACAAATTATTGTAAAATTTGGCATAAAAACAAACTTTTTGAAACATGAATCACTATTGCAAGCAATCAAAAAATTTGAGAAAAATCTCAATATAGAACATACAAATGTAATCATCGAATACCCAATATTGCCATATAAACTGAACAGCTTTCTGAAATATAAAACTAATGGTAATAGCGAAATAAAAAAAAACCTACAAAAAATACGTCCTCCAAAATCTCAAAAAAAATTTAAACAGAAAGGCCTCGACATAACACACAAGGAGTGGAAAAGACACTATCTGATACCTTTTAACTGCTGTAGTGATACAAACTTACAATGGTTTCAATATAAAATTATACACAGAATCCTCACTACAAACACCTTCCTGTATAAAATCAAGTTTATAGACTCACCACAGTGCACTTACTGTTGTGAGACACCAGAAACACTAGAGCACCTAATGTATGAATGTCCAAAAGTACTAAAAATTTGGAAAGAAATTTTCAAGTTGATTAGAAAAATCACAGAAAAAACATTAATACTTGACAAAACTACAATCTTATTGGGTAGTATAGACAAATCCCTAAGTGAGGACATATGTAATATGCTGAACTGGATAATCATAAATGTTAAATCGTTCATTTACAAAACGAAATTTAAACAAACATCACTGGAAATCAAAGCAATTAAAAATATGCTAAAAGAAAAAGTTGAAATAAAAACATATTGCTTACAAAGGAGTAAAAATTCTGACAAATATGTAAGCCTCCTTGAGAAACTGAATAAATTACTAGTAGACTAGAATAAAGCTGACTTAATCAACTAAATCCATTAAATGGAAGTTTGTGGTAAAAGTTCACAACAAGACAGTGGAGTGTAGGTGTACATGTACATAAGAATATAAATATTATTTTTCTGCAAAATTAATAATGTATTTATATTTTTGTATTTGTAAAGAGAATGAATCCTAGGCCCCAACCTAGGCCTTCTCTCCATTAAATAAATGCTATTTTGCTGGGAAATAAAAAAAAAAAAAAAAAAAAAAAAAAAAAAAAAAAAATAATTCGCTTGCGCGTAGGGGTCTTTAGCAGTGGGAGGAAACCTGAGTGACCGGAGGAAACCCACGAGGTTGAGAAGGCGCCCCCATCTCCATACGCTCACACTGCTAAAGACCCCTACGCGCAAGCGAATTATTGAAATAAAATGAAAACCATATGTTAGTCCCAAAATGACCTAGTTTGTGTCGAGTGGACGTTAAACCCCATTTCTCTCTCTCTCTCTCTCTCTCTCTCTCTCCCTCTCTCTCTTGGGTAGTTGTAAAAAAAATCGGGTCGCGCCTTTACTTCACTTGCCTACGACGGTACCAGTCCACACAGGCCAGACTCTCACAGATTATGCGCCGTGGGTGACGCTACTTCCCTCTAGCGGGAAAACAAGGAGCACATGACCTGTGCAGTCACATGACTAAATGCTACTCAACGTAAGGGTTACGACTGCATCCAACAACGGCTGAACATGCTCAGTCGGGCCGATTCACTGATTATCTGAGACAAGGTTGCTTTGGGCGGAGTCAGGGCAAGTCGTGGCGGTATGGACCGGGCTTTATACTCATTTAATCATTCTGTGTTGATAACAAGGAACCGTGTTAAAGCGGCAATTTCATATCTTTTAGTTATATTTTTAAAATATATTAAAATAAAGCCTTTTAAGGCCTACCTTGTTAAAGAATAATCCTATTAATCCTATAATTCACTGTTGCCAGTTGAGAAATTGGCAAAAATATCATTTGCAACTTCAAATTCAAATGTTTGAAGATAGCTATGACATGGGGGAAATGGAAATACAAGGGAGATAATTGTCCTATTATTTCCGATGTGAAAGATGTTAAAGTGTGGAAAATAATGACTACGATTGTATAATAGTGAGTTGACAACCTATTGAGCATAAGACATAGAAAATATGTTTTGACATTCTTGGAAAATATGAAATTATCACTTTAGATGGAAATCTAAATATTTCCCTCCACTGTAGACTTACATGCCATATCAAACTCAAAGTATATCTGCTTGTTTTCAGACTACCAACTCCGGAATAAACGCAACTCTAAGCGTCCGGTTCAAGAGGACTACGAACAACCGGTTGACCACCAAGAAGTTTACGAAGCCGTGGACTAAATATAACTGTCCGATGGTGAAAATAGCACTCTTTTTAAACTGGTTTTTATTTTCTTATAAGCAGATTTTTAAGATTTCATTACGTGGACATTAATTGTTGTATTCGCACAGTTTTAAAGACTAAAGCCCGGTCCATACCGCTAAGACTACACACAACCCGACAAGACTCTTATGTGCCGTGAGTTACGCCACTTCCCTCTAGCAAGTGATTCCAAAAGTAAACCGGAAGCATAAAAGTGACATTATATTTTGCCAAGATGCCACTGAAGTTGACTGCTCGTAAAATGAAATGTGCTGCACGTGAGCTGCACCGTCACATGACTAAATGCTACTCTCTGATCGGCTAAACAACAGACAGACAATTGATCGTGTCGTGTGAGGGTCCACACAAACACGATGGGTTACTGCATCCAACTGCATCCGATTACGATTGAACATGCTCTGTCGGTCCCACGGGCCACGACGCGACGGAAATGGATTAGATCGTGGTCGTGGGACTGTCCACACTGCACTGATTATCTGAGACAAGACGTTGCGTTGGGTAGAGTCTGGGCAAGTCGTATCGGTATGGACCGGGCTTTAGATTAATGCTGACTAATTTTAGGGACTGTCTCGCTACTACGACCTATTCACATGTAAATTAGGTCAAGCCGTAGTTGGATGCAGTAAATATCATAGGCTAGCGATGACACTGGGAGTTAATTAATGTCTAATCAATAATTTAAGCAACGTTTAAGGTCTAAAGAAAACCCGCAACAGGCCGATTTGTTTAAGATTAGTGATTACCCATTAAGTTCATCACTATGAATATTTTTATCATGTTTATTATTTTCACCGTTATCAATTATATCATCTTCTAAAGAGGGAGGGGGGACAGCGATGGGGTTTAACGTCCACTCGACACAAACTAGGTTATTTCGGCACAAACATATGGTTTAATGTTATTTCAATAATTCGCCTCATTCACGGGTAGGGGTCATTAGCAGTGGTGGGAGGAAATCGGAGGACCCGAATAAAACTCCCGAGGTTAGACAGGCGATTCTTCGCCTTGTCACGTACAATCAGTGATTCGAAACCACGCCTGTTGACTCAATGACAGGGTTTATGTTATCGTTCCGTTATTGTCCATTCATTAATATCCCACCTGCTGTTACTGTTCTGTTATTGTCCATTTATTAATATTCCACCTGCTTTTACTGTTCCGTTATTGTCCATTTATTAATATTCCACCTGCTGTTACTGTTTTGTTATTGTCCATTTTTTAATATTCCACCTGCTGTTATCGTCCCGTTATGGTCCATTTATTAATATTCCACCTGCTGTTACTGTTCTGTTATTGTTCATTTATTAATATTCCACCTACTTTTATCGTTCCGTTATTGTCCATTCATTAATATTCCACCTGCTGTTGATGTTCTGTTATTGGCCATTTATTAATATTCCACCTGCTTTTATCGTTCCGTTATTGTCCATTTATTAACATTCCACCTGCTGTTATTCTGCCGTTATTGTCCATTTATTAATAACCTGCTTGATGTTACCCTCCCGTTATTGTCCATTTGTAAATATTATTTTACTATTACTAGTTTAACACGCCTGGATATAAAACAATGCTTATTTAGTCTTTATAAGACAGATGTATTATCGGATAAAATCCACATGATTAATAGTACTAGTAGTCTTTGTTTGGTTGACAATCGTGGAGGCCTGAGGGCAGGGTTGGAGGGGAGGGGGGGGGGGCTCTTTCGGTAAAATGTTACGACAGAGATATTGAGGCCATGTAAAGTTTAACAAGAAGAATTGAAATTCAATTGATATAATACATTCAAAATTCTTAGAAACTCGACTCAATTTTGTCCATTCAACGAAAGGTATTAAAATCGAATTGAAGAGCTTAGGAATTCGACCGGGTGGATTAAGCTGGGGGATTATCCTAGCATTCTATAAAAGTCGGAAACTCTGTGACAGTTATCGATAGGATTAGAGTGGAGTGCCTTCAAGTATTCCATAACTTTGTTTGTTCGACGATATTTCGATTAATGCATGTGTTTATAGCTTTGACCCCCCCCCCCCCATAAATGACAAATATCACGAGGGAGAGAGAGACTAGAAACTAGATCATTTTGGGACTGACATATGGCTCAGTTTTTTAAAAATAATTTCCCTTCACGTAGGGATCGTTAGCAGTAGTTCGTCTGTTTATAGTTAATCTATCTCTGTCTCTCTCCCCCCCCCCCCTTTTACATGCCCATTTTTCTTGATTGTTTGGGCTAGAACAGACGACGAGGGTTGAATTAACATTTTCTGCCAGGTTTGGGTAAATACTCATGGTTTTGAGGCGGAACAATGACAGGGTGATCGGCCTGGCTACGGTAATATGTACGGCAAAAAAATGATGATATATCTGTAGTGAAAAGCGCAACGAAAATTTGGCGAACAGTTGGAGGTGTGTAAAGAGGCCAGAAATAACAATGAAGTCAATGGGGGTAACTAATGGTGGTCTGAATCCATGTAACCTGACAGCGATAGTTAATGTTCTTAATTTCAAGGAACGTATAAGGCACACTAGCCTTGATCTCATAATGGCCGAATATCGATAAGAAAAGGAATATTATTTCATGGTTGACTTGGAAATCATCTGCAACGCAAAACAAGGTGATTAATTTGCATAGCAATCTAAAATCTATTTATCGTTTGTAAAGGGAGATAACTGCATATTCATTTCCATTCTCTGCGAATTATCGAATATTAGTCGCAGCAATTAAACTAATGTTTTGCTGTTTGACAATATTAAGTTGTTATTTGATGATAGTGGGTAGTATGTGATAAGTGTTTGATAGTATTGGGTCAGTTTGTGCTTGTTTTAGGTGATATAGGGAGGCAAATGGAACAGCCAGACATCGGTATTTGCATTTGAAGTACAATTCTCAGGGTATAATTAATTATTTTTGAAAAAATTCAATTGATATACACATTTTGCAGTATTATGTTCTAGTATTGGGTAGTATGTGGCGATATTGAGGTGGTATTGGGTAGTATTGGGTAGAATTGGGTAGTATTGGGTAAATCGTCCCACCCGTATTTGAGCACAGTCTACAGTCTCTATACAATCAACAATATACACAAGGCCTCGAAAAATTGTGGAAAATTCAATATATTCGTTTGCATACCTACGTGAATCCTACTCCACACGCGTAACGTTTTTTACTGGCCGAACACTAATTACGGATTGACGTCACAAGTACACACGAATTAATGTCGTGTTTCTTTTCGTATTCTTTTTCGTACCGATGCGAAAGGTCCCTACTGTACCGATGATTGAGTGATCAGAGGGGGATACGTGATATCATCTCTGGGACGATATCGCAAATTATCCACCCCCTGATACTAACATATTAAGGAAAGAGAGCGAATGCATTTTATTTAGTTGTAAACTTAATACTTTGTATTGTAATAATTATTACTGTACAGATCATGATGACGACATTGAAAATTATTTTGATAAATTACTTTTTCTCCGTATCGATAGTGCTGAGTCCACTATACCACATAGAATACGCAAAAGCCCCTCACCCAATAAACCAATTCCTGGTTGGAATGATGACGCTAGGTCGTCTAGGGAAACTGCTATCTTATGGCGTACCATATATGGAAAGATAATGGTCGACCACGTGATGGGCAGTTAGCATGTATAAGAAACCGAATAAGGGCAAAGTACCATTACGCTCTAAGATCGAGCATGACACAAAAAGACACAATAAATGCTAATAAAATGGCCGAGTCTATTCTTAATAACAAAAATAGAGACTTTTTGACTGAAACTAAAGAGATTAAAGGCAGAAAATCTTGTATCAGTCATAACATTGATGGTAAAATTGGTCCTAAGGAAATAAGTTCTGTATTTTTTTAACAAATATAAAGATTCATTTAATTGTGTATTATTTCAAAGTCACGAAATGCACTAGTTAATTTGTGATATTAATAACAAATGCATTTCTCCCCACATTAAACCGCAACGAAAACTCACTTTGTACTATTGAACTAATTCCCCAGGAAGTTAAGGATATGCTTCTAACAATTGATCCATCAAAATCCAATGGCCCGGACGAAATAAGCCGAAAACTATTAAAATCAGTATCTGAAGAAATATCTAAACCTTAATGTAAAATATTTAACCTATCCCTCAAAAGTAAAATCGTACCTAATATTTGGAAATTTGCAAACATTACAGCTATCCTCAAAAAAAGGCGATCCGACAAACTGTGGAAACTATAGACCCGTATCTCTTTTAAGTATTCTTGCCAAAACTTCCGAAAAATGCATATACAAACATGTCTTTAACTTCTTCCATGACAATTCTATTATTACTAACCTTCAGAGCGGCTTTCTGTTTACCAACTTACTGATCTAACACACACGTTTTGTCAAGCCATCGATCAAGGCAAATATACGAGAGCAGTGTTCTGCGACATAAGCAAAGCTTTTGACAGAGTCTGGCACGCTGGACTCTGTCATAAACTTGAGGCGGCTGGGGTCAGAGGGGACGTACTTCACTGGTTCGAAAATTATTTAACTAACCGTAAACAAAGAGTTGTTGTGAATGGCGCCTCCTCCGCCCCCAGAACAGTCCCATCTGGTGTTCCACAGGGCTCTGTTCTCGTTCCCCTACTGTTTCTCATCTACATTAACGATATAATAGAAAATATAAACTCCAACATTCGCCTATTTGCAGATGACACCACCCTATATCTCACAATCGATGACCCAGCTGCAAATGCCGATACAATCAATATTGACCTAGAAAAATTAAACACGTGGGCTAAAACATGGCTGGTATCCTTCAACCCCCTTAAAACTGAAACACTGGCACTAACTGACAAGAAAAATCTTCCACTTCCAGTCTTAAGTTTTGATCACATTCCTATAAAAGAAGTCAACGAATATAAACACCTCGGTTTAATTCTTCAGTCAAACTGCAAATGGCACGCACACGTAGATTCAATTATCACTAAAACAAGCAAACTAATTAACTCCTTAAGGTCACTTAAATATAGGCTCACCCGAAAATCCCTGCACACTCTGTACACTTCCTTTATTTTACCCCATTTCGATTACTGTGATGTCATCTGGGATGGGTGCACAAATGACCATACTAAAAAACTAGAAAACTTACAATTAGATGCACTAAGAACAATATGTGGGGCTGTAAGGGGTACCAGTCATAAACTCTTATATAACGAAACCGGTTTTATTACGCTACAAGAAAGACGCAAATGACACAAACTGACACTTATTTATAAAATCATTAATGACTTGACACCCGCTTACCTTAAGAACTTAACACTATACAGATCAAATAAATATCATCTTCGAAATAATGACAACCTTTCAGAATACCAATGTAAAACAAAAATCTTTTCGAACTCTTTTGGACCCTCATCAACAAAAGAATGGAATAAACTTGATATCAATATAAGAAACTCTCCATCTCTCACTACTTTCAAACAAAATCTAAAACTAAACGATCCAATAATTTTTAATTTCATTTCTACAGGGCAAAAGAAAGAACCAAATAATTCACAGCAGACTGCGGCTTTCTTGTAGCGACCTGAACGGGCATAAATTCTTACGACATATCTCCGAGGATCCATCCTGCAGCTGTGGTCATCGATTTGAAGATTCTGAACATTTTCTCCGCTGGTGCCCACTGTACTCAGATGCACGAAAAATTACAATACATCTTTTACCATCACACCAGCAATCAATTACACCACTTCTTTTTGGCATAGAAAACCAGGCTACATCTAATAATATCTTTAAAATAGTACATGAATACTTCGATGTTACCAGACGTTTCAATATCTGATTCTATTTATAGAAACTTTTTATTCATGTTATAAAATAGCACTTCCTCCTTTTTATTTGTTGTAAATAGTATTTATATTAATTGTGTAACTCCATATGAAATTCACCACTATTGTATAATATGTACATAGACGATCTGTATATATTACTATATGTTTTATATCGCTTGTATGAGGAGAGGGGTGATATAGGCTTTGCCTGTTCCCTGATCCCTTTTCATGTATTTCTGAAATAAAATATTGTTTCCAAAAAAAAAAAAGAATACTGTCAAAACAACACATGCACCTAGTGTCATACTGTATCTGCTAATGAGATTGCTGAGGGTGTAAAAAAACTTAAGTTTGATAAAAAAAGATGGAAATCATGGGCAATCAACCGAACACTTACGCAACGCCCCCCATATTTATTTGATCCACTTGACTTTTGTTTTGACCGCCATGCTTAGACATGGGTTTACTCCACATAATTTTGTACTCTCAACAATCATTCCAATACCAAAGAACAAGAAAAAATCTCTTAATAGTTCTAAAAATTACAGAGTATCGCCCTCAGTAGTCTTGTGGGCAAAGTATTTGATAAAATATTGCTTAAACGTAACTGTTCTGTGTTGAAGTCATCTGACCTACAATATGGTTTTAAATGTAATTACTCGACATCACACTGTTCATTTGTGTTGGATGAAACTATCAATTATTACAATTCCAAACAATCTGACGTTTAGATGCGTCGTCGGCTTTTGACAGGATCCAATATGTTAAATTGTTTAGATTGCTATTATGAAAGGGCTTATGTCCGCTAGGAACTCGATTTTTACTAAATTCATAAATAAGTCACTAAGTGAGAGTAAAATGGGTGGATTGCATAAGTCCCACGTTTTATACCACTAATGGTGTGAAACAAGGTGGAGTTCTCTCTCCGATATTATTCTGTATCTATATAGATGAGCTACTGACCAGGGTAAAAAAAAGCAAGTTGGGTTGCCATATTGGACACGTATTTGTCGGTGCTCTTGCATATGCTGACGACATAACCCTTAATTTCGCCAAGTCGTAATGACCTGATGTCTATGCTTCTTATAGTAAATGAATTCTCTAAAGAATACTGTGTCGATTTTAACCCCGAAAAAAAAAAACTTGTAATATTCAGCTCAAAATACAAAGATGTTAAAATCAAGAGTACTGTTTAATGATCAAGTTATAAATATCACGTTTAGAATTACATTTAGGTAGCTATATTTATGTTCTTAACAAAACTGGTCAAATTAATGAATGTATCAGTAAGTTTTTAACCAGGTTCAACATAGTGTTTTCTGTATCAAACATGTTCATTCTGATATTCGTTATAAGTTGTTTAAAACTTTTTGTATGCCTCTGTACGGTTGTCAACTGTGGGACTTATTTCACAATAGCATTGAACATTTCTATTGTACATGGAGAAAATCAATAATGCGTCTATACAAACTGCACCCCCGTACACACAGCAACCTACTCCATTTTATATGTAATGACTCTAACGTCGATGTTCAACTCTTCAAAAGATTTCTTAAATTTGTTAAAAAAATCTTCAAAAGTGTTAATGAATGTACTAAAATAAGTGGCCTACTAGCTTTCAACGGAAGTTGTTCTAGCACTTGTAATAATTTAAATTTTATCTGTTTTAAATACAACATCTGTAAATATGATATTCCTGTAACAAACATTAATTGCATTCTGTCCAAAGTTGTTCGATGTGATGAAAATAATGCAAACATTGATGTTGCTATGACCGCTGGTGCTATTTCTGATATGATTTATCTTTTTGATAGACGGAATGAAAATAAAGAACATCTAAACTGTATATTAGAATACCTGTGTACAAATTAAGTTTATAGACATATATTTATTTTTATAAATGTATTATACATTTGATTACGCGAATTGATGAATGTGATAAAGCCGGGGAGTTAGTGAAGGGTGTGACTGTTCTAAACGCCATCAATTGGACTGCCAAGGCATGGCGTGAGACATCCGATTCGACAATACGTAAATGTTTTATTAGATGTGGTTTTAGTGTGGACTTAACTGCTGACGACGAAGACGACAATGTGCCACTCGCGAGATTAATCGAGACATTAGTGCCTAAATCCAACGTGACTGAAGACGATTTTGTAAATTTTGACAGTGAGATACCGACAGAATGTGACGACGAATTGGACATAGAACGACATATCATCAATGAACGCGTGACAGCAAAAACAAGTGGACAATCGAGTGAAGACGGGGACGATGAAGAAGACACATTGACGACTGACTTGACCTATGCCAAATGCCTACGCATGCTCGACGACATAAAACAGTTCGCCCAGGTTAAAGACGAAACGATGATTGCAAAAATTCATTTGTTAGAAGACTGTGTACAAGATTCCGCCTTAAGAAATGCTTCCGACAACCTCAAGCAAGCTACTTTACACGATTACATGCGTTGAATGATGTTATGAAATGAATTATATATCGTGCGCATACATTGATATTATGAATACATATATTGTACGCATACATTGTTATTGTTTGTTATTTAATGTAATGTAATAAAATTCTGAAAGTACATAAAGGTTTATCATTTTTAAAGGGAATAACATTATGGTGATTCGAAGCTACATTATAAAAATACAATGTACTTCCGGTTTTCGAAAACAGTATTTCCGGTTTTGGTGAAAAATCGGTATTCCGATCCTCTTTGTGATCCGACATATTGTAACGATCCCGTAGGATGTCGGATGTGACAGAGTCCACTGTATTGTACTTATGAATAAAAATATTATTTAATAGTACACTTAGTAGTATAATTGATGCGATTAGAATCATTTTCTGTAGATGTTTGTCGACAAAGCCGTTTTGCTAAATTTTTCGGCCTCGTAATTTTTTCTGGTGTCTTCCTCGTCTTGTACGTTCTAGTTATGTCCATTTTTTCTTTTGTATTTAAAAATCTATTTCCTATGACTATTTAACATTTCTTATCAAATATAATTATATGTTCTATATTCTACTGTAACTTCAGCCTTGTGACCGACCGGCTCGCCCTATCTCGTTATTGTGACCATTAGTCAGTTTTGGACACTCATTTATTAAAAAAGTACAATTTTAACTATTGCGTCCTTACAACCCCCAGAAAACAACACTTCGACAATTGGTGGAGAAAGCAGGCAGAATGAACCCTCTCACCGAGTTCAGTAACAACGACATTGATATGCGAGGCTATTTTTCAGAATAAAATGATTACACGATAAAAGATTAATACGCGGTGTAGAGCAAATAAAAAGCGGTAAACGTAATAGTTCATTATAATTCAGATTAACATATTGACTACATTGCCCGGCTCACTCACATATAAAAGTTGACGATATAGGGATCAACTGTGTACTTTTACACCAACTAGTGGTAAATTGTGAATTAGTCTAGACCTAATAGTATCATCTAGAAAGGTAAGCTTATGCCATTGTTCGGTGTGTGTGTATGTGTGTGTGTGTGTGTGGGGGGGGGTTCTAAGGTTTAACTCGCAGGGTGGGGTCCCAAAGTTTTAACGCTGCGCGCTATATCACAAGCTATGTCATTGAGTCAAAATGGCGTGATTTCAACTGATGCCTGCTCGTGAGGTTTTCCGGGTCCTCTAGTGTCGTCCCGCAGCTACAGACCCCCACGCTCAAGCGAATTGTAATAAATTTGGACCGAAAAGAACTATTTTGTGTCGGGTGGACATTGAACTCCATCTATCTATTTCTCTGCCCCGATCCCCAGGGTTTGTGTGAAGAGCATGTGCAACTGCAACAAAATGTCTACAATGAAGCGAAACTCCATATGCCTTTATCACCATTTGAGTTTAAAATTTTGTAAAGAAAAGTGACTAGTTGTAAACTAGACTAGGGTCACATGTATTATATTGGCATGTTTATAAAAGGTAAAACGTCATGTGTAAGTTGTAGTCATTATGTAAAGGTGGCAGCCATGTTTACTGTGTGTTTTTTTTATGGATTCAGCTATATTAAAGGAGCTAAATCGCCCAAAATGAAATGAAATGGGGTTTAACGTCCTACTCTTCTGCACCTAACCTGGGCTAATGGAAGGCGGGTATACACAATACAGTGTGCTATGAGGGAAATTATGCCCGAGCAGCGGTGCTACGGTCTAGTCTTTATATCGAATTCCAACTGCCAAAGGATCTTTTACCCGCACGCCAATGTGTACACGGGACCTCGGTTTTTCGTCCCACCCCAACAACTAGACAATTGTCATTGTCGGGACCTCCGTTCTGCATCACTGACTCGGCCAAGGCAGGTATCGAACATCCGACCTCCAGGTTAGCGCCTTACCCACTTAGCCACGTGATCCCCCCTAAATCGCTGAAATTAGGGAACTAGAAATTGATACAATTGGGTCGCAACGCATAAAATAATGTAATTTTTGTTTCTGATATCAAACTTGTTTGCTTGTCACAAAAATTAGATTGGTCTTGAATCTCATGGCAGAACATTCTTATGACCCAAAAGTGACTGCACGCAATATTTGCCATGCTTCAGATGCCACAAAAAGTGGTACTGCATGATAGAATTCTCTGAACTGAAATAAAAACTACTTCCATTTGCTTGATATCAATCGGAGTTTGACACCGGAAATTGGTATTTACCACCGGAAGTCAATGGAAACTACTTCCATTTGGCTTTAAGTGCATCATAGATGGATAGATGGGATCGGCATGATGTAAAAAAAACCCCAGAATTAAATTTAGAGCATGAAAATCCAAAGATTATTGGCTGAAATCAATCTGAGTTTGACATCGGAAATTGGTATTCCCTACTGTAAGTCAGTGAAAAATACTTCCAATCGCTTTAAGTTTATCATACATGGGATCGGCATGATGACAAAACACGAGAATGGACTTTAGATCATGAAAATCCAACCATTTGCTGAGATAGCCATGTTCTCTTTCAGACGGGTCCCGAATACAAAAATGCCCCTCACAGAGCGGTAAAGGGGTCGGAAAATTTAAACCCTAACATTTTTGGATAGCTTGGTCCCTAATCAACCCAAAACAACAAATCCCACGGGGGGTGGTTTTATAACATGTCATACCACACTATGAGCTTTCCGTCTCCTCTCTGGTGAGCTTCCAAACCCAGCTCATTTGTATCAAAAATTGTAGCCAATTTATACGTGGGATATAAAGTTAATTAAGTATACGTATACATATATTATTGATATTGAAAAAAATAATCATGAACACTAGTAAATATAATTAAAGTAAGATCAGCTGATTCTCCAACATGATGATGTTGGTGACAGTAGAACACTGGTAAACTTAGTTAGCGGTGAGCCGATACAGTGGCCAAAAGGACAGCGGATGTTTCATCATATGTAACAATAAGAAATCCCACTATGGCAAGCACTGCAAGTAAAGCCGGGCTGACACTTGCACGACTTTCGACCACGATTTTGTCCTGTCCATCAATGTCCACATTGACACGAACTGGCACGACGACTTCACGCATAATTTACGCATTGTTTACGCACTTCCCGCATTGGTACGACCAGTTTGCGCAAATCGGACGGTGTCGTGCCGACTCGAGTCGTGCCAATGCGTGCCACGGAATCGTGCAAGTGTCAGCCTGGCGCTTAAGATAAACAGACCGACACGACGACAGGCGCGGATCCAGACGGGGGGGGGGGGGGGTCCAGGGGGTCCGGAACCCCCCCCCCCGCTCAGACTTGAAAAAATTTTTATGCGATTTTATTGGCGATTTAGACCTGTTATTTTGGAATTTACCTTCCGGAAATACGTCAGAATGAACCAAATTGAATCTAATTTACCAAATTATCGGTTGAGCGCAATTAGTTAAGCAATTATCAATCCTAGACCCCCCCCCCTACAAAAAATCCTGGATCCGCACCTGAACGACCATATATGCTCACATGAACACATTGATGCTCGCACCAAATATTGCTCCTGTTTCTTTTTTTTTTTTTGTATTTTTCAGATGGTGTGGTGTAAAACAATAGGAATCAAACACAACGTGGAGCGGCAAATTCTAAAAGTCTTCGTCGGCATTATTCTGTTTTCGGTTATATTTCGAATATTTTATTGGACTTTCTGGACAACGATTCCGATGGAAGTATTCCCCATTTTGTCGCCGGGTTTCTTTGTGAATACAACTGGGTGTAAAATACCGGATTATAATCCATTCAGCATTTCCATTAAAAGGTTCTTTAAATATAGAGCGAAATATCCCTGCACGATGACAGACACATACACAAGTCAGGAAGGGCTTACCCTAAGATTATCGGAGAAACTGATGCGTTTCGCAAGGTTTTCGCATTGTGAATACAGGGGTATAGAAAGGGATTCTAATTCCGATCGCAAAGTTATTTTCACCGAATCAACCAAATTCACAGACAATGTAAATGTCACACATGATCAAGTCAAAGTCACATGTTTTGATATAAATGGAATTGTAATTTATAGAAATTACCACGCGTTTATTATACCCAAAACAAAACGAATTAAGGAATTGGATAAGCAATTGGACCAACACAAAGCGCGAAATAGACCAAGTGAATTGATGAATGTCTGGATGATTGGTATAGAATCTATGTCCAGACTCAACCATATCCGAAATATGCCTAAAACAAGAGATGTTTTACTAAATAAACTCGGGGCATTTGACTTTCAAGGTTACACAAAAGTAGCTGACAATTCTTTTGTCAATTTTGTGCCGATATTAACGGGACATTTTGCCCAAGAGGAATTAGAAAGGCTAAATATCAATGAATCCACGAAAACACCGGCTGATGATCTAAATATCGTTTGGAAGAATTTCTCTCAGGCTGGATATTCAACATTATTTGGGGAAGGTTTTCCAAATTTTGGAACATTCCAGTACACCATGGGTGGTTTCCAAAAACTGCCAACTGATTATTATTTACGTCCCTTAACTATAGCACTTGAAGACGATTCGGGAGTATGGAACAATGACCATAACTGTGTCCATCAGCGTTCAGAAACAAGCATTATACTTCAATACGGTTTAGACTTTTTTAAAACGTTTAGAAATCGACCAGCGTTTGCCCTTTCATTCGCAGTACGTCTGACCCACGACGAAGCAATTAAATACGCATATACCGCCGACGACTATTTTTTTGAAATCTTGAACAAGGCTCTATATAATGGAATTTTTAACAAAACTGTGTTGGTATTCTTTGGTGATCACGGCTTTCGTATTGGAGATTTTGTAAAAACGTTTATAGGTAAAACGGAGGAACGAATGCCCATGATGTATGTCGCAGTTCCGAAGTGGTTTCATCAAAAATATCCCCAAATCGTGAATAATCTATCGCATAATACAAGGCAATTGACATCAAACTTTGATATTTATGAAACTTTAAAAGATATTTTATATTTTTCGGGTAAACCAAAGGGGAATATTGACGCCACAACAAAAAGGGGGATAAGTCTATTTGAAAAAATCCCAGACTATAGAACGTGTGACAATGCTGGAATCCTTCCACACTGGTGTGTCTGTAAGCTAGAAGACGATGGACTAACTAAAAACTCCGCATTTCGCGATAGAAGTGCGCAGTTCTTCGTAAATGAAGTTAATAATAGATTAAAGTATTATAAAATGTGCTCAAAAGTTCAACTTGGTAAAGTAAATGACTTCAAAATATTTAAATCTACAAGCAAAAATCTCAATAATCTTTCTGCTCACTCTAATGGTTTTGAAATATACATAATTAAAATTTCTGTTTTATTAAATCCGGGATCGGGCGAGTTCGACACCACCTTAATTTACAACGCTCACTCTCAAACATTTGATTCTTCCGGAGCAATCAGTAGAATTAATAAGTATGGCCGCACGGCGGATTGTGTCAAAGGTGAACAAATTCAACCTCTATGTTACTGTACTCATTAATTATCACGTTTCCCCTGAATTGGGAGAGAGAGAGAGAGAGAGAGAGAGAGAGAGAGAGAGAGAGAAATGGGGTTTAACGTCCACTCAACACAAACTAGGTAATTTCGGGACTAACATATGGTTTAATTTTATTTCAATAATTCGCTTGCGCGTAGGGGTTTTTAGCTGTGGGAGGAAACCTGAGTACCCGGCGGAAACCCACGAGGTTGAGAAGGCGCCCCTATCTCCATGCCACATACGCTCACACCAGGGCTCGATCGAAACCACAGTGACCGGTCAGCCCTCCACTAAACCATCTCAACCCCCTCCCTGAATTGGGAGTTGTGGGTTCATCTAAGATTGAATATTTATGCCACGGGAGAGAGAGAAAAGAGCGAGAGCGAGGGGGGTTTAACGTCTACTCGACACGAACTAGGTAATTTCGGGACTAACATATGGTTTAATTTTATTTCAATAATTCGCTTGAGAGTAGGGTCTTGTTTTTCTTTTTGGGTAGGGTATCTCTGGGTATTAACTGACTTCATTTCGAGATGACGGGGCCAAGATGTCGTGAATATTCCGCTACGCACTATTTAACCTGAACCGTTTTTGTCTATTGGGTTGGATTGTTCCCACTTGGTTTTATTTTATATATTACTTATAGCATTTCTTCGTTTTGTTTTAGGTTGGCACTGTTTTGTAGCTGTGTATATTGTGGTGCATTCACCGATTGAATAAAACTATTTAACCGTTAATTGTATTGTAAATATTTTATCATTGTCGATATATCTCTTTAATTTGAAATAATGTCATGGCTGCATAATCCTGAAGCAATGGCTCGAGAATTCCATCTCTGGCCATTGCTGGATTAGCTTCTGATACTTAAACTTTTGAGGGAGTATGTCTTTTCTTCCCGTTCATTTACATCTATCCCAAGTACAGCCGCATGGCAGCCCTTCGTTTAATCCGAGGTCTTCCTTAAAACTTTGGACAGTGATTTAAGGTATTAAAAACGGGAAAGGCGTTGCTCGTCTCAAATCAGTATTGTTTACATTTTATTCAATTGAAGCCTCGTTTGTCACCCAATTAGTTTTTCTGCAATATTGTGCTATGCACCGGTTAATTGGGCATGATAAAATCGTGAGTCATGACGTAAAGTTAAGTAAACACAGTTAGCTATTGATTGTTAATCGGACTATTGGCGAGTCATAATATGGAACAAGAATTTGCTTTCTTTGCAGCAGTGAGTAGTGGAGGTAGTTCTAATCAAACTAAACTTTGCGAGGAGTATGTGGTGGTTGTAACAGTAACCAGATTGAGACCCTTTTCCAATCATTGATAGGATATATTGCGTAGATTATGTAATTTATCACACAAGCGATATCTACTGTGAAATGTGATAAAAATGAATACATACGACACAAGCACAACAAAGACATAATTTTATAAGGAGGCAATCATTAGGCAGAAGTCATTTACCGGGTGTTATGTCACTAAGGTGTTAAAACTGTGAATACAAAGAATATCTCCTTTTCAATGTAACCAATCTCACAATTCTTGTATCACAACGAGGCCTTCCTGACATGCTAAAAAATAAAAATAAGTATAATTGTTTGCTATAGATTTCACTTTTACTAAACCTGAATACAGCAATTCAGTTATTGCAAAGTCCTTTATATTAATCCAGTGTTTCCATCAAGGTCAATTAAAATAAAAACAGGTCGTTTTAAGTAAAAACAAAAGTTACTTTTAATAAAAAAAAATGAACTGTTTTTTAAAAGTAAAAAAGGGGTAGTTCCTTTTTAACTGACGAATCAAATTCATATAAAGCGATATCTCCTAAGTCAAATTTGATGATTACAATTTATATTTTAAATAGGCTTAAGATAAAAAAAAAAAGTCAGTCTAATATTTAAAAAAAGTTTTACATTAAGAATAATTAATTCTTGGTCTGATGGCAATGACATGTTTTGATTGACAGATATATGTCGCAACCACTCGTCAATGAAGGTTTGCTTGACGTTCTTGGAAGCAGTGTTGGTAGTAGACACTACCACCTAAGCGAGACATCCGAAACAACTTACTTTTGCCTTTTTGTATGGAGGTAGCTACATAGTACCGCAAGTAAAACATCAACGACAATCTACCTCGGACGATTTAGTTTTGGTGTCAGTCCGACTTCAAAATGAAATAGGGGGAGGGGGTGAATGGTTAGCACGTTCGTGCTGTATCATATAGCCTGTCATTGAGTCAACAAGCGTGGTTTTGAATCCCCCGCTGTCCGTGACAAGGAGTAGGGTCGCCTGTCCAACCTCGTGGGTTTTCTCCGGCTCCTCTCACTGCTAAAGACCCCTACGCGCAAGCGAATAGGGGAGTTGGGTGGTTTCCAAAAACTGCCAACTGATTATTATTTACGTCCCTTAACTATAGCACTTGAAGACGATTCGGGAGTATGGAACAAAGACCATAACTGTGTCCATCAGCGTTCAGAAACAAGCATTATACTTCAATACGGTTTAGACTTTTTTAAAACGTTTAGAAATCGACCAGCGTTAGCACTTTCATTCGCAGTACGTCTGACCCACGACGAAGCAATTAAATACGCATATACCGGGATGGCCTAGTGGTCTAGAGTGCCGCGCTTCGACCTCTAGCTGGCCGGTCACCTCTGGCTTGCGGCTGTGGTTTCGAGCCCTGGTGTGAGCGTATGTGGCACGGAGAGAGGGGGCTCCTTCTCAACCTCGTGGGTTTCCTCCGGGCACTCCGGTTTCCTCCCACAGCAAAGACCCTTGCGCGTGCGCTAAGATAATGAAAATGGAAAAAATAAGACTTGTCTGCGATATCACCTTCGGTGGAAGCGGACGTTAAACACCAAGAACAACAACAAGCGAATTATTGAAATAAAATCAAACCAATGATAGTCCCGAAAAAATCTAGTTTGTGTCGAATGACCCGCCGTATTGATCTCGTGAATTGTATTATTTAGGGTATACGAATAACGTAAAAAGTGTAAATAATGAATACAGCCACAGCCAATGTATTGAATGCTTTGTTGAATGTGAAATAAAATTTAAAATTTATAACAGATTAACATCCGGGATATTTCATTCAAATAAAAAGATTTGTAATCCAATTGAAATTATCATTGTGTTCATACCATTCTATTGTGTAGTAGTCTAAACAAGTTGTTACCATGGGTTACAACTGCTAAAGAAATTAATAGAAACATGTAGAGTATTATATCCAGCCCGATAAGGACTATCTTGTGTTTATTGTTAACTGCCATCAACTGTCGTTAATAATTACGGGAAGCAGTCATATAAGTTATTTATAGTTAGATCAGAATTAACAATACCTAGAAGAAGAATACTATACATGTACAGTTAAAGTATTTTCATGTGGACATTTATTGTCGTCGTTCCTGCCCGTCCGTGTGTCCGTCCATTCACTTATTGTTTGTGGACACTCTACGGGTCACAAGTTTTAACCGATTTTAACGAAACTTGAAAATATAGGTGTATCTCCAAATGATCTCGGATATTTTCGAAAATGGCATCTATCGCACTATAACTTCATGGAGTAGGGCCCCTGAATGTACGGAAACTCGCGTTTGTAGCTTTTGGACACTCCAGGGGTCACAATTTTTATACGATTTTGATGAAACTTGATATATATGTTTGTAACCCTTGATTGTACGAACAATCGCATTTTTATCTTGTGGTCACTCGAGAGGTCACAATTTTTATCCGATTAAAAAAAACCCCATTAAAATGACCGCCCCTCGTACTCAAATAGTGTGGAATATCAAGGTTGTGAACCCTCTAGACGTGACAATTTTAAACAAAAGTGTGAAAATAGCACCGCTACATCGTATTGCAATGATGGTGGAGTTCAATTTTCATGAAAATCGGATAAAATGGCCGCCCCTCGTTCGCAAATAGTGTAACCAGCGGCTGCCCTGCATGTTACGCCCACATTTTTCCAAGAGTTGGATAGAGAACAAATTAAATCAAAAGGGGTCATAGTCCAGATAGTTATGGTCTGAAGTGCGCAAATATGGGAAGGCACTGAGACATTTGGAACATAGACATATATTTTAAATTTGATCAAAATGGATAAAAATTGTGACCTCTAGAGGGCCCACATCCTTCGTATTACATAGTCTTAACGAAATTCGAATTCAACCTTAAAGGAGCTAAATCGCTAATATTTGGAGCATAGAAATTGACACAAATGGGTCGCAAGCCACATAATAATTTAATATGAATGTGTATAAACTGATTTACGTTCGATCGTTTCCGTTTTTACTCTAATATCAAATCAGTTATGTTTGGCGAAATACACCAGAGGTCTCAATTGAATCACAATATATATAGCGTCTGGTTATTCCAGTCTACAAAGTATTTATTGCGCATGCTCACCGTTTGAGATGTAATGTGGAGTATACCTAGCCTTGCTCTTTGAGTCCCTAGACTAGCTGAAAATGAGTCTGAAACGCCGTATGATACACGATTCGTATACTAATGGTAAAAAAATTATTTCGTCTTAAATATTGAATATCAGAAGCCCATCTTTTCCTGGTAAGACCACACCATCAATGTTGATTTAAATCGACAAATAATTTGTGTTTTCAACGTCGAAGACTTTCGATGATATTGAGTTGGAGACTTAGCTACTTTAATTGATGTGTAACGGTGATATACTTGAACGTTTTTTTTAAAAATCGAATACAAAATTGTGACTTCTAGCGGATCCATTAGCTAAAAATAGGTGGCCAGGCAACGAAACATACGCCCATACAGCAGCTATATCGTCCAAGCAGCCAACAAGTAATTATCAGAAAATCATTTGAATTTGTTTGGTTTTTATAAAGTTCTGTACGAAACATTTAATATTATGGATTTAGCTGTCCAATTAGCGATTTTTAAGAAATTCACACTCAACCACCATTAATGTGTAACGGGGATATAGTCAAACGTTTTTTTTAAGGTAAAAAACCCCATGATTTTTCGTACAATCAGGGGCCATAATTCAGGAATTTATGGTCCAATGTGCCCGAATATCGAAGGGAACCGCGATCTTTAGTTTATAAACTTACATTTCAACTGGGTCCACAACCTTGATATATCATATTTTTTACACTATTCGAGAATTAGCGGCAGCCATTTTGTCCGGCAGTTTTGGTCAGATTTTTACGAAATTCGACCTCAACATTCATTACAGTGAAACGGTGATATAATCAAACGTTTTTTAAAATCGGATAATAGTTGTGACCTCCAGAGGGATCACAAGCTAAAGGGCGATTTTTAGTTCAATCAGGGGACATAATTCAGGAAGTTACGATCCGATGGGCACAAATATCGACAGGAACCAAGATCGTTGGGTTATAAACATACATGTCAAGTAATATCAAAATCGGTTAAGAATTGTGACCTCTATAGGGTCAACAACCTTGATATAACATATTCTCACACTATTCGCGTACACACGGCGGCCATTTTGTCGGTCAATTTTGGTTCGATATTCACGAAATTCATTACCACCTTCATTATCAGGTAACGGTGATATAATCAAACGGTTTTCTAAATCAGATAATACTTTTGACCTCCAGAGGGACCAGAAGTTAAAAAAGGCGATTTTTCTGACAATCAGGGGACTTAATTCAGGAAGTTACGATCCAATGGGCGCAAATATCGAAAGGAACCAAGATCTTTGGGTTATAGAAAATACATGTCAAGTTTCATCAAAATCAATTCAGAATTGTGACCTCTATAGGGTTAACAAGCTAAAAACAAGATATTTCGTACAATCCGGGGCCATAATCCATGAAGTTTCGATCCGATACATGCCAATATCCAAAGCAGTCGAAATCTTATGGGGATAAACCTATATTTCAAGTTTCGTCAAAATTGGATAAGAATTGTGACCTGTAGAGAGTCCACAAACAAATTGTGGACGGACGGACGGACAGGGGCGACGGCATAATACGTCCACATGAAAATGTGGGCGTATATAAAAATGTGACATTTCAAACAATCAGGGGCCATGATCCAGGCAGATACGTTCGGGTTTGTACGATTAACCAATAAAACCAAGATTGTTGTAATATAACCATAAATTTAAAGTTTCATCAAATTGTGCCTTCTAGCAGAGGATCCACAACCTTGATAATAATATACCATATCACTCGGCAAACCTCGTAAGATTTCGGGAATCTAAACTCGGCTGTATAACGAATTCCGCCATATTGGAACTACTTTAAAGGTCCCGGATGAAACATGGCTGCGCCCATTCCAAACACAAGTTGGCAACCTATTTGGCTAGCGACCTATTCGACCGATCCAGCTGTAAGATAATGACGAAATTACACGTAAATTCTGAGCTGAAGGAATGGATAAAAAATAATATATTCTACTTTCATTTGATAGACATAACGTTGGATTTTATTGGTTGATAAATAGAGACTGTTGTCTTTACTCTAAATAGGTTTCCAACGAACAGGTTGCAGCTCGATCGGTCGAATAGGTCGCTAGCCGAATAGGTTCCCAATTTGTGTAATAGCGTCAAGTTTTCCTGTTAAAGTAAACCGGTAGCCGCATCGCAAATGTATGGGCGTAGGTACATATCACTTACTGTCATACATCCGAGACTAGATGTAGTTGACGTAGTTCACGGAATCTGTCGAGATTAGCCGAGTGATACCATATTTGTATGGGCGGCCATTTTGTGTGGCAGTTTTGGTCTGATTTTCACGAAATTTAGGAAGTTACAACCCTGTATATCAAGAGGAACCAAGATCTTTGAGTTATAATCATATATTCCAGGTTTCATCAAAATCGGCTCAAAATTGTGACCTCTACAAGTTTTCATTCAACCTGTTTCACAGAGAATTACTTACGAATTATCCCTGTAACGGATGGCTGTCTAAAACACGTGCGTTGACTGGACGGCTCGTAGTCATTGGCTCAACGGCTCGTGCAATGTTTACTTAACACCTAACTGCTTCGGGCAAAATGATGCATTTTACTCATTTTAATGCCCATTTACACTAAATAGGAAATATTTTTTAACTACAAATACTTCAAACGTCTTTATTTATTTTTCTTTTACCTCAAAAAAATGTTTGAGAATTTAATTTGTCGGAGTAAAAGAGTTAATATGCCGTACTCATTAAGCCTCGTCGATGTCATGCTTATCAGTGATTGTAGCGGCCAAGCGAATATTCACTGCGGGATCAGTTTGGTTTTCATTATCTTGATATACCACATTTTTACACGAGTTGCTTACAAGCGGCGGACATTTTGTCTGGCATTTTTGGTCCTATTTTCAGGAAATTCAAACTCAACCTTCATTACGATGTAGCAGTAATACAATAAACACCCGATGAATTCGAATACGTAGGCCTAATACACTCAAATACATTAAAAATACAATGCCAAATTCAAAGTTTATTTCTGAAACAACTTTTAACAAATGTACATAACAATTGTCAAAATCGAGAGAACAAGCACCTATGGATAAATTTCAACAGACGAACGATCAGCCGATGCACAGGTTGTTTTGACGATGTGGTTGGATCTGCTCACGCCAACATCTGTGGAGTGCAGTCTAAACAAACACGTGACTGTTTTACGCTCAGGTTAACGCAACGAAATGCACGTGTAAATGCAACACTGCTCGGGTCGTTTCTCCTATGCGAAATCATTCTACTATGAAATGTAACGAGTGGCAAAGAAAGGGATAAATGAAAGAGCAGGAAGTATTGTCATATTTCGCTTGACGCGACTACGATAATAAATACTATTTTTCACATTTCGCTCTACAATACTCGATAGAAATGTGATGTAAGTGACGTATTAGCACCTTTCCTCGGTGAAGATCAGGAAAGTTTTGGTTGGGCGCCGCGGATGGGCCCCTCGACCCAAACTGTCCTGATTTTCACCAATACACCCGGAAAGTGCGCTAATACCAACTACATATACGTTATATAACCCCAGATGTATATATCAGAAGGTGGTGTAACCCCAAATGTATATATCAGAAGGTGGTATAACCCAAGATGTATATATCAGTAGGTCGTATAACTCCAGATGTATATATCAATTGGCCGTATAAAACACCAGATGTATATATCAATAGGCCGTATAAAACCCAAGATGTATATATCTTGTGGCGATATAACCCCCAGATGTATATATATATATATATATATATATATATATATATACATATATACATGTATATATATGTATGTATCGGTCGGTGATATAACCCTTCTATTCCACTGTATTACTCTGATTATTCGCCTGATATAAGCCAGGGAAAAAATACAAATCTTTTGTTAACCAAGTCGTGGTGTTTGGTGTTTGATTATCTTTAAAACCAAATTGTTGAACGAGATTGATCACCTGAAATAAGAGGAAAAAAAAGTAATTTCACAAATAAACAGTTTAAACTAGTAGTTATTGCTCCTTGTCAGTGGTGCAGAGCAGAGGGCCTATAAAGGGAGAGATATAGTAGTTCGAAAGGGGTGAACAATCGAGTGCACACTGGCGTGCACGTAAAAGATCCACTGGCAGTTAGAATTCGATATAAGAGTAGACAGCAGAGCCGCTGTCCGTGTTAAGTTTCCCTCATAGCACACTGTATGGTGTATGCCTGTCTTCATTATCCCAGTCCGAGTAGAACAGTAGGACGTTAAGCAAAATTTGATTTCATTTCACAAGGAGAAAATGGGTTTAACGTCGACTCGACACAAACATGGTCATTTAGGAACTTAAATGGTTCAATTTTATTTCAAATATTTGCTTACGCGTAGGGGTCTTTAGCAATGGGAGGGGTTCGAAGGACCCGGAGAAAACCCACGATGATAGACATGCGTCCAAACTCTTTGTCACGTACAACCGGGCATTCGAAATCACCACAGTTGACTCATTGACAGACCTTATGATACAGTGTGCAAGTGCTAAACATTCAAAATCAAGGACGATATACATCCAGTATATAAAGGTGGAATTGATTTATTACTGCTTATTGAAATTTGACCGACCATTTCTTGATAAAGAGGGGGGTTGGAATGGCTTAGTGGTCTATTGTGCTGCGCGTCGACCTGTAGCTGGCCGGTCACCTCTGGCTTGCGGCTGTGGTTTCGAGCCCTGGTGTGAGCGAGCGTATGTGGCATGGAGATAGGGGCACCTTCTCAACCCCGTGGGTTTCCTCCGGGCACTCCGGTTTCCTCCCACTGCTAAAGACCCCTACGCGCAAGCGAATTATTGAAATAAAATTAAAACCATATGTTGGTCCCGAAATGACCTAGTTTGTGTTGAGTGGACGTTAAACCCCATCTCTCTCTCTCATGATAAAGAAAATAAACTGAATTACCTTCGTCGATAGATCAATCAGATGATTTTTATGTGAGAATTTCTCTATGACGTAAATCCACGTGAAGAGAAACCAGGAGCCATACACGGGGTCTCTTAAAGACTGGTAATCTGTGAGAAGAAGAAAACAGAGTAAATACTGTTAGTCCAACTTTAGCGTCAAACGAACACACAATTGTTACACTCACTCCACTGTGGGGTTGACCATTGTGATCGGAGCTGCTGTACTGGGCCCTGTTTCACAAAAACTTAAGCTAAAATCACTAAAATAGATTTTAACCAAAAATCAAAATGATATTTTAAATTTTATACGTTTCACGAAGATTGATTGTAACCTAAAATGCGATTTTAATAGATTTTAGTTAAAGTCGCTTGCGCCCGCGCAGTGCACATTTCCGCTGCGGGTACTTACGATGAAAGCAAATACGCCTCGAAATTGAAAACTGTTAAAACACGTTGAATTAACGGGGAGAGTTTCATACGTTGAAGCAATGGTCAGACATTCGTAGAGAGGTGAAATAAATGATTGTACTGCGTAATATGTGATTCGAAAAGTATCGGTTGGTTGGCCTTGAACTTGGAATTTGATTCGTGACATGGAAATTTGATTTACTCGCCGGCTTCAATGGAAATAAAGTGTATCCATATACTAAATCACATGGATTTGTAGTTTTATGGAAAATTGTCACAAACATTATATTTGTGACTCAAACGGCTAGTCTATGTTGTAATTTGTCGTCGCATTTTAAAAGTATTTATCAACTTTGAAATTAATACACCAAATAGCCAATTCTCATAGACCCACCCTTTCAATGATACTTTGAAAATGATACTTTCTCAATTAAATGATTTTTTCCCCTAAAAATAACCTTGGCTCCTAAAATGCCAGTTATTTTTGTTGTTTTTTATTAACTTAAGACTTCATTAAGAAATAATAATAAATTTATATTAAAATTTAATTTTAAATAGGCCTCGGCCTATAACATTTTTCAATAAACACATTTGAGATTATTGATTTATCTCTTTACATATTGTCATAACCCCCACAAGTATGCGTAAATACTACATATGGTTTGCCTAGTATTATAGGCCTTTAGGCCTTCTATAACCAAGAAATGTGCCATATTAAACCATTGTACACGAACATATTTTCTTTATAGACAAAAGGGCTCATCTTTCCACGACATTGGATATGAATAAATGATTTTCCTTTAGTGTTTAGTTTACTGGGATTTTGAGTAGTTTTTTTTTTCTTGGGGTTCTAATATGGAGCGCCATCCAAATGCTTAAATTGACTTACAATAAAATGAAAGCGTGGACATAATTTGAATGAGAATTGTTTTTGTGAATGGTGGTTGGAATATTAAAATTATGTGACCCGGGCCGCCGTTCACGATATTATCATGATTCCTATTATATATATATGTCGCAATATATGTAACAATGTAGCTCTAATCAATGTTTGTTAATGTCTTGATTTTAAGTTAGGACAGGGTGACAGCTATCCTAAGTTAAAATCGATTTTAGTTAAAATTGTCCTTAAAATTGGTTTCTGAAATGCCACTATTTTAAGTTAAGATTAGATTTTAACTTAAAATATTATTTTAGTGGATTGTCACTAAAATGCTTAAAATCGTTTTGTGAAACTCATCTATCTTAAGTTAGGATGAAATTTTAGTTTAAGACGATTTTAAGGAGATTTAAGTTTTTGTGAAACAGGGCCCGGATCATTATATCCTTTTACGGTATCAAAAAGGCAGGAGCGTGCCTTATAGTATTATATTGGTTGACTAATATCCGGGAAGGGCCTTGTCTTATACTATTCTGTTAGATGAATTCTACTGTGTGGGTATTATTTGTGCATTCAGTACCACTGACTTAACATTTTCAAGACAGATATTATCAGGATCTTGTTTGTAAAAATCTGTAATTAAAATCCCCAAATACGTTACCTGGCATCGTACACACACTAGCGAAGAAATCTCCTTCATGACTTCTCTGCGTATTTAAGGAATCTCTTCCCGACGTTCTCCCTTCTTTACCTGTCATAAAAATAATAATTATTAGACTGAGAGAGAGAGAGAGAGGGAGAGAGAGAGAGAGAGAGGGGGATGAGAGAGAGAGAGAAACGTTGAATGAATTCTTGTAACATGATGGTTTTCGCGAATACAGAGAGAGATAGATAGAGAGAGAGAGAGAGCAAGAGAGGAAGAGGGAGAGAGAGAGAGAGAGGTTAACGCTCACTCGATACAAACGACATCAATTCGGGATTAATACATGGTTAATTTTTTTTATTTCAAAACTTTGCGTCTGCATAGGGGTCTTTGGCAACGGGTTCAAACCGGAATACGCTGAGAAAAACCACGGGGTCGGAGAGCCGACCCTACATCTTGTCAAGCACAACCGGGGAATCGAAACCCAGCCACTTGATTCAATGACAGTCCTTATGATACAGTATGCAAGTACTAATCGTTCGGTTATCCTACCCCCTTTTTGCACAATAGAAGTGGTGTCCACATCCCAAAATATAAATAATGACATGACAATAATAAGACTGATCCATAAAACATCTAACCTCCAAAACAAGCTTGAATAAGAAAGATCTTTGGTTTGTTTTTTAAAGTTGGACAATGTTCATGATCAAAATATTCATAGACATCTTCATGTGGTATTGTATGACGATCAGTACACATTATTCCATCATCATCACCATGGGATGCTATGATACAGATGAAACAATCATACTGCGTGTGGTTCATCTGACTATATTCAATCAATAAATCTCTCATCTCCTGTAAATATCATTTACCAAACAATGAAATTCCGTTATTTCGATCCTCTGGAAGACATGGAATATAAGAGATTGGAGTTATTCATACGAATCGTCATTGCATGCCAAACAATCTATTAAATGTGTAAAGGGATCTTAACTGTTGATTTGAGGGTATCGTTCCAGACCTGATGAATCCGAACCCAACTCAAGAAACCTTTGGGAGTTTTTGTTTTGTTCATAATGACTAACTATTAGACTGATGCGGACAGGATTCGGCAAATGTTATGTTTTATTCCACATAAACAATCGGAAATAATGGCGGTGAGTGAGAGAGAAATGGGGTTTAACGTCCATTCGACACAAACTAGGTCATTTCGGGACTAACACATGGTTATAATTTTATTTCAATAATTCGAATGCGCGTAGGGGTCTTTAGCAGTGGGAGGAAACCGGTGTACCTGGAGGAAACCTACGAGGTTAAGAAGACGCCCCTATCTCCATGCCACATACGCTCACACCAGGGATCGAAACCACAGCCACAAGCCAGAGGTGACCGGCCAGCTAGAGGTCGAAGCACGGCACCCTAGACCACTAGGCCATCCCAACCCCCTAATGGCAGTGTGTTATTCCACATCAACGACAGAGGGAATATTAACTGTGTGTATTTCACATCAATAACAGAGGGAATATTAGCAGTGTGTTATTCCACATCAATAACAGAGGGAATATTAACAGTGTGTTATTTCACATCAATAACAGAGGGAATATTAGCAGTGTTATCCACATCAATAACAGAGGGAATATTAAGAGTGTGTTATTCCACACCACTAATAGGGGGAATGCCAGCAGTGTGTTATTCATCACCAATAACAGAGGGAATATCAGCAGTGTGTTATTCCACCCCAATAACAGAGAGAATAACAGTGGTGTGTTATTCCACATCAAATCAACAACAGCGAAAATATTAACGTTGCGTTATTCCATAGCAATAACAGATGGAATGTTAGCGATTAGTTATTCCACATTCACCAGATGGAATAGCAGCGGTCTTTTGCTGTTATTTCGCATCCAACTTGTAGGTGATGCCACATCCATCCGATATTTGTGTGTAAATTATTTGAACCTATTTTACCTGGGCTGTTAAATCTGATCGTACATCAACAGTAAAATTCAACTGTTTAAATAAAACCTGTAGAGCTGCTACATCTACATCTGAACCATGTCTTGTCATATCCTGCCCCTCGTCATTAGCAGGGAAGTTTTTATTATTTATAACCAGAACATAACCTCGAGGTGCTGCCGACATCTTATAGATCTATAGGATTTAAACATATTGAGTTAAATAAATCACAGTGTAGGTTTAGCATGGAAGGGGAGATAACAGGTTTCAATAAATACAGTCGGTTTGCTTGGTGCGAGAGGATAACAGTAGCCTTGTGTGGTGCGGGAGGTGGGATGCGGGAGGCGGGATGCGGGATGCGGGAGGGGGGGTAGCCGAGTTAAATAACTATAGTACGTTTAGATGGTGCAAACAGGATAACCGAGTTAAACAAATGCAGTAGGTTTAGCTGGGGCGGGAGGAAAACCAACATAGTTTTATTAAGTAGGCTTATGTGGTCCGGGTGGATGATTTCTTGACTAACACATGGGTCAACTTTATTTCAATACTTCGCTTGTGGGAAGTGGTCTTTAGCAGTGGGAAGAATCCTGAGGACCCGGAGAAAACCCACGATGTGTGACAGCGACCCTACCCCTTGTCACGTACAACAAGGTTATCGAAACACCAGTTGGCTCGGTCACAGAAATGAAATGAAATAGTCTTTAAGGTCAATGAAGACGGGCATACGCCATGCAGTGTGCTAGGAGTGAATAAGTGAAATTTTGCCCGCGCAGCAGCACAAGGCCTACTCTTGAATCGAATTCAAAATGTCAAGGGATCTTTTAAGTGCACGCCTTTGTGCACGGGACGTCGATTTTCTCACAACCATCCGAACGACTAGACGGCTGTCCTTGTCAGGCCATCCGTCCTATATCACTGACAAGGGCGACCACGCCAGAAAATCTGGATGAACTTTCTCGAACAATGCAGAGATCGAACACCCGACCTCCAGGCGTCTTGCCCACCCGAGCCAGCGTCTTGCCTACTTAGCCACCGTGACCCCCGACCAATTGACAGACCTTATGATATAGAGGCACTTACTAATCATTCAGCCATCCCAATCTCCAACTCTTAAAGAAAGAATTGTCTTACCTGTTTATGGTGACCAGTTGATGATTTGTTGTATTTCTGTATCATATCTTTACATGTATCTGTGTTAACTTGGATATATTTATAATACTTCGAATGACATCGCTCGGGTACAGGCCATTCTGAAATAGAAAAACACCGTCATTGTTGATTACTTTTTATCCCCACGAAAATGGCGGCGATGTGAACCAATGCTTACAAAACAATACTACGTGCACAAGTGACAAAATGCTAAACAAACTATTCGTCTCGTCGACAACTAGGTGGAGTTTACAATGTGTGTTCAATTATTACAAAGTTAAACAAAATTATGAATATGACTCTTTCTAAAATTCCATATACCATGGAACGGCTTCCAACGGCCTAACGTGGTCATTCGGGGCAATCTGATTAAAACACAGATCCTATTTCGTTTCGTTTTTATAGTTCAAAATTTCGTTTTACTAGTCTGTACTACACTAGGATCTGGAGGAGTTGTTATCATGGGCGTGTTCTGTATTATATGTGGATTAGCCAATGAAACGGTCTGTTACAGCGAGTTCTTGGCGTGTGATCCACTGAACTGTGGGTAAATCACTAGAAACGTCACCACTGATTGATTAATCAATGTCTGACGTCATATGATCAAAAGCCGCTGACGTGACCTCCCCACTATAACACGTCAGATCTTTATATTGTGTAAAAAAAAACTACATATAGATCTCTATTGTAATCAGATTGTCGGGAGTTGGGATGGCCTAGTGGTCTAGAGTGCCGCGCTTCGACCTCTAGCTGACCGGTCACCTCTGGCTTGCGGCTGTGGTTTCAGGCCCTGGTGTGAGCGTATGTGGCATGGAGATAGAGGCGCCTTCTCAACCTCGTGGGTTTCCTCCGGGCACTCCGGTTTCCTCCTACTGCTTAAGATCCCTACGGGCATAAGAATTATTGAAATAAAATTGAACCATATGTTAGCCCCGAAATGATCTAGTTTGTGTTGAGTGGACGTTAAACCCCATTTCTCTCTCTCTCTCTCTCTCGCTTTACTGACAAAGGGAAATCACACCGGAATATCTGGATGAACTTTCTCGGCCAATCCAGTGATCGTACACTCGACCTCCAGGCTAGCGAGTCAGCGTCTTACCCACTTAGTCACGTGATCCCCACAGTTAGAAGAATGTGCAACATAAAATGATATAGTTACCTGTTGGTAGATCGGAATACACAGACTCGATCTTATCATAAATATCCAGCCCAGCAACACCGGTATTTCTACGTCGTAAATGTGCCTCATATCCAGCTGTTAAAGCTCGAATTTGCTTTTCTCGTAATCGGAGATCATTGTCGACTCTAAATTCTTTCTCGGCCTTGGCCCTGGCTACAGCTCGAGCTCTGTAACTGGCTTCATATCGTGTAACTTCTCTGTGGTTATAACCAATAAACCGCGATGACAGCAAATCATCAACGTCATCATCCACTTCAACTAATTCAATGTTATTTGGTTTAAGTAATGCTGCAGCAGTTTTATAGCCATGTGATTTCAGTATTTGGTAGAAGATATCAAATGATTTATCACCAGATGTTGCCAGGATATCCACCAGAAGAAATATCTGCTCATGCTGTGGTGATTGACACTAAAGATCAATTAAAACGGAATAATTACTTTTAAAAACATATGATTCCTGTTTAAAATTGTGTCTAGACCAATGGAGTTCTCAGATTTATCATAATACTCACAAGTAGGCTGCATCAATGTCATGGTGATTAGAGGGTAAAGGTCATTTAAAAGCATCCGATATGATTCTGCTGACGTGAGAGAGAGAGAGAAATGGGGTTTAACGTCCACTCGACACAAACTAGTTCATTTTGGGACTAACATGGTTTTAATTTTATTTCAATAATTCGCTTGCGTGTAGGGGTCTTTAGCAGTGGGAGGAAACCGGAGTGCCCGGAAGAAACCCACGAGGTTGGGAAGGCGCCCCTATCTCCATGCCACATACGCTCACACCAGGGCTCGAAACCACAGCCGCAAACCAGTGGTGACCGGCCAGCTAGAGGTGGAAGCGCGGCACTCTAGACCACTAGGCCACCCCAGCCCCCCTTCTGCTGACGTAACAATACCCCTTAGTCACTAATGACGTATCATTGCTGTAGATATTATCATGAAGGACAAAATCAATTTGTTAAGGCCGGCTCATTTTTGTCAAGGTCACTGAGGTGTATATGAGGTTAAGGCACGTGAATTTCGACGAGATTGTAGGTTCGGTTTAAGAATTTGGGAGAGTGGTCAAGTCGCCACATAAGCACTGACCTAGGATGATGGAAATTTGGTTCGTGATAGGGGCTAGGGCCGGCGTAAGGGTTAGGTCAAACGTTATGTTATTGAATTTGAATTAGCGCTAGCCCTGTTTGCATCTCGTGACTGATGAGCTGGCCTTGTGAAGTCCCCTATCCCATAATGACGTGGAGAGCAGAGAGTCAGCAGGTTGTTACGGTGGGTATATTTAAAATAAATCTAATCTCATAATAATCATAATACTAATCGGATGCTTTTGAAACAATGAAAAGCAGAATATACGTGATGCGTACAAGGGTCCTCCCCAGAAGTCCAGAAGCAAAACGAACTTGAAAGTCATATCAATCTGATTAAAACACTGATCTTAATTCGTTTCGTTTTTATATTTCAAAATTTCATTTTACTTGTCTTTACTACACGTCATGTAGTGTAGGCTATCGAACGTATTTAAAACAAAAAAATGAAATATAGATCTGTTTTTTAATCAGATTGAAGTCTGAGTAAATGCAAGTTGATAGTTCCCAAGCGCAACAACTTCCCGGTTTAAATATTGTACGACATATGTCGATAAGATCCTGATCATAACAATAATTGAACAAGTTGACCAGAAAGCCATAAGTAGACATTCCGTTAACTCGATATTCACAGAACGGTCCTTAGTTAATAAGGCTGTTAACTGTTTAGAATTATGAGCAATATAAAACCTCTGATACATACAGAGAGAGAGAGAGGGGGGAGGGGGAGAGAGAGAGGGAGGATACTAACCAATATATCACTCCTCATGTAATTACTAATAACTTGTTGTTGAACCAGATCGTTTAAAACATGGGGGAAATCAACTGTATTCAATAAAGCTGTTAAACTTGTTTTCTCTTGTTGTAGGATCTCTTTATGTTCGGATAACATCTTTATCTATCAATAATCAATCAATATCTGTAATAATCAATCAATATTGAGGATAATTAAACAATATCGATGACCATAATCAATATCTATTAATCATCAATCGATATATGTGATCATATTAATCAATATATGTGATCATCAATGTATATTACTAGTCAATCAATATTTGTGATAATCAATATCTGTGATCAATCGATATCTGTGATAATCAATCAATATCTATTAATAATGAATCAATATCTGTGATAATCAATCAATATCCTTGATAATCAATCAATATCTGTTTTCATCAATCATATTTATTGAAGACTAATTAAATAATAACTAGTATGAAAATGAAATCAAATAGGGTTTAACGTCCTACTGTTCTACTCCTATCCTGGGCTAATGAAGACGGGCATATGCCATACAGTCCTCTAGCCTACGAGTGAAACTTGGCCCGGGCAGCGACACTATGGCCTACTCATATATCGAATTCCGTAGTGTCGCTGACCAGACATGTCCCTCATAGCACACGGCCGTCTTCATTAACCCGTCAAAGAATCGAAACCACGCCCCTTGACATGATATCAAAGCTTATTATCTAAAGAAAACGAGGTAGACCACTCCACCCCTTTAAAATAGCCCAACAAGAACAGCTGTCTAGTCGTTCGGATGGGATGGAAACCCGAGGTCCCGTGTACACAATGACGTGCACGTAAAAGATCCCTTGGTAGTTGGAATTCGATATAAGAGTAGGCGGTAGCGCCGCTGCCCGGGGAAGATTTCATAACACACTGTATGGCGAATGCCAGTCTTCATTAGCCCAGTTTAGGAGTAGAACATTAGGACGTTAAATCCGAATTCGTTTCGTTTCATTTCCCTTTAAAATAAACGATTACATTAAAAGTATTAAATACACAAACGATAAATATTATCAGACTAGAACGTAAATAATATCAATATCTAAAAATATTACCTGTAAGCCTATAGTTCAATGGACGTCGATCTTGTGTAACTAACAACTATGTGTATAGTGGTCTAATAACAGCTATATATTATCCTGTGTTTGTTGACTGTCGAGTGTTGGTATTCATATTATAATAGCAATATTTGTCAATAGAATCGAGTGTTAAATAGATATAGAGTGTTTTGTGTCATACAAGTGATTATTGTATTCTGAATAAGTCAACAGGTTTAGGTGTACATTGTTAATATCAACTTTATCTCTCATGTTATACTCCCGTTAGACCCGGGTGGTGTCCTTATACCCCCGTCAGACCGGGGTTGCGTCCTAACTGCGCTTCTACTGTGACATAAAATGGTCCCAGAGAGAGTCAGGATCTCCATAAGCCTGGTAAAAGCGTGGTGGAATGCCAGATATCATGCTGTGGTCTCCATGGTACCCAATAATCGCCGAGCCACGCCGTTTGTTTTGAACATACTCATATGATCTGAAAAGCTGCGATAACGTGATGGGGTCGCAAAGGTCCTTACTGCGCTGCTACGGCGACAGAAAATGGTTTCAGAGCGTGCCAAGATCATCATAAGCGCGGTAGAAACGCGAGATATCGTGCTGTGATCTCCATCGTCGTCAATGGTCGCTGAGTCACGGCGTTTGCTTTGGACATGTTCAAAGTAAACAAACGCCATGGTTCTGCGATATGGCCTGGAAAGCTGAGAGAACGCGGCGGAGTCGCGAAGGTCGCGAGACAAGCGTGGTGACATCTCTATGAACGTAGTACACGTGCAGTACGCACGTTGCAAAGACGTTGCGAACATTGTAACAACTGCAAGGGTGCCTACATGGCGTCTTCACCACAACCCTCGCGTGTCTGCCGCGACCCCACCAAGCGTTGTCATGGCGATGTTACGATAATTTCACAAATGTTGCACGATTTCACCACGACCTCATGGGGCTACGATGGCGCCTTTGTCGACGTTATGAGGTCCCCTCTGCGTTTATGAAGTTCTTAATACGACCATGTCGCGGCTCTGGGACTATTTTTTTGTCGCCGTAGCAGCGCAGTAAGGACGACACCCCGGTCTGACGGTGGTGTTAGCTTGCGTATATAAAATACAGATTGTTTTATCTTAGCTTTACTTTCTTATATGTGAGTAGGCCGTTAACTCGCTAAGTCATGGGCCCCTTGTTCGATCCCGGTGTTGGCGAAGGAAGTTCATTGTGTCAGTGATGGAGAACAAAGGGGTCTGACAAAGGACAACATCACATATTAAAACAAAGAGAGAGGGAGAGAGAGAGAGAGACGGGGTTTAACATCCACTCGACACAAATAGGTCATTTCGAGACTAACATATGGTTTAATTTTATTTCAATGATTCGCTTGCGCGTGGGGTCTTTAGCAGTGGGAGGAAACCGGAACACCCGGTGAAAACCCATGAGGTTGGAAGATGTTAAAACAACCGACGCTATTAGCGACGTCGAAGATGATGAATAATATAGCATATTCAGGAACGCCGACACGAAGAAAGAAAAACTATTTATTGACATTTTGTGACGGACATAAATGACGTATAACAGTTTGCATGTATTATGCATAGTTCAATTGTCGCCGAGCGCAGCCATGCTTAAACAATCATGTACTATTCTACCCTAAACTAATCACTTGATGATTGGATTTGAATGTTGTATTCACTTGGAAATTATTCATATATTTAGTTTATTGTATTCTCTATTATATTGATGCCCAGTGAAGCATGGTGTAACAAAATGATATCAATGATCATTGATCAGAAGAATCAATGAACCTTTACACGAAGGAACTTTACATCAGATTTTTTAGACGACGTTCCTTTAGCAGAACTATACTACACAATAGGAGTTAACGTCTTGTAGATACAGATAAAATCGGTACGGAAATATGACATAATAATTCGATGTTTCAACAATTCGTGTGGGAGGGAAGGATGGGTCGCATTGATCATGCAGGGAATATTGGCTAGGTCGCTACAATCACTGATAAGGATGACATCGACGATGCGAGTTACAGATACATTATGGCAGATTATCCATGTTTTAATTTCATTATCAATGGGCGTTAAGCTATGGTGGCTGATTGGTATCATGTCGTATTGTCGTGATGTCGCCTTTCATAACGCGACAACCCGACAATACGACAACCCGACATCACGACATTTCTGCCCGACAACACAACCCGACATCACGACATTTATACCCGACATTACGACATTTTTACCCGACATTACGACACTAAAAATGTCGTGATGTCGGGTAAAAATGTCGTATTGTCGGGTTGTCGGGTTGTCGTGATGTCGGGTTGTCGGGTTGTCGCGTTATGGAACAAAAATCTGGCAATAAAGAAAATGGTTGATCAAGTGGAAGTAGATTCACGCTCACATTGCAGTTTGAGTTGCATTCGTATCCATTTGTATACGTCCACATTCATAATGTGAACCGTCTTCATTAGCTCAGTCGGATCAGAACAGTAGGACGTTAAACCCCATTTCAGTTCATAATGTGAACATATTATGCCGCCGCCCTTGTCTGTGTGTCTGTCATTGAGTCAAGTGGTGTGGTTTCCAGCCCAAGCTTGTCCATGACAAAGAGTAGGGTCGTCTGTCTAACCTCGTGGGTTTTCTCCGGGTGCATGCCCTACCCCGCGGGGTGGTGCCAATCCCGCTGTTTTGTTATTATTTTGTCTGTAAATATTCTACAGGTTGCAGTTATTAACAGATTTTGTTCAAATTCGGCATGATCAATCATTTCAATAACAGGATGGTACGTATATTAATATTTAGTCTGTAAACACTCTACAGGCCGCGATTCTTAATGGATTTTCTTCAAATTTGGCATGAGCATTATTTTTAAAGAGACAATGGCACCAACTGATGTAAATGCATGCCCGACCCACAGGGGCGTTGTCACGCCCACTTTTAGTGAATATTTTGTCTGAAAAATATAATGTAATTCTTATGAGATTTTGTTCAGTTTTAGCTTGATCAAGACAGAATGGTAAACACCCTACAGGTTGCAAATTTCATACGTCCAGATTTAAATAAATCGTCGTCGCCCCCGTTTGTCCGTCAGTCCGCCCGTCGGTCAGATTGTGGACTCTCTGGGGCTTAAAGTTATCATCGGATTGATTTTAAATTTATATACAATGTTTATGGCCATGAGACGTAGAAACCCATTGATTTCCACTGCCAGATAATTACTGGCAGAGTTTCATGAACATAAACACTTAGTATAAATTTCATATCAATCGGATAATAACTTTAGTCACAAGGACTGGCATGAGCATTATTTTCAAAGTTATGGCCCATGATCACGTTTCACTTTTTTAAATCTTGTGGACGCTCTAGAGGCTAACTTTGTCATCCGATTCGCTTGAAAATGATGCACAGTGTGTAAGTTCATGCGACGAAGACCTAATGATTTTCAGCGATGTCCAATAATTACTATGTGGGCGTATAAAATTTGCAGCCTGTAGGGTGTTTACCATCCTGTCTTGATCATGCCAAATCTGATTAAAATCTCACACCAATTACAGTCTGAAAGGTGTTTATAGACAAAATATTCACGAAAAGTGGGCGTGACAACGCCCCTATGGATCGGGCATGCATTTACATCAGTAGGTGCCATTGTCTCTTTGAAAATAATGCACATGCCCAATTTGAAGAAAATTCATTAAGAATCGCGGCCTGTAGAGTGTTTACAGACAAAATATTAATATAGGTACCACCCTGTTATTGAAATGATTGATCATGCCGAATTTGAACAAAATCTGTTAATAATTGCAACCTGTAGAATATTTACAGACAAAATAATAACAAAAAAGCGGGATTGGCACCACCCCGCGGGTAGGGCATGCACCCGGAGAAAACCCACGAGGTTAGACAGACGACCCTACTCTTTGTCATGGACAAGCTTGGGCTGGAACCACACCACTTGACTCAATGACAGACACACAGACAAGGGCGGCGGCATAATATGTTCACATTATGAACTGAAATGGGGTTTAACGTCCTACTGTTCTGATCCGACTGAGCTAATGAAGACGGTTCACATTATGAATGTGGACGTATACAAATGGATACGAATGCAACTCAAACTGCAATGTGAGTGTGAATCTACTTCCATTTGATCAACCATTTTCTTTATGGCCCGATTTTTGTTCCATAACGCGACAACCCGACAACCCGACATCCCGACAACCCGACAATACGACATTTTTACCCGACATCACGACATTTTTACCCGACATCACGACATTTTTAGTGTCGTAATGTCGGGTAAAAATGTCGTGATGTCGGGTATAAATGTCGTGGTGTCGGTTTGTCGTGTTGTCGGGTAGAAATGTCGTGATGTCGGGTTGTCGTGTTGTCGGGTTGTCGCGTTATGAAAGGCGACATCACGACAATACGACATGATACCAATCAGCCACCATATTAAGCAGCATACGATTCTAATCCAGCCAATGTCGAAGGCTAGCCTAGACATCAAGAGTTTATTATGGTCTCACAGGGTCGTTTATAGGATTTTAAAAGTGGGCGTGCAGCAGAGTGGTGGCAGGGGGCGCCAATATAATGCCTGAGTTACTGAGCGCGGAGCGGCGACACTCAGACATCATCCCCACCCACCCCTCGGAAATTTTGAAAATTTGACTGCCGCAAACCCGTTTTCGGCTCACTTGGAGCCACAATCCCGTGTGTCAATTGCGATATTTCTCATTTTGATGTTAAATACACCAGAATAAGAAACTTCTGGTCTTCTAAATTAGAACTAGTCCGAAACACCAATAAAGCCATGTGGATAGGGCGACCAGACCAAGAATCTTTAATAATGTCATTTGGTGGCGGCGCCCCCAAAGACCGATAAGGCCCTATCAAACGTGGATAGGGCGACTAAAACGAACCCTCTTGTGTCATGTGGTGGGACAAGCGCTTACCTAGAAAAGGTTGATAGGAGGGAAATTTCAACCATGGACGTGTCACCGGCGTCTGAAGATATCTAATAGTCGATTTTATATTTTATATGGACGATTTTTTTACAGGGACTGCAGATCCGCGTCTGTGGTGGCTCCCCACAGCCCCCATATAAGAGTGTGGATGCCCTTAAAACCGGCCGATTGATCTGGGGCCTATTTCACAAAATTTTAACTAAGATAAGATCTGAATTTTAGTTATTTGATTGGACAGCATTAGATTGATTTTAGTTCTTAGCCAATCAAAATGGAAGTATCTGCTAAAATTTCGATTTTATCTTTAGTTAAAATTTCGTGAAACAGGGCCCAGTGCCTTAAGAGCATCGCTATGTGATCATAACTACGTGTATTATTTTATAATTGAGAGGTTGTCAAAGTTTTTGAGGTTCGCCATTTCTCGGGGCGCCTTCTTTTTGCTGGGTGTACAATGTAACCCTGGACCCCGCTAGATACGGCCCGGTTTGGACGAGTTAATTAATGTCTAATTAGAATTTTAGATAACATTTCAGGCCTAAAGGAAGACTTGTAATTGGCAGATTTACTCCTTGTATAATATTATGTTAATGAGACACATATATTAACTTTTCTCCACCGACAAATTAAATTCTAAAACATTTTTAGGGGACAAATAAATAAAGACGCTGAAATATTTGTAGGTAAAAAGTATTTCCTATTTAGTGTAAATAGGTATTAAGACGAGTACAAGCATCAGTCCGCCCGAACTAGTAAATATACCCCTTTCTTTTGCTAGAAAACTATGCACTATTATTTTAAACGAAGATCTCAGAATTCGACGACTCGATAAATTAAGATCTAATTTATTGAAAAGGGATTATCAACTTGGTTTTAATAATTATTGGTATTGAAAAAGCTAGGGGTCTAACTACTGAAGTATTAAGAAAGCCAAAAGAACAGAACATCTCTACTTGCATAACCTTTATTTCAACATGTAATCCTCAACATATTTATGACAGTAAGAATGTTCTCCTTTCCAATGATAATCTTAAAAATCAATTTCAAGGCAAATGATAGTAGACGTCAGCTCCCAATCTTAAAAAAAAAATACTTACTAAAGTTAAAAGCTTCTAGTAATGGAAATTTTCTATACTTCCAAGAGCCATAGTCCACTTTGCAAATGTTACCAACATATGATTATTACTACAATATTCACTTACACGTTTAGAATTAATCATAACATGGATTTTAGAACTAAACTTTTAATTTGTGTTCTTATTTACAATAATTGTATGCAGATTTATGTAGGAAGAACTGGTGTATCACTGCTGTAATTTAACCAGGTTCAGTAAAAGTGAAATCTCTACCAAAGTTTTATATTTGTTTTTAATATTTATTTAAGAAAGAATTGGGTGATAAATAAAATCTCCTACTCGTCTTTTTTGATATAAAAATATCAACACTCGTCGATAAAGTAAGAAAAAACCCGACAGAGCCTAGTTTTTTGGGGTTTTTTTACCTCCCCTCGGTTTGTTTGTGCTGATCGATAAACTAATATAAAAACAACTTGGCAGAGCTTCGTATTTTTATTTTATTTTATCGACTTGTGTTGATATATTTGGTATCCAAAAGACTCGTAGGAGATTCTCTGTTAATTCGGGGGGGGGGGGAATGGTTAGCATGTGCTCGCTGTATCATAAAGTCTGGCGACTCTCCGGTTGTACGTGACAAGGAATAGGGTTACCCGTGGGTTTCCCCCCTCGTCTTCCGGTTTCCTCCTACTGCTAATTACCCATGCTTTGTGTCGAGTGGACGTTAAAGCCCATTACCCCCCCCCCCCCCCCTTTCAGTAATGATGATACGGCTCTCCACTATCAATGATGTAATTTGATATCTCTACCGTCAGTTTTAAGATTTATCAGGCGTCGACCCAAATAACTTTACATTTAAAACACGTGTATTCAACTTTTAATAAAAGGATTTTGCCATATCATGGCATTGACATCAGCACAATCAATTACTGAATTAATGATAATTTAAATTCCCAATCGTCAATTGTTTTGTAGTGTAATGTCTTTTATTCAGAACCCATTGATGGTTAAATTATTCACCCTTTAGTGAGTATTATTCCCTCTGCAGTTATAAGTATATTTTGTAATAAACAATTAAAACGGTCCATACATACCTGTTGTATGAAGTCAGTTGACCTCGTATATTAAGGTGACAAGCTATATTTTTCGATTCTATGCGAGCTGGAGTTATTATTTGACAAGCAACATGTTTTTAATCTAGACGAGCTGAAATTGGTTTATATCTGGAATGAGTCGCCGATTTCTCGAAGCCGACATAAATACTAGAAATTGTGTAAACGCACGTCATCGTGTGATCTGTGACGTAAAGTGATTTGTGACGTAAAGTCGACGTTTCCCTACATAAATTAGAAATTGTGTAAACGCATGACATCATGTGATGTGTGACGTGCAGTGATTTGTGACGTAAAGTGAATTGACCTAAAGATTTGGTAAATGTGCGTTTGGTAGTAAAAAATGCAATCATTATTATATTGAAATTAACCTTGCGGTGATTGTTTAGATCGATAGAGGATTGTTGGTGTATATTAACAGAAATTGACAAATGCCAGTTTGAGCCTCATCGACTCCCTTGATTTAAAAGAAAATGATGCCAGTGCCGACCAAAGTACACATTAATCAGTTGTATGCGTTAATAGGTATTATCCTCATCACCCTAGGTCCCACTACCAGCTTTAAGCGTAACAACGGCCCACCTACTACTACTACTACCCCTAGACCAACTACCTCCGGTTCAACTACTTCTACATCCGGTCCAACTACTTCTACACCCCGGCCAACTACTTCTACACCCCGGTCAACTACTTCTACACCCGGTCCAACTACTTCTACACCCCGGCCAACTACTTCTACACCCGGTCCAACCACTTCTACACCCCGGCCAACTACTTCTACACCCCGGCCAACTACTTCTACACCCGGTCCAACTACTTCTACACCCTGGCCAACTACTTCTACACCCGGAGCAACTAACCCTTATTCCAGCACTGCTAACCCAGGTCCCACCACAACTACCCCTAGACCAATTACCGTCGGTTCCATCATCGCTATCCCAGGTTCCAATAGTCTTTACCAGGATCCCACAACTGCCATCCCTGATTCAAGCACTACTACACACAAATCAACTATTCCCGGTACAACTACAACTATCCCGAGACCAATTACCCCTGAATCCAGCACTGCTATCCCTGGGCCAACTACTCGACGCAGTATCTCGTCCACTATCAACACCCCTGGCACGAATAACATCATGTACAAGAACTACAAGCTTGATAATAATGTGCTTATGGATTATAATCTATCATATGAAGACATTTCGCCAATTGAATGTGGACGTCTTTGTACTTCTATTCCCGGATGTAGATTGTTCAATTACCAAAACAACTCATGTTACGTGCTAAATATGGTAAATCCTGGAATGGGACGAGTTACCGTGAAGTCTATATATGTAGATGCTACAGTGAAAGGTATACGTAGAATTAGTACACGGTTCATTACAGATTAGTTATATTTTAAAAATATATTAAAATAAAGCCCTAAAATAGATTGTAACCATAAACAGTCCAACCTTATTAAAGAATAATCATATTAATCCTAAAATTCACTAATGCCAGTTGAGAAATGGGCTAAAATATCATTTTCAACTTCAAATTCAAACGTTTGAAGATCGCCATTGCTTGGAGGGTAATGCGAAAACAAGGGATGCAATTCAAGTAATTGTGTTATTATTTTCTGTGTCAGGGATTTTTATGCCCGTGAAATATTACCCATGATCGTATAATAGTGAGTTGACAACCTTTTGGGCAAAAGACACAGAAATAATTATGTTTTGACTTTCTTAGAAAATATGAAATTTCCGCTTTAAGATTAAAAAGGTATGCTTAGAATTGATACACGGTTATAAGCAAACATTAGTAGTACAGCAAAACCCGTTTCATTTCATTTAATATTTTTTTTAAAAAAAAATATGACAAATGTACATTATAGTATACGTCAGTCAGTTTTATTCTGAAATTCACATTAGCTAACATTCGTCTACCCACCCCCACCCCCCGAAAAATTGGAGATCGTGTCACTTAGCATTAGAGTATCATAAAGCCTGCCATTGAGTTAACTGGGGTGGTTTCGAATCCCTGGTTGTACGTGGCAAGGAGTAGGGTCACCTATCCAACCTCGTGGGTTTTCTCCGGGTACTCCGGTTTCCTCCCATTGCCATAGACCCTTACGCGCAAGCGAATTATTGATATTGAAATAAAATTAAACCATATGTTAGTCCCGAAATGACCTACCTGTGTCGAGTGGACGTTAAACCCCATTTCTCCCCCTCTCTCTTTCTTTTGCCTCTACCGTTTTTTAGGACTTCTAATTTTGTCTAATGGTTTGGATTGTTCGTACTTGGTGTTATTTTATTCCTGGGGGGTTGGGATGGCCTAGTGGTCTAGAGTGCCGCGCTTCGACCTCTAGCTGGCCGGTCACCTCTGGCTTGCGGCTGTGGTTTCGAGCCCTGGTGTGAGCGTATGTGGCATGGAGATAGGGGCGCCTTCTCAACCTCGTGGGTTTCCTCCGGGCGCTCCGGTTTCCTCCCACGGCTAAAGACCCCTACGCCCAAGCGAACTATTGAAATAAAATTAAAACCGTATGTTAGTCCCGAAAATGACCTGGTTGTGTTGAGTGGACGTTAAACCCCATTTCTCTCTCTCTCTCTTTCTCTATTTTATTCCTACAGATAATGCTCAGTTGCCATGTTACACCTCATCGATCGTATCATCTTTTTACAGTCTGGGTATTTTTGTACGACAGAAGTTCTAGCTAAGTTTTCTACGGCACATTTGTCCTTTTTTTTCTACAGATAAATGTCAGTTGCCAGGCTACACGGCCTACATTGGTGGATTATTTTGTATAAAAGTTGTAGAACAACCAGCATCTGATTGGATGACATCTAATACCACGTGTAATCAAGATGGCGGACATCTTCTCATCATGAAATCTGGTGTATTCGATGTTAAAAAATACGTGTTGGAGACAATTAGCCTAGTAGGTAAGATGGCGGACGGTTTATATTATTAGGTACACTCATTCCATCAGGAAAGATGGCGGACGGTTTAGATTATCAGATACAATCAACTTGTCAGGAAAGATGGCGGACGGTTTATATTATTAGGTACACACATTCCATCAGGAAAGATGGTGGACGGTTTAGATACAATCAACTTGTCAGAAAAGATGGCGGGCGGTTTATATTATTAGGTACAATCAACCTGTCAGGTAAGATGGTGGATCTCTTATATTAAATGTGATCAACCTGCTAGGTAAGATGGCGGACGGTTTATATTACCAGATACAATCAATAAACATATTTTAGCTATGATCGATTGCTATATTTTAAATGAAAGTAAACAAATGGTTTATTTTACTAGGGATTTCATTTTGGATTGGTGGTGACGATTTGGATATAGAAGGGGCGTGGAAATGGAGTGATGGGTCGCCTATTATATCTGACGCATGGTCACAAGGAAGCTCTAGTAATGGCGCAGATTGTTTGATGTTACACAATCTGGATTTTAACGGTGCAGAGTGTGGCAACATCCTTCCATTTATTTGTGAACAGTCCACAGTGTTTGGTCTATGATGTACGATCCCCCTATTTAAGCTGTAGAATGTTATTTGATGTACGATAAACGTATTAATTTTGAATTTTATGATAACATATCCTGTTTGTATTCCACCGTAACTATTCTATGTGTATATCCACCGTAAAAATTGTATGTCCATCTTAACTACTCCGTGTTTATATCCAACGTAACAATTGTAGATCCATGCTAACACTTTTGTTTTTGTGTCCATCCTAACCCAAATGAAAGCAAATGCATTAAATCGAATAAAAGGGATTGACAGATACATTTTTCATTATATCAACGCTATTATTGTTTAGCTTTCATCTATTTCTCACTACCCTCGCAGTTTTAAGCAATCGACATTTTATTAATTGTAAAATTACCACAAGAGTGGTATTGGCCCTTTAACGTAAGCACTAACGTGGATAATAAAAAAGGATTGGTAATGTTTTGAAACCAAAGGACAAAATGTTAAAAAATAAAATATATTTCTAATGTTGGTAATAAGACTTTTAATGTAAGACAACATTCCTTTCCACAGATAGAACTGGTTAAACGGGTTCCAGATGTAATATTAACACAGAGATCATTGCTACGATAGATGCGTTATGAAGTTTTCGTTTGGCATTCAGCATGGCGGCCATTTTTCAACTTCGAGTGGCAATTTTGGCGGCTGTCTTGAACAATGGCCGCCATCTTGGATTTTCAATTAGACAATCGGGCAAATTTGATTAGTATCCCTTGGAGAACAATTGTGCCAAAGTTTGTGCTTGCAATTGTATGATCATTTGCACAATTCTGCACGATTAAGTAATGGACTCTGTGTCGGGAAAGTGCTTAACCAGGTCTATCACATATGATAATGTCTGACACCAATGAAATTGTCCTTTAATGGCAATCAACATTGTCGTAGGTAATAACCTATCTTTAAAAATGGTTAATATCTATATCCCACCAGCCACAAAAACAAACAAGGGCGATTATTATAGGATAATTAAACAAATACCAGAAGAAAACATAATCGTATGTGGAGGATTTCAACTCTCACTATGTGTATCAAAAACTCAAGCAAGATCAATCTACTTCCAGTGATAATTGAACATAAATCAATGGTATGCAATAAAAGAACTATATAAAGACAGCTTAATGAAATCAGCTGTCATTGATAGATAATCTCACTATAATCATCTTGTAGGCAACTGAACAGTAGAAATGAAATGAAATGGGGTTTAACATCCTACTGTTCTGGCCATAACCTGGGCTAATGAAGACAGGTATATACCATACAGTATGCCATGAGGGCAATTTTGCCCGGACATTGGTGCTGCGGCCTACTCTTATATCGAATTCCATCTGAACGACCAGACAGCTGTCCTGCACCACCGTCAAGGGGGGACCACGCCGGATGAACTTTCTCAGCCAATGCAGGGATCGAATAACCGAGCCAGCGCCTTAGCCCCAATGAACACTAGTAAACACAACTAGCGATCAGCGGATTAACTAACCTGACCATTATACACATGGCACCAGCTGCACCGTTGTTCAATGGAAACAATAGGTTCGTAAATGAGAGATCACCGAAGGGTTTAGAACAGATATTGTCATAAGAGGATTATAATCCTTATCATGTCATTGTCTCTCAAACTATGTAAAACGTCGAAGGCCCACATGCCAGGTCACTGACCAAGGCCCACAAAAGTACGCGATGTCAGGGATTCTCCCCCAGGAAAATTTTGAAAAATTGACAACCGCAAACCCATTTTCCAAGCATTTCAGACCTTCCCTTCTCTTTTTGGGCTTAGACCCACTTTATTAATGAGCTTAGGCCCACCTGTCCGGCACAGGTGAAGATAACGCTGTTGTTGTTTATATACAGATTTAATATCCAATACAATAAATATGATATTATGGACAGGTTGATTTAATTATATCATTTAATAATACTTAAAAGCATGTCCGCGAGAGCACCATACATGGGATGACAAACCTTGGGTCAGGGATTTGGACTAAATTTTTTTCCGTGAGATGGGTTAGTACCCAGATACATCCCCTCGAAATATTAGATTTATTCACTTGATACCGACCTCAAAAATTGGAAAAATATATTTTCATAGAATAATAGGCACAAAATGTGCAATTTAGGAACCAAATTTGGATGATCTGCTTTTCGGACAATAATTGACTTGGACAGACAAAATCTGGGACATTAGTAGGACCACTCAAGTGCGTCCTTCACCCAAGAGTTTTATGTTTTTACTGCTAATGATACGTTGGTATTGGTCGGATACACAACACTGTCTGAAAATCGAATTTAACAACTTGACATCTAATGACCCGTATGCAGTTGGTGATTTGCAGGTCTGGCAGAGATTTGTTTGGTGTGGTTGTGGGTCTATATCTATTACTTTGTAGCTCTTGCAGCAATACAAAATTCAGACAATATACAATTGCACTAAATTTTTGTTGGGTTTCATGGCTAATCATCATGCGAACACTACCACTCACCTGTATTCGGATTGCAGATTGGTAATCTACACAAAGAGTTCTTCAATACAACTCGAGTAAATTATTCATATATATTTTGTTTCGAAAACTTGTTGGTAACTCTTGAAACTCAAATGCCCGTATCTCAGTTAAGTTTCATGCTACAGACCACAAATTTTTCACACTTTCTAGGGTGTTTCAGAAATTTGGGAAATTGACCCACTAGATATGGAATGACCCATACGTTTTAAGATGGCATAGTTTTGAACATAGGTAAATTGACCACTCCGGTTTCCTGCTACTGCTAATGCGAATTATTCAAATAAAATTAAAACACATATGTTAATCCCGAAATGACCTAGTTTGTGTCGAGTGCACGTTAAACCCCATTTCTCCCCCTCTCTTTCAAATCGTACACAAGCTTAATTCGACCAATGTCCTCGAATGCCTTTTTCTTACAAATACCGTAGGCTACTGTTGAGTATTTGGACAGAGTTGCTTAAAGATTCAGTAGTTACACATACATTATGTAAATCAGCCTTTTGTAGGCCTTTCTTTATGCCTGAAATGTTTTAAAAACTATTAATTAGACATTAATTAACCTATTCAGACCATAATCAACTCTCGATGTTGAGGCTAGCATGAGGCCAAAAAAAAAACCCCAAAATGTTTTATGTTTCCAGTAATCTGACCGACCCACCACAAGACCTGCTGACTCTTGATTTTTTTTTTAGTGTAATGAGAAAAAAAAAATCGTCATACTGACCGACTGTAGCCTAGCAGATTCATTAAAATATCTATATTTTTTGTTGTTATAAATGAATATAAATGTCATCGTTGTGTCGGCGTTCGCTAATTCGGAATAGGCGGGTACAGCGTGTGATTATTACAACTTGCCATGCTGTTGACGCGAGACTATCACCAGGTGTGAAAATCGAGACTACAGGTTCCGTCTAGATTCTCCCCTGCACATTCCGAAACAAATATAACCCCCACCTATCGATCTAATAAATAACGGCACACAATGTTATACAAATAAGAGAATGTATATTTCAAACAGGAATTTTATTGGGATCTGCTCGATTGGCATTTAAAACAAAACAAGTAATTGCGTATTCCATACGACACAATATGGTTTATTTTCATTTTTCACCGCGTGTTCTTTCCCTTTCTACAATGTGCCCATGACAACAAAATGGCTTCCCTATGCTTACTTTTAAGCATAGAAAGATTAAAATGCTCCCATTTGCCACAGAAGAAATTATATAAATCATATCTCGCCTCCGATACGTTCCAGAAAATTATCGATGATCTCCATTCACCAACCAGATACTGACAACTCAACATGGCACGAAATCAAATGTTTTAACACGTCGCTCGCCTGAATACTTATCCATTCAGAATAAACTCCAAACAGAAAGACAAGATCAAAATTTCCCCCGTAGAACAATTGGGGGGAATATTTCAGTTGAGCATAGACCAGCTACAAAATTGGCTCTTGCAGAAAAGTACAAACGCTTTGACCGTGTTGTTTCAAATAGTGTGTACTATGTACCAGTAGTATTTTCTGAAACTGAACATTTAGATGAACAATTTCAGTTTGAAAATAAAATGCAAAGACACAGGTTTTTTGAAGATGTTTAACTCACAATATTGATATTTTCAAATATTGTCCAGGAGGTAGTGTTGTTACCATTGTGTTTGTGTCCAAAGTTCCCCCAAACAGAACAGAAAAAAAATTGTTGAATGATCCAATTAAAGTTGTGAAAAAAAATTGAAAATCAGTTACCAGAATATCATACAAGACATCAAAAAAAGTTATTCAAACGAAGATTAGATAATATATGCAAACTGCAGCCTTCCGTAGTAGATTTTATTTACAAAGAACTGGCTTTGGATGCTTCAGTAGTTAATAACCCGGAAACTTATCAAAGACTGGATATTATAGCCTTAGGAAACTCTGGTTTTATTGCTGATATGAGGCACTTAAATACAGGAAGACCAACCGAGAAGTTTGATCCCTTCTTTGAAAAATTAGAGGAGGTTGCAGAAAGCATAACTGCAGTGGATGATCGACGACATGGAGGGGCACATCTTAGCCACTGGATATCATTAAAAGAAATGATTCAGGAAGCGGCGGACAAGTGTCCTGAAAGCACACCCATTCCATCTAAAAGCCTTGTCAGACTTCAGTTTACCCCAAGAAATCCCCACAGTCATGCAGCAGTACAAAATACAGCGACGTCAGTTGCGGGCTTCACATCTTGATCAACACTTTTGTGCTGCACAGCTAAAATATTTAAAACAAAAAGCTATTGAAATTGGCAATGATGGAATCTTTTTTTGATGTGATGACAAAGCCAAGATTCCAGTTGGTGAACCTGCAGTGCTTGTGTCAACTGCTGTTCGAGGTAAGAAATCGATAACTCCTAACAGCAGTACATTAGTTTCCTGTGACCATGACATGACAAAATCTTCACTTTGCCCTTCTGTATATTTAGTATGTGACATTCCTGGAAGTCTTGACAAGTCATTTGTATCTGGCCATGTGAAGGTAGTCGTTATATGATGCTGTGTTTGAGAAGGCAAGCCCATTTCGACATGCTATCTCAATTATTGATATTCTAAAAAATACAGAAAGACAAGATGTTCATGAAGTTTATTGATGGTGGTACAGACCAGGGAAAAACCTCTGAGTCAGTTAAATGTTCAGCAATTTGTATATGTGAAGAACTCAATCTTGACATGTATATTGCTGCAAGGTGTGCACCAGGTAACAGCTGGATTAATTCAACGGAACGCATTATGAGTATTTTAAATCTTGGACTTCAAAACTGTGCCATGGAAAGGGAAAACGATGCAAGTAATGCTATCAAATCATGTAACAGCATGAATCAAATCAGGGATGTAGTAAGCAAGAAACCAGAACTTTTAGACATTTGGCAGGATGTTATCAACCCAGTGAAGCATATAGTAAGAAGTAGATTTGAACGGTTATCCTTGAAAAATGAACCCATTCAGACAATATACCCTGCCACAGAGGTGGCAATTTCTAATCTACAACAACACTTAAGACAATTATTTCCAGATTTGGATGTTACTGATCTTGTTAAATCAAAATCAAGAAAATCTCTGTCGTACCAGAATTGGATTGAAATTCATTGTCGTCAACGTCAATACACCTTTCAAATACGAAAATGTCAGGACTCTAGCTGCTGTAATCCACCAGTAAGTGGGGAATGGAAATTAGAATGGTTGCAGTTCTTTCTGAAGACAAGGAACATTACAGTCCCTAATCAGGGGTTAAGGGTAGGGATACAACAGATTCAGATCGTCCGTCTGCAGAAAAAAAAGTTAAACAAAAACCTCTTCCAGCTTAAAAACCAAGCTGAAAACACCAGCTTACTACCAGATAACATTGGTACAGGTAACTCTTCATTATTTACTGCACAAAATGCTAGGTACACTGTAGAATGTCGGAAAGTAAGAGTCATATTTTCAAAAAACAGGTTAACCACAAGACAACAAACTCATCTTATTTTGACAGTTAGTGAAAGTGAATATACTTGTGGAGCACACATTTCAGTTCCTGGGGATATACTCGATGGACTAGTTCATGTCAGACAATATATTACATGTGCGATGCCTGTCGAAGTGTCATATTATAGTTCAAATATCAGCCGCAATGATATTTGTTGTTATTGTTCAGGGAACAACGCAGAGGTCAGCCAAGAAAAAAAGAAACAGTACAAAACCTTATTACCAATATGTATGGACTGTCAAAAGGAAGAAGAGATCATTTGCTACAGACCTTACGGAGAAAAAAGTAAAAATTAACGTACATGTAGTATTACAGTTCAGTCTATTTGCAAAATTAAACGTTTCAGCTTGTTTTTCTAATTGTATAGACATACAAAGAGTGCAAATAATAGCATAATACATTGAATCAGTTCATTGGATCCTTAATTATACTTTTCAGTTTGTTATTATTGATATGCATGGACTGTTCGAAGTAAACAGAGATAAATTGTTATAGTTATAGACGTTTGGAAAAAATTATAGTGTAATGATACATCACATCGGTTAAATGGTTCTAGAATCATACTTTTAATTTTCTGAAGTTTGTTTTCCCATACTCAACAAGAATCTCGGTCTTTATGCTATGGTTAAGTAAATCATTTCATGTTTTGTTATTTATTTGAATAAAACTTGAATTGTTCCATATATTGTCTTAATTTTATATTACCCGCATCATCTTTATAATAATTGAAAAAAAAACCTACCTACCGACCCTACCCTATTTTCCATCCGTTACAGGAAACAGAACCCTTTTTTTGGCCTGAGATTTTTGTTGGATTGTAGTTCGATTCGATGAAATATTTTCCTTCGTAATTTACCACTAAAAATGCATACCAGAGACTACTGGTTTTGTCTTACCGACTTTTGTAATGATGACCGAGGCTAAGCGAAAATTTCAATCGCTTAGTTCTAAGCTAATAGTGGATCAATTTGACTGAAATTTTCAGCAAATTGCCTTTACATTAGATAGTTTTTAACTATTGTAGTGATAACTGCCAACTCGCTATCTAATCTCTTCAAGAGGTTAATACAGTGTTGGCCATTCTTGTTGTAAGACAATATTGAAAAATTCAGTCAAATTATTTTATTTTGAACTGAGTTGTCACTGTCAATTCAGATTAACCCCCCAGTGTGGACGCACCTGTAGTGTAAGACTCGAGCCCGGGTTGATTGCAAATACGAGTTATAAATACCTTACTGTAAGACTCGAGATTTCCAGGCGTTGTTACTCCTAGTCAGGTAAGTAGGACCAGAACCAATTTTAAAGTGGTTACATGGACGAGCGTACCTCTGAATAAAATAAATCCTTTGAAAATCTGAAACATTTACTTTGAAAATCTGAAATGCGTGCTTTGAAAATCTGAAATGAGTTCTCTGAAAATCGGAAATGTGCGTGCCTTGAAAAAAACCTGTTTGGTAGCCTTGTGAATATCAAAAGATTGTATTGTGAATTTTGGTTATATAAGTATCAGAGTGATGTCGTGTTATACTAAGTCAAATTCTGGAAATATTCACCGACCCCACAACACCGGAAACCATGACCCGACAATAAAACCCTGAAAGTGGTCCTCTGCAGGTCTCAGGAACTTGTATGAGGAAGGCCCGAGGTCTCGTGCACACATTGGCGCGAAAGTAAAATATCCCTTGACAGTTGAAACTCGATATAACAAAAAGGTAGGCCGTCGTAGCGCCGCTGTCCGGGCAAAATTGGTCGCGCAGCACATTTATGGCGTATGCCGGTCTTCACTAGCCCAGTCGGGGCGAACCAGTAGGACGATCAACTTATTAATTTATCTAAGTACCCGGATGAAGCCAATAATGCATAATATAATATATTGTATGTCGTCATAGACAATCGGTGCCATTATTATTATTCTTCTATAGCTAATCATCGTTGAAAAGTCTAACGCACCAATTGGTCGAAAATTAAACACATATTGAACCGTCTCGTTTTTTGATTGGAAGATAATAATTGAAGTGGGTTGTTAGTAATTGTTGTTGTTTTTTTCCTGCACTGGATGGCACTAGTCATTACACTTTAATGAAATAGAAACCCGCCCACACTCTTTTAATTTAGTTGCTTTTAATAATAAGAATAAACTGAAAGTAAGGGTGATAAGTAATGATTATTGTATGGCTGACGTAATTGTTTCTCACTAGATTAAATGGTCTAGTGTCGTGATTCGACCTCTAGCTGGCCGGTCACCTATGGCTTGCAGTTAGGCCGTCGGTGGAAGCGATCGTTAAACACTAAGAACAATAACATCTAGAATCAACTTACCACTAGATTGAAGAGAAGACGCTTAACATAACACTAACAGGTGGAAGAGTACAACCCTCCACCAGCCCCGCACCCATGAGACGAAGTCCTAAAATATAAAACCTCAGTTACAAATTATACGTCCGTATTATGTGGGTTTAGCTTGCATTTGGCGCAGAAATACGGCGCCCGCACACGAGCCGAAAATGACGCTGCGCGAAAGCTACTGCGGCAAGTGTGTCGTTCACGTGACCAACACTCATCCGAAAATGGTAGCCGTGAGTGAATCGTCGTCATCTACGCATTTTGTATCATATAGGCAAGGATATTCTTGCCATAAATCGACGATTTTATCCTCTTAAATTGCGTCACTGACGAACGCACTGAGTGCCGCCATTTTGCAGTAGTGATGACTCACGCGCATTGGCGACGAATGAAACGCAAATAGCGCTGAGTTGCCCGCACACGAGAGCGCAGTTGGCGCTGCGTCAAAAAATATGAAACGTGACAGATATTTCGCGAACGTCAAAATGCGCTCGAAAATACCCCCGCACACGAGCCGGAAATGACGCTGCGCCATTTGCGTACGCAGTTTTCGGCTCGTATTGGAGGGCCTTTAGGTGTCGTATTTAAAACCTATCATTGAGTCTAGTGGGGTGGTTTCGTATCCTCGGTTGTACGTGACAAGGAGTAGGGTCGCCTGATCAATCTCGTGGGATTTCTCATAAGTTTTTTGTTAGTTCCGAAATGACCCAGTTTGTGTCCAGTGGACGTTAAACCCCTTTTCTCTCTCCGTCTGACTGTCTTGTTTATTGTAGACATATTGACACATTCCTGTAGTTCATTGAGCTAATCAATAAAATTGAATAGATATGTCTCTAATTTAAAAATCGAAGTAATTATCAGGTTCTAATTCCTCAAAGAACTAGAAGGTAAAGTCTGTAATTCTAACATTACCTGGCTTATTACATGCAAAGTTAGGTATATTTATTTACCCGTGATCAATAAAGATACCTATAAGAGTACAGCGACTGATCAAAACACAAATCCTGTTTCGTTTCTTCAACATATCTGCAAATCAGAGTTTTTTCGTACGAGAGAGAGAGAGAGAGGACAAAAAATGGGGTTTAACGTCCACTCGACACAAACTAGGTCATTTCGGGACTAATATATGGATTAATTTCATTTCAATAATTTACCTGCGCGTAGGGGTCTTTAGCAGTGTGTGTGTGGGGGGGGGACCGGAGCGCCCGGAGGAAAACCAAGAGGTTGAGATGACGCCCCTTTCTCCATGTCACATACGCTCACACCACGGCTCGAAACCACAGACGCCAGCTAGAGGTCGAAGCGCGCCTTCTCAACCTCGTGGGTTTCCTCCGGGCACTCCGGTTTCCTCCCACTGCTAAAGACCCCTACGCGCATGCGACTTAATGAAGTAAAATTTTAAAAAAATACATACGTTAGTCCCGAAATGACCTGGTTCGTGTTGAGTGGGCGTTAAACCCCATTTCTCTCTCTCTCTCTATAACAATTCGAGCCCAACATGGGGGGGGGGACCGGAGCGCCCGGAGGAAAACCAAGAGGTTGAGATGACGCCCCTTTCTCCATGTCACATACGCTCACACCACGGCTCGAAACCACAGACGCCAGCTAGAGGTCGAAGCGCGCCTTCTCAACCTCGTGGGTTTCCTCCGGGCACTCCGGTTTCCTCCCACTGCTAAAGACCCCTACGCGCATGCGACTTAATGAAGTAAAATTTTAAAAAAATACATACGTTAGTCCCGAAATGACCTGGTTCGTGTTGAGTGGGCGTTAAACCCCATTTCTCTCTCTCTCCCTAACAATTCGAGGCCAACAGAAGTATATGCAGAGTTGAAAAGTCAAGGATGGGAGGTAATACATGTGGATGGCCGAATAGTAAACCTGTGCGCTCTTTATCATAAGGTGTGTCACTGAGGCAACTGGCGTAGTTTCGATTATCCGGTTGACTGTCCATCCTCGTGGGTTTGTCCCATGTCATCTGGTTTACTCCTAGTACTAATACCAATGGGACCCTACGCGCAAGCAAATTATTGAAATAAAATTGATTCATATGTTAGTTCCGAAATGAACTAATTTGACTTGAATGAGAGTTAAGCCCTGCTTATCACTCTTTTCTTGAAAAGTCAATACCACATATGATAAACCAGCTGGGGTCAATAAGTTCTATGCGACTAATTAAATGATGGCTTATTTTTATGAAAGTTACAGAGCACCTTTCCACTTATTATGAAATGCGTTTAAATAATAACTTGACAATACGCGGTGGGACCATAAGAAAGACGTGACCCAGAGTTCACACGGCATTCGCGGATTTAGGTTAAGAATTTAACCAAATAAACTTTTGATGTTTTAATATATCTAATACACCAATAAGAAACCATGCGCAAAGTTTGGTGTTTTTGGATCAAAAGTCTTTCTCATAAACAGAGATCGAAAGTTGAGCAAATTGTTAACTTAAGTCTGAGTATGGTTTGTGAACTTGGGGCCTGGATTTAGGTCATACATAACGCACATATCTACATAGAGGACCGCATAATTAGAGATGACTTCATTTGTGACCGCACTGTATATGATTCTTAACGTTTAAAGTAGCTAAGTCTCTAACTCAATATCATCCAAAATCCTTCAACATTTACAACACAAATTATTTGTCAATTTAAATCAACAATGATACTGTTATTTTACCGGAAAAGATGGGCTTCTGATATCCAATATTTAAGACAAAATAAACATTTTACCATTGGTACTCAAATCGTGTACCATAATGCGTTTCAGCCCCAGTTTTAACTGGGGGGACAAGGCTAAACACATTGCACCAAATCAAACGGCGTGTGTAGACTGGAATAACCAGACGCTATAAATTTGCGCTTGATTTAGACTGCTGGCGTATATCGCCGTACATAGCTGATTTGAAATTAAAGTAAAAACGGAAACCATTGAATGTAACTCAGTTTATATACATTCATTTTAGAGTATTAAAGGGACAATAACATTCTTGCTGGCTTGGTAGCTCCAGAAAATAAATAATACCCTTATTCTAACTACTAGATGTTTAAATGTCCTACCTGTTGTGTAAATTATCCATTACAACCTATTTTATTTGTCCAGAGGGTTCGAAAATATTTTAAAATCCAAGTCACATTTGAAAAGGTTTACGTTAGACTTTTCAAATTAATTAGTTGAATTTTTCCAATTTTTTAAATTAGGTGTGTTAAGATGAAATTTATGTCATCATTTAATTGGAATATTCTAAAATAATACGATTTGTTAACCAGAATGAAGATTAGGACATATTTTTCAGTTACAACAAGAGTGTTATTGGGGCTTTAAATGGGTTGCGACCCACTTGTGTCAATCGCTAGGTCCCAAATGTCGGCGATTTGGCTTCTTTAAGTCTTTTGAGATACTTATCGAACTTAAAGTGCTACTTGTTGTTTCGTTTGATTCGACTTTTCCATGGTCACCTCTTCGATGTTTCTTCCGGAAGCCACACAGCATCTGAACAAGGATATCTGAAAACTTTTTGTTCATCGCTATGTATACTACAAAATTAGCCGACGAATTCAAGACCGACAGAAGCGACGATATGGAGCTAACTGCGCGTAATTCATTACGGAATTCTCCACGCGCTGTGAACCTTCTATCTATCAGTGATGTAGTGATGGAAATACTTCCAGGGAGAAGGCATATAATGTATATAAAGATAATAGTCATCAACATCTTGGTCATTGCTTGAATATCCTTTTCTGTATTTGAGTTTTGTGTAGCATGCGTGACATCTTTCAACCATTTCTTCCTTCGACGCATCTGGGTGATAATGGCTATTGTCAACATTGTTATAAAAAGCATGGGGGAAATTCGCAAAACTACGGCTAGAAATACATTGTTGTAAATGTTAAAGAATTGTTGGTTCTTCAAATAAAATGGCTGGTATATTAAACGAGCCATGGTCCTGTTCTTTGTGTTGTCATAATAAAAACTGACTGTCAAATAAGTAAAGTTTACTGCAACAAGTCCAATTACGATTACTGTAACAGCTACTACAGAAAATATCATTCGCTTAGGAGTTACCCACAGTTTCACTTTCATGGGTTTGAAAACGGCAATAAATCTTTCGCAACATATAACCAAGGACAACAAACTGGATGTACGATTAGTGATGAACTCCAATATTAAAGGTGCACCAAGCATTACATAATCAATGTTTTGAGCCGTGATTGGGTCGGCTTTAGCTACAAGGCATGGTATCTTTCTCAAAAATACAATCAACAGTAACAACGTGTCTATAAAAGCCAGGTAGGCAAGAACAATGTTGACAACCGGTGGAATTAAATAACAATTTATCACCGATCTAATGGCATCTGCGGTATCTTTTGTAATGAAACCCCCACTTCTGGCAGTATTACTGTTGTTAGAGTACAGGTTATCTATGGTTGAATTCACCTGACTACTATTCATTGTGGTGAATGAACTTCCTAATGGTTCCAGAGTATGTAATGTTGTATTAAAAGCCATGATTCTAAATTGGATTACTACAAAAGAAATAAAAAAACAAAACAAATTTCACGTTAATAAAATGGAATAAAATAAAACCAAGTACGAACAATCCAAACAATTAGTCAAAATTCATAAAAGACGGTCATGGCTAAATATTGTAATCAGCAAATGGACTGTTCACTGTGTACAAAATACACGACAAACAGTGGTAACAGGAATAAACTAGTAGGAAATGGGTCTGTGGATAATCTTGCACGCAACAAAGGCTTACATTATAGCGTTCAGGAATTTAATAACATTGTTAATACTAAAATTAAACTAAATTATAGCGTTCAGGAATTTAATAAAATGGGAAAATGATTTGGGAGGAGAAACACGTTTATATCCAAATTGAATAAGGATCTAGTTGTAAAGACGGAGGTCAATCACCCACCGCGCACAATTTGTGGGTTAATCACAAGATTGATATCTAAAGATTTTAATAACCGACCAGTCACATTTTAACAGTATGTGCAATAAATTGAAAGACGAACCACTCCCTGCAAGAACTTTAATGGGAGATGCCAAATTGCAATATACTCTCCAAATAGATGTTTTATAGCAGGGGTATTCCCTGGGCCCTGTTTCAAAAAAACTTAATCTAAAATCACTAAAATAGATTTTAACTAAAATCAAAATGAAATTTTTAATTTTATGCGTTTCACGAAGATTGATTGTAACTTAAAATGCGGTTTTAATAGATTTTAGTTAAAATCGCTTGCGCCCGCGCAGTGCACATTTCCGCTGTGGGTACTTACGATGAAAGCAAATACGCTTCGAAACTGAAAACTGTTGGCAGGTTGAATTAACAGTTACAATATCAATGGGGAAAGTTTCATACGTTGAAGCAATGTTTGCACACGGTCAGACATTCGTAGAGAGGTGAAATAAATGAGTGTACTTCGTAATATGTGATTCGGAAAGTATCGGTGGGTTGACCTTGAACTTGGCATTTGATTCGTGACATGGGAATTTGATTTACTCGCAGGCTTGAATGGAAATAATGTGTATCGATAAACTAAATCGCATGGATTTGTAGTTTTATGGAGAATTGTCACAAACATATTATGATATTTGTGACTCAAACGGCTAATCTAGGTTGCAATTTTTTTTCGTCGCATTTTAAAATCATTTACCAACTTTGAAATTAATACACCAAATAACCAATGTTCCGATGCCTAGATTTGATATGTCATTCTCATAGACCCACCCTTTCAATGATACTTTGAAAATGATACTTACTCAATTAAATGAGCTTTGGCTCCTAAAATATTTGTTTTATTAACGTAAGACTTCATTAAGAAATAATAATAAATTCACATTAAAATTAATTTCAAATAGGCCTAGGCCTATAACATTTTTCAATAAACACATGATGTGAATGATGGTTGGAATATTAACATTGTGTGACCCGGGCCGTTCACAATATTATCATTATTCAAATTATGTCGCAATATATGTAACAATGTAGCTCTAATCAATGTTTGTTAAGGTCTTGATTTTAAGTTAGGACAGGGTGACGGCTATCCTAAGTTAAAATTGATTTTAGTTAAAATTCTCCTTAAAATCGGTTTGTAAAACGCCACTATTTTAAATTAAGATTAGATTTTAACTAAAATATTATTTTAGTAGATTTTAACTAAAATGCTTAAAACCGTTTTGTGAAACGCATCTATCTTAAGTTAGGATGAAATTTTAGTTTAAGACGATTTTAAGGAGATTTAAGTTTTTGTGAAACAGGGCCCAGGTCAATACAATGTTTTTAGAAGGATTTGAAGCAAACGTTTGATACATTAATAATTTTGAATATGTTTTATTCCAAATATATCATCAAATCACTCAGTTTGAACGTGATGAACAGTTTTAAAAGACTTAAAACAATTTTAACTATATGGAAATAGTCGTACGAACAGTTTTTTAAATATGGAAATAATCCACGTGTCTAGTTATGTATTTTTTTCGACATAACGCAAGCGGATTCTGTTTCGCCACGGTTTTCTTTTCTACCGCACTGAAGACACCAATCATCAATCAGCCGGACCTACTTTTTGAACTTGAATTACTATGACAAAGGGAGAAAACTGTCCGCCCTCTCTTCTCACGACAGCGAGTTCGAACACCATGTTTTAAATTGATTTTTTTGACACACATCTACGTCGTCCGAGTTTTACAAGAAGGCTGTAATTTTCGTTTGTTTGCCACAGGACAAACGAGACGGAAAATCGAGATTTTCTGGCGTGGTTTCCTCCTGTCAGTGGTGCAGGACATGGAGCTGTCCAGCCCTTCGAATGTGCCGTAGTGCCATAAAGTGTGCTAAGGGGGGAATTTTGCGCGGACAGCGGCACTACGGCCTACTCTTATATCGAATTCCAACTGCCAGGGGATATATTACGTGCACGTCTCACCCACTTCGCCACCAGGACCCCCTCAAAGTGAAACAAGGTCATTAGCTAAGATTTTAAGAAAGATCCGGTCATTTTTGATATAACATTTCAAAAGTCGATGATAAAAGGGAAATATATAACATGTCAGTCAAATTACTTTATTCTGAACGATATTATCAGTTTTGGAAGTTTGGATTAAAAATTGGTATGAACTATCTCCGCGAATTGCCGATCGTATGATAGGCAGGCGATAACTCCGCCCATATATTCTCGATTATCAAGTAATATTCTCAATGCCTAAGGTACATGTACCCTCGATTGTCTGTTCTTCATCGGCAGTATCCGGTAGTGACGTCATTGATTAACGGTAAAGAGAGAAAGAATTTAACTAGTACCTGTTGGGGAACCCTGATAAAACCCACGAGGTAGGACAGGCGACCCTATTTTTGTCACGTATAAGCAGGCAATCGAAACGAAGGCGACTCAATGACAGACCCTTTGCAACTTGCACGAGTTGACCCCCCCCCCCCCCCAACCACCGTTTTCGATTGCCGTTGCTGGTAAGGTTGGACGTAACAGGATGTGCAGCAGATATTCGACCTATTATGAAATGGATGACTCATTTCCGGGCACAGTTTTGAGCTGACCAAGAGAGACGTATGTCGATGTTTTGGAAAAACTGTCGTTCAGGGTTGATTCTTACCTTACCGTTAACACTCACAATAGTAATTAATATGTCCGGGAATACAGACTATATTTCCAGATATCGAAAAAGAGACCAACCAAAATTTGAATTCGGAAATGGCCCACAATTAACCACACGATAGATATCCGTTAATTCGTAAAATCATGTCGAATTTTATTTCAGTTGCCACAGTTTAAGCCAGACGCTCGTTATAAGATACGAAATATTAAGTGCCAAAATATGCAGAAATGTTTTTTGTACCTCGTCCGAAATTGTCAGCTCAAAATATTGCGTCGTTTGGACGTGAACGTCAAAACTGCATACCAGGACACATAACCCTTTTAAGATTCCGTATGAATTATTTCCTTGGGTGCCCTGATAATCGATTCCCGTTCCTTGAGAGGTCTAACCATATGCTACACTTGATAAGGAAGGTATATTTCACTTAGACATTATTTTCATATAAAAAATGACCGATTTTATCCAGACACCCGATAATTCAGCTTTGGACACAGGTCTCCATTTCCAGGCAAACTCTGGCGGGTAGAAGTTGTGTGAAAAAACGCATCATAAATATTAAGTGCGCGGCCCTTAGGTAAAGGTTTTTAAGGGATTTACCACAAAATAAGGCAGATTTCTTTTCAAATAAATTATTGTGATTATATAGCCCTTTAAGCCACACCTATGCCACCCCCTGTCTATTCATTGGTGATCAGTGTGACTTATATTTTGAGTCGAGTGGACGTTAAACGCCATTTCTCTCCCTATCTGACCCTGTCATTGATTGTAGCGTATATTCAATTATGATCAATGTATAAAAATTGTTGAAATAATTATGTACTTACTTCTTCAGTTGATAGCTAGTTCTGTTAATTGTCTGAACCGGTCATTCCTCCAACAGCATCCCCTTTACGCCGGTGTTCAATCTGATACTGAGATACTACTACTACTTGGTGTTTAACGTCTGCTTCCACATAAGTGATATCACAGATTTCAAAAGAAATGTTTTATATGTTTTGTGGTTTTCTAATAGCCAATGGGAAGCATGTGTTTATGATTAGAGCGTGTCCGATTGGATAAAAGCGCAGCCTCAATATACAAAATCATTGTCTACGATATCACCTTAGGTGGAAGTGGACGTTAAACCCCATGAACGAAGGATACAAAATCATTATTAATCAACGGTATTTTTCATCATATGTTACAATTATCCGAAAAATCGGGTGTATTTAAAGGAGCTAAATCGATAATATTTGAGACTTAGAAATTGACATAAATGGGTCGCAAAGCATATAATAATGTATTATGAATGTATATAAATTGATTTATATCCAATCGTTTCCGATTTTACTCTAATTTCAGTTATGTTTGGCGAAATACGCGAGACGGCTCAATGGAATTGCAATCTCTGGCATCTAGTTTATTCCAGTCTTCATCTGTAGTTTTTATTGTGCTTCCTTTCCCGATAAGAATATGGCGACACGGTTTGGAATATTCTAGTCCCGATCTTCGATACCCCTTATTATAAATCTGGTGTGACGCATTTAGGATCATTAATTAACGAACCTTATCGATATTGATATTTGGTGATGACCTACGTTTGCAGAAAACCTTGGCGTGAAGCATTGAAAAGGGATATACTTTAAATCCGAGAGAGAGAGGGGGAGAGAGAGAGAGAGGATTTAACTCCCTCCCAACACAAACTAGGTCATTTTGGGACTAACATATGGTTTAATTTATTCCAATAATTCGCTTTACCAGTGGGAGGCAGGCACGGATCCAGGATTTTTTGCAGGGAGGGGGGGGGGGGGTCTAGGTTTGGTAAAAGGCACTCAACCAATTAACGGGGGGGGGGGGCCGATCCCCGAAAAATTTGGTAAATTAGATTCAATTTGGTGCATCCTGACGTATTTCGGAAGGTATATTTCAATATTACAGGTCTAAAAGTCACCAATAAAATCGCATCAAAAATTTTCAAGTCTGAGCAGGGGTGGGGGGTGGGGGTCCGGACCCCCTGGACACCCCCTCTAGATCCGCGCCTGGGTGGAAACCGGAGAACCCAGAGGTTGGACCCTATTGGGATTCGAAACCACGCTGATTGACTCAATGACAGACCTTATGATACAGAGCGCATGTGCTAACAATTCGGCCACCCAACCTCCCTACTTAAAATCAAACTATTTTGTCTCAAGAGAATAGACCATGGCGTTTCCGAGCTTTAACGAATTAATATTTCAATGTAGCGAAATCTCCTTAAGACGAATAAATAACTAATTCGTATCATCGATATAAAGATTAAAGACTAACTTAAAAACATATTTATTTAAAAAAATTTTTGGAACTTTTGTTTTGTGAATGCGCTTAGAAACACTCATGTGTAATGAAGCGCTATATAAATCGAACAATAATAATAATAATAATGATATAATAGTTCGTTCTAAAGAAATAAGATTTTGTTTACAATAATTAATAATTTCGCTTAAACAAATCAATTATTTCATTATGACTATAAAGTTACTCGAGCGACAACTTTAGTAACTTTAGCGTCTACAAGATTTATCCAAATAAAGGGTAGGCCTATTAGTAACTTTAGCGTCTACAAGATTTATCCAAATAAAGGGTATTTGTACTTTGTCGATATCCACCATTGTTTAAATTTCCATGTATACAATTTGTACATTGTTCCATGTTAAGTGAAATGAAATGGGGTTTAGCGTCCTACTGTGCTGCTCCGAACTAGACTGATGAAGACGGGCATACACCATATAGTGTGCTATGAGGCGAATTTTGCGCTGACAGCGGCACTATGACCTACTCTTATATCGAATTCCATCTGTCAAGGGATATATTACGTTCACGCCAATGTGTTCATGGACCTCGTTTTTTTTATCCCATTCGGACGACTAGGCAGCTGTTCTTGTCATGCATCTCTGACAAAGGGAACTGCGCCCCCACCCCCCGCCACACACACACACACCCACACCCACACATGCAATAAGTATCTTCAAAACAATAGTGTTTTGACTTGTTGCTATCATCTCACAATACTCATTGTTCTAACCGTTCCCATCGTTTTAATTGCTAACGATACTTTATTTTATCATTATACGCCTCCCAATGTAATTAAATTGGTAATTTTACAGCGTTATTCATTACAAATCAAACTTGGAGACCCAAAGATACATGTTGTAAGATTTCGATAAAGAGCTGATCGTTCTTGCTTTAAAAGTTGAAAAATAGATAACGAAACGTCAATATATTAAAAATTTCATTTAAATTATATTATTCTGGACGGCATAATTTGACGTTTTGCCAAGGTGTGGAATATATTGTTTATTAATGTAGCAACGGTAAAATAATAAATGGCGATTATGTTTAAATCTATTTCATTATCAGCCCAGCCATCCGGGGTGGGGGTGGGGCGAATGGTAAGCTTTCTTGTGAGGGGGGGGGGGCGAATGGTAAGCGTGCAAGCGCTGTTTCATACGGTCTGCAATTGAGTCAACTGGTGTGGTTTCGAATCCCCGGTTGTACGTGTCAAGGAGTAGGGTCGACTGTCCAACCTCGTGGGTTTTATTCGGGTACTCAGGTTTCCTCCCACTGCCAAAGACCCCTGTGCGAAAGCGAATTATTGAAATAAAATTAAATAATATGTTAGTCCCGAAATTACCTAGTTTGTGTCGATTGGACGTCAAATCCCATCTCTACATGTATCTCTCTGTCTCTCTCTAAGCCATCCAATGTTCTAGAGATTTGATCATTGGTTTTTGTATGTGCACAAATGTCTAAATAATAGTCTATGCAACATTTAAAGCCAAAATAAAGATTAGCAATAGATAGCACTAGCTCAAATCCAACTATGCCTTTTGAGGCCTCATCAAGTTGCCCTGAATTTAATTCACATTAGCTGTAAGGGCATGCGTACGAGAACCATTTCTCGAGGGTTTGGATACTTTTTGTAACCAATCGGAGCATAATTGCTATGTAGAAAGCGTGAAGGACAAATGGGATGTGATGAAGCGCAAATGTAAAATGTAATGACAGAAATGTAAAATGTTATGACAGAAATGTAAAATGTAGGTCGACATGTCAAAAAATGAATTTTCCCTCAAAACATTTGTCATTTAAGACTTAACATTTGGCGTTTTACATTTAACGCTCGTCTTAGGGGTATTTTGACTTTTATCATTATCGGTATTATGACTTTAGCTCGTGACCATTAAACAGCTTAAAATACAGACATAATCCCTCACGTGCTTTACAATGAAATACGTCAGGCGAGTCCAATATTTTATCTAGTACAGCTAATGTACGATTTGCAAGTTGCCCGTCTATTATTGGAAATAATGATGCGTCAACATCAAAGGATGACGTCACATCTATATTTTAAATCTCTATTTATGGATTAAGAAAAATTGTTACTGGCCTACATGTGCATTGAGGCTAAAAGTACGTGTTACTTGGAAACTCGCATTAATTTGCGGTTAAAGGGAGCAACTGTTACTGTTGTTTGTTGGGTCTATTGTTTTGTTTTTCCAATATAATATTATATAAATTTTCAATATTACTTTTCTATTCCCTTACAAGATCATTATCTGATTAGATAGAACCACACACAGACAGAGGACAAAGGATGTTTAGAATTAATATAAGTACTTGGTGGATGAATGTTCATTATCTTGATTGTAAACATCAATATTTTATGTTGTATCCCTCTTGGGTGTGGGCGTTATAAGAATATACACTTCGTATGTCTTGCATATGGGGCAGCGTGTTTGTCGTGCATCGTGACCTGTTCATGTGTCTGTGGAGAGTGGTATCCTGGTAATTGAGTGGGTGTTTGGCTTGCGTGCCCTTTCTCTGCAACACATTACTTTGGCCCATGATTCACCTAGCCGACAGGTCCGATTCACCCACTCTGGTCGTTTTGTTCTTGAGAAGGTGATTTTCTTTTTTTTTTTTATCTTTTTCTTGTTCCGTTTTACACACAGCATATAGTAACCTTTGTGTCCTAGACAACTTCCTGAAGAGTGCGACTCGCGTGTGTGAGAGAGAGAGAGAGAGATGGGATTTAACGTCCACTCAACACAAACTAGGTCTTTTCGGAACTAACATATGGTTTAATTTTATTTCAATAATTCGCTTGCGCGTAGGGTCTTTACAAGTGGGAGTAAACCGGAGTGCCCGGAGGAAACCCACGAGGTTGAGAAGGCGCCCCTATCTCCATGCCACATACGCTCACACCAGGGCTCGAAACCACAGCCGCAAGCCAGAGGTGACCGGCCAGCAAGAGGTCGAAGCGCGAAACACTAGGCCACCCCAACCACCCACTTCACTGCCAAAGCACAGAGTAGGACAGTAGAACGTTAAAGCCCATTTTATCTTATTTCATGTCACCTGTTGTTTGTTTATTTTTGTTTTGCCATGGTCTTATATAAATATTTAATATTACATCTATATCCACCCTGTAGCCCCATGACGCCTAAAATTAATTTAATTACTACACCATTATCTTTATTATAAACATCTATTTTTAATCTAAATGAAGAAACTTTCTCGATTATGAATAATGATTTTTTTTTAAGAAGCCGCGATGGCTCAGTGAGTAAGACGCTGACCTGGCGGGCCCGTGTTCGATTACTGTGGTGATCGGGAAAGTTCATCGGGATTTTCACCTTGGTTCCCCATATGTGAGTCGTACAGAGACAAGGGACAACGTATCGCCGTTCGGGTTAGACGAAAAACCGAGGTCCCGTGTACACGTAAAAGACGCCCTCTTGGAAGTCGATATAACAAAAGGTCGTAGTGCCATTGTCCGGGCAAAATTTCCCTCGTACAACACTGTTCGGCGTATGACGGTCTTCGTTAGCTCTATCGGAGCAAAGCAGTAGGGCGTTAAATATGTTCTAATGTTCGGATTACGGTTATAGCTTTTAATATATTTGTTTTGTTATTGTTACGTTTTCAGTTATTGTTATTGTTTAAGTAAATTTCACAGACTGTAAGAAATTTAATGAGAGATACTAAACTTCAAAAAGAAGACCCCGAAATCTCCCCCTCCTCCCCCTTCTAGGAATATACCGTATGATATGTAAGAAGCTATTTCAGAATTCCAAGAAGACTTTTGAATTGCCCGTTAAGTACAAAATAGAGAGCACTACATGACTAGTGATAGACAAAATAAAGGAGTGTAGAAAAGGGTTTTTCTTATAAATTTTAAAAATGTTCTGTTTTTATAGACTACAGGGTGCACATGTTTCTAAACTTAAATGTGGTGAACTGAATTAACCACTTGTAAATACAAGATACGGAAAAGACCATTAGAGGCAATCAAGAAGTCCATTAGTCCACATGAACAAAGGTGTTATAACTAGTTTATTTCAAGGCCGCCCTACACTGATTTATCGGATGGATAGATCAGCGAAGTACTTTTGTTTTATGTTATAGGATCGGCATATTCAGGTCGTTATTCCGTTATTTCGTGCCTTCATTAAAAAAACAATCATCAAGGTCATACCCTCATTAACTTCATAGTCCCATCAATTTCACTCATTGATTTCATGCTCTCCTTAAAGTTACTTTACCGCATATACACTGTGTGACTTGGACTAAAAACTTGGACTAAAAACATATTCAAACTAATAAATCTATGAAAAATGTATTTAAAAACGCTTGCTGAATAAAACAAATCGTGTTTAATTTTATAATTGCCAATCGAATCACATCTATACAAATAAAAAAAACTTCTTCAAGTATATGGAAGAATGTCGCTGCCAAAAGTAAGTTATCTACGACAATGACCATCTACCGATGATGATGAAGTCAAAATACCTATAAGGCAAAGGATAAATGTAAAACATGAAACGTAAAGTGTCAAATGACAAAGCTTTTGTGGGAAAAATGCTTTTATTGATGTGTCTATATTTTACATCGCTCTCACTACATTTTATATTTGCGCTCTGCCACATCTCATTTGTCTTTCACGCTTTCTACATAGCATTTTTAGCACATCATCAACTTTGATATGTATATGTAGGATATCACGTGACTTATTAACATATACGGAAACACGGCACACTATAAACCTTCACACTATTAGGATATTCAACGCACAATAACAGGAAATTAAGCTGGCACACTATAAGAAATTGTCTGGACGACTGTTCGTAATCATGAATAATAATTGATAAGCTTAAAGAGCCATAGAAACGTACTTTCCAGTAATTTCTAACACAATAACTGGAATTCCGTATTAAACACTCCCTACAGTGATGTGTAATATGGTATCTGGAATTTCGTATTTAGACCAGTATTTTTACTTGAACACCCTACCCCCATCATTTACCAGTGTTTCGTACAACTCGATGTTTGTCAAGGTATGCTAATCGTAACGTGTCACTAAAAAAATTGCATATTTTTTAAGGAGAAATGGACGTGATTTAGTGATAGATAGCGGCAGTGTGAAGTTGAATCGTTTTTCGTTATTCATCTATAACGAATAACGAGGTGACTTGCCTCGTTATTATTCAACTTTATATTCGGGATTCCAATATGCAGCTAGCCATGACTAGAATGATGCATGACAAGTATCCACCAGTAGTATAAAACACAGCAAAACGACCTTTAGACCAAAACAGTCCACATTGTTATTCAAGCAGCGAATAACGAGCTGTTTGTTATTCGTTTTTCACCTCGTTATTCGAGATTCACATATATGGTGTTCATGTATCTTGAATGAAGATATTTCAGGATTTAATTCTAAACGATTATTAGACAACAATAGAACAATGGATTTCTAAGTATCCCCATGCAGTAGAAAACATATTAAATGACGTATAGTCAGTGAATTAACCAGATTGTAGCAAGGTATCGCGAATTTTAAGACCTGTATTTTAACACTGACTACCCCTCACCCCCCATCACACACTTATCCAGTGTAGGCCTTCCCTACAATATCACGCCCATATCCTGTGTAAGCCTTCCGCACCACGCCTCCCCACCCCATCACGCCCATATCCTGTGTAAGCCTTCCGCACCACATCACGCCCATATCCTGTGTAGGCCTCCCCAGCCCATCACGCCCATGTAGGCCTTAACTATTATCTAGATTAATAATCAGACAAAGTAACTTATCCACCAGACCATGATCAACTCTCGATGGCATTGCTGATCTGTAATATTTAGAATCAATAAAAACACTTTGTTTAACAGGTATGCACATAGCTTCGTCACTATTAGTGAAACAAAGCCACACCGAAGCTGTCTCTTTTTGTGCTATTGCATCTTGATTTAAATTTTGGTAAAAATGGCGACGTTTTCTATTCTGATGTACTTCCTTGTTGGTGTTGAGAGTCGGGAAGTCATATACAGTCTAGTGAATTTGGATGGGCCTGCCATTATGGAGTATTCTGTCTCAGAAACGGGTGTTGGTGTTATCGAATGTGGGCTGCTGTGTATGTCTACCTATGGATGTAACTTGTTTCACTATGAATCCAAAAATTGTTATATTCTAAATTCGCCTGGCCTATCATCCGTGAATATTACAACATTCTACGGATCAGAGAACTGGAGAGGTAAGATACAACGAATTGTCTATCCTGGTGCACCAGATCAACTTCTGCAATACCGCTGCGTCCGATGTTTTTGTTTTAAGGAAACACTATTTACTTCGCAAAGGTGCATTATGTGAGATTTAGACAAAGAGCTGATTGTTCTGGCTATAATAGTTCAACAAAACTATAAATATTATATAAATATTGAAAATTACATTCAAATTTCTTTACTCTGAACAAGTCTCGGGTAGCCATTTTATCGTTAAATTTTTAAACTTCGCGAGCATTCTGATCCATTTCCATCCCTACCATTCGATGGGCTTGTCGTTTGAATAAATAATAGAATGATAGTTTATTTAACATTGCACCTCTGGCTTGCGGCTGTGGTTTCGAGCCTTGGTGTGGGCGTATGTGGCATGGGGTACCATCTCATCCTCGTGGGTTTCCTCCGGGCACTCCGATTTCCTACCACTGCTAAAGACCCCTACGCGCAAGCGAATTATCGAAGTAAAAATAAACCATATGTTAGTCCCGAAATGAACTAGTTTGTGTTGAGTGGCATCCGATTTCTCCGAAGTTAAAAATATTACAACGGTTCAGCGATACTTTGTTTTAATCAAACATGGAAGGACGAGACTTAGCTTCGATCAACCAGTACGGTGGTTGAAATTGTTGCACACGTTTGTCATCATTCAAAGGCTTATATCTTCGCATGCAATAGACTAATTTGAATGAAATTTAACATTATATACTTTCGAACTATTTTAACAAGTGTAACAAAGTTATCTGAACATTCATTTAGGTGCAAAGAACTGTATAACCTCTGTTAGTTTTGATATTTATTATAGTGGACGTTTCTTTTACTGTCTAAACTTATTTAAGGCACGATCTTGTTAACTACATAATTTATTCCATATGTTATTTACTAGCTACATACGATATGCACAAACGCCATAGAACTTCCTTATTTGATGATCCCTCATGTCCACCTTCCCTAAGTGTTGGAGGCTTTATATACAGTAGTATACTCACAGTTAGCAGAGAAGTGAAGACAAGACAACGAGAGAGAGAGCAGACGGCAGAGACCGGCGTATGGACTTGCCGAGTCCAGCCGCTGCACTGGCAGCGGTGTAGAATGGTAGATACAATATAGTTAGATGTGTTCCTGTTGTAGTAATTGTTCCAGTATATATAGACTAGTTCCTGTAGTGTAGATGTAGACCTATTTGTGTATTTGTTGATATTCTGTTCCCGATGTAAATAAACCATATATATATACGAAGCTGACTCTCTAATAACTAAAATATGTTACAGTGATTAGATTTGGTGTCATCGACCAACGAGACCCTTGGGTGTGTTCCCGTCAACCAGAAGAAAATCCCGCGTGGCAGACAAATGAAGTTTCATCGCTAGCCGCCCGTTGCGTTTGTGAAAAAAAGAAGTTTAAATAAAAATCCAGGACTGAAACGTTTATCTGTGAAACCGTGCGTGGCAGGCGCGGTTTCGTTGATATAAAAAATTCTTAATTCACGGATGGAAATGGAGCAAATCACCAAACACGGGGAAATGACGACAAAAAGCCACGAAAGACGTTCCGATTAATGGCGACGGAACAACGAGAAAAATGTGTGTGATTGTTGTTTTACGGTGAGTCATTTTGTTTTTAAAAGAATGTAAATTGTCCTTGTTTGTTTTTGAACACATATTTTGGCTGTTAAAGTGAATAGTAATAAAGTATTAAGAAGTTTGTAGTAAGAAGTAAAATATTTTGTGATTGTTTGACTGGAATTGAGTTAAGTTCCTAATAAGGAAATTCTTGAATAGACGGTTGAATAGATTTTTCATCGTCCATCGCCATATTTGCGGTGAAGATATTAACTCACAAACATTCACATAATATTCACGGTTTTATCTCCTGTTAATTTTTTTGTGTGTTTTTATATACCCCGACGTAACGGGAGAGTTTTTTTTCAAGAGTTTTTACCTCGTAAATTCGAGAGATTTGTGTATTCCTATTAGGAGGAATCGGTTTTGTATACCCTCAAGGAAGAAGGGTCGCGCTTAGGTTAGAAGCGTATGTGGTGTTTTGTTTTGTTTAAAGAATAGAGAGATAAACCGTTGTTAATTTTGATAAGTTCTTTAAAAATATCTTATTTAAGATTGGTAAAATGTGTTCAAATCATTCATTCACCATTTATCTCAAGTAAAAAACAAAATGACAAAATCCTATATTAATTTTTTTCTATATATGTACATTTTCTATTTTATAAAACGTTTGCTATTTTTTATTAACATTATATTTCAAGTATATGAATTCCCTTTTTATTATGTTTACGATCGACATTTATATTGTGTACATTATTATTATGTCGTGTGTGTCGTTCTTATTTCGCGTGTGATCAATTTATGGAGATGAAACCAGTGTCCCAACTGTGTGAATGGTGTTATTTATTTACTTTCGTAAATAAACTGTGGGTGAGAAAGGAAATGTAACAAAGTTATCTGAACATTCATTTAGGTGCAAAGAACTGTATAACCTCTGTTAGTTTTGATATTTATTATAGTGGACGTTTCTTTTACTGTCTAAACTTATTTAAGGCACGATCTTGTTAACTACATAATTTATTCCATATGTTATTTACTAGCTACATACGATATGCACAAACGCCATAGAACTTCCTTATTTGATGATCCCTCATGTCCACCTTCCCTAAGTGTTGGAGGCTTTATATACAGTAGTATACTCACAGTTAGCAGAGAAGTGAAGACAAGACAACGAGAGAGAGAGCAGACGGCAGAGACCGGCGTATGGACTTGCCGAGTCCAGCCGCTGCACTGGCAGCGGTGTAGAATGGTAGATACAATATAGTTAGATGTGTTCCTGTTGTAGTAATTGTTCCAGTATATATAGACTAGTTCCTGTAGTGTAGATGTAGACCTATTTGTGTATTTGTTGATATTCTGTTCCCGATGTAAATAAACCATATATATATACGAAGCTGACTCTCTAATAACTAAAATACTGTTACACAAGAATGGCTTGTTCTTTATCTAAATCTTACACAATTTATCTTCAAATAAAACGTTCAAATATATCATCGTTTTATCATAACTATGAGGGCACAATTATTGTTACTTGTTAATACTAAAGAACGACTGTAGTTAATCGCGAATAACCATTTACATCTATTGCACTAAATGTTTATAATATATCTCGTCTTAAAATTATGTATCATTTTTGTTTTATTTTTACAACAGAAAACTGTTCTATACCAGATTATCCTCTTTTTGGTGGAAAGTTTTGTATAAAAATATTCCCTGTTGAACAGAACTGGACAACTGCAAACATCACGTGTACTGAAAATGGCGGCCAACTTCTCCGTATGAAGTCTGATGATTTCTTTTTGAAAAAAGAGGTGTTGATAAAAGCAGATGGAGGTTAGTTTGATGCATTTACAAATTAATTGTACCACCGCTGGCGAGGATCGACCTTGCTGTCATATGAATGGTGACGGGCATACACTGTGTTCTGAGGGAATGGGAGAGTGAGATGTGTTTTAACGTCCACTTGACCATAATATCGAGACTAACATGTGATTCAATTCTATTGCAATAATTCGCGTATGCGTACATAGGGGATTTTAGATGGGGGAGCGACACGAAGAATACCCATGAGACTGGACAGGCGAGCGGACGCCTAACCAGGTATAACCGGGGAATCGAACTACGTCAGTTGACTCAATGTCGAACCTTATGATGCACAGTACAGCGACGTAGCATGGATATTAACCATCTGTGTCGTACTTTTGGTTTTGACCCCTCTGACTTTGTACCGTTGATTACACTCATAAGTGTACAAATGTGTTGTTATTGATGAGTTCCCATTTGAATATTGTTTACAATAAGAAGCAAAATAAATAAGATATGTTTACAGGATCAGTTTTGTTATACGAAATACTAAGTGATGCGTTTTCTATGGCGCTCAGTATATTAGTTTATTATATTGCATCTTTGTAGTCTTTTATTTGTTTTTCCTTTTGTTCTGCTGGTCTATGATGGTACACATTGTTTTATAAAGCGCTTCTGAACATAGTTGGTGAAACTAGCGCTATATAAATGACTTAGCTACCGTGACCCACAGTGCGAATTAATTCTTTTATATCGATTTAAAAATCACATGAACCGGGGTATTTTTTGTTCAAAGATGATCGAGTCTCGCTTGTGGTATCATGAAATAGTATTAAATTTACCATAATACGGTAATACAATGAAATTGTAATGTGTTCAGTAACATATTGTTCTGGTAATACAAATACAGAGTGAAGTAGACAATAACATGTTAATACAATGGAGTTGTAATGGGTTTAGTAACCTAATGTTCCACTAATACAAAGAGAACTAGATAATAATTTAATGGGAGACAACTCTTTATTAATATTGATCTCCTCATAATGTGTCTGGATCTTATGTAAGTTGATCTTAAAGAGGGGGAAAGAGAAAGCGAGAGAGAATTTAACGTCCACTCAACACAAACCAGGTCATTTCGGGACCAAAATGGTTTAATTTTATTTCAATAATTCGCTTGCACGTTGGGGTTTGTAACAGAGGGGCGAAACCATGAGGACCCGGAGAAAACCCACAAAGGCACGACGTCGTATATTATAGGCAATGATATTTATTGGTTGGGGAAACATTCAGTTTAACTTGCCGTACACTGCATGTGTCTGGATAAATTTAGTATTTTTGGGAGAGGGAGTCAATTTTAATGTTAATTAGGGTAAACAAGGGGACCTAACTCTATTTTAAGATTGAAATCGATTTTTACATATTACTGATTTGAAAAAGTATATATTGATTATGTTTATGTTACAAAATCTTTAATTTTATATGTTTCAACTATACCCTATTCATTTGTATGGTAGAAGTAGGTTCGCTTATGTTATTAGCTGATATCTAATCAGAGGCTTTACCCTTGAGATATTTATCACATAAAGTTGTCATATGTGGCTATGTATTGTATGTAATCTATTCTATCGAGTAGTACAACAGTGTTTAGATGATTAGGTCCACTAGGGAATTGATCAATTTAGATGTGGGTTTTTATTGTTCATTGGGAAGGTATATAGATATTTGTATTGTTCTTCCGCAATACGTAGGTGAATAGTAGAGGTCACCTTTACTTTAGCTCTACGGTTAAAGCACTCGTGCCGTAAACTTATGTTAGTTTTTTTTTTTGTTAAACTGTATTTTCCAGGTAATCGATATTGGATTGATGGTAATGATTTAGAAACAGAGGGTGACTGGAGATGGGGCCATGGATCTGACCAATGGCAACCGGGTAATCCAAGCAATTTTGAGGATAACGAGCATTGCCTGACACTGAGGAAATTTATGCAATTCAATGACGGCACTTGTAGTACTAGGTGGACATTTATCTGTGAAAAAGAAATGTAGACCAATTAGATTGGTGGTCTCGATGTTGAATTTGTTAAGTGTTGAAGTTCTAGAATTATTTGATTGCGTATTATTAATTTTGTTACCACAAAGTCCAAGATATGTACAGATCAGAGACAGTGCAGAATAGTGGACGCTAACTACTGGCCCCCAGACCCATTCACGTGATTCGATATTTGTTGTTCTTTTCTTGCAATATCTTTGTAGATTGTCTTGTGCGCAGGTTTGGCTTTGTCCGTTTGTTTTGTGTGTAGTGTCATCATCCTGTACTTACCATAATCTTAACCCGTACTTACTATTATATAACATAATCTTAACCTGTATTTACTGTTATATAACATAATGTTAACCTACACTTACTAATATATAACATAATCTTAACCTGTATTTACTGTTATATAACATAATCTTAACCTGTATTTACTGTTATATAACATAATCTTAACCTGCACTTACTATTATATAACATAATGTTAACCTGGACTTACTATTATATAACATAATCTTAACTTGTACTTACTATTATATAGCATAATCTTAACCTGTACTTAACTATTGTATAACATAATCTTAACTTGTTGTAATGTTTCCAGTCCAAATAAAATCCAATTCCAAAACCATATAGTTTATTTGTTCTCACTGCAGACTCTTCGACATTGTCCAAAGGATATACATTGCATGAACAGAGGAAAAAAATTGGATTGTCCATGTCCTAAATTCTGAAGGGCGAGGTAACGTGACATCATCTTGTTGAAAACTAGCCTCGACACCAACAAGGCTGAACATGTTATTTTCTAACACATAATGGTGTCCCTTTGGTACAAAAGTCCAAAATAAACTCAATTACTCACATTGCACTATTTCAATGTCAATACCTACACCCACGTTTAGTTTCGTCACTTTCTTGTCCAATCGCTGTTAAACATACAACACGATAAAACTTTGGACCAGCTGCTATCTCTCTAATTATACTCTGATCTACGTTGTCGAGTCTTACATAATCGAGTTGTTTTATTGTGTTCTTGACGTATGAGGTTTCCTTGCTTTTACGCGTGTGGGATCCGCCATTTGCCTTTTTTAATCTTGAAAATGACCCTTTATATATTTAGAGCTTTGTAAGGAGAGAAATCAAACACCCCATGCGACGCCCATTTAATATAATGAATTAAACACGCTGAAATTTCGTTTAAATAGATTTTTTTTTATAAACAATATTTGTATTCAGGTTGTCTGAATGGGAATGGGGAACAGGCTTAGCCTATGTAAACCCACCCTCCCTCATTTTAATATAGTGAATGGGAGTCTAGAACAACGCTGTATTAATCTAAATCCTTATTGATGCAAGAGTTTCAAACAGCTATGGTAGCACATATAACAACGTAATTCAGAGAGTTCGGGATATTTGTAGGCACCTTATTAACCAGAATCTAGCCATCAATCGTTTGTGGTACCCGATCACGATAAACCGAAGATAGCAGTAATTTTAGTATGGTGTGCAGGAGACCTTACTGAATTGCATACCACTAAAATAAATTCTGATGCAATTTGTTTTGGGTTGGGTCCTTTTTTCAGTTAGATTGCCTAGACTATTTTACACGTAACATTTGCGGGCACCTAATCTAGTAGTTCAGCTCTGGACATAGGTCTCATTACACTAACCCTGTACGTTCAGGTACTCTTATATGGATTCGTTGGCGAAAACATTTGGCTCCCCAGCCAATTTTACAGAACAACTTTACACTGCTAAATGGTGGACTGTCAATCCGCGTGAACGCCTGTACACTGTAAAGGAACACCTTAGAGAGAAAATAAAACCTTGCTTACCTCACACATGTCTACAGTAATTAAAACAGATACAAAAAATACATTTTTAAGGACTTTGAATTTTGTCAAATGGTTTGGATTGTTCGTACTTGGTTTTATTTAATTTACAGCATTTATAAGGCAGGAGACCCAAATGCCATAGTACAGTATATCTGACATACTCATTATCAGTGTGATTTGCATAAGATGTCAAGCAAATTGTGCAACGGGTGCCCTGTAGATAAATGGTGTAAATGTCCAACCAAACAAGCAACATGGGCTGAATTATCAGATTTTATCTACGTTTTATTTCGCTATACAATTGGTTAGATGTTACTACCCATATGATAGTTTAGAATAATTTAAACCCCTTTGTATTTATTCTATAGATGTATGTGTGATATACGAGAATAATTTAAATCCTTATATTTATTTATTCCTTGATATTTGCATTATATACATATTTGTCATCTTTATTTGAGAAAGTTTTCTTTCAGAGTTTAATATGTTTTTCTTCTTTTTTAAAAAAAAAAAACAGCCTTGTTATTTTGTTTTGTTTTTTATTTGAAAAAAATAAAACTTAGAGAAACTTGTTATATGTGTTACTATGATTTTGTGTACAACATTATCGGTCACCAAGTCCCACTATAAATACGCTATATGAAATTTAACCATAGCTATGCTGTTATCCTTTGTTCTTTTAATCCATTATAATGAGAAAACAATACATTATTAATGAAAATAGTCCATTATTTTTTAGACATTGTCCATTATTAATGAAGTGTACATTAATAATAAAGTGTAGTCATTATAATATTAAGCAACTGAAAATAAATCAGAACATCCTGACCAATTATTACATATTCCACTTTCAACGTTTACAAATATTTATACTTGGAATCACTGGACACTTTTGAATTATTTTGTTTGACTTGGTAGTTGACACAATTTTGGACACTTTTCAGCCTCTAAAACGTTACGTAGTTGATTGTCGCTTATCCTTTTATATGCACTTGAACAATGTCCAGTTTTTTTCCACAATGAGCTGTTTATCTACTCCTGCAGCAAACAAACGGGTAGCTGCGATGCGTTTTATTGTCTGCTGTAATAAATGAATTCAAATAGGCAAGTCACAATACCATATATTTTAGCATCTGGGAGCTTCCTAGGTCGCAGATAAAAAGCAAAAGTCGGTATGCAAAATGGAAAGAACCTGGGGCCTATTTCACGAAATTTTAACTAAGATAAGATCTGAATTTTAGTTATTTGATTGGACAATATTAGATTGATTTTATTTCTTAGCCAATCACAACTGAAGAATCTGCTAAAATTTGGATTTTATCTTTAGTTAAAATTTCGTCAAACAGGGCCCTGGTTTTTAACATGATTTTCGAAATTATAACCAGTCAAATTGAAAGAATGTGTTGTTTTGTTTCTGTGATTTAGCATGCAATGAAAAGTTGAATTTACGACCCAATTAATCATAAGCCAATCAAAATGCTTCTGAATTTAGAATAACTGTAATGTGTAAATATTCATCAACTGTTTCTAGACTGTGTAATAAAAAGAAAAATACACAACCATATAGTAGTAACCTACCTTAAACTCGTCTATTTTTTCATAAAGACGCATTCGACATCTTGGTGGATTTTACAGGTTTTGATGCGCTCCAGTGGCCTTAGGTTGTGTTCTGGGTTAGTTCAAGCTACCTCGATCGGTTTTTGACACATCTTTACAATATTGTAGGTATACCCTCCTCTTACTGTCCATGTTGATTGAGAGTTGAGAATATAGACCAACAGTACGTACGCTCCTGTCCACTCTTTTCTGCGTGGACACATAATTATGGAAGGGTATCGCTGCCAATATTAAAGAAATTCATATTAGAACAACACCGTAAACTAACATGTCCTTGTGGACATTAAGATAGGAAATATTTTCATATGAAAGATGCGTTATGCTCAGTTGGATTTGGTGTAAAATTATCTTTACATATACTTTCAGCTTTGTTTTGTTTTATATCAACTGATGTACACAATGGACTTATATATATCAGGATTTTTAAAAGCACAGTAAATAATGTTTTATGTTTACGAATATAAGTGACCACAATATTCTTTAAGTAATGCCAATAACAGCTTAATTATGGCCAGTTACATATAGAAGGCACACAATATTCTTTAAGTAATGTCAATAATGGCTTATTTATGATTAGACATTAAAATTCGCGGCTTTTAAAGAAACCCATTAATCGTTGAGACCATCGTTTGTTTAGAATCTGAATTAACAGACGATTCAAGCCATTGATCGTCCTAGTGCGCACTAATGTGTATAGTACAGCGTCAATGTTCTACATACAGATATCACATAGCGTCAATCAGTTACGAATCTTTTACGTCTTGGTTTAAATCGTGTTCATAATGTTGGAGTTTTCCGTTCTAATTTGCTTTCTTGTTGGTGTTGTGAGCAGAGAAGTCATTTACAGTCAGGTGGATTTAGAGGGTCCAGTCATCATGGAGTATTCCGTCTCAGTAACGGGTGTTGTTGCTACCGAATGTGGGCGACTGTGTATGTCTACACGTGGATGTAACTTGTTTCACTATGAATCTAGTACTTGTTACATTCTAAATTCACCAGCTACAGCTTCAATCAATATAACAACGATGTTTGGGTTAGAGAACTGGAGAGGTAAGGAATTTTGTGGGCCAGGCGAAAAACCTACCCGTTTTTTTTGCAATGGTACATACTATTTTTGATAGATTTGCTCCGAACCCAATGACAACTAAATGGTGTTTAACGTCCGTCTTTCCTTCACCAACCATGCTAATAAAGACCGGCATATCCGCTGCAGCATGCTATGGAGTAAATTCTGACAGGACAAGGTTTATTTTAAGTACACGCCAACATGTACACGTGAGCTCGGTTATTTTTTGACTTATCATAACGAGCAGACACTGTTCCATCCGAGATCCAACTTCTTCCATTCCGAGAAATTTTCGCGGTCAACACCGGGATCGCGCCGGACTTAAAGAAAACAGTTAACAGCATGCTCTGAGATCATATCTATGTAATCATATCTATGCAAGTAATGGGAGCGACCCCGTTTTGTAGCGGACAAGCTGTAAGGTTGTATGGCGAAAACTCCGGGATGTTGTTTGACACCGCTGTCCCACATAAATTACTTATTACAAATATACCATATGAGTCTCGAAATGACTAGTGGGCGTTAACTCTCACCTCTCTCAATCACTAGGTTAATGACTAGTCGGTGTTAAACCTCACCTCTCTCAATCACTAGGCTAATGACTAGTCGCCTCCCTCAATCACTAGGTGTTAATCCTCACCTCTCCCAGTCACTAGGCTTATGACTAGTGGGCGTTAAACCTTGCCTCTCTCAATCACTAGGCTATTGACTAGTGGGCGTTAAACCTCACCTCTCTCAATCACTAGATTAATGACTAGTGAAACCCCACTCCTCTGAATCACTTGGCTACTAGTCGGTGTTAAACCTCACCTCTCCCAATCACTAGGTTAATTACTAGTGCGCATTAAATCTTGCCAACGCCGATTTAAAAGAAAATATGTCTTAATTTCAAAATTCCCCCAGGAAAAAAACCCCTCAAAGTGATATATATATATATATATATATATATATATATATAAATATATATATGTGGATTGGGATGTAGTTAAATTGGTTACCAATCTAAGTATGGAGTATACATAGTCTTGTTACATCAGTACGATTACTAATTGCTCCTATAACATCACGGAGTTTCTGATATGGTTTTGTGTGGGTGCCGATTATTTTACGAAAAGAAATTACATGATAATAATTAATACTTTTATTTTTTCGACCAGCACTAATGAGATTTATTTATTGTTCATTTTGTTTCAATAGAAAGCTGTAATATGACAGACTATCATCTTTTCGCTGGAAAATTTTGTATGAAACCAATATACGATAATAAAGAGACCTGGACAAAAGCAAAGATGATATGTTCACAAAGTGGCGGCCAACTTCTCACAATGAAGTCGGATGATTTCTTTTTGAAGAAAGAGGTGTTAAAAAAGACAATCACAGGTTAGTTTTTCATTTGCTAAACATGACCGACTTCCTTTCTGGAGGAGTCTAAACACGATCCCCTTTCTATGCAAGGCCCTAGGTAAGACGCTGACTCGCTATCCTGGAGGTCGGGTGTTCTATTCCTGCAATGGCCGAGAAAGTTCATCCAGATTATCCGGCGGAGGGGTTTCCCCCCTTGTCAGTGATGTAGGAGGGAGGGCCTGACAAGGACAGCTGTCTAGTCGTTCGGATGGATCAAAAAACCGTAGCGCATACTTTCCCTCATAGCACACTGTATGGCGTATGCCCGTCTTTATTACACGAGTTTAGGAGCTACAGTAAGACGTTAAACCCCATTTCATTTCATTTCCTATATTTATCGCTGCGGGTCGCCCGTCTACATGGTTAGTCCCGAAATGACCTGTTTTATGTTGAGTGGAGGTTAAACCCCATTTCTCTCTCTCTCTCTCTCTCTCTCTCTCTCTCCGTCTACATGGTAATAGTTCTTCCGTTGCTAATCCCTCATGAGAAGGCTGGCCGTGTCCGTCACTCGTTCGTCAGTACCTCTTCTCTCCTGTGGCAGTGTGTCTGTGGCTTCTCCTTCTGGATCCTGCCAATAATTGTTGCACTAAAAAGTTTCACCAGTTCAGACGGTTCAGTTTTATGAGTCAATAGAAACACGAACTCTTTGAAATGTCAAACACTATTTATTAACATTATAATTAAAGCTCTTTTATCCTTCATTTTGTCTGAACTTTCTCGAGCGGAGAAAGTGTTTGGTATAAAGGAGCAGACGTAGATAAATTTAAATAAATAGAATAGCATTAATTCGGGATGAAAAACTGAAGAAAACGTGTATCCTCGTCCCGTGGCACTATCTGACAGATTGTCGAGAAATACCATAAGTCCTCACATTCCACATTAATGCAACTGAATAAACAACGGGCGTTATTAAGTGCAGGACAAACGATACTCAGCTAACTAAATCTTTTTTGTTTGTTATTCAGAAAGACGATATTGGTTGGGTGGTAATGACATCGTTACAGAAGGTGATTGGAGGTGGAATGATGGGACTAGCATTCCACTCGATCCCAATTATTGGAGACAAGGCAATCCCAATAACAGCGGCGGTAACGAAGACTGCCTTTCACTACGATACCAGCACTTCAACGACAAGGATTGCGCAAACAGGCTATATTTCATTTGTGAAAAACTGAAAGTGTAAAGTAATTTGATCAACCTGTTTGGCAGAGGTTTGATGACGCCCGTAACCATTTCCCTCATGTTATGCATCAAAGACTCGAGTATAGGAGCTTGAACCAAGAAATATGTCAACACATCTTATGCAAATTTAATAAAACGGTTTGTGCACATTTCAAAATTGAAAGAAAAATAAAATACTTTATTTGCCCCCCCCCACCTCCCATCTGATATGGTTGCCCGTACCTCCCGGCACGCCACTCTCTGACGTATGTCCGTTTTCATTATTAACCCAGTCCGTGCAGAAAAATAGGACTGGTAACATCATTTAATTTCTGGTGTTGTTCAAGTTAAATACATGCACTATCGGTTTAATTAAAATACATGCATTATCTTTTGACTACCAATACAGCTTATTTTACAAGTTGGGGTCCGTGGTGTGACGATGCGTAAGACGGTGGTTTGCTAGTTTCGAGGTCCGGTGTTCAATCCCGTCTTAGTCCCGAAATGACCTAGTTTGTGTTGAGTGGACGTTAAACCCCATTTATCTCTCAATCCCGTCTCTGGTCTAGAAGGTTCATCGGGTTGTTGGATCTTGGGTTTCCATTGTCAGTGATACGGGACTTAGGAGGGGGCATGGAAAGACACAACTTTCCGTCGTAGTAGAGATTGTTTAATAGCCCAACGTTTCGGGTGGCAGTACCCTTTTTCAAGTGATGATTTAAATGAGTGTGTGAAATAGCTTTATTTAACGTCCGCTTCCACCGAGGTGATATCGCAGACAAGTGATTTAAATGATCCCGCGACGCCTTTATATAGGAATAATAGACATGACGTCACATAATCTAAGAATTAAAGTACAAGGATTGGTGGTTATAAATAGAAAATGTACAAGGATCGTCAACTTTAATTAGATACATAATGATTAAAAAATTTACTAAAATAAAAAGGTTATTTATTTAGAATGATTGTGACAAAAAAAAATTAGTTGTTTAAGCTTCTATGAACATTTTTTTAAATTAATCCTCAAACATCTGGTGGTGGTGGTGGTGACTATAATCTCTTCCTAAGTTGATGGCTACGTTGATGGTTTGTTGTGATGAGGAATCTCTTCCATTGTGGTAGGTTTTTTTTTTGAAACATCGATTTTCTACACTCAATGTGTGTTTGTATCCATTGATATAGATAAATCTATGCCGGGACTCGAACGGCTGAATCCATTCTGCCGGTGGCCGGGCCTCTTCTACTGGAATATTAAGTACTGTGGTGGTTGTTGTGTGAGTTTTTTCTGATTAGTAGAAACCGGTGCTGGTTTCGTCGACGGAACGGAGACTGGTTCTGCGGACGAATCGGCGATTCTTTTGGAAGTATTATACTTTAAGCCTGATATTCTTTTCTTCTTAAAAGTCTTGATTTTGTGTGTGTTCCGGATGTGCCTTTTTCCATTACTTGAGTTACTAAAGTTGTCCTCGCAGAATGGACAAGTAGGGAGTGTTCGCCGTCCACCTTGTCTTCGTCTATTATGTAGAAGAGTATATAAATAAACCTTGCACAAGCTCTACTCAGCTCACTAACTGTCCATTCTTAACACCTAACTATCCATTGCTTCACTTTAAGTATAGACAGTTACCTATTAAGAGTGAATAGTTTATTGTGATTGAAATAATATTGTTATTGTCATAAATTTATTTATACATTTTACAATAATAACCTAACACATTTGGTCCATTTCATGTAAAGGGGTTCATCATGACCAAAGATTGAATTTATTTTGATAGACATAAATTGTAAATTCTATGATGCTAGAACACCCCTTGTTTAATTCAAACATAAAATTAAGACATCTGTTTGAAAGAATTGTTTAAAAAATGTTGTAATTTCACTTAGGTGTTGCAGTGGCTAAAATAGTGTTTTTGCTACATTTAAAGGATTGACTTAAAAATGAGGCTTTTACAGTTGTTTCTTAGATTCAATACATTTTTATTTATTTTTATATGTTCATATGTTTTACAATAATTTCACAAAAACCTATTAATATCTAATTTTAATGCTTAGTTCTGTGAAATTTGTTTTCGAACTTCTATGTGAATAATGGACACTATGAACAGACAATGAAAACTGTAACTTACGTTATAAATAAAATGAATATTCTTTCATATTACATGGATATTGAAATTAAGTTAGTCATGTGTCACCAATCACAGAATTTTCAATGAAAAATGTCAAGTTATGCTTTTTGTATTTTTTTTTTGCATAACTTTGAGACAGTTGCATTGTGTTAAATCGTGGAAAAACCACCTGCTTTAAAGTTTTGATAAAATTATTAATTTTCAAAATTGACAGGATAAAGATATTCTAATGCATTTACATATTGATCAATTAAAATTGATATCAGACAATTTTATAGAGCTCTAAACTGCTCCAAACTGTTACTTACCTGGCTTGAAATGGGTCATTTACACAGTTTGTTGTTGTTCTTGTTGTTCTTGGTGTTTAACGTCCGCTTCCACCGAAGGTGATATCGCAGACAAGTCTTATTTTTCATTTTCATTATCTTAGCGCACGCGCAGGGGTCTTTGCTGTGGGAGGAAACCGGAGTGCCCGGAGGAAACCCACGAGGTTGAGAAGGAGCCCCTATCTCCATGCCACATACGCTCACACCAGGGCTCGAAACCACAGCCGCAAGCCAGAGGTGACCGGCCAGCTAGAGGTCGAAGCGCGGCACTACACAGTTTAGTGGCGATTGTCCTTTATATAAAATCAAAATTTCAACGAGCAAGACATGTCTTTGCATTTAAAAGTCAAATGCCTTGTTGATTATTAGAATTATAGTGAGAGATGTCACTTTGCTCAATTCTTTATTTCTTAATGAAACCCAATAACTATTGTCCTTCAAACATTGGCTTATTTCAGCTTGCTGGTTATCACTTGTACATTTATGAGTTCTGATCGCATTTGATTTATGCACAGTCTTTTCTGCAATAATTTAGAATGCCCACATCTTCATTTATTCTTACACAATACCATTTACGAAATAAATTTCACAGGCCATCTTGTCTTGTTCTCTATCTGCTTCGATAACAACTATGTACATTAGTCAGGTTCAAGAAATGCTAATATTTCTTTGTACTGATCAACTTTGAAGCAATCTGACTCGCGAGATAAGATATTGGATTCACAGAGAAAGTCTGGATTATAAGGTGTGTTTCCCATTTGTAGTGATGCTGGGTGGAGAACAAAGCAACGTATAATCGTTCGGATGGTACGTAAAACTGGGATCCGTATTCAAAGGATATCGTAAAGGACAATATTGGTGTCAGCCATTATCACATGGGCCTCTCAGTTGTTCTTTCTATTTATCCAACACTTAATCTGCCATGTGCTATAATCTCCTAATCTGTCACGTCCTGTAAAAACAATGAAGCCTTAATTAGTGCATACGGTACTGTTGTATAATGTTATATTTTATTAATTGACATGACTGTAAATATTAGGGTCATATTGTTGATTTGTATGGTTTAGATTCTTAAGTGGGATGTAACCCGTATAATTTCTAATCAAAACTCCATTTTAATTCAGTTTTATGACAAAAATTGTCAAGTGGTGGAATTATGACCACGTACTTTTGGGGGTGGGGGAAATTCGTTAAATGTTACATTTTTTCAGCGATAATAAATAATTGATAATAACAATAGTATTAAATATTATAGAGTATTTATTTATTATTAGACAACTTTAGGGGAAAATAAACCGTAAATGAATTAGAAAATTAAACATGCATTATGCAAGAGCTAACTCTGCCTATTGTAGGTCTTACTTACAGCATGAAAAGTTTTCTAAAGTGTTAATTAGACATTAATTAACTGATCTAGGCCTCATTGGCATTAGATTTCTCCGATATTAAACAGATTGGAATGGTTCAGCGATCCTTTGATTTAATCAAATATGGTGGACCGAGACATAGCTTTGATCAACCAGTACCGTGGTTAAAATTATAGCATACGTCTGTCAAACATTCAAGGCCAAAGGCTAATATCTTCGCTTGCAATAGATTAATTTGAATGAAATTTTCAAATTATTAATTTTACATTATCTGCTTTTGAAATATTATAAAAAGAATGGCTAGTTCTTTATCTAAATTTTACATAATGTATCTATAAGGACATATATTTATAAATTATGTGTAAGCGATTAAAGATACATGATAGGAAATTAGATAAAGAGTTATCAGTTCTCACTATAATAGTTACAAACAAGATAGTGTAAAGGTAAATTTGCTCAAAATTTCAGCCAAATTGATCCACTGTGCGCCGAGAACGACGCGAGTGAAATTTCCCTCTGGCCTCGGTCATCATTACTAAAATCATTAACTTAAACAGCATAGTCTCGATTATCCTTTTTTGTAATTTAATTATCAATGGCCGTTGAGCGGCATATAGGAGTCTAATCCAGCCAACATCGAAGGCTAGCCTTAACATCGAGAGTTTGGTCTGGATAAGTTAATTAATGTCTAATTGATAATTTAGATAACATTTCAGGCCTAAAGAAAGACCTGTATTAGGCCGATTTTAATACTAATAAAGTTTATACGTAGGCCAAAGTTAATACCTAATAAATACATATTTGTTTTACATTTCCGGATGTCACACAATTCTAAAAACATATTATGCAAAACGACCCAAAGACACCGTAAAATCTATAAAAACGGTCTATCAAACCGAAAGCCAAACCAACTGCCCTCACCCGGAAAATTGAAGAGGAAATAGGGAAGAAATGGTTTGAGGCTTCAGAGAAGGGGTTCGGGGTTACAAAAAAGCAGCTCTAGCAGCTCAATTTAATACCTAAACACCATTTGCAAAAGGCATTCCGGGTTGTGACTTGTGGAGGAATTTCAAAACCCGCTTCACAGAGGTTACTTTAAGGAAGCCAGAAAAATTATCCACATCCAGGTCGCGAATGTTGAATAAAGTAGTTGAACATAAATATTTCCAATAACTTGGAACAATTATTTCGGATATCGACCTCCAGGAACATTTATATAGAATATGAAATTGTGACGAGACGGGCATGTCATATGAGCACGACCCGGTCAAAGTGATTGCCAGGAAGGGGACAAAAAACCCTAACAGGTGCATGTTTCAAACTGTCAGTGAAAGAATCCTCTAAAACTACTTGTTCCTTGAACCCAATTCCATCCAAATTTCCAGTGAATAATATTGATGTGTTTTCTCCGGTTATAACTAATATCATCAATTCTGCTATAAGTGAAAATTGTGTCCCTGATGTATTTAAGCATGCCATTGTGTTTCCTTTAATCAAAAAGCCCAGTCTTGACAGAAATCTTGAAAGAAACCACAGACCAGTGTCTAATTTAAGTTTTATATCAAAGCTTTTAGAACGTTGTATTTCAAAACAGTTAGTGTCTCATATAAGTGATCATGATTTATTGGAAAAGTTCCAAAGCGCCTACAGAAAATACCATAGCACTGACACAGCTCTCATTCGTGTACACAACGACATCAACTTATCCGTAGATAAGAGTGAATGTGTTTTACTTGTACTACTGGACTTATCGGCAGCTTTCGACACTATTGGCCACCTGATACTCCTAAACCGACTACAGAATGTGTTTGGAATCAAAGAAAAAGCACTTGAACTTATTACTTCGTATCTAACAAACAGACATAAGACAGTTAAAGTTGGTGATCATGCTTCACCCGAAACCATCCTTTCTTGTGGCGTTCCGCAAGGATCAGTTATGGGAACGATACTGTTTAGTCTTTATACTTCACGCCTTGGGGACATAGGGCTGTGTTTTCAATTATACGCTGACGATACTCAGATTTATCTATCATTCAAACCCTCTGTTGACAATCAAAACATGAACAGTGCATAGATGACATTAAAAATTGGATGACTTCAAACTTTCTTAAGTTAAACGATGACAAAACTGAATATCTACAACTTGGTTCTAAAAATGTGCTGAGTAAAGTTGATTCTGATCCCTCAATTCTGTTATATCCCCATCACTAACTGCTAGAAACATGGGAGCCATCTTTGACTCACATTTTACAATGGAAACTCACGTTAATAATATTTGTAAGTATTATTATAATCTCCGCAATATCAGTAGAATACGTAAATATTTATCTGTTGATGCCACTAGAACTTTAATTCAGTCTCTTGTTATTTCACGTCTTGATTGTTTGAACTCTCTGTTAACTGGTCTACCGATTAAGCTACTTTCTAAACTACAAAACCTGCAGTATTCTGCAGCTCTTCTGGTTACTGGTGTGGGCTATCATAAGCACATAACTCCAATTCTTTACACCCTTCATTGGCTTCCTGTATCATTCAGAATTTATTTTAAAATATTGTTAATCACATATCAATGTCTTCATGGTTTCGCACCTCCATATATACTTATCTGAACTGATACAAATCCGCACTTCAGTGAGAAACACAAGGTCTTCTAGGGATGATCTACTGTTGGTACAACCTCGAGTCAGACTAGCACCCTTATGGCGAGCGCGCCTTTTCATTTTATGCACCATTACTTTGGAATAAATTACCTTATTTTATTCGAAAATCACCCTCCATCATTACATTTAAATCGCACTTGAAAACTCATTTATTTAAACAGGCATTTTACTGATTTTATACATTTTACTATTTTATGTTTTCTGATTTTACACATTTGACTGTTTTAAGTTTTTATTTATATCATTTTCATTTATATCATGCTGTATGAACTTCTTTTTTATTATAAATTGTATTTTTAGGAACTGTTTTATGAACTTCTTTCTTATGATAAATTGTATTTTTACTTTGTTATTGTTAAGCGCATCTGAACACTTCGGTGAAAGGTGTGCTATATAAATGTAATAAATAATAATAATGTATGCCGACAATTGTCAGGGCGAAACTAACCCGGTGCTTAAATGGGTTTGCTACCCTAGACGCACCTGACGGCACTGTATGGACTTTACAGGAGAGGGCCTGGATAAATGACATCCTTGGCCAGGAGTGGTTCAACAACGTGTTCCTTAAACACTGCGGTCCAGAGCGGTATCAATTATTAATTTTAGATTCCCATGTGGCTCACACGAAGTAACAGAATTACTGGTTAAGGCCAGAGCAATACATATTGGTCCTATCCCCACGTACCACTCAGCCATTGGACAAGGGCATTTTCGAAACTTTGCAAAATAGTTATAATAAATTATGTACAGAATTCATGGCTGATAATCCAGATCATATTATAGACAAAACTAGGCCTAGAATTTTTAATGCTGCTTGGAATAAAACCATGACACCAAACAACATATTAAGCTAATTTGGGGCAACGGATATTTCAACTTTTAATCCTAGTAGCCAGGTCAAAATACAGTTTAACACCCCAAAATTCGCAACAAACGGTTTCTCAACAGATTCTGGCAGGGTTTAGTGTACTTTATAACATACTAAACTTTTACCAAAGTAGGACCCCCGGAAAAGTGGGGGTTTTTCACGGTGGCGTCAACAATGGCCACCTAAACGTCTTAAAATGATTGCAACTATCAACTCAAATTTGATGGGTTTGGTGTCTTTTCCTAGGTTCCTTTAGAGGCAAGAACACATTAAGATCATTAAAAATGATGTGGGCATTTTATGTTCAAAATGGCCGCCAACAACTCCTAATGACCAAAAGTCCATAACTATTGACTCAAATTTGATGATCTTGATGTCTATCTCCATGTTTGGGGGGGACAAGGAGAACAATTAAGAGAACTTTGAATGTCACTGAGCTGTTCAATCATTACGATATTGAATTCATGACCTTCAGATGTCCACTATCACCTAATGCACAAATACCCATGTCCATAGAATATGTTTCAGAGCGTTCACATTTGAGTCTAATCCTCTACCTCAGTATCCACCTAATTGCGTGTTTGAATTGTCACTATTTCCAGTTTGACAAAGGTCACATACAGTAGTTCCGGGGGGGGGGGGGCATAGCGGCTGCATCAAGAGAACTTACCCCTCCCCCCCCCGAAAAGTTGTAATGGACAATTTCCAAGAGTTCGCCAAGCACGGCATTGTTTTGGGTCATAATTGAAATGAACTCATCCCGCTTCCACCCCTATCCATTACATTTGTCATCCCCGTCCATACCATAATTTGAGAGTACACACGTTCGCAATGATGATAGCGTATTATTCGATTTGCCATTAAATAGATCAACCATCAGGAATTTTGCCAAGATATGATATGTCCTCCTGAGATTTGTTTTGAAGGGTGAATGCACTAGCACATAACTTCATGGCAGGATGAGATTTCGATAATGTTATAAAGTACACTAAACCCTGCCAAGAATCAGTTGAGAAACATTCTGTTGCCTTTGTTAGGAGGTTAGGGGGGTATATTGACATGGCTAGTAGGAAAGAAATGAAATGAGGTGCAAAGGAGCTAAATCGCTTATATTTGGGATCGCAAACGAAATGAAATGGGGTTTAACGTCCTACTCTTTTGCACCTTACCTGGGCTAATGGAAGACGGGCATACGCCATACAGTGTGCTATGAGGGAAATTTTGCCCGGGCAGCGGCGCTACGGCCTACTCTTATATCGAATTCCAACTGCCAAGGGATCTTTTACGTGCACTCAATTTGTACACGGGACTTCGGTTTTTCGTCCCATCCGAACGACTAGGCAGCTGTCCATGTCAGGCCCTCCTTCTGCATCACTGTCAAGGAGAAATCACGCCGGAAAATCGAGATGAACTTTCTCGGCCAATGCAGGGACCGAACACCCGACCTCCGGGCTAGCGAACCAGCGCCTTATCCACTTAGCCACCGTGACCCCATTTTGGGATCGCGAACTTGACACAAATGGGTCAAAACGCATAATAATGTAATATGAATGTATATAAACGATTTAAAGTTGCAATTTCATATTTTTAAGTTATATTTTAAAATGTGTTAAAATAAAGCCTTAAAATAGATGGTACCCATAAAACAGTCCTACCCCGTTAAAGAGTAATCCTATTAATACTATAATTCGCTATTGTCGGTTGAGAAATTGGCAAAAATATCATTTTCAACTTCAAATTCAAACGTTTGAAGATGGCCACTCCATGGAAGGAATGGGAAAACAAGGGAGGTAATTGTGTTATTATTTCCTGTGTCACTGATTTTAATGCCTGTGAAATATTGCCTTTGATCGTATAATAGTGAGTTGACAACCTTTTGAGCAAAAAGACAATAGAAATATGAAATTCCCGCTTTAATGTAAAACAGTTTATGTTCGGCGACATATGCCAGAAGTCTCAATCGCATGGCAATCTATAATGTCTGGTTATTCCAGTCTACATAGTATTTATTTCACATGCTCTCATTATAAGAATATGACTTCACTGTTCGACATGATTTTCGGAACATGTTTAGCCTCGTTCTTCGAATCCCATGTTATAAATGGGACTGAGAAGCATTCTCTTTGTTGTGTCGTAAATACTGGATATCAGAAGCCCATTGTTACCTGATAAGATCTTATTATAGATGTTGACTTAAACTGGTAAATAATTCGTGGTTTCAATGTTGAAGGCTTTGAATAACACTTGAGGTAGAGACGTCCTCCTGTTCTGCTCCTAACCTAGGCTAATGAAGACGGATATAAGCCATACAGTGTACTATGAGGGAAATTTGGGGGTTGGGTGGCCGAATGGTTAGCGTACACGACTGTATCAGACGGCATGTCAAGGAGTCAACTGAGGTGGTTTCGAATCCTGGTTGTACGTGGCAAGGAGTAGGGTCGGTCGCATGTTTAACCTCGTGGATGTACTCCGGCTACTCCGGTTTCCTCCCTTGCGCGTAGGGGTCTTTAGCAGTGGGAGGAAACCGGAGAAACCCCATTCGGTCATACCCCAACCCCCTTACTTTCGATGGCCTACACTTCACAAAGACCTGATCGGTTTTAGCGATAGGTCTTGCCATATGTCATACAAGAAGCTTTTTGACCCAATGACGTTAGACATTTCATTGACCAATCAGTATTGATATTTCTAGTGGATTATCCACAGTTCCGTGCAAAGCTTGTAACAGATCATTTCATTGGCTAAACCGCTGCACAATCCAAAACACGTCAATGATAACTCATCCAGATCATATTGTAGCGAAGACGAGTAAAACGAAATTTTGAACTATAAAAACGAAACGAAATAGGATGTGTTTTAGCCTGATTGGTATTGTTGGGTTAGGGGACATAAGATATCATGGGACACAACCGCTATTCATGAACTCATATTGAATATTAAATTGAACTCAAATCGATTTAATTTGGAACACAACCACTATTCATGAACTCATATTGAATATTAAAACTGAACTCAAATCGATTTAATGTAAAAACAAAACCCACAAACTAGATCGGTTAAAACATTACAGAAGGTCATATCTGATCGGAATTCAACTATTTTTAAGTCGATATTACTTTTAGAGAGTCAAAGTTCACAACATTTTACAGAAATGGCTGACATTTTACATTATGAAACTTCGCAGCCTCTTCAACCACTTTGACTTTTTTCAGGTCAAGGTTGTACACACCTTTATTCACAAGTTGTCGTGTTTTATCATAGTGTTCCTTTATCATAGAACTGCAGTGTTTAATTTTATTTTTACACCACGTGGTGAGGTGTTCTTGTTTTATTGTATTACAGAATTCAAACAATAACCACATTTCATTTGTTTTAAATGGTTCACACATTTGTTTTATATTTTGTTCCATGTTGAGTACCGTGTTATTAACTGCTGCACAGTAAGCTTGACGATTTACTATATTTTTATCATCTTTATAATATTTGTCGTGCAATGTCACGTGGAAATCGGGCGTTAAATCAGGAGAAGTCAATTCGTGACCTGGGATCAAACGAAGTTTGTTGTATTTCTGTAAATCTACATTTCCAATGTCAATATGCCAATCATATCTCTCCTTTTCAAAATAATACGCATACGTCATAATAATATTTACTGAGCTCATAATTCCGACATCTTGTGATCCTACTTGGATATAAGCTTCTTCTATCGTGGAAACGTTCAAATAATTTAAGATATGATTTCTACAATTGGTTATTGTGTCTCTCCAGATATACACAGGAAAAAAGGTCATAAAGTCTGACGGCATCGGCTTCCCGATCATTTTTATACCTAGCTTGTCCCAACCTTGTATCCAATTATTTTGAAACGTGTTCATTCCTTTTACGCGCAGTTTATTTCCGGTAAGAATATTGTCACGGGTTACTGGAGTAGTAAATTTAGCATCAGTATCAGTCCAAGCTACTATCGGTGTTGAAATGAATTTGTCCATAATGAAACTTGAATATAATTGACGATTGTATCCGTGTGATCTACCTTTCACTACAGTTAAAACACGTTTGTTTTTTGGAAGAGGTTCGTAGTGTATACTAATATTCATTCCTAGATGTTCCTGATATTGTTGAAGATTCTCTGCAAATTTGTGATCATCTTGGGATTCTTTGTCCAGTATCAGACCAAGGGGTCCTAGCTTACTTGACCAATACAGAGCCAGACTTCTTAACATTGTACAATAAAAGAAATTTAAAAGACTAGTCACATTGCTAGACATTCTCACTGTTAACGTCATATCCGGAACGTCTTTAAAATGAGAAATGGCCAAAGTACCGATTGTTGGCTGTAGGTTGGACATAGGTTGATGTACTGGGGCCTTCTTACCACTTGTTGTGGGCTGTATATTGGACACAGAGTGATGTACCGGGGCTTTTACTGACTGTATGTTGGACACAGAGTGATGTACCGGAGTCTTCTCAGCGTAATTTGTTGACTGTGTGTTTGATATACTTTGATATACCGGAATTGTTGACAATGATGGCATGTAATCATGAATACCTATAACAAGCACAGCTAACAAAATGACTACAACACAGAATGTAATCTTCTTCATCTTGCCCTGAAAAAAAAAACAAACAGTGAGATAATTGTCATGTACTATAATAATAACTAAACGTATGATGATACAGTCGGGTTTCATCGGTAGACGTTAACCTTTAAACTATGTAACTGTCCGTATCCATGGAAACAGTCCAAAGAACGCAGGAAAAAAAACACCCTTAACTAAAGATAAAATCCAAATTTTAGTAGATATTTCATTTTTGATTGGCTAAGCACTAAAATCAATCTAATATTATCCAATCACATTACTAAAATTAGGATTTTATCGTAGTTAAAATTTCGTGATTTTATTTGAGGTATAGGTTATAACTTGAGTACATAACGTCTTGTCAACAAATGAAATAATTTTTAGCGTCCTACTAATCTGCTCCTAAACTGAGCTAATGAAGACGGACATACATCATACAGTGTGCCATGCGGGATATTTTGTGTAGTATATTTTACTTACCTGCTATAAAATACAGGAATGCCGTTATTAATATATAGATCGTGTTTATTGTCTAAGGTAAACTGTTGTTATTTATTACAGCTCTACTAATACCTTGGTGATTTAACTAAAGTAATATCGCAGACAATATTACAACTCGACTAATACCTTGGTGATTTAACGCCCGCCTCCACTGAAGTAATATCGCAGACAATATTACAACTCTATCTAAAGGTGTCTTTATATTTACCCATATAAAACAGCTTATATGTTGATGGTTACCATGGACAATATAAACTTAATTGGTCTTCAAGGGATTGTTAATTACAATGATCCTAATTATTAATAGTATGCTAGGCACTGTCTAGCTTGTCATGCTTTATACCAAGCTACTTTGAATCAAGCTTTATTGTGGTGAAGCATTTTCATATATATTTAATCAGGTGTGTCGCTAATTTTTCACAAGTTCCAAAGTGTGCCGTTGGTAAAAAAAAAAAAGGTTGAGAACCACAGGTCTAAACGGTAAGGTCGCAGGGCGTGGAGATTGTTTTAACAGGACGTGGCAGATTAAGAGATTATAGTACGTGACAGATAAAGAGATTATAGAGGTGGTTGGATTTAGAGATTATAGAGGTGGTTGGATTTTGCTTAACAACATTTTGTTTAGGTGTCATCATGTTCTGTATAGGCTACCCTTGGATCACCATCGTTTAAAACACATACTAGATTAAATAAATGGTTAGAATTTAATAATTTTATATCTGATTGTCAGAATGGTTTCGGGAAACATCGAGGATGTTCAGACCACATTTACACTCACCTGGACTAAGACTAGTAATTATTTCCCCTCATTTCATGAATGTAGTGCGATTTATAAATAGACCATTTTTCCCTTATTTTTTTTCTCCCCTCTTCCTGCATTTTTGGATTGACTTTTTGGTCTAGAATTGGAGAAAAGGCATCAAATTTCCAATTTCATAGCAGTTTTGGGTAATACTGAGGATATTACAGCGGAGGGATAGGGGGTGTAAAATGTCTTTCTGCGGAGCAATCATTGTGTCAGAAGTGAGATTTTCACCCCAATCAACTTAAAATCCCCGTAGCAAAAAATCTAAACGGCCAACCCCCTACAAACTTATGATGAGGAGATTGCCAAATGTGGTCCCCATTGTGCCTAAAAAGATTGGAAGCAACGGAATGTTGAGAAAAATATTACAGCCTGTGATGTTACAGGCATTTAACATTGAAGTCAATGGGCAAATAATTACTAATCTGAGTCCACCTACAAGCCGCAAGGAAAAGTTGCACCCCCCTGCCATTCAATCGACCAGACGGACGAATACGACCCAAAGAAATATATGCATGTACATGTGCATACCATGTCACTATATTTAATTCTTCGTCCACACTCATATCTGTTTTGTTAAACTGTCCGTATGTAAATATCTATGCTTGTCTATATGCTCGTCCATATTCATGTCTGTTTTGTAATAATTCGTCTGTCGATGTCTGTGATCGTCGCTACTGGCACCTCTGTACATTTATATATATAAAAACGAGAACCAAATTATCCTTTTTTCCACCGATCGCATTGTAAATATTTTCACTATGTATATATAATATGTAACTGTCTGCGATATAATTTCGGTGGAAGCGGACGCTAAATGAAGCTATTTCACACATAGATTTCAACCTGGGGGCCATATTGTAACGTTTAATTGTCAATGTGTCATAAATGTCTATTATTTCTGTAGCACTGTTTTTGAAATGTAGAGTGAGCTATGATTAATAACGGATAGGATATCTCTCTTTGTTGTAATTGTTTGTTGAATTATCTTGTTTGTTGATTTGTCTATGTTAAATAAATCACATAGACGTTACTTGGACTCAGTCTTAATTTAATAAGACAAGCAATAATGATGTTAGGCTACAATAATTATACACTGAACCGGCAATACAAGATGGAAGCTAAAGGAGCTAAATCACTAATATTTTGGACCTAGCAATTAACACAAATGAACGATTAAACAAAAAAAAAATGGTTGTAAAATAATGTTAAATGCAAGCTAGGTGGTAGAAAATTATATGTTGTGTCGGTGGTCTGTGTATTTAAGGCCTTATGACGCGGACACCCTTAATATCCCATCGCCTCATACACTGGTAGTGTCATCTTCCTATTCAAGTTATCCGAGAATAATACGATGGACGTATCATTATTAACCTCATTGTTCTGTGTGTTAATCGGTAGTGGTGGTGTCTGGGTAATGTTGACTATGGTATATTAATTGTGTCTGGGTAATGCTGACTATAGTATATTGCACCATGAGTAGTAAAGTCATGTCTATTTATAGACTACTACAGGTGTGTATATATGATTGTGTTATCGTACTATCACCGTACAACACAGTATAGACAACAGGGAAACCAACGGGTAAGTAAATGTTCAATATCAAACATTAATAAGGTACATCGAAACGGTCAACTTGTTGTTCTAGAACTTGCCAGTGCATGACATCCACTACACAACCGATATCAACAATAACAATAATGGTTGTAGAATGGGATGTGTCAAACACTTGTTCTGGGTGACGCCGACGGATAGAAAGATACTTAGTGTGTCATTCGTGTGTGACACAATAACTCACAATAACCACAATCTTGACTTGGGTATAGAAAATAACCGTGATTTTAAATTATTATTTTTCTGTTTGTACTTTGAATGGAATTATTCTATTTATTAATAATATTGATAGAGAGAGAGGGAGAGAGTGCGAGGGAGTTGGGTTTAAGGTCCACTTGAAACAAACAAAGATGGATACAATATGAAGCCTACATTTATTTATGTTTTTGGAATGAATGGCGATACGGCACCCATGTTACCAGGGGCGATTATTTCTTGCTTCCATAGACAGCACCATAGTCAAGTGTTGCTTCAGTAAATAGAGTAGTTTCACAGAGACTAAAGCCGTCTTACTGATCAATAAACAAGGACAGTCCGTAAATAATTAGAATTTATTTTATTGGTTATTTCTGTTCTAAAGTTTCAATCAGTCGATCCCACATATTTGTCCAACAAAATGGGTTTGAATATATGGACTCAATTATCAGTCACTCACTGCTAAAGAACACTACGCGCAAGCTAATTACTGAAATAAAATTAAACCATATGTTAGTCCCGAAATGGCCTGGTTTGTGTATGTTAAACCCAATCTCTCTCTTAATACATAATTCGGGGTCATATTATGTCACATGTGACATTCATTTGTTTTAATTTTTTCAGGCCTCTAACCGCCATCTAAACCCTGGCAGAATCCACCGTCACAATTATCAATATGTCTGAACTACAAGAAGAGGAAGTCGCGTCAATAAAAGAAGAGTTTAAAGGGAGATGTCGAGTTGTTGAGAAAGGAAGTGACGTATATAGTAGAAGTGTTACTATACAACCAAAAGATATGGATTTAACCATAAAGTTTCAGTTACCAAGTAAGTTGGTGTTCCTTCAAATAAGTAGGCTTATCGATTTATTCTTCCTATCGAATCTCTTTATCTGTATGGTGCACGTGACAGAATTGTCGATCCGTGACATATTCAACTCTAGATTTGGCGAGTTTTCACGGGAAATTCACTAACTGGCTATTTGCTTCATTGTTAAATGAAATGGAGTTTAACGCTACTCACCCTCTCTCTCTCTCTCTCACTTTCTCTCTCACTCTCTCCTAGGCCCTGAATATCGTGTATTATCTATTGGTTCCTTATCTTTAGTAGTGGTGTGCATACGAAATTAAACATTTTATTTCATTGCAGCTTCATACCCCAAAACGGCTCCAAAGATATCTATTCGGGCTGAATGCATGGAGGAGGACGACGTCCTTGAACTTCAAGAATTATTACAGTCCAGGACCAATGTATACTTGAATAATCCAATGATGAAAAGCCTTACAAATGAAGCCGAGACGTGGTTAAAAGCAAACGGTTTGGGGAAATCTAAAAAATCGCCCAAGGGCAACAAACACAAGAAAAAACAGAAGAAGCCGAGGGAGGATAAAGTAACCGTCGAGAAATTAGCCTCTATGAAAACAGCTGATGACGTCGTTAAACGGATTCAGTGGGATTCTGATTTACCCCAGGAAGATTTCCTGGTTGGTTATCTGGATCGTTTTCTGGGAATAAAGGAGAAATATTTCACAGCCTTTTCATGGGAGGATATCGCTTCCGTGGATTATAATGTGCTGGCTATACCCAAACATCGGATACAGTATTTCAAATATAGGGACATCAAAGTGTGGGATAAACTGACGAGATTGGATAATGTGTTCGGTTCGCTGGGCAGCGGAACAAAAATAACAGACATCATCGCAAACTATGACCAGGAGTTAGATAAGTGGAAAACTGAGAAAGCTACCGAACTCCCCAGCACGGATAGCAATGAGAAAGTAGATGATGACGACAGCGATAGTGATTCTGATAGTGACGATGGAATAATAGTAACCATAGGAACAAACACAGCCAATCCTATGTCATCACATCCTGGATACTGGCAAGATAAGTTGCGCCCAAATTACTTCCTGGCTATTCGTGTTACCGATTCTGCTGTACAGGAAGTCACGAGCGAAATTCAAGATAATATTTTAGCAAATCAGCCTCTGTATCGAGAATGTTGCATTCCACCTTCTGCTCTGCACGTGACATTATGTACATTAGGACTGGATACACAAGAACAAGTAGACTCGGCGTGTAGGGTTTTAAAGTCAATACGTGACGAGCTAAAGGATGCAGTGCCTGCACAACCCCTTGTTTTAAATGGAGTTTCTAATTTCTACAGTCGTGTCGTGTATGCAAAAATCGAATATCCAGATGGATTTCTAGATTTCGTCGACCAATTATCAATGTGTTTAAGACACGAAGGCATAGAAATTAGAGACCAACACGAATTCATCCCTCATATGACGATCATGAAGACATCTCGCCCCGTATCAAGACGAATGGGTACAGCTAACATAGATAAAAGATTGTATGAACAATTTACAGATAAATATCTCGGGGAGGTTAATATATCCGGTGTTTATTTATGTTCAATGGGTGACGAGAGACAGGCAGATGGTTTTTATATTTCTCCCGCTAATATTAAATTCTAATATCAGGATTACATTTAAAGATATATTTCATAAAGAGCTAAGCATTCTTGTTATAATAGTTCGAAAGTAGATAATGTAAAATGAATAATGATAATTCGAAAATTTTATTCTAATTACTCTATTGCAAGCGGCGATATTAGCCTTTGAAGGTTTGACAAGATATGTGCAAAAATTGCAACCACCGTTGGCTGAACCGTTCTACTCTATTATTACTTTTAATCAATCTGATCAAAATAAAGATGTATATTTCGTTTCGTTTTTTATACTTTCGATGGCTTACACTACATGAAGATCTAACTAGTTGTACTGGAAGGACGTGACAGGGGAAATACATTTAATCAATCAATGTTGACGTACAGAAAACGGCAAGAAGTCGCCGTAACCGTAACCGACCGTTTCATTGGCTATTTCTTACATCAGCACGAATTCCCTAGTGTGGTAAAGCCAAGTGAAACGAAATTTCGAACTACTAGTATAAAAAACGAAACGAAATAAGATATGTGTCTTAATCAGATTAACATTTGATATAATACCAGTAATATTTATTGTAACTTTTTGTTTGCTGCTAAAATATAATGAATCCTTCTTCAACCTGAAGGAAACCACGGTAGCCCAGTGGGAAACAGAGATGGGGTAGTCATCCCCCCCACCAAAAAAAAAATCGAATTAGCCCCCCCCCGCGCCCAAATATTTCGACAAAAATAGTGTTTTCTTAGGAGTGTTCTTAGCCGGCCACATCCTCAGACCCTCCAAAACATTCCGTACCCCCCCCCCCCCAAAAAAAAAAAAAAAAAAAAAAACATTCCGTAGACTTGGGCAATTATCATTTTAAATACCGTCTTCATTCGCCCAGATCAGAACAGAACAGTTGGACGTCAAACCCCATTTCATTTCCTATGTTTAAATGGAGAAAATAATATAGACGTCACCGAGGCATGAAAGGCTCATCTCCTGACAATTGGAGAAAATCATTTCGTCGGTAATGAAATCCAAACAAATAATATTGTAAATATTTTATAAAGGCATTAAGTATCATGTGAAAGAAGAAAAACACGGCCATCTATTAATAATAATATACAATAACCTATGTTGTTGATAGCATGTCTAGCAAGATAATTAACAAATGTGGTTCAGCAGGATTTAAACAAACGTGGTTTAGATGAAAACAGAAGAGTTAGGGTGGACATAAATACGAACAGGTTAAGATGGAAATGATGCTAGACTCTTAAATAAATACCGTACGACCTACTCTTATATCGAATTCCAGAACTTCGTGTTTTCGTCAACGACAGGTACCATACGATATTCCGTTACATTGACTCTTGCCAGCCCCCCCCCCCATCCCGCACCAATGACAAGACCGATTACGATGGAAATTGTTATGTATTGATTGGTTCAATGTACGCGCATGACCAGAAAAGTTATTTCTGGTAACTCATCCTTGAATACATCACTTGTACATCAGCTGTTATGTAATAAAGGTGTTCTCTACTACCCGGCTTGGTTTCATTTCCCCAACCAGCCCAACTGATGTATGCCCCGACTCCTAATACATGATAGAAATAATCACAAAATGATGGGTATTATAAATTACAAGATTCAAAATAATATACTAATCTTTTAATATAACGATCTTCCGTCAACAAGCATTGTGACTACATTACATCAAATACTAAACACTGTGGACTGTTCACAAATAGTGGGGAGGATACTACTACACTCTGCATCTTTAAAAGCCAGATTGTGTAACGTCAAACAATCTCCGCCATTACTGGAGTTTCCTTGTGACCATGCGTCAGATATGATAGGCGACCCATCACTCCATTTCCACGCCCCTTCTACATCCAAATCGTCACCACCAATCCAATATGAAATCCCTAGTAAAATAAACCATTTGATTACTTTCATTTAAAATACAGCAATCGATCATAGCTAAAATATGTTTATTGATTGTATCTGATAATATAAACCGTCCGCCATCTTACCTGACAGGTTGATTGTACCTGATGATATAAACCGTCCACCATCTTACCTGATGGAATGAGTGTACCTGATAATATAAACCGTCCGCCATCTTTCCTGACAAGTTGATTGTATCTGATAATATAAACCGTCCGCCATCTTTCCTGATGGAATAAGTGTACCTGATAATATAAACCATCCGCCATCTTTCCTGACAAGTTGATTGTATCTGATAATTTAAACCGTCCGCCATCTTACCTGGCAGGTTGATTGTACCTGATAATATAAACCATCCGCCATCTTACCTAATAGGCTGATTGTCGCCAACACGTATTTCTTAACATCTAATACAACAGATTTCATGGTGAGAAGATGTCCGCCATCTTGATTACACGTGGTATTAGATGTCATCCAATCAAATGGTGGCTGTTCTACAACTTTTATACAAAATAATCCACCAATATAAGCAGTGTAGCCTGGCAACTCACATTTATCTGCAGAAAAAAGGACAAATGTGCCGTAGAACAATTAGCCAGAACTTCTGTCATACAAAAATACCCAAACAAATGTTAGTGAATGTGAATTTCCAGGAGAAACTAATGGACGTAGAAAATAATCTACCTAGACCAAATTTAATGGAGAGAGAGAGAGAGAGAGGGGGGGGAGATAGGGGAGAGAGAGCGATAGAGAGTTGGGGTTTAACGTCCATTCGACACAAACTAGGTCATTTCGGGACTAAAAAAATGTTTTAATTTTATTTCAATAATTCGCGTAGGAGAAATTAGAGGAAACTGGAAGACCCAGAGAAAACCCACGAGGTTTGACAGGCGACCCAACTACAACCGGGGATTCGAAACCGGAGGACCCAGAGAAAACCCATGAGGTTTGCCAGGCGACTCTACTCATTGTCACGTACAACCGGGGATTCGAAACCACGCCAGTTGAATCAATGACAAGCTTTATGATACAGCGCGCACGTCCTAACCACGCCCATACACTCTCACCATAAATTTAATGGACTTATAAAACTAATTGACTGGTATCTTATAAACTTGTAATCAATAGACTTATACTAATTGGCTTGATTTGGACTTATATAACTAATTGACTGGTATCTTATAGACTTATGACTATTTTACTGAAAACACATTGACTTAATTATAACTAATTTACTAATAACTAAGTGACTTGTTCCTAGGTGACTAGTAACTAAGTGACTTGTTCCTTGGTCAACTATAGTAACTAAGTGACTTGTTCCTGGGCGACTAGTAACTAAGTGACTTGTTCCTGGGTGACTTGTAAATAAGTGACTTGTTCCTGGGTGACTAGTAACTATGTGACTTGTTCCTGGGTGACTAGCAACTGAGTGATTTGTTCCTGGGTGACTAGTAACTAAATGACTTGTTCCCGTGTGACTAGTAACTAAATGACCTGTTCCTGGGTGACTAGTAACTAAATGACTTGTTCCTGGATGACTAGTAATTCGGTGACTTAGAATTAGTTTGCTTGTAACTAATTGAGGTATAACTATTTGGCATATAACTTGTTTACCGGTTTTGAAAACTATAATTCTAGTTACTTTAGAATAAAACCTCAATATTCTATAACACGCATTTGTATCTTCTGACAATTAATTTCATTGTCCTTTAACACCGGTGTTATTTTGTACTCTTCTATATTTTATAATATTTTTTTAATTTTGGTTTCAAGGCGTGAAATAAACCTAAACATACCTTTCACAGTTACATCTACATATATAGAATCCACAGTCACTGATCGACGTCCAGGAATTACCATATTTAGTATGTAACATGATTTGTTTCGGTAATTGAACAGTCTACATCCGGATATAGTACTACAAAGGCGTCCACATTCAATTGGCGAAATGTCTTCATATGATAGATTATAATTCATATTCACATTATTATCAAGCTTGTACTTCTTGTACATGGTATGAGTGGTAGTACTGCTGGCTGGACCGAGGGTAGTGGATCCGAGAGTGGTAGTGCTGCTGGATGGACCGGGGGTAGTGGATCCAGGAGTTGTAGTACTGCTGGCTGGACCGGGGGTAGTGGATCCAGGAGTTGTAGTACTGCTGGCTGGACCGGGGGTCGTCGACCCGGGAGTGGTAGTGCTGCTGGATGGACCGGGGGTAGTGGATCCGAGAGTGTTAGTGCTGCTGGATGGACCGGGGGTAGTGGATCCGGGAGTGGTAGTACTGCTGGCTGGACCGAGGGTAGTGGATCCGAGAGTGGTAGTGCTGCTGGCTGGACCGGGTGTAGTCGGCCCGGGAGTGGTAGTGCTGCTGGATGGACCGGGGGTAGTCGATCCGAGAGTGGTAGTACTGATGGATGGACCGGGGGTGGTGGATCCAGGAGTTGTAGTACTGCTGGCTGGACCGGGGGTCGTCGGCCCGGGAGTGGTAGTGCTGCTGGATGGACCGGGAGTAGTCGATCCGAGAGTGGAAGTACTGCTGGATGGACCGGGGGTAGTGGATCCGAGAGTGGTAGTATCGATGGATGGACCGGGGGTGGTGGATCCAGGAGTTGTAGTACTGCTGGATGGACCGGGGGTAGTGGATCCGGGAGTGGTAGTACTGCTGGATGGACCGGGGGTAGTGGATCCGAGAGTGGTAGTACTGCTGGATGGACCGGGGGTCGTCGACCCGGGAGTGGTAGTACTGCTGGATGGACCGGGGGTAGTGGATACAGGAGTTGTAGTACTGCTGGATGGACCGGGGGTAGTGGATCCAGGAGTTGTAGTACTGCTGGATGGACCGGGGGTAGTGGATCCGGGAGTGGTAGTACTGCTGGATGGACCGGGGGTAGTGGATCCGAGAGTGGTAGTACTGCTGGATGGACCGGGGGTCGTCGACCCGAGAGTGGTAGTACTGCTGGATGGACCGGGTGTAGTCGATCCGAGTGTGGTAGTGCTGCTGTTGGGGTGTAGAGTGATGATGATAATACCCATAAACACGTAAACCGGATTAATGTTTAACTTGATCATTTTCTTGTTCAAATTACTAAAACGTTAATCTTGCTGAATGCTAATCAAAAGCACTCACAAAGCTATCCTTGGCAATCACTGAAAGGTAGATATTCCAGTATTCTTCCAAAAGTTCAGATCACTTCATTTTACGTCACAGATTTCTTTACGTCACAAATCAATTATGACATACGTTTATAGTATCCGGGTAAAGGGGCGTCAGCTCGAACAGATCAACACAGCACAGATAAAAGCTAATTACAGCAGGAATTGTTCAATAACATAATCTAAATAAATTAACTTCAGCTCGCAGTGGTCAGGAACATTTATACCTTGTCAGACAATAACAAATCCAGATAGCAGCTGACTTCAGTCACAGAGATCAGAAACATTCATAGCTTTTCAGACAATACCACAATTTACAAAAGCTGACTACATATCTTGTGTACACTCACATACGACTGAATATTGACTATAACGACGGACGTTTGTTTGTTACAGACAACAGAATCAAACCTAATTCACCGTGCATAATAACTGAATAATTTACAAAACACTGCAAAGCTAAAGTGATAACTATAATGAACTGATTTATGACAACCTGGGAATTCAAAACTAATCAACTGGTTTATTGTACTGGTGTCAATGTCGTGATATTAGGAACATTTCAGATTTGTTTTTCTTCTGAACATATATTGGGTCGATAAATGATTTTATTGCAGTCGTATTAAGGTGAATTGTCTAATGGTTCTATTAGTTTACTTTAATTTCATGTCGTTAATATGTGAAATATTATCACGGTGATACGTTTTAGGGATGGTGATGTTATCCTGGCTGGACATTAATTTCAAATCAGACAGACAGACAGGGCGTTTAACGTCCACTTGACATAAACTAAATCATTCCGTGACTAATATATGGTTTAATTATATTTCATTAATCCGCATGCCTTTAGGGTTCTTTCGCAGTCGGAGGAAACCTAGAAAACCCACGAGGTTGGATTGGAGACCCTACCCCTTATCACGTACAACCGGGGATTCGAAACCACGCCCTTTGACTCAATGACAGACTTTATGATACAGCGCTAACCATTCGGCCATGCATCCCACACCTTCATTACCTTTGAATCGGAACAGAAGCTTGAATCGGATCGCCGTTATCCAGGCACAATTTCGTCCTTCATAGCACACTACCTGGCGATCATGAGCACGACCCAATCCCTGTTGGTGTCTACTTCCGTTCTGTTTGTATCGTTTTGTATATGCACTGTCCTACACGTACAATAGTGCGAACCTCTCAAAGAAGATTACGCATAAACTGCCTCGTGCACAATATTCCACCACTACTTAGATATTAACACTATAAACCTCAGAATGCCTCGTTCGGCATTTCTGTCCAAACGAGGTCAAAAAAATGCCTCGTTGTCTGGAGTTCCGAAACGAGGTTTTTTAAATTGCCCTGTTTTTGGAACGAGGTACTTTGTTCAAAACGAGGCTTGGTAAAAATGCCTCGTTTATTAAACGTGTTTTTTTCAAGATAGTTATGAGCAGCATTTGCAATCAGCGAATTTGTAAAAAGTAGAATTTATGTTATTTAATACGATAAATAAACCTGGAAAAACAAATTCAATTTGTAGCCAGTTGCAATACCCTAATTTAAAATGGCCACATCTCAATTGGTTTCTAAACTTGAGAGGTAAACATTTTGGATTTGTTAGCTTAAGGCCATATATTTTTTCATAATTTTATTGGAGGGGGTTATGTTCCCAACTTTCCGAAATTTGCTCCAGTTGACCTGGCATGACCCAACAGTTAAATGAAACTATTGCTAGTATCATGTTTTTGATATTTTTTGTACTGAACCAAAATATGCCCCCCCCCCCCACACACCGAACCAAAAGCTGATGTAATAACTAAAATGTCAATAATAGGATTTTTATGGCTGTAATAGTTGATAGATGTGTAGAGAATTTCACGGGCAATGGCTATTTATGCGCTCTTATGAGTGTTATCGTATTCGGCTGTATAATACGGCCTACCATTGAGTCGACTGGAGTGTCGAGTGGACGTGAAACCCCATAGCTCTGTCTCTCTCGCTATTAGACAAACACTGGAGTATGTACATTCGCCGTGTAACTGTAACTTGACCTAAATCAGTGATATTCAACCTTAAATAGTAAGTAAATACGGTACACGTGGTGCATTGTGTCAACACGATTAAACACACACAGAATCTAGGTGCAGTATCTAGGATTATTGTGTAAGAGTCAAAACGTATTTCATAAGGCAATATATTTCATCAGAAAGCTGATCACAAGTTGGTTGTGGCTGAATAAAAGACAAGGTTTCAGAAGACCGATAAGGATAAACTCGACCACCGTATCTCCACTCCATAAATCTTTATAAGGACAATAATTATACACCAAGTTGGATCAGTCGGAACAAAATGCCACCAAAATATAAATACTATTTCTTTAAAAAATATCGAGCTCGTGGAGAGTTGGCTAGATTGGTGTTTGTAGCTGCTGGGGTTGAATACGAAGATGTTGGACCTGAAGCGGATGACCAAGACTGGGCAGCCCTCAAACCAAGTAAGTAGAAAAGGTCTATTTTTCTAGAAATAATATGTTAACATTGTCATGTGGAAGTTTCTATTTTCTAGGCATATTTAAATGTTGCGTTGTCAGTCCAGAAACATTTAACAGTTGCTAGCAGCATGTAACAGGTACTATTTTCTAGAATATAGAAACAGATGGCTATACACCGACTGGGCTAATGAAGAAATGTTACCCGGGTCGCATTTGTACCCTTTTTGCGTCACTCCAGTGTGTATACTAATCCTCGGTTTTTCTGATAACTGACCATGATGAGGTGTTCATTCAATCGGAATTGTTTAAAAACGTTTCGATTTCCTTATTTAAAATAACTGGGTTGTCCTTTAGTTGATTCATCTAGGAGAGTTGATTACTGTTCCTCTTTCTCGATGGAACTGTGAAGCGAGCATCCCCTTTGTGGAAAAGTGACAAGCAGCAAATGGACGAGTGACTAGGGACGGACTATCTTGTTCTTCGGTTCAAATGGCTAATAATTTCTGTTGTACGTATTACAGCTGTACCAGCAGGTAAGCTACCTGTGTTAGAAGTTGATGGTCGGATGTTTGCGGAGAGTGTTGTAATATCCAGATATCTAGCTCGTGAATTTGGTAAGTATTATAGTTTGTACCTTACTAGATTTTTTTATTATTAATTTTTTTACACATTGTATATATGTTTTCACTTTCTGTACACCTACACGTAAAGAGCAAAGCTGGATAATAAAATAATATACTGGGCTAATGAAAACGGTCACACATCATACAGTGTGCTACGAGGGAAATTTTGCCCGGGCAGTGTCGCTATGGTCTACTCTTATATCAAATTCCAATTGCGAAGGGATATTTTATGTGTACGCCAATGAGTACACGGGAGCTCGTTTTTTTTTTGTCCCACTCGAACGACTAGACCGCTGTCTTTGTCAGGCCCTCCGTCCTGTCATCACTGACAAGAGGGAAACCACGTCGGAAAATCTGGATGAACATTTTCGACCAATGCAGGGGTAGATGAAATAATAATATGCTTGTTAACTTTATAGAGTGATTTAAAAACGAAAATAAACAATATTGGGAAATGTTTTCCTGTTTGTTTTTGCGTTTGTGGATTGTTTCCCTTTACTTGGAAAGGTGGAGCCGAGGTGGAGCTGTAGGTCGCCCCCTTTTAAGTTATATTTATAGCATGTGATGTGCTGTCTCTGTTTACCCTGGTCCCACTCTAGACTCTAGTCATAGTATACACCCATAAATAAGCAGAAATATTTTTTCGTCATTGTAGGTCTGGATGGTAGAAATAACTATGAGAAATTATTAACAGATACGATTGTAGATAAGATCATCCAGGTACGAGAAATGATTGGTGATGTTTACCACATAAATGACCCAGTAAAGAAGGTATGGAATCTGATTGTTATGCTTCATTATGCGCCGGGAGAGGCGAGGGGGGAGGGGATGGGGGTAACGTGCAACCCGAGGACGATAAAGCCTGTTACGGAAGGTACGCAACAGTGCCTAGTCTTTGAATGCTATGGACAATCCTGCGCGTATTTAATTTGGCGGAAACGCCGGAGTTTCGAAAAGATGGGTCCCATTAGACCGGTAAACGTTTTTTCTCCACCCACCGGAGCCTGGTCTTATGACGTCTTATGTGGATTGTCGGTTAGTATAAGGGTTAGGCTTGGCCCAGGGTCAGGGTTAGGGCTAGCCCTGTCTACATCTCGAGACTGTGACGAAATCTGCAGGGCACAGCCCTTATCCTAACCTTTATTTTAACCCACAATCCACATATGACGTCATAAGACCAGGCTCCAGTGGATGGAAAAAAACGCTTACCCATTAGACCGGTGGGTACACAAAAGTATTATGTTAAAGCATTTCCTGTCGCGCCCGCCAAACCTCGTCGGATGTTGGTCCTTTCTTATTACCATGGGCGTGAATAATTAAATTAAAATAGACACATGCAAATCTTCTATTTTTTCTTTTTCCTTTCAGGCTGAAGCAGAGAAGAAATTGGTAGAAGAACAATTACCGGCTGCTCTCAGCTTTCTGGAAAAATTTGTGGAGAAAAACAAAAGCTCTGGAGGTTTTCTGGTCGGCGATAAGGTGATAGACGAGTTATATTTACGATTTTTTGTCTACTGATCACCAAAATTGGGTAGATTTTGCTAACCCATAGTATTAAATTTGCAGGTTCTTGATTTGATATCTATTTTTAAGGGGTATTGGGGTGGCCTAGTGGTCTAGAGTGCCGCGCTTCGACCTCTAGCTGGCCGGTCACCCCTGTGGTTTTATGCCCTGGTGTGAGCGTATGTGGCATGGAGTTAGAGGCGCCTTCTCAACATCGTGGGTTTCCTCCGGGCACCCCGGTTTCCTCCCACTGCTAAAACCCCTACGCACAAGCGAATTATTGAAATAAAATGAAACCATATTTTAGTCCCGAAATGACCTAGTTTGTGTTGAGTGGACGTTAAACCCCTGTTCTCTCTCTCTCTCTATTTTTAAAAAGTTGATTAACTAAACTGACTGGGCTGTTCAGAAGAAAATGCATAATGCATGAAGTAACTTACAGGCTAGCAGGAGAAATATGAAAATATGAATTTGTGGGAAAAGATTTCCAGAAAGATGATTTGTTGTTTTTCTGTTAGGGGTTGGTCTGTAGTACTCCAGAAAAAAAGTCTCCATGAATCGGATTGGGGAGCAAAAATTACAGCACTTTTTAGTTTTGGTATCTGAAAATGCCTTAATACCAATGTATTGTTCTAAATTATATCCTGCTAAGAATCCACAGCATTGGCAATATAGAAAACATTTGTTTGATTTCACACATCAAAAATGTGGATTCTTAGCAGGATGTTAAGAACAATACCAAAACTAAAAAGTACTGTAACAAATTCCCCCTAGGGCCGATTCATGGAGACTTTTTTTCTGGAATGCTACATACCAACCCCAAACAGAAAAACAACAAATCATCTTTCCGGGAATTTGTTCCCACAAAAATCGTCAATCTACCAGCCTATTAGTTATGTATTATTAGGTTTTTTTATTACTTTTATGTCGCTAGCGTTATTGTGACACACAAAAGTTACTGGGACAAAATACAGGTTTAAGTTAAATTTACTTTCGAAAAAAAAAACCTAGGAAATCCGGAGTTATCTCCCTTAGTTTTGTGTACCATGAACTATTCACTCGGCAAACGTCGACAGATTTCGGAACCTACATCTAGTCTCGGCTGTATGGCAGTAAGTGATATGTACCTACGCCCATACATTTGCGATGCGGCTACCGGTTTACTTTAACAGGAAAACTTGACCCTATTTGCAACCTGTTCGTTGGAAACCTATGTAAAATAAAGATAACAGTCGCCTTAACTCATCTATTTATCAACCAATAAAATCCAACGTTATGTCTATCAAATGAAAGTAGAATATATTATTTTTTTTATCCATTCCTTTAGCGCAGAATAGAAGTGTAATTTCGTCATTATCTTACAGTTGGACCGGTCGACAATTTGTGTTCGGTATGGGCGCAGCCATGTTTCATCCGGGACCTTTAAAGTAGTTCCAATATGGCGGAATTCGTCATATAGCCGAGGTTAGATGTAGGTTCTGGAGGTTACGGAATTTTCCGATTTTCCGAGGTTTGCCGAGTGATGAACTATTCTCTATCGCTACACACTCGGATGTTCATGGTGGGACTGTTCTTTAACGCTACCCACCATGATGTTTTTGTACCAGGAACTATTCCCCTTGCGCAAACCATCGTGGTGTTTTAGTACCTCAAACAGTCCCAGCGTATTTGCCGTCTTTGTCAGTCCTGACAAGAAAATGAAATGAAATGGGGTTTAACGTCCTACTGTTCTGCTCCGAACTGTGGTAAAAAGAAAATGGAACACTCGACCTCCAGGCTAGCGAAACAGCGTCTTACCCATTTGATCACCATAACCAGCGATTAGTCGTTCGGTTGAACTTTAAAACCAAGGATATCAGCGTGCACATAAAAGAACCACAGACACCTGTAATTTGAAATAAGAGTACATTGTATTACCGGGAACACGAATGTGGGCCCTTTTGTCAGCCCCAGTGACATAGTTGATTTTCATTTTCGTTTGCTTTGTTACGGTAGTAGTTCACATATCTGCTCTTTATAGATAATATAAACATGATTTACGCATTGTCTCCCCCCAAACAATCCAAGGTTGCAACATATTACCCTTTGCTCCAATGTGAGCTCCCCCCCCTCTCCCCGACCAAATCCTGGATCCGGGGGGGGGAGGGTCTTTAAATGTTATCTAAATTACTAATAGAACATTTATTAACACGAACAGACCATAATCAACTCTCGGAGCTATCTAATCTGTCCTATTTTCATTGGACTTGATTCTGATCTGCTAATAAAGTCCATTGGCGATTAAATGCAAAATGGATAATCGAGACTTTGTTAATTTTTGTGAGGGTAGTAACAAGTATAATGTGGGTTAGAATCTAAATAAGGTTTTCACCGCTACAGGGTGAAGCAATTTGACCGACATTTTCAGCATACCCCCTTTACGGTATCTAGTTTTTGACAGTTATAGTTAGAACCACCAACTCCTTATCTAATCGTACATTTAAATATCCCGATTAATCCTTAGCTGGGTCAATGAAAACATTGTATTCTTAAAAAGAAATGTAAATATCTAATAGGATTCACGATAGCTTTAATCACATACCTGGTGGTTTGTTAAAAAAAAGAGATTGAAATACACTTCACATGTATACATATATATACATTGCACAATAAAATGCCACACAGTAAATACTCATTACCACATCACACTAAGGCCCACATCTCCTTCCAACCACAGTGAATAGAAGAGCCGTAGCTAGCGGAGAAGGAGAGGTGGGGGCGATCATGTGGGTCGTTCGTTTCATATTTCATCCAATGGAAAGGGCTCCAAAGGTGCCCATTGGGGTAACCAGTTCTTTGTCCATTTGTTCCAAGGTGGCAGCTGCTTCTCCCCCATCCCCACGCTAGCTACGGCCCTAAATATTCTTTATTTTTCATACATCTATCAATATGTGAATTATAGTTTTGTATTATTTTAGCTGACCTGGGCGGATCTGGCTGTTTTTGATATTTTGGAACATGTGGTCAAACAGAATCCAGACATTTTAGCTAAGTATCCAAAATTAGCGGCCAATTTCAAGCTGGTTCCAACCTTACCAAGAGTCTCGGAATATCTGAAATCTCGACCAGCCACCGACGTGTGAACCACAACAAGTTTAAGTGATCATAAAATTATTAGTTCAAGTAGTATTATAGTATTATAACTTATTTGCGTTATAAATACTTTCAATAGATCTCTGAATATTTGAAATCGCAATCATCGACCGGTTTAACGAAATCTTAACTGAGATTGAAGTATCTACTAAAATTTTTATTTCATCTTCAGTTAAGACCAGTCATTGAGCTTTAAACAATTTTAAACAACCATTAAATAATTTGTATTGTAAATGTTTTAAGGGGGCTTTTATAACTTTTATATTGAGTAAAAATGATTTTTTTATTTCTACGTTCTTCATGAAATGAAATCTATATTTTTTTTCATATTGTACTATTAAGATTTTAAGCCGAACAATAATTTGTTTTTTTCATTTAGTCGAACAATTAAATTGTTTGGGCTGATTTTTTTTCATATCGCTTGTATCATTAAAATGTTTAGTCGAACAATTAAATCTATTTTGTCAATACTGAAATTGTTGAATTATTAACCTTTAACTATAATTTAGTAACTGGATACAGAAACAACAAAGACGCATACTTGTGGAAAACTGCTACTAGTATATTTTAGGTCGACGTTTTGTATATATATATTTTCTCAATAACGTCGCTTTAGTATACACTATAGTAGCTGTTTTCCAGAAGTATCTATTCTGTTTTTCTTGTTAGACCTATAATTGTTAGTTTATTTTTTATTACACCACACTGCCGTTTTTAACTGTTATCCGAGTTATCGCCCTTGTCATTGGTTTAAAATGATTTGACGTTCTAGCGCATGACATCAACTGACAGACTACCGACATTCCGATGGGGATCACCGTCAAGATAGGTATCATAATTACAATAACGCCCTTCATTTTGTGGTTATCTTGAGCGAAATCTGTCTTACGGGGACTGACTGAAAAGTTCTAAGCCCTAAAAGGATAGACCAATTAGGCACCAACATGTACAACCATTGAATGAATCATAGACATAAAAACTGCACTTGTAGTGTTATTGTCTTCGTACCAGACCGTCTTGTAAACCTACCACTAGTGGCACAATGAATAGCAATATTGGCCCTATGATATGAGTATCACAAAGATATGAATGTGACTGCATTTACCAGTGTGCTAAATTGTACAAACAGCCTTCATATTCCAGATATAACATCTAATTGCAATAGAAGCAGCCTTTTGGGGGGTATGTGTGTGTGTGAGTGGGGCGTTTTGTTTTCATGACTTATTGATGAATGTTTTATTTGTGAGTGACAGAGAGACAGACATAGAGGTTGAATGTCCTTTGGATACAAACTAGGGACTAACACATGTTTTAAATTTATTTCAATAATTTGCTCACAAAGGGGTCTTTAGCAGTAGGAGGACCTGGAAAAAACCCATTAGGTTGTATAGGTGACCCTACTACCTGTCACATGCAAGCAGAGAACTTAAACTATGTCACTTGACTCAATGACAGACCTTGTGATCAAATGTGCACATGTTAATCTTTCGGATACCAAATTTAATTGAAAATAAAATAAAATGGGGATTAACATCCACTCAACACTAACTAGGTCATTTCTGGACTAACATATGGTTTAATTTGATTTCAATAATTCGCTTGCCCATAGGGGTCTTTGGCAGTGGGAGGAAACTGGAGGACCCGGAGAAAACCCACAAGGTTGGACAGGCGACCCTACTCCTTGTCACGTACAACCTTGGGGTTCAAAACCAAGCTAGTAGACACAATGACATGCTTTATGATACAGCAGCACACGTTAACCATTCGGCCATCCAACTCCCCTTACTCAAAAAGCATTCATCTAGTAATGTACAGGTATGTACATTAAATGGAATAATCCACATTATTTACAATTTGTTATACGCACCTGTTATTAAAGTCAACAAATTCTAAATCACATCTCAGTTCCTGGCATTCATTAGACAAGTATTCCTATATTTCTGAAAAATAAATAATGTAAAGGTGTATTTTTCCATTAATTTTCTAAATCCAACACATACACAAATTCTATAATCAAACATCAATATACATGTACAAGTGTAAAGCATTCAGCATTATTTGCAAACTTCCAATGGGAGGTGATATCAGATGTTCTAGTTAATTAGATGCTGACAGAAATGAATCACATCCATTCACAGATGTACATGTACATGTCTTCTAGAAGGGTTGTTTTGTTGTAGATTTGTAAACTTGCCAACCGATTTTGTGTAATTGTGATATTTTGGGCACACCCTGCCCATGCACAACACTCATCATGTTGCAAAAGTGTAACTTTACTGTCAAGATAAGGAATCGTTTTTATTGGCATGATGGTTGCTTTAGTCATGCTAGAGTTTAAAAAAAAAACAGGCAGATACCATGGTACATACATTAGCCATCAGTTTGGAGGCTTTTAAATCCACACATATTCACATATCTTATTTGAATAGGAATGTTTGTTTTGGAAGGGTTTGTTTTTTTGTTCATATTCTTATCTGGAGACCATATGTAGGGCCTACAATAAATACTATCTGTAGCTTGGAATAACCAGATGTTAGAGATTGCCATTCAATTGAGACATCTGGCATATTTCGCAGAACAGAACTGATTTGAAATTTTAGTAAATCAGTTTATATACATTCATATTACATTATTATTATAAACGGTATTACTCATTTGTGTCAATTTCTAAGTCTCAAATATTTACCTCCTGTAATTAAGGCAACACGCCCGCCATAATCTGTATAGATTATCTTGTCCATTTCTGTAAAATAAGAATAAAAATTTACCAGTTATATATCAATTAAGAGTTTACATAAAACAAATCTTAAATGACACATAATTATATAAGAATTTTAAACATGAAAACCCCAACAAACCATGTCTTAAAAGTATGCCTAAGACACAGAAAATAATTAAGGCCTTATTAGTAATAATATAGGCTAAAACATGATAATTTTAACGGACACAAAACCCACAAAATGATTAGACCCAATGCAATGGTTTAATTTCAAAAAGCGCAGTAAAATGATTAGTCAAATAAACTGAAGACTGTCGTCTTTGGCACGTGCTACCTATGGCGTTCCGTAGTTCCAAACAAAATACAGGACAAGCCATTAAAAACTATTATTTTCTCAAATGAATACCACCACAATATAAGTTGCAATGCAAGAATGCAATGTGTACTTACCAATATGAAAATAAAAAAAAATTATTCAACGAATTTGAAGTCACTTGACGACGAAAGCACATGTACTTTTTTGATAGTTCATCCAACCCTTCGACGTCGCTTCGAAAAAGACCCATATCTCCAGAGATCGGCTATCCGATTACACGTGACATCCATGCAACATGATGCTACAGTACCTTTCAAATTTTCTCCTTACAAATAATTTTTCTCAAAATAAAGTTTTTGACAAATTTCATAACTGTTGACATTTGGGGGCCGAATGACTTCTCCTGGAAGTGCTGCAGCGAATGGCAATAGTCCGATACAGCCAATGTGAGTTCCATAAGTTACACTTCACCAACAAATACATGCAACATACTCTTACTGATATGAGCCAAACATTATAACACATAATGTGACACATACTAAAGCGAATTATAAAATTAAGACAGAAACTCACTGAACGCGGAGTAATGTCTGTATAAGGTGAAGGTCATTTGAACTGTCTTCGGAACTATGTATTGTATTTAATGGGTGATCAGAAAGAAAAAGAAAAGGTTAGGGCTTTAAAAATACATAGGTATGTAAATAATTGATCCCCCACGATTTGTATTCCGTCAGGAGATTCGATCAACTTGGCGATTGTTTGTGCTTCAGTGACATGTCAACGGAGGGTTGGTGAAGAAGAAGGTGGAGACAAAATAACAAAATTGGCTAAAGCACATGCGAGTATGTACCTAACGTAATGAAATACGTATTACATTAATAGAGAGGGGTTAATTGAAAAAGCGAGTCTTGACGGTTGTTGTACACACCATGGGACAATAGTTGAGTGTGATAAGTAACGTCAGAAAGTTACAATAAATGCTGTAGGTGTAACCGCGTTTGTTGGACATTTTGCGATATTTTCACCATAAATTTAGGCCCCAGTGATCCCAGATTGAGTTTAAAGGGCCAGTGGTAGTAAAAAAAATGGTCTGTGAGTAATGTTTTTTATTTTAGACTTTTGTATCCAAGGGCCCTTGTTTTGGTTTTTGAAATAATTTTTTCATCATTTCAGGTGTTGTGACAAAATGGTGTCACTTTACCTTGCCCTTAACGACGAAAAGAGATATTAATAAAAGAAAGATCACTGGACACAATATAACAAAATGTTTTAATTGATATCATCACTTTCATGGCAATTAATTGTTACAAGTCATATTCTTCACCAAGTCTCGTCCAGGATGTTGCAGTGCTGATTTGTAAAACAACAATACTGATGTTATATACACATGATAATTTCGGTTAACAAATGTCAAAATGCGACAGCAAATGGAGGAGATAAAGACTATGAATTAAGAATAAAGAGCTGTTAGGTCTTCCACGCTACGTAAGTTAAATACCCCACGACCTCTCATCATGTAAATCTTCCCCAGGCTCTTGACATTCAATCAAATAACGTCTTACAGATAATAAAAGTTAATTTATATCGCGCTGTTTCAACATATAGTCGTGGTTATAACCATGAAATGCATATAACCACTCGTGCAAATATTTCTCAAGTAATGGTATAGTTGCATTAAAGTTAATAAAAAGTATTACCGCCTTTCACTCCGACTAGCTTGTTTGATTTAGTTCGTAAGTAAATATTGCAGCGACCTTGTTGCTATAATCTTCAAACGGTAACCTCTAGAATTACATGGGCCTTTTGATAGAGCTTATTGGACCATTACATATTACCCCTCATTTCAAGCAAAGAACAGGGATGTGACTGACGTCATATGTGTGAAATAGCTTTATTTAACGTCCGCTTCTACCCAAGTGATATCGCCGGCAATTACATGTTATATGGTGAAATTATTTACGATGTGATAAGTGGAAAAAAAAGGACAATTAGGTTTTCGTTTTTATATATATAAACAGAAGATATTAAATAACAGGACATGACGTGTGAGACAACAGGTGCAAAAAAAAAGCTCATTTCCATCATATTTATAATAATATAGTATTCTGATAAAATGTAATCTAACCAATTTGCCGAGACGGTTAATTAAATCACATTTTACAGAATAAAACCCAGGAAGCACTAACACAATATTTATATTTAGTAACATTCATTTAGTAATGTTCAATGTACATTTCCACGAAATATACCTATTAATCTATTTTATATTTATTTTCTGAACAAGGTAGGATAAATATTTTGATTGCTTTTCTATGCATCATTTATTAGCAATAACAGATGTCCGTTATGCTACTGTATAGCTGGTGTTGGCTTTCCAATTTGTATGACTTATTGAAATTAACATAAATTGGTTTAAACCGTATTTCTATAACATATAATTACACATACAATACAGTATGGATTCGTAAACAAGCTATGGGGTTTAAAAAATGGCATGTTTAAATTTCCTAAAATAATTGCGTATAATATTTTGTTTTTAGATTAATGAAATATTCCATGTTAATACAGTAAATGTGATATCACAAAATGGAATATAAACATAAATTGACGTACATAAAAGCACATATTATAGTCAAACTATAGCCTAGATAAAAAAAAATAATTTAATTTAATATCGAAATTTCAGTTTCTAGTATTTTTTATCGTGTGGTCCGAATCAGCCTCATATAGTGGTCGAAATCACCCTAGAATGTGGTCCGAATCAGCTTTTACTTTCGGTCCGAATCAGCCATGATCCGAATCAGCTTCGTTTCGCAGAACAGTTCGTGCGTATCTTAGATTACACAACGTTCAAACTTATAATAACACATTGATAGGTATCGGCACACCCACATGCCCATCCATCCATGGTAATAGAGTAAGCACACGTTGACATATGTTCATTCAAAATTCATTTTTAAATAACCGATCTTTGAAAATATGCATGATTCAAGAGCTAATACTGCCCATTGCGAGTGTTTCGTTGGAACTTAAATGTTGGACATGTAATAACACGATAAGACCATAATCAACCTTTGATGTCTTGAGATGACTCAGATTTAAATTATATAGAACTGTTTGGTCATGTGGTTAAAATTACAACTATTTTATTGTTTGTCAAGAGATAATACGGTTCACCTATTTATCTGTTAAGTGTCAACTATATATATAGGATTTCCATATTCAGAATTTCTGAATAGTTTGGGTTTATATATGAATAAAAAAAAGTAATCAAATTGGGTTTAAGGTATACTGGGCCATATGAAGACGATGTGAACAAAATGGCGTATATACATACTTAAAGACATAGGAACGAAATGAAATGAAATGGGGTTTAAAGTAGCTAAATCGCAAATAAATACTGAGCGCCATGGTTAACGCACCATATAGTTTTTCGTATAACAAAATGATCGTGTAAACATATCTTATTTATTTGGCTTCTTATTGTGAACAATATTTCAAATGGGAACACATCAATAACAACACATTTGTACCCTTATGGATGTTAAATCTGTAATCAACGGTACAAAGTCAGAGGGGGTCAAAACCAAAAGTACGACACAGATGTCAGTAGCGCGTGTGACATCCACGGGCTCTTACGCATGTTGTACAGCGACGTCGCATGGATTTAAGCAATGTTTGAAACAAGGCCTGTGGCAAATTGTTCCATTCTTGGACAAAAGCAGCAATGGCGTCCAATCTCATCCCAGACATGTTCTATCGATGCCATGTCTGGAGACATGGCTGGCCAGTCCAAGACATTGATGTTGTTAGCAGCCAGGTAGTCCATGCTGACACGGGCGGTATGCGGACGTGCATTATCCTGTTGGAAGTGCTGAAGTTGTGGGTGCGCTCGAAACATCGGAGCAACAATTGGTCGCAAAACATCATCACGGTAGGCTACAGCATTAACACTACCACTTAATCAACATCTGCACATCGTCTCATTTGCCCGCCAAAATTGCCAGCCATCTTGGTAATATGCTAGGTATATGAACATGTGAGAGGGAGAGAAGTTGAGTTGAATGTCCACTCGGCACAAACTAGGTCATTTCGGGACTAACATATGGTTTAATTTTATTTCGATAATTCGCTTGCTCGTAGGGGTCTTTAACAGTGAGAGGAAACCGGAGAAACCTCATTCGGTCATACCCCCCCCCCCCGCCCCCTTACTTTCGATGGCCTACACTTCACGAGACCTAATCGGTTTTAGCGATAGGTCGCGCCAGATGTCATACAAGAGGCTTTTGACCCAATGACGTTAGACGTTTGATTAACCAATCAGTATTGATATTTCTAGTGGATTACCCACAGTTCCGTGCAAAGCTCGCCGTAACAGACCATTTCATTGGCTAATCCATTGCACCATCCAAGACGGAGAACGCTAGATCGGCGACGGTCCTACGCATTTTAGCACATATGACGTCATATATAGATTGTAGGTTAGGGTTAGGGTAAGGGCTAGGACCTGTAGATTTGGTCAAAGTCCCGAGATATAAACAGGGCTAGCCCTAACCCTAACCCATGATCAAGCCTAACCCTTACCCTAACCCACAATTCACATATGACGTCACAATTTGCGTAGGACCGTCTCCGATCCAGCGTTCTCCATCCAAGACACGTCAATGATAACAACTCTTCCAGATCATATTGTAGCGAAGACGAGTAAAACGAAATTTTGAACTATAAAAACGAAACGAAATATTAAACCTGAATATTGAATATTAAACCTGAACTCAAATCGATTAAATTTGGAACACTGCTACTATTAATGAACCCAAATCGATGTAATCTAAAAAAAAACAACACAATCTAGATCGGTTAAAATATTACAGAATTCTGATATCTGATCGGAATTCAACTATTTTAAGTCGATATTACTTTTAGAGAGTCAAAGTTCACAACATTTTACAGAAATGGCTGACACTTAACATTATGAAACTTCGCAGCCTTTTCAACCACCTTGATTTTTTTTCAAGTCAAGGTTGTACACACCTTTATTCACAAGCTGTCGTGTCTTATCATAATGTTCCTGTATCATAGAACTGCAGTGTGTGTTTTCATTTTTACACCAGGTGGTAAGGTGTTCTTGTTTCACTTTATTACAGAATTCAAACAATACCCACATTTCATTTGTTTTAAATGGTTTACACATTTGTTATATATTTTGTTCCATGTTGAGTAAGCTAGACATTCTAACTGTTAACGTCATATCCGGGACGTCTTTAAATTGTGTAAAATGACACTGAACTGGATTTTTTACTACAGCACATGCACGTTTATGTCTATTTGAGTTTAACGATAATTAAAGAATGCATGACTGCTTGTTTCAAATAATTGAAGAAATTTATTTTCTCTCCCCCACCCCCACCCGGGTACATGCAAACAAATCCATCATCTTTGCCGTGGGGAGAAAGGAAAACATGGCCATGGATTGAGGCGGGGGCGCTCCCACCCTTAGAATCGGAAGGGGTGGGCGATTAGGTCTCGTCCCCCTACCCCAATGATTTTGGTCGTCAGGACAGACATTATCTATAAACGACTGAATCTATTATCAATTAAAAAACATGAGATACATTTTAAAAAAAAAAAATAAAAATATTATTAATAATATTTTATGACAATTTTAAAATTAAAAAATGTAACAAAACAAGACAAAAATAAATTAATGAAAAATAAAGACATAAGCATGAGAGAACATAGCATACAGAATAAAAACCAAATATATATATATACCACCTAAAGCGGTTACAGTAAAGCACTGGAGTCACGAGAAGATGAATAATATTGATATTCAGTTTGAAACATTTGTAAGTGTTTATTTCACTAAAGGCCCCACATGAGGCATGATAGTACAATAATTTAACAAAATTCAACAATTAATATAATGCATGAAAAAACATATATACATATGTATATATATATATATGTGTGTGATTAAGTGGGGAGGTAATTTACCCTATTTTGTGAAGGCCGACATAACAATTTTACAAAATTTATCTAAACCAATAAGAACAAACTTGTCTTTACTATTCATTAATTCGGAAAAATTCATTGTATTTTTAATTTTACATATATCTGCAGGTAAAAACTAAAGGAGGTTAAAAATTAAAGAAGGTAGAGTTAAATATATAATAAGGTTCGTCCACTTGCTCTTCATTGTTCTGATCTATCAATGCTATAGAATCTACCACATTCAATGGGTAATCTATGACTACCACATCTAAATTTACATAGATTAAGTCTTAAATCAAAAGGCAATGCTGTTAAATTATTTTCCAAGCCAAACTCAGATTTTTACATCCTATAGTTTAAACATTTTGCTGAATTGAACGTTTTAGCCTTCCAATCATTTACATACAGATTATGGTAAAACTGTTTCACATTTTTAAACAAGTTACAATTCGGATCTACATTTTGATTATTCCAGGCATTAACAAAACCACATGCAGTTAATATATCTTTAACACAATTTAACCATTTAGAGTGATAAACATCCCATGAATCAAGTCGATACAAGACGTTTCCAAAAACCAACGATTCTCGCCTTAATACTAACGCACATAGGCACTCTAGCAAGTTCTCCATAGATAATGCAATTAGGTGTACTTTTTTTTGAGTTTCATTATATATTTACAGAATTCTAAATGCAATGATTCAATTATATCATTATTTTCATACCCCCAACTCTCTGCGCCATACAACAATATAGGAGCAATCATAGCATCAAATAATTGTAATAATATATCTATCGTTAAATGCAGTTTTCTAGCTTTACGTAATACATAAAGCATAGCTTTTCTGGCTTGTTGGACAAGTCTAGATTTATTAACATGAAAAGTGCCCTTTCTAGAAAATACTATTCCCAAATACTGAAACTCATCAATAACAGATAAACGCTCATTATTGTACATAAAATGAATATCTTCAGCCTGGCGGCTTTTAGAAATTACAACAACATCTTGTTCTGCGACCTTATGTTCGGAGTTATGTCCCCTTTTCCAAAACAACCTTGAAAGTTGGCATTGAGAACATGTTTAATATCTTGTGGTAATTTGTTCTAAAGTAGAGGGAGCATGTAATAAGAAGTTTAGGGGTATGCAATTCCACACGTTCAGAAAAATATGCAGAATAGAGGTTGTTAAGACATTTGCATATAAGAAGTAGTATTTTAAAATCTATATCTAGTTCTTAGCCAGTAAGGGTATGTCTTGTGTGTGTTATTAGATCGACTGCACATATGTTTTGTGTGGAGAACTAGATGAGGATAATGAGGACCGAGTGAAAACCTACCCTATCCCTTGTCACGTTCAAGCGTGGAATCGAAACCACGCCCCTTAACGCAATTACAGACCGTAACATGTCACGCACAAGCCTTAAACCACTTGACCAACCAAATTCCATATCTCTTGTTTCTAGCTGTTGCTATATATATAAATATCTTGAGTATTTTCAATCTTGTTTATCTGTTGTTTTGTCAGCATTAAACTTTAGAAAGTTCAATGTCACCCGTAAATTAATTTCTAACTTACAATTTTCTGAGTTTTGAGTTTTAGGTTTAAAAGAACACTATACACTCCACGGCGGTTTAATAAAATTGTGTGATCGGCTCCATGGAAAAGACTCACGGTTAGTCAATGAATGGAGCATCTTGTTAAGAACTCGCGTAGGCGTCCTTGGGCATATAGCTCGTAACATGAAATGAACTGAAATGCGGTTTAACTTCCGCCTGGTCATATACGCCATGCAGTATGCTATAAGGGAAATTTCGCCAGGACAGTGGCACTATGGCCTACTCTTATATCGGATTCCAACTGTCAATATATACACAGGACAATATATCCCCACCCTACGACGATGTGTTTTCCCTTATAAAACATTTCAAAACAATTTTCACTTAAATTTAACCAATTTACAGAAAAGGCAGACATTTTATCTGATGAAACTTCGCAGCCTCTTCAACCACCTTGAGTTTTTTTAGGTCAAGGTTGTACACACCTTTATTCACAAGTTGTCGTGTCTTATCATAATGTTCCTTTATCATAGAACTGCAGTGTTTATTTTTATTTTTACACCACGTGGTAAGGTGTTCTTGTTTCACTGTATTACAGAATTCAAACAATACCCACATTACATTTGTTTTAAATGGTTCACACATTTGTTTTATATTTTGTTCCATGTTGAGTACCGTGTTTTTAGCCGCTGCACAATAAGCTTGACGATTTACTATATTTTTATCATCTTTATAATATTTGTCGTGCAATGTCACGTGGAAATCGGGTGTTAAATCAGGAGAAGTTAATTCGTGACCTGGGATCAAACGAAGTTTGTTGTATTTCTGTAAATCTACATTTCCAATATCAATATGCCAATCATATCTCTCCTTTTCAAAATAATACGCATACGTCATAATAATATTTACTGGGCTCATAACTCCAGAATTTTGTGAACCCACATGGATATAAGCTTCCTCTATCGTGGAAACGTTGACATGTTTTAAGATATGATTTCTACAATTGGTTATTGTGTCTCTCCAGATATACACAGGAAAAAAGGTCATAAAGTCTGACGGCATGGGCTTCCCGATCATTTTTATACCAAGCTTGTCCCAACTTTGTATCCAACTATACTGAAACGTGTTCATTCCTTTTACACGTAGTTTATTTCCGGTAAGAATATTGTCACGGGTTACTGGAGTAGTAAATTTAGCATCAGTATCCATCCAAGCTACTATGGGTGTTGAAATGAATTCGTCCATTATAAAACTAGAATACAGTTGACGATTGTAGCCAGGCGGCTTGGATTTCGCGACAGTTAAAACGCGTTCATTTTTTGGTAGAGGTTCGTAGTGTATAGTAATATTTATTCCTAGATGTTCCTGATATTTTTGAAGATTCTCTGCGAATTTGTGATCCTCCTGGGATTCCTTGTCTAGTATCAGACCAAGATTGCCAAGTTGCCCAGACCAATACAGAGCCAGACTTCTTAACATTGTACAATAAAAGAAATTTAAAAGACTAGCCACATTGCTAGACATTCTCACTGTTAACGTCATATCCGGAACGTCTTTAAATTGTGGGATCGTCATATGACTAGATACCGGGTGTGTGCTGGGAATCTGGTGGTGCGCTGGAGCCTCCATACGACCAGTTGTTGAGTGTATGCTGGACATAGGATGACGTACCGGACGAGCCTGATCACTACTGGGTAGAAGTGTATTTGGCATATATTCATGAAAGCATATAAAACTGACTGTTAACAAGATGGCCACGACAGAAAATAATTTCAACGTTTTCATCTTACTCTGAAAAGGAAAATACGAAAAGGTAGATCATTTCCATTTTCTAAAATATTTTTTTAAAATGAAAAGGAAAGGTAAATAATTTCTATTGTCTAATATAATATAATTTTTAAAAGTAAAATTGGTGTTAAAATTTAATAATTTCTAGAACATAGAAGCGCAAAAGTATGAGATCAATAATGGGGTCAATATCTGAAATCACTTTCCATATCGATAAATCGATATATTGGTACATTGATTATAGCAAACAAACATGTCGACTGGTGAGGTTAGATCAATGTCGTCTGTAACAGCAATCAGGTTTGTGTGGGGTGTTTTTGCGAAAACCAACCTAGCTGGTAGCCTAATCTAATCTAGTTATTGTTCTAAAATTGAAATGAAACAATGAGTAGACCTAAAGATATTAAAGGGAACGATAAAGAAAGGCGTTCAGAATAAGTAAAATGACCACGCCTCACATTATGACGTAGCCAGTATAACTGAAGCTCCAAGTCCTCGTTCTCACTATAATATTTGATTTTCTACTTCAAATTTAATGTCCTCGGTTGGTATAGTTTCTTTACGATTAGAGTCCACTGTAACAAAGTTATCTGAACATTCATTTAGGTGCAAAGAACTGTATGACCTCTGTTAGTTTTGATATTTATTATAGTGGACGTTTCTTTTACTGTCTAAACTTATTTAAGGCACGATCTTGTTAACTACATAATTTATTCCATATGTTATTTACTAGCTACATACGATATGTACAAACGCCATAGAACTTCCTTATTTGATGATCCCTCCTGTACACCTTCCCGAAGTGTTGGAGGCTTTATATACAGTAGTGTATACTCACAGCAGATGAGTGAAAGACAAGACAGCCGGAGAGAGAGGGAGAGAGAGCAGGCGGCAGAGTCCAGCCGCTGCGTTGGCAGCGGTGTAGAATAGATGTTACAATGTAGTTAGATATGTTCCAGTATATATAGACTAGTTCCTGTAGTGTAGATGTAGGCCTATTTGTGTATTTGTTGATATTCTGTTCCCGATGTAAATAAACCATATAATTACGAAGCTGACTCTGTAATAACTAAAATACTGTTACAGTGATTAGATTTGGTGCATCGACCGGGAAGACCCTTGGGTGTGTTCCCGTCAACCAGAAGAAAATCCCGCGTGGCAGACAAATGAAGTTTCATCGCTAGCCGCCCGTTGCGTTTGTGAAAAAAAGAAGTTTAAATAAAAATCCAGGACTGAAACGTTTATCTGTGAAACCGTGGGTGGCAGGCGCGGTTTCGTTGATATAAAAAATTCTTAATTCACGGATGGAAATGGAGCAAATCACCAAACATGGGGAAATGACGAACAAAAAGCCATGAAAGACGTTCCGATTAATGGCGACGGAACAGCGAGAAAAATGTGTGTGATTGTTGTTTTACGGTGAGTCATTTTGTTTTTAAAATAATGTAAATTGTCCTTGTTTGTTTTTGAACACATATTTTGGCTGTTAAAGTGAATAGTAATAAAGTATTAAGAAGTTTGTAGTAAGAAGTAAAATATTTTGTGATTGTTTGACTGGAATTGAGTTAAGTTCCTAATTAGGAAATTCTTGAATAGACGGTTGAATAGATTTTTCATCGTCCATCGCCATATTTGCGGTGAAGATATTAACTCACAAACATTCACATAATATTCACGGTTTTATCTCCTGTTAATTTTTTTGTGTGTTTTTATATACCCCGACGTAACGGGAGAGTTTTTTCAAGAGTTTTTACCTCGTAAATTCGAGAGATTTGTGTATTCCTATTAGGAGGAATCGGTTTTGTATACCCTCAAGGAAGAAGGGTCGCGCTTAGGTTAGAAGCGTATGTGGTGTTTTGTTTTGTTTAAGGAATAGAGAGATAAACCGTTGTTAATTTTGATAAGTTCTTTAAAAATATCTTATTTAAGATTGGTAAAATGTGTTCAAATCATTCATTCACCATTTATCTCAAGTAAAAAACAAAATGACAAAATCCTATATTAATTTTTTTCTATATATGTACATTTTCTATTTTATAAAACGTTTGCTATTTTTTTATTAACATTATATTTCAAGTATACGAATTCCCTTTTAGAAATGTTTACGATCGACGTTTATATTGTGTACATTATTATAATATCGTGTGTGCCGTTCTTATTTCGCGTGTGATCAATTAATGGAGATGAACCCAGTGTCCCAACTGTGTGAATGGTGTTATTTATTTACTTTCGTAAATAAACTGTGGGTGAGAAAGGAAATGTAACAAAGTTATCTGAACATTCATTTAGGTGCAAAGAACTGTATGACCTCTGTTAGTTTTGATATTTATTATAGTGGACGTTTCTTTTACTGTCTAAACTTATTTAAGGCACGATCTTGTTAACTACATAATTTATTCCATATGTTATTTACTAGCTACATACGATATGTACAAACGCCATAGAACTTCCTTATTTGATGATCCCTCCTGTACACCTTCCCGAAGTGTTGGAGGCTTTATATACAGTAGTGTATACTCACAGCAGATGAGTGAAAGACAAGACAGCCGGAGAGAGAGGGAGAGAGAGCAGGCGGCAGAGTCCAGCCGCTGCGTTGGCAGCGGTGTAGAATAGATGTTACAATGTAGTTAGATATGTTCCAGTATATATAGACTAGTTCCTGTAGTGTAGATGTAGGCCTATTTGTGTATTTGTTGATATTCTGTTCCCGATGTAAATAAACCATATAATTACGAAGCTGACTCTGTAATAACTAAAATACTGTTACACCACTTCATATGAAAATATCATCATAGACTGGTTAGCTATGTGCACACACCGAACGAGAAAAGGTATAAGCAGCTCTAGTGATTAACACACGTATACATAACACGTGCCTGCTGTATCATAAAGCCTGTCATTGAGTCAACTAGCGTGTTTTCGAATCTTCGGTTGTACGTGACAAGGAGTAAGGTCGTCTGTCCAATCTCATGGGTTTTCTCCGGATCCTTCGGTTTCCTCCCACTGCTAAAGACCCCCGGGTACAACCGAATTATTGAAATTAAACTATATGTTAATCTCAAAATGACCTAGTTTGTGTCGAGTGGACGTTAAACCCCATCTCTCTCTCTTTCTCTCTCTCTCTCGTTTATCACTGTATGTTATAAGAATTCAGGCGGTTGGATGACCGAATGGTTAGAACGTGCTTGATTTATCATAAAGCCTATCACCGAATCAACTGGCGTGGTTTCAAATCCCAGGATATACGTGACAAGGAGTAGGGTCGCCCGTCCACTCTCGTGGGTTTTCTCCGGTTCCCCGGTTACCTTCCAATGCTAAAGACCCCTACGCGCAAGTAATTTATTGAAATAAAATTAAACCGTGTTGTTAGCCCCGAAATGACCTAGTTTGTGTCGAGTGGACGTTAAACCCATTTCTCCCCCTCTCTCTCTATAAGAATTAAGAAAAAAGAGCTCGAACGTTGAATATTACAGAGCCTCTCTTCATGTAAAGCCGCTTCCCGTCTGTTAGTATTGAAACTACCCGACACAAACTAATTAATTTCTGGACTAATCATTTCGCGTATTATTGAAACATTAAACATACATTATGCAAGAGCTAAATCTGCCTACTGCAGGTCTTTCTTTAGTCCTGACATGTTATCTGAAATTATGATTAGACATTGATTAACTTATCCAGACCATAAAAACTCACGATATCAACGTTAGCCTGCGATATTTGTTGGATTCGATTCGATTTGTTGCATAACGTTATTTCACGATTTAATGATTAATGGATAATCGAGACTATGATTTTTGTCGTACCGGCTTTAGTAAGTATGATCGAGGCTAGGCGGAACTTTCATTCGCTTCATTCGTGGTTCTTAGTGAATCAATTTGACTGAAATTGTCAGAAAATTGCCTTTAGATTATCTATTTATGAACTATTGTATCTAATCTTCCACAATGCACCTGCTATTAATCAAATAACGTCTCATAGATAATAATAATAAAGTCTATTTATATCGTTATATTCATAGCCAGAACAATACAACCACTCATGCAAATATTTCTGAATTAAAGGTTAAATACCACTCTTTTGTAACTGAATAATATGTCCCAAACTTTATTCTTGTCAACAGATTGTATTATTTTACAATATTCCAATTAATTGATGATACAATTTTCATTTTAACACACATAATTTAAAAAAATGGAGACATGATTTGAAAAGTTTAACCTAAAACTTTTCAAATGTGATTTGGATTTTAAAATATTTTCGAACCCCCTGGGCAAGTAAAATAGGATGTAATGGATAATTTACACAGCAGGTAGGACACTTAAACATCTATTACTTAAAATAAGGCTATTGTTTACTTTCTGGAGCTGCCAAGCCAGCAAGAGTGTTATTGTACCTTTAATAGTGCAATAAAATAAGGGTTGGACTTGCTCTCATTGAACGCTTTCACAAGGGTTCGCGTCTGTTTGATTTAGTTCCTAAGTAAATATTGCAGTGACCTTATTGCGATAATTTTCAAACAAGTTTCATGGGCCTTTTGATAAAGCTTATGGAATCATAAAATATATTTTTGGCTTTAAACCTAATTATTTTTTTGAGGATGCATAGATTCTTTTTTGGATGGATATTTTTTTTATGATACTTTATGTTAGATAAGTAGTAAATCCATTATTCATAATATTACACACAAATGAAATCAAATTGGGTTTAACGTCCTACTGTTCTGCTCCTAAACTGGACTAAGAAAGATGCCATACAGTGTGATATGAGGGAAATTTTGCCCGAACAGCGGCACTATGACCTTCTCTCATATCGAATTCCAACTGTCAATAGATCCTAAATGAATTAAGAACTTATTGTAACTTGCGATAAAAAAAAAGAATTATTTTAATTTTTTTTTAAATCAGAGAATCATAAATGAAAACAACCGAAATTAAAGATTTTTTTTAAGGTATGAAATTAAAAGCAGTGTATGAAAATAAAATTGAAGCTAATTTAGACTCATTTTCTGCTTGTCCGTTTTGTGGTTTAATGAGTTTTTAAGACAAAATATTACACAGGGTGAATGTAATGTGATCTATGTACTATGACTTAACTAGTGAAGATCTATATTTGTGCCAGTCCTTCGGTTTCCTCTCATGTACATATTAAACCATGTGTTAGTCCCGAAATGACCTAGTTTGTGTCGAGTGGACGTTAGACCCAATCTCTAAATGAATAACCGACAGACACACCCCAACTCGCCTGATCATCCACACCGATGGACCAAGAAAATTTTATGATATTTTCGGTCATGTTTGATATAATATTAATTAGTCGCCATTTAATTTCTAATATTCTATCAGCGGTATCTGTCAGCCTACCGACCTTAGAAGTTATTAGTGTAAGTAAAACAGTATGTATTGCTTACCGTAAATATATTCGGCCTTATCAAGAGTTCAAATTGTTTCCTTGTACTCCTTGTCTATTATGTTATAGTCTCGATCAAAATATCTGATTGTCCAGACATGTCAGCTAGCGATAAGAAGATAAACTGGGCGTCTATTGACATAAGGGTGTCGTGTATATATCTTTGTGTACAATGTTTTGTTCGCGATATCGGAATGGGATTGGGTGACAGACGTGATATGTCGATGAAACTAAACAAAGGAAATGAAATATAGTTTAACATCCTACTTTTTGGCACTGACTGGGCTATGTCGGAATCAGCAAATTGGCGCATACATATGTCATTAAAGAGAGAGAGAAAGAGAGAGGGGAGAAATAGAGAGAGGGGGGGAGAGAGAGAGGGGGGAGAGAAAGAGAGGAGGGACGGGGGAGGGGGTACCGTCCAACGTCCAATCGACACAAACTAGGTCATTTCGGTTCTACCATATGGTTTACTTTATTTCAATAATTCGCTCGCGCGTGGAGGTCTTTAGCAGTGGGAGAAAACCGGAGGACCCGGAGAAAACCCACGAGGCTGGACCGGTGACGCTACTCCTCGTCACGTATAAGCTAGGATTCGAAACCACGCCAGTTGACTCAATGGCAGGCCTTATGATACAGCGCGCGCGTGATAACCATTCGGCCACCCACCCCTCTCATATCATTAACGACATAAAGAAAGTTCCTTCCTTTCCCATTTAACAGTATAATTTTTTGTTAATTTCAGTTGCCCAAATACGCCATCTATTAAAAATATTGAATCAAATTTTACCCGATTTTAAAAATCCGAATATACGGAAATAGTGATATATAAGTGTTGTGAACCCTCTACACAAACACCGTAAAAAAGTTCACTCAGTAGTCCCATATAGCATCATTGGATTTAACGTCCACTCAACACAAACTAGGTCATTTTGGTAATAACAGATGGTTTAATTTTATTTCAATAATTCGCTTGCGCGTAGGTTCTTTAGCAGTGGGAGGAAACCGGGGTGAACTGGGGAAAACCGCGAGGTTGAGAAGGCGCCCCTATCTCCATGTCACATACGTTCACACCAGGGATCGAAACCACAGCCACAGCCAGAGGTGACGGGCCAGCTAGAGGTCGAAGCGCGACACTCTAGACCACTACCCCCCCCCATGCGTTTTTCAAAATGTATATTTGTGTCTGTATTTTATTTAAGGACCGTAATAATCTTGAGGTGTAAAGGCCCGGTCCCACTGTACTTACAGATGCAAAGAGGGTGTAAAACGGGGATAAGACAACTAAGCAGCAAAAGAAACGCCAGGGTGGTATGTTACTAAGCAGCAAAAGAAACGCCAGGTTGGTATATTACTCTGAATAGACGCATTGCATAAAACTTGCCAACAGGTGGCTTGTTTTCTATAACGTGTACAATTTGACGGCATCTACTTTGATGCAGTTTTAAATCAATCGGTCTAGAGATACCTATACATCTACTGAAATCACTCGTCAAACAATTATTGAAATTTCAACAATTTGAGATAATTTTTAAAAACATTCATCATATATACTAAGCAGCAAAAGAAACGCCAGGTCGGTATGTTACCCTGAATAGATGCATTGCATAAAACTTGCCAAGTGTTTGTATTGTGTATTTGTGACCACATCTCCAACTTTACCTGAGCAATAAGGTTCCTTCCCAAACACAGAATTCAACCCAGGAAATGTTCTCAAAAACGCAATTTGTCTTCTGAGATGGTGATGTGGTCTCCAAGATTTTCGTGTAAGTCATGCTGCACGTGACATGTGCTTATACTCGATTCCCAATTATTGTATGGTGACTTATTGCATGCCAGGTTGATTTACGCTCATGTCATCATAATTTTCCGGTTCGATGAATTTCGAGAAATGTTTTTCGAGAAATGTATTTGGAACAGGGGCGTCACACATGGGGAGGAAACTGGCCGCTGTCCGTAAACCTGCTCCCGGCATTTCTAGCTATGCCTCCCTAACTGACATCGAGTCCTAATAAAACACTAATTTTACTTTTCTTTAATTGAATACCACGAATTTGTATTGGGTTGGCTATTGATTAAAACATTTTGTCCGGAGCCACTCTACTTTGTCCGACATTTATCGGGCATCGATTATTACTAGTGAATCATTCTGCAACTGCAATAGTTTAAGAATTTCGGTTACAAAACCGTTGGATACTATTGCTAGAATAGCAGAAAACGCATTTGCGGTTGTTAAATTTTCAGAATTATCTCCGGGAGGGTAAGCCTCTAAACTCAGCAACGATTGATTGGTTATTTGGAATTCTGGGCAGCCAGGTAGGCTATATTGGACCAAATTGAAGTTTCTGTATTCACAGGCTGGAATAGCAGGAATACGCGTTTGTGGTAGTTAATTTTCCTGTCCTCGTGGGTGTAAACGATGGAAAACATGTTTGCAGCCGTCAAATATTCCAAACTTTTCTTAGGTGGGGGTTGGGGGTCCATACAAGGTAAGCCATGATTCTTCGCCTGTTGGGGAAGACCGCTGTCTGTAAACACGATAACATTGTATTGGTGTGATGTTTTAATCTAACCCCGTAAAATATGCCAAAACAGTTGTTCGAGATTAGTTTTTCGTTGTATTTTTCTGATGAAATGTAAATGTAGGCTATTTTTTTTTTTTTATTATTTTTTAATGAAAAATTATCTTTATATTAAAATACAACTAAATTAAACAATAATACATTTCACAAATCTGAGATATGACAAATATGGATATTAAGATACAAATGTTAGTTTAGTGTACAAATGCCGAAATACGACAACAAATGAAGAAATAAGAATTAAGGACTATGAATAAAGAATTACGAAATAAGAGCACCCAATAAAGAGTTGTTTGGTATTCCATAGTCTTGGGGCTATTCATAAATAGTGTCATTTTATAAAGATGGAGAGAGAGAGAGAGAGAGAGTTTAACGTCCACTCGACACAAACTAGGTCATTTCGGGACTAACATATGGGTTAATTTTATTTCAATAATTCGCTTGCGCGTAGGGTTTTTTTTAGCAGTGGGAGGAAACCGGGGGACCCGGCGAAAACCCACGAGGCTGGACAGGCGACCCTACTCCTTGCCACGTACAACCGGGGATTTGAAGTACAACCGGGGATTTAAAACCACACCAGTTGACTCAATGACAGGCTTTATGATACAGCACGCACGGCATGCTAACCGCCCCCCCCCCCCCCCGGAAGACAATCCTGGGATAGATTTAAGAAAATAACGAATATAATTGCAAATTTTTTCTTACTGACTACTGAATCGAGGGACGTATTTAGTAAAAAGGGGGTTTCCATTAATTTATCTTTCGTGGTATAAGGGGAAAATTTGGAATTTTACTTGTAGGTGTTGTGCACATTTATAGACATGTCTATTTACAAATTAGGGCCCATTTTCAATTTTACAAGTCAAGACACGTATGCGATTTTTTTTTGTGTCACAATTCCTATTGTCGTTGACACTAAACGTAAACATGTGAAAAATTAAATATTTATTTGGCGTAATATGATCGCTTTGGTTAGGAGGCGTTTCACATTGGATGGCTGTCTTTGTGATTTAAAGATACGTTATGGGAGATAAAATAACGAGTTAGCAGTTCTTACTATAATACTAGTTAATGTAAAGGCAGTTTGCTGAAAATTTATGTCAAATTGATCCACAATAAGCCGAGATCGAGGCGGGTGAAATTTCCGCATCGATTCGGTCATCATTACTACTCGATTATCCATTGTTTTGATTTAATTATCAATAGTCGTTTTAAGCGCATATAGGAATCAAATCCAGCCTACATCGAAGGCTAGCCTAGACATCGAGAGTTTATTATGATCTGGATAAGTTAATGAATGGCTAATTTATAACTTAGATAACATTTTAGGCCTAAAGAAATACTTGTAATACTTGCATAATGCACATTATCACATTTCGTTGTTTTAAAGAAGTTGGGATGTTGGGGGTTATGTGTAACGACAAAGGTTATGACATTATCAGAACTGTCTTTTGCTTTAGTAGCCGTCAGTGTTTGGATAACAATTGTCAAAGCCTTTTTTTATCCCGAGGGCGTAATACTGTTTCAATAAATGTCTTTTTAGCTCACCAAATCTGACAACCCGGAGGTGCATATTTGTCTGGCTAAAGAAAAGGTATATTATTTTTGGTCTGGCGTGGGTGGCATGATTTATTTGAAGGACAGGTTTTGTATCTGTTTCTTAAGAATACATTTCCGTTATAAGGAGTTCTCCCATTCGTTTCACTAGAACGTCCAAGAATGCGATTTGCAGATCGTTCGTTTGAATTGTGAATTTAATATTTAGATCTAATTCATTCATCATATTATTTTGAAAATCTGCAATGTTACAATTCGTTCATTCCAAATACAACATATATTGTCTAGAAATCGTTTCAACTGTTTTTCTAAATATAATATGTATTCCACACCATGTTCAATTTCTACAATTGAGTATAGTTTTTCCTCAAGGAATCTCATTTTTAAGATAATATATATATATTTCAGTAATGGTGCTGCATATTAATCTCAGATTGCACAGGCATCCTTAATAAGACTGTATATTGCGCGCGTTGGAGAAAGAAACACAGTATTATCTGTTGCATTATTGATGGACTGTCGAGGAAAGAAACACTGTTCAGTTCCATCGGTACAGCATCAGTCCTTTAATACAATCATATTCCCGGTTAATTATTCATTGCGTAATATCGACACCTGCGCGTGTTGGAGAAAGAAATACAGTATTATCGGTTGCATTATAGATGGACTGTCAGTACATCATCAGTCCTTTAATAAATATTCCCGGTTAATTATTCAGTAACTTCCTACTTTTCTACACCAACCTGGCTATAATGAAGAAGGGGGCACTGACCCACCTATATTGTAATGGTGTAATCCGAACCAGCTGTAATGATGGGATCTATATGATTTCACAAAAAAGAAGCGACTACCACTCAATAAGAGAAAACGATAATAATAGAAAAAGTCACCGATTACAACTTGCAAAGTTGATCTCTCCTTAATTCGTTTCGTTTTTACAAAGTAGCCACTCATTACAGAGTCATAGATTTACAAAAGCAATATTGCCACGTTTAAAATTGGTGGATGGTATCCATAAGAACTGTAAATTACTGAAATCAAGGTCTTTATCATTGTTTATCCGGGTTTAATACTATCGCGAATTAATATATTTATAATACCAAAGAGACTAATACTTTTCATGTACAAGTTCAGGGCGTTTTTGTTGTGTAAGCCACGAATAGATATTACTTAGATGACAACATAACCCCAGACTATAGCTTTATCCATTACAGATCAACTGACCAACAGAAAGCATTCCAGTGGATTATTTATCTCCCTTGCTCAGAGTTTGTTTTCCAGGATTGCCAACCCCAGTTTGCTTTTAAAACGTGTGTGCGTGTCCTGTCCGTGGGTTTGTCTTATGCCCGGTGCGATCTCTCCTTTACTTATAGGAGCCATGAGGGGGGGGGGGGGTTATTACGTGCGCGCTGTATCATGAAGCCTGCCTGTCAACCGATATGGTTTCAATTTTCGGTTGTACGTGACAAGGAGTTCGCATGAGCAACCTCGTGGGTTTTCTCCGGGTTATCTGCTTTCCCCCCACTGCTAAAGACCCCTACGCGCAGGCGAATTATCGAAATAAAATTTAACCATATATTAGTCCTGAAATGACCTAGCTTGTTTCGAGTGGACGTTAAACCCCCGCTCTCTCTGGTTTGATTCCTGCATTGACCGAGAACGTTCATCGGCATTTTCCGACGTGGTTTCTCCTTGTATCAGTGGTGCAAGACGACAGGGACATCTATCTAGTCCGTCAGTAGGGTAGAACGAACGTTCTGGCAATGGATAGTGTCTAGTTGTGTAGAAGAAAAAAACACAAGCCCCTGTGTACACATTGGCGCGCACATAAAAGAAGCCTTCACATTTGGAATTCGATGAAAAACTGCCATTGTCCATAGATAATGTCCGTCATAGCACTGTGAAGCGTATGCTGATCTTCGATAGTCCGATTGGCTGCACTATCGACATGGAGAAACCACGCTGCAAAATCCCGGGGAACTTTCATGACCAACACTAGGGTCATTGTACATAAGTATAGTTTATATTGAGAGGAAGAAGATGGCCGATAATCCGACATTTTAACACGACAATTTTACGCGACATTACGGAATATTAATTAGCGTGGATATAATGGCCCAGCTAGAGCTGACTTGTCATTAAACGCACAGTTCCATTACACTTGATGTGCAACCAGCAAAGTAATCGAGATGGCAGGGGAGTCTCGTGTGTGTGTGTTTTCCCGATGTTTGCTGTCTAAAATTTAGGATAATACGCCACTGGATTCCATGCCTCATGCCTTTTTATCGCTCCAACATGTCTACTTGGTGAAAGGGAGATAACTACAGTTTTGACTCCAATTTTAATTAGGATTCAGATTAGTACTTATTTGCCTATTTTAAATGGCTGTAACATCACAGACTGTAGCTTTTTTGCTCAACATTCCGTTGATCTTTATTGGCACAACCATTGAATGGGGACCACATTTGGCAATCACCCCATCATAACTTGGTAGGGGGTTGACCATTTAGATTTTTTTCTACGGGGATTTGATGTTGACTGGGGTGAAAATCTCACCTGCGATACAATGATTGGTCTACAGAAAGACATTTTACACCCCCTATCCCTCGGCGGCAATATAATCAGTATTAACAAAAGCTAAACTGCTATGAAATTACAAATTTGACCCCTGTTCTCTGAGGTGGATGACCGAATGGTTGGCACCTCCGCGCTTTATCATAAAGCCTGTTATTGAGTCAACTGGCGTGGTTTCGAATCCCTGGTTGTACCTGACAAAAAGTGGGGTCGCATGTCCAACCTCGTGGGTTTTCTCTTGGTCCTTCGGTTTCTTCTAACTGCTAACAAAATATTGAAAAAAAAAATTGAATGTTAGTCCCAAATGACCTTGTCTGTGTGGTGTTTGAGGCTGAACCCCATTTCTCTCAACACATATTGCTTCATTTGGTGACTAACTCTTTAACTCCACCACAATCAACAACTCCAAATTTATTTAATTTTACTTCATAATTCACAATTTAAATGTTATTCTACTTGAAGCATGTTATATTATTTAATTAATATTTGTAATTTACCAAACGTCAAAGACGCGTCAAGAGAACAGCGGGGAAGTTTTTGTCTATAGCCTATTTATTCAAAAGTAATATGTTTTGTAAATCGGAATAATCAGTCCATATTCATATTATAGTAAATCTTTATAATTCTGTGCTATTAAAACCGTATACTTGCAATCTGATTAAAACACAGATCCTATTTCGTTTCGTTTTATAGTTCAAAATTTCGTTTTACTTGTCTTTACTGCACTTTAAGATCTTGGATGGTTGATATCATTGACGTGCTCTGAATGGACGTGTTAAGGGTAAGCCAATGAAACGTTCTCTTACGGCGAGGTCTTGGGCCTTTTAATGGACGAAACAGTGGGTAATCCACTAGAAACGTCAACACTGATTGATTAATCAATATCTGACGTCACAAGTCGTATCACCCCCCGGAAGTAATCACCCTTTACAACTTGTCAGATCTTCATGTAGGCCATCATAAGTATAAAAAACGAAACGAAAAATGGATCTGTATTTTAATCATCCTCCCCCCCCCCTTTCATGAAGAAAAAAATAATAACGGTAATATAATTGATGATCAGCGTGATAATTCACCTACGAAAAAAATCATAAATATCATAAATATATGTTATTGGTATGGACCAATACCAAGCATTATTGGCTGGTGTGGCAATAGATAGTGGATTGTTTCCCTTTGTATCTTGTCGTCTTGTTTGCTCCCTCAACATTTCCGGTATTCGGAGATCTTTTACATGTTTGAACTGATCATTTTCGACCAGAGTTGGTTGTCCTTTACGCGCCATTACCGCCTGACTGTACAGGTGCTGTGAGTAATACTGACCATTGTTTATCTGCATGATTTGTTTGACCAAATTCATTATAGCTTTAGGTTCTGGTCCTGGAACTCGGTTGTTAATTGCTGCAAACCGCCCGCCTGCTTCCGCGATAAGTGCTTTCATTTCAGATGAACTGTTCGCAAGATGCTGGTCAATCGTCGAAGCATCAAAATTAAAGAGAATCTTTACCGGTGAAAATAAATACTGCGTATTTCATGAAATCTTGCCCAAACCAATATTTGAGATGTTTGATTGTGTCCATCTCTTCCTGTGTAAATCTACCAATCTTCAGGACAAGCAGGAACACGTGGGGACCTGGGTATGAGAGCTCTATACATCGTGCAATTTCTTCAAATGTTTCCGTGGTTAACGTTTTAGTGTCAGTAATTCCTGGTATATCAACAACAACTAGCTGGGTTCCATCTGTAAGTTGGGCCGATCCATGACGACATTCTGGTTTCAATGTATTGGTGCTTTGTAGAGAAGTGGATTTAAACTCTTTTCTCCCAAGCAAATTGTTTCCCAGCGAATCTTTGCCTGTGCCTGATTTTCCTAGTAATGTAGCACCAGTCTTGTATCTGAGGATAGAAATAAAACTACTTTAACACGATCGGAATATATGATAATGAAAGGAGAAAGAGAGTTAAATGGTCATTTCGAGACTAACATACAGTTCAATGTTATTTAAATAATTCGCGTGCACGCAGGGTGTGCCTTTAGGGTAACTATTTGTGTTCGTTGGAAATTTACGTCTACAGATAACATCGGTGAGATATGAATTCCGGTTTTTAGTAATCCTCAAATTATTGCCGAATATAACTTGCCATGGGATCGTCTACGTACGTTTTCGTTCCATCCGAACGAATATACGGAGCCCCTTACCGTGCATTTTGTCCTGCACTCATTGACAAGGTAGAACCACACCGGAAAATCCCTATGAACTATCTCGGCCAAAGCAGGGGTCGAACACGGGACCTCCGGGTTAGCGAGCCAATATCTTAGTGAGTCACCGCCCATTTTCCTATTTTGAACAATCACACAGATAAAAATCATGCGTTTTACTATATACTTCTTATAAATCAATCCTATTTATTTTTTGGGGTAAATCTTTATACTTTTTTATAAATTCTATTTGGAACACTCACACCGATTAAAATCATGCCTGTTACTATATACTTTTTATAAATCCTATACTCTTTTATAAATCCTATTTATTTTTTTTTTTTGAAAATCTTTATACTTTTTTATAAATTCTATTTTTTTTTTGGTAAATCTTTATATTTTTATAAATCCTATTTTTTGTAAATTCTAAATACTTTTTATAAATCTATATACTTTGATAAATCTATAATTTTTTTAAATCCCACATATTTTTTATAAATCCTATGTTTGCTTTGTAAATTTATACACTTTTATAAAACCTATATATTTTTGTAAATCCTATATATTTTGTGTAAATCCTTTTCGTTTTTTATTAAAACCTATACATTTTTTTATAAATCCTATATTTTTGTAAATCCTATATACTTTTTTATAAATTCTATATACTTTGTATAAATCTATATATTTGTGTATATGTCCTATATTTTTTTCGTAAATCTTTGTATTATGTTTTATATATATTCTATATACTTTTTATAAATCCTGTATTTTTATGTCAATCTATATATATTTTATAAATAATATATATACTTTTTATATATACATCGTGGGACGATTTAGCGTATTGTTTATCCACACATTCTGTTCATGGAATAATTTGGAGTCATCTTCATCCAAATCCTTTGCTTCATATTGTTTTCAGATTCGAAAGAGAAATCATTTACATTTCCACGGATATATTCGAATTTATATATAGACTATGAATCGAAGAAACCCACTTGATAATTGTGTTCAATATATAGTGTGCGAGGGGACAATATTGACTTTGTATATGTGATTTAACGCAATCATAGCGTGTAAAGTAAAGTCTTACCTGAATTCATAGAGTCTTATTTTCTATTTGTAGCGTGTACTTGTAAATAACGCGTGCAGTGTACAACGCATAATACGTTGTTCTCCAATCATCACCTTATTCCTAGAATTATGAAGATTGTATTTAATGGAAGGTATTTATAGGCGGAGCTTAATAATGCAAGTACAGGTTTTAAGCAAGAGTATTTAATGAAAGGTATTTATGGTAAACTGTAGGAGGGACATTTGTGAATGTAGATAACATTGAATATATCTAGTATAACTATGTAAATAATCGTGAAATAAACACATTCATCCTGTGATCATTGGTGATTAAGAATACAGACTATTACTGGTAAGTAGTAACTTTTAAAGTTGTCAAAAGAATTTAAAGGGAAGCGCCAGGCGCGGATCCAGAGGGGGGGGGATCCAGACCCCCCCCCCCCCCCCTGCTCAGACTTGAAAATTTTTTATGCGATTTTATTGGCGATTTAGACTTTTTTTGGAATTTACCTTCCGGAAATACGTCAGAATGAACCAAATTGAATCTAATTTATCAAATTTCTCTGGGGGAGGACCCCCAAACCCCCCGTTAATCGGTTGATATCTTTAAATAACGCTAAGAAATTCTTAAACCAAAACGATGACAAAATCGAACACAGAAAAATATCACATTGACAATATCTTTATAATACGAACTAATGCCGTGAAATCTCTATGTGTTTATTTTGACTCTATTCTGGACGTGAATAAATAAGGTTCGGCCAAGTGTAAAAAGATTTATTTTCAGATTCATAATATTGGATAAAATAGTCCAATCATTGATTGTAACACCTCTTAAGTGCTGCTTAACATTACTGTTACATCAACATCTGTAATTTACATTTGTAAAATTTACTCTAAAATAGATTTTTTTTAAAAAACAAAGCAACCCGGATAATAATCAATACTAAACCAAATAAACATATGACACCAATTCTGAAAGATCTCCATTGGATTCCAGTCCGTCAAAGCACCAATTTTAAAATATCGTCTTACGTATTCTGCTCTGTGTGATGATGTATTGATATGCGTGCTATGCGTCGCTGGTTAGATGTGGAATGCCCGCGACGCATTAAAACTCCCCACATTTAACGTGTGGCGCATATTCTCTTATGTTACATATTGTAATAACCGTGTGATCGTCTAGTATATATTTTATCTAAGTACTTGAGACGTTTGTCTACTAGGTACAACAATGCTACAGTTCGTTTCTACATTTTATATCAATTCTGGATACATAGGATACATTACAATATTTAAAATTAGCAAATCTTTCTCTCAACCCCAACTCCTGTAAGCGTCTAACCAGCGTGGCTAGTCTCAGCAAACCATTGCTTAATATGGTCGTCTAAGAATATAATCTACATGGGTTCATTCCCTTATCACCGACTCACCGAGTTTTAGGGGAAAAAATGGTCGGTCGATTTTAAGGGATTGAGTGTCCATGAACAATAGACCCAAGCTGAAGGATAAAACTAATTAAGCAGGGATAATTACTGGAGCATTTATTTATTTATTTTTAATTTATAACAACCTTTAACACATAACACGGAATTATAGGTTTTGATGAGAATGTTAAATTTAATACCGACTCCCACCGGTAGCCAGTGTAGCTGATTCATATACAATGAGAGGTGATCAGATTTTGAAGTCTTGCGGCGTTGTTTTGAGCGATTTGAAGTCTATCAAGAGCTGCTATAAAATTGCTAAGTCTACTAAATTAAGTGTAGCTAATTTACACTCAATTAAGAAATACATGTACATGCATATACACATTTTTTTTTAGTGTTACGGCAGATAATGGGTAATAACGCCAGTAAAGGTAAGATGACTAATATAATATATATATAATTAAAATTAATGATGGCAAAAGAAAATGTTTAAAAAATGCCAAAAGAGCCGTTACCACTGAAAACGTTAGCATTGTTTTATAAGTAAATCTTTAATTTCAATTATATATTATCAAAGAGTTGTATTAATTAACTATTCTTCTATAGAAAAAAAAGCTTACAAATGCCTACTGTAATTAACTATTCTTCTATTTAAATAAAAGGTTGCAAATGCCTTGAGAAAGTACTATTGTTTAATTGTCAACATGTTTCTTCTGAGCTTGTCAAGACATAAAATAACAAGGACGTGACGTTATGGAAGAATACACATACAATGATATAATAATTATGAATTAGATATATAGCATAATACCCCCCCCCCCCACACACACACGCAGATTTATTAGGAGTACTGTCAAAAAGCAGAAGTAAGCAAGATGTACAAAAGGCAGAAAAGGGATAGATGGGGCTGTGACATATTCAATTTTTGTTAACACATGCTGTATGTAGTTCTTTACATTTGTGAATCTTGGGTAAACCATAGATATTGCTCGTTTTCACATTAACCTCTTGTAAGAATTTGATATACCCTTTTTTGAGATGCCATATTCAGATCTCATGAAAATGAGTTTGAAGGAACAATATTTTATTGACAAATTTAAACCCAAATTAAACATTTTAAAATAATTACAATATTATGCAATATATATCTACTTCATTATTATTATATTATTGTATGTTAATTCTTCCATAACGTCATTCAATCGAAACGTCGCTTAGTAATAAGCAGTAATTGTATTCCATAGAATTGTGACCTGTATATAAATAAGATGTTTGAAAAGAAAACAAACCACATATAGTAGAATCTGTATGGGCAGCCACTCGTATTCAGCAACATCTCCTTGTAAGCGATCACAATAATTCCCCCCCCCCACGTAAACAGTCTATTGTTTCATCTCTTTATTCAACGGTCACTCCTTTAACGCTGCCATTGTTGAATGATACCATCTTGTTGTTCTTCGTAACACCCCCGCTAATCCCATGAGTAGTAATCAATTAACTGGACTCCCACTGATCAGGTAAAAAGAAACGTGAAAATAACAATTAACCCGGGATTATCTGTTAATCTTTTGTTTTATTAAACGACTAACCTGATCATTGTTTTCACACGTAACGGAACATTATTTGATACTGATTGAATCAACTGAAAGTAACGACGAAAAGCCGAGTTTTGTCACGATTATCTAGTATCTCTTTGTATTTCAAGTTTGCGCTTCCAGTTCCATCGGAACTTCTTCATACTGATTTAAAAAACTGGAAATTTGAAGGTTGTGATATTCTCCCTTTAATTCGACTCCGACTGCAAAGTCTAACTTACTAAATACCTATTTAATAATTATCAACATCCAATTTAGAAATATATACACATTTTGTTTTTTAGCTACTGGAAACCGTGGGGGTAAGTTTAGTAATATTATATAACAGAACAGTGACCGCCCTAGTCATTCGCCAATGACGACACCTACTTTTATTGGCGAATAAAGTGATGATTCTGGCGAAAATTTTGGCGAATGAATTTTGGAGAGTGTTATTTCGTAAATCTATTAATATTAAACTTGAAATCTTTTCGTTCAACGCTTCTTTGATCATTCGATGGAGTGTCTATTTTTAGTACAATTTAATTACTCTAGTCTCAATCGTACAAGTCGCAAATGTCACGCATTAAAACGACTGAAAGATCAAGTCACGAAAATTACGCCCCTTTTGTGTGGCACTGCATTGTTTACATTCGCTTCGCTACAAGTTTCGGTGTATTCCTGCGAAGGCGCAGTTACAGAGCGTGACCAAAATTAATCCTTCCCGCGAAGGCGCAGTTATCGACTTGTCGGCTTTCTTTTGAAGAGAGACATGTTGCCACTAGAACCCAATTAACGGTGTTAAAGATTTTATGAATTTCTGTTCAATCTGAATTTTATTCTCCAATTGGCAACTAATGATTAAAATGATGCAGGGGGACAGGAACCAACAAGGAAGAGGCATAAATATACCGAAATCCAAAGCCAGCTCCAGGAATTAAAAGGAAGACACGATGAAGAAGAATTGAGTTTAATCGAGTATTTCGACAGAGTCTGACGGTGACTTATTTGGCGTAATTAAACTAAATTGTTATAGTATAGTTATGTTTTTATTTATTTGGCTAAATTATTCATAGTATAGTTATGTTTTTATTTCTTAATTGGCGAATTTTTTGTCTTTGTCTAGTTATGATTTAATACTTATACCCTAAATGATGCTAAAATGTTGGTTAATTAGTTACAGTGGGGATTATGAAAGCGTAAATTCTTATCATAACAATCTATAACACCATTGTTACGTTTTTAATCCATTTTAATCCCTAGGAGCTGGATTCCCGCGAAGTCGTCGAAAACGACCTCTTTTAATCCGTTGCCGTCAATAACTGCGCCTTCACGGGAATAAACTAAGTTTTCTTTACTCACAAGGATATATTTTTCCAACGATTACTTCCAAGAGTAAGAGAGTTATCTCTGACGCAAGTCCTTATTAACCGAGGTCGAGCTAATCCCGAATGACCTCACGCGTATAAAAATGGATGGACCGGAAAGTATAAATTTCGAATTTGTCAGAGCATTTGATCAGTGGTGTCTTAAAAAGAATGGTCGTGTCTTTTCTGTTATGAGGATGAACTAAATCATGTGACTGTGAAGTAATCTATCCTAAAAACATTTTTTGTTACCTGCATTCATTCTCTCAATGTGAACATTTTTTTGGACAGTCAAAGAGATAAAATAATATTTTTGTGTACACTATAGTTTTATTTTTAATTAGCAAACATATGAATAAAAATGATATAAAATATTTGGCTAAAACTTTCTGAATTGGCTAATAAAATTTTGATTTGGGTAAAAATTTGGCTAAAGGTTTGAGGAGTCTAGGGCGGTCACTGACCGAACTATCGTAAAGCTGCACTGCTCTGTTTCACGCTAAATATGAAAAGAGGCAATCTCCCATTCAGACCAATGTAGCAGTCTGTGCTGTCCTACTAATTGACTATTATATCTGATTGATATTTAATAAGATATATTTTCATGAATTAAAGATAACATCTAACAAAGTTGTGTTGTATATTTGCATCTTTGGATATCAGTCTTGATTTACCAAAGTGTTATGACAGTTACGTTCTATTTTTCAGAAATTAGGGTGGTTTTGGTCGGGAAAACTGGTGAGGGTAAAAGTGCATTAGGCAACAGCTTACTGAAGAAGAAATATTTTAAATCGTCAGTTTCGTGTACATCGGTTACATCCACGTGTGATATCGGTTACCGGGATATACAGAATGGCGAGAGGTTGGCTGTAATTGACACACCGGGTTTATTCGATAATCGGTTTTCCAATACACACACATCAAAAGAATTGGTTCGCTGCGTTTCTCTTGCATGCCCAGGGCCACACGCCTTCTTGTTTGTTCTGGGCATTGGTAGATTTACCCAGGAAGAACTAGATACGGTAGACCATCTACAAAAATTGTTTGGAGACGATGTATCTCGCTTCGTTATCATTGTCTTTAACCATAAAGACGCATTACAGGCTGATGGAATGACACTTAAAGAATATATAAAGTCATCACCACCAAAGCTGCAAAGTCTGATCGAGAAATGTGAGCGCCGAATAACAGCGATTAACAACCGTGTTCAGCCTGGATCGAATGACCGCGATGTTAATGCAATTATAAGTTTAGTTGAACAGGTCATACGTTCTAACGGAGGTAACCACTACACGGAAGCAATGTTTGAAGCAGCCGAGAAGGTTTTCCAAACGCAACTAGAGGAAATGAGAGCAGAATTGTACAGACTACGTCTACTGCTAAAGGAGTATGAGATAGAAGAGAGGACTAAAAAACGGATCGCAGAGAATGATGGTATTCTAGTAACATTTGCTCATGGTATAGAAAATACATTAACCAAAACTGGTCAATCACTTCAAGCTAGATGGAATGCTGTAACTAGCAAGTTCGTTTAAATAACAAGGCATTGTTGATGTCTTAACTTTGTAGATTTTAAAGCAGTAACTAAGTTATTTCCGTTAATGGGCGCTATATTGTATAAAACGAGTGTATAATTTCATTTTTGTGATAAAAATAGTGTAGATATTTTATATTGGTAATAAATGGTCTGTGAACCTACTGCTGGTCTGTATGTTTAATTACATCCCACTTCTACCTCGTTAATTGCCAATGGCTACCTTTGATAAAAAAAATTTCCAGTTTATATCCAATACAGGCATAAAAGTATCCGTGTATTAAAAATGAACAGTACGTTTTCCAAAATTCTAGTAACACAGGCTCAAGGTATAGCAAATACAGCAGATAAAACTGGCGCAGCAATTGCCGCTGTATGAAACGGAGTAACAAATTATTTGAGGGCTTAATTTTGTATATTTTTAAAGCATTAAATTATTTGTTTCGTTAATGATCTCTGGATTGTATAAAAAGCGTGCATAATTTCATATTTGTAATAAATAGTGTGAATATTTCATATCTTGTTATAAATGATCTGTATATTTAACTGGTCTGTATATTTAAAGTTCCAATTTCATATATGTGCATTTGAATTTCGTTATTCCACTCACTTTAATCAACGCCATGTTAATATTGAGAATTTCTCTTTAAGTATAATGTCATTAAAGTTACAATTTTATATTTTTAAGTTATATTTTTAAAATGTATTTTAAAAAAGCCCTAAAATAGATTGTATCTACAAACAGTCCTACCTTGTTAAAGATTAATCCTATAATTCACTATTGCCAGTTGAGAAATTGGCAAAAATATCATTTTCAACTTCAAAATGAAACGTTTGAAGGTCGCCATTCAATGGAGGGGAATGGGAAAACAAGAGGGGTAATTGTGCTATTATTTCTTGTGTCAGTGATTTTAATGCCTGTAAAATAATGCCCATGACCGTGTAATAGTCCGTTGACAACCTGTTAAGCAAAAGACATAGCAATAATTATGTTTTGACTTTCTTAGAAAATATGAAATTCCCGCTTTAAACCCTATACAAGAGTATATAATACAATTCCAAAGCCCAGCTTAATCGGCGCGGGGACCTAGGACTGATTATGAACCACGGGGCCCCTAACGCGACGAAAAGATTATTTCATATCCTTTTGAACAGCAAGCATGCGTATCTGACCCAATGCGAAATCTATTCAGCTCCGAAGGGCATAGAACTCTAGACGGCTAGGCCGATCACCGAGTGGAACTTCACAGAGAAGGTTGATAGTAGCTCAGTCTCCGCCCTGACGCCGCTAGACTGAATATCGTGAAACTTTCATCTCGAATTTGATTTTTTTCTTCTTCTCTTTTTGCCATGAACTGCGGGGACCACGTAACTGCGGGGCCCTGGGCCCCTCAGGCCCATGCCTATGCTGGGCTTTGTACAATCCATCAGAAAGGACAATAGCATGTTTAATTAAATCCTGGGTAACTCAATCGACCATGAAGGACAAGCTGCATGTTTAATTAAATCTTACATAACATGTTGTAACATCATACGATAATCAAATTTAACGTCAATTATTGTCAAAACACATAGTCGAGAGAGAGGTTTAATGTCCACTCGACACAAACTAGGTCATTTCGGGACTAACATATGGGTTAATATTATTTCTATAATTCGCTTGCGCGTATAGTCTTTAGCATGGGAGGAACCCGGAGAAAACATACGTGGTTGGACAGGCGACCCTACCCTTAGTCACGTACCACGCCAGTTGACTCAATGACAAGTATTAAGCAAGCTAATATTCCAAAGTGCCTACATCATCTCGTGTTGTACGACAAATGAAATGAAACCACGTCAGTAGACTCTTCTGCTCCAACTCGACTAATGCAGACGAGGTAAGGTAGTCGTGTACAGGAAATGACACTATGGCCCGTATTTTCGAACAGTGTCTAAAATAATCCGTGATTAGGTCTATATTTAGAAATTAGTTGTTGACTAAGTTTGGTATTCTCAAAAGTAAGATTAGCTAATCTTTGACTATAAAGTTTTGTAATCAACGATTAAAATTCAAGGTTTAACTTTGATTATAATTAATCATTTAATCAATGATTATATATAATCAGTGATTAAAAAGGCCTTTATCATTGATAAGGGGCCCAATTACAGGAAGTAGATTAGAAAAGTACATGTTTTAGAACAGTTTTCCCGCCCTAGAGTCTGTGACATTACTTTTTGGGTCCACAAAGTCAAAGGGTTTCATATGGGTGGGCAGGGAAGAAATAAATTTTATAAAAAAAGAAAGTCAAGTAAAATAGATAGCTCGGATATGTATAGTATTCGAAATAAAATGGAAGTTACTGCTGAGCCCAAGCTGAGCCAAGGGATACGGGCAGATGCCATACGGTGTGCGATGAGGGCAATTTTGCCTGGGCACCGGCACGACGACTCGCCGTTACTTACACCAAATTCTAACTGCCAAGGGTTGTTTTACGCGCGCTCCAATGTGTGCACAGTACTTCGGTTTGTTATCCGATCCAAACGACTCCACCTTGTCCCCTGCAAGGCTCTTCATCCTATACACCACCGTGGCTCCGTTTTAGTAATCGAAATATGGATTTTTGTTACTAATATCAAAGTGAGTCACATTTGTTCTCTTGACGCAACAGAAGCACAGGAAATTGTATGCCCCCTCTTTTCTAGTAATCCCAAATTATCACCATTTGTCTATTTGCATACACTTGCTATATCTGTATTCTTTATTTATTGATCCGCTTTTAATACTACACTTTCCCAAATTGTAGTGGGATTTGGTTGGTTTGTTTTTGTATATGGGCCATTTTAGAAAATTATAATGTAATCATTATTTATTACAAAGATTTGCGAGTTGTTAGACCTATTGAGACAATTTGCATTTTGTTATATACAATTGTTGAACTAAGTGACAAACATATTAAATGTCATTTAGCAACATTAATTATCGTATAAAAATGTGAAATATTGATTTACATTTATCAAGTTTCAAAGAACACGACTTGTCTATCGTTTCTTAAATCTCTTACATCGGAAACATTGCTAGAACAGCTAGAACTAAGAATGTAACAAATTCTTTTTTATTGACAAAAAGAAAACCTGTGTGGACACCTTGAAAAAAAAATGATAAAGATTATGCTAAACCAAAAGAAACGTTTGACTTTTCTACTTTGTATACTATTACTATGCTTCAATATTTCTATTGGTTCTTTCATGTATTCAGTACTAGGTTTGAAATTCATTCCCAGAGTTTAGGGTCATGAGACACAAAAGCTTATTGATTTTCAACAATTTCCGATAATTACCTCCAGAGTTATGGCCCTTGATCACTTTGGAAAATCTTGTGGACGCTCCATGGGCTAAATCTTATATCCAATCGCTTTTAAATTTATACACAGTGTTTAAGGCGAGGAGACGGAGGGACCTATTTATTGCTGATCTTTACTACTAGAGTTATTGCCCTTAATCACTTTTGAAAACCTTGTGTATGCTCTTGAAGCTACAGTTGGTATCCGATTGACTTTAGAGAGAGAGAGAGAGAGAGAGAGAGAGAGAGAGATGGATTTAACGTCCACTCAACACAAACTAGGTCATCTCGGGACTAACATATGGTTTGATTTTATTTCAATAATTCGCTTGCGCGTAGGGGTCTTTAGCAGTGGGAGGAAACCGGGGTGCCCGGAGGAAACCCACAAAGTTGAGAAGGCGCCCCTATCTCCATGCCACATACGCTCACACCAGGGCTCGAAACCACAGCCGCAAGCCAGAGGTGACCGGCCAGCTAGAGGTCGAAGCGCGGCACTCTAGACCACTAGGCCATCCCAACCCCCCGATTGACTTTAGATTTATACACAATGTTTAAGGTCAAGAGCTGAGGGGAAGTCCGTTTACGATAATTACTGTCAGGGTTATGGCCCTTCAATCCTTTGAAAAATTTGTGGACTGTCTAGAGGCTAGAGTTATTATCTGATTGACTTTAATTTTATACACAGTGTGTATAACAGGTGGGATTAAAAGCACACCACCTGACTCGGTGAAGGCCTTGTGATCTTTTAACTCGCTGAACCACTGCCCCCGCCCCCCCCCCCCCACAAGTCGCTTTTCACGAAACAATATCACCACTATTTCTTAGAAAATAGAGATGCACTGTGTCAGCAATAGGCCAGTACCCGCTTAAAAGACCACCCATGCAAGAACTAAACAAGGCTAGACTTGGTATGCAGTAATGACGGGTTTCAACCATAATAACTTTATATAGATATCATTTACTTCATGAAAATGTTTGTTTTGCCGACTATAAATAGTTTTTGTTGAAATGACATCGCTTCCGGTGATAATTAAGATGTTTAATTAGTTTTATGAAATTACATGGTGGAAATGTTATGAAAATTGAGTAATAATTGACAAAAGGTGACTTCTCGAAAATCGTCCATTTCTAAGCAATTTAACAAGTTAAACAGTTTATATATTTACGCTATCATATTAAAAAGTCTGAAGAGTTTCCGGCGGAACTGAAAGCGCTAGCTTTAAATATGTAGTTTGTTTTCTTTTCAAAAATCTTATTTATTTATATATGACCTGATAGCTGTTTCCACAACACCTACAAGTACAATTCCAAATTTTCCCTTTTTATAAAATGAAAGTTGATGACACCACGAAATGGACAAAACTGGATATGCCGACATGGCCTCTTCTTTAGGGGATGATACCCGTTCCTTTTCCACAATAAAAATGAAATGGGTTTAACGTCCTACTGTTCTGCTCCTTACCTGGGCTAATGAAGACGGGTTTCCAGGATAAAGAAGAAGTGGTCTGTGGAATTTAAACTCGTGTCCTGTAAAGTTATCAATAGCAGCCATTCAAGAAAACGTTACCCGGGTGCATGACATAATGTCGGCTGATGGTGTTCACTAGACAAATTTCGAGTGTTGGGCATCTTTCATGATGTGGCCACTAAACATATTGCTAGTGTTGGGGAGAAGGTTGAGCCTATTATCGCCAACGAGATAGGAATGACAAAATTTGATTTTCGGCAAGATGTGTACCAAAGCTTTTGACTATGGATCAGAAACCTGTCAGATCCCCGATGTCCTGTGAAGATTTGCGCTGGTTTGAATCAGAACCTGTTACTTTTTTGGACAGGTCTGACATCCACCTGTTTCCAAAAATGAAAAAGAAACGAGCCGGTCGACATTTCCCTGCGACTATTTTAGGGCGGGTGAAGAAACTTTCTTTCTGACTGGCATGCCGCGCTTTGCAACATCGTCGGCACGAGTGTAGGATTATTAATGGAAAACATCGACTTTCACAGATAAACTGAGAACAGTACAACCACCCCACATAATAGGTCATATGTTTTCTTTTATTGAGCAAACGATTCAGGCCGTCTGACACAGATTATAAATGCAAATTAAGTTTTCAGAATAATCCTCGAGATAGCGTGTTCTGGTAGACTAAATGGCGACTTATTCTGGTGAAATAATGTATTATAGGATATTTTAATAATATAAACTATTGCATTTAATAATATTACTTTTTACAGTACATAACATTCGACTGAGCAACGAAGACATCTATGAGGGAAATTGTGTCCGGAAAGCGGCGCCAAAGCCCATTCGTTATGTCGAATTCTAACTATCAAGGGTTCTTTTAACGTGGATGCCAATGTGTAAACGGTTTCGCGGTTTGTCGCGCTCATCCAAATGACAATACCCTGTCCCCTGCCAGGCCCTCTGTTCTCCGCAATATTGACATGGGTGAACCTTCTTAGCCAACACCGGGATCGAAACTTGGACCCCCAGACTAGCGAGCCAACGCAATACCTACTGAACCACCGCGACTCAAGAAATTATATAGAAATTGGGCGTACAGGTACTGGGAACAGAATAATGTATTATAAATGGCACTGATATATAAAGAGAGATCATTAATATTGCAGAAGAAATTTATTATTATTCAAAAATTAAAAAGATACACGTAACTCTCTTGAGCATAAGTGATATTTAAAATGTCTATAAAAAGGTCAATGACGAACAGGATCTAATATTTTGAAGAGATGCTTGGGCACAAAAATAACAGATTACCAAATGAACATAAATGTTCATAACATCCTGTTCACAAACACAGGTCCGTTGTGGGATTTCTTTTTGGAATATAAACCCAGACAGATACGCGTAATAATAATAATAATATCGTCATTTACAAAGCGCGTTAATACTGAAGAAATCAGTTTCTAATGCGCTGTTGGTTTTTATATTCACTGATTATTTACAGATCGGGAATTTGAAATGAGATGTTTTAAGTTGAGATTTAAAATGACCCACAGGCAAGGGCCAGCATAAGAAAAGACACGTTTTCCAATTTGTAAGTTTTGCCTGGAGATTTTAAAAGATATTTTTTTTTTTTTTGGGGGGGGGGGTGCTACTGGTAGTATAGGGTTATTTAAGACGTTTTGTATAAGATGGAGCTTAGCCGTTTAACGCTTTTAAAACGAAAAGGAGTAACTTGAACTTAATTTTATGATGAATTGGGAGCCAATGTAAAGATTGCAATACAGGGGAGATGTGTTTATGTTTTCTAGTTTTAGTGAGGAGTCGAGCTGCTGAGTTTTGAAGATGTTGTAGTTTGTTATTCTGATAGTCTGGTAAGCCATATAGTAAACCATTATGGTAATCTAGTTTAGTTGCGTGAATGAGCTTTTCGTTATTTTCATAATTGAGTGCGCGTTCGATCTTTCCAATTCGATGTATATGACAGAAGGCGGTGGAACACATACTCTGTATGCAACAATATTGAGCTTTATGGGTTCCTGAAATTATTTCTTTATCAAAATTAACTATACATGGTGGTGGGGGGGGGTTATTTAACCTAGCTGCAAAATTCCACGTGTTTTCCATTTTATCAAATAGTGTACACGGAACACCTGAGAGCAAATGATCTAGTCTTGATAAACGTTTAGGTTGCCTCATTTATGATACATTTTATAATTTGTTTAAGTGGCATTTAGTAAATAAATGAGAATAATAACACACAACACAGTGACTAAGAGATTTAAATCTGGCAATGTGTCGACGAGGGTTTTCTCGTCTTCCTAAAGTAACTTGTATTCCTTGTCATATCAAATTATCTATAACGGACAGAAACATACAGTTGGGTATTTGTACTTCAAAATAATATGATATTTAGGAATTATGATAATACATTATAATATTTGCTAATAATGTTTACGAATTGCTTCGCTTGGTGACATTTTATGCATGTCTATTTCTAAGATTCTATTCGCTTAAAATCAGTACACAATGATTGAACCTCTAAAAGTTTGGCAACATCTCTTTCGACCTCAAAGAGTCTGAAAATTTAAGTTTGCCCCACTCACATGGGTGAAATAAAACAACACACAGCGACTCACAGGATGTGGGTGTGTGATACCGTCAATTTGTGCCAGAATCAAACCAACCATACACCATTTTGTAGGTATTGAATTGGAGAATGTGAAAACAACAATAATTCAATATTCAAAATTTCCTCCTTGTGACTCATTATGCCAGCACGGGTCACGCATATTGGATTAGGTTTAATTGGTATGGAAGACCAAAATGCTCTTTATTCGGTGTTCTTAGTTCTTAATTCATAGTCCTTAATTCTTACTTCTACATTTGTTGTCGTATTTCGACATTTCCTAGAATTATGAAGATTGTATTTAATGGAAGGTATTTATAGGCGGAGCTTAATAATGCAAGTACAGGTTTTAAGCAAGAGTATTTAATGAAAGGTATTTATGGTAAACTGTAGGAGGGACATTTGTGAATGTAGATAACATTGAATATATCTAGTATAACTATGTAAATAATCGTGAAATAAACACATTCATCCTGTGATCATTGGTGATTAAGAATACAGACTATTACTGGTAAGTAGTACCTTTTAAAGTTGTCAAAAGAATTTAAAGGGAAGCGCCAGGCGCGGATCCAGAGGGGGGGGGGGGATCCAGACCCCCCCCCCCCCCCTGCTCAGACTTGAAAATTTTTTATGCGATTTTATTGGCGATTTAGACTTTTTTTGGAATTTACCTTCCGGAAATACGTCAGAATGAACCAAATTGAATCTAATTTATCAAATTTCTCTGGGGGAGGACCCCCAAACCCCCCGTTAATCGGTTGATATCTTTAAATAACGCTAAGAAATTCTTAAACCAAAACGATGACAAAATCGAACACAGAAAAATATCACATTGACAATATCTTTATAATACGAACTAATGCCGTGAAATCTCTATGTGTTTATTTTGACTCTATTCTGGACGTGAATAAATAAGGTTCGGCCAAGTGTAAAAAGATTTATTTTCAGATTCATAATATTGGATAAAATAGTCCAATCATTGATTGTAACACCTCTTAAGTGCTGCTTAACATTACTGTTACATCAACATCTGTAATTTACATTTGTAAAATTTACTCTAAAATAGATTTTTTTTAAAAAACAAAGCAACCCGGATAATAATCAATACTAAACCAAATAAACATATGACACCAATTCTGAAAGATCTCCATTGGATTCCAGTCCGTCAAAGCACCAATTTTAAAATATCGTCTTACGTATTCTGCTCTGTGTGATGATGTATTGATATGCGTGCTATGCGTCGCTGGTTAGATGTGGAATGCCCGCGACGCATTAAAACTCCCCACATTTAACGTGTGGCGCATATTCTCTTATGTTACATATTGTAATAACCGTGTGATCGTCTAGTATATATTTTATCTAAGTACTTGAGACGTTTGTCTACTAGGTACAACAATGCTACAGTTCGTTTCTACATTTTATATCAATTCTGGATACATAGGATACATTACAATATTTAAAATTAGCAAATCTTTCTCTCAACCCCAACTCCTGTAAGCGTCTAACCAGCGTGGCTAGTCTCAGCAAACCATTGCTTAATATGGTCGTCTAAGAATATAATCTACATGGGTTCATTCCCTTATCACCGACTCACCGAGTTTTAGGGGAAAAAATGGTCGGTCGATTTTAAGGGATTGAGTGTCCATGAACAATAGACCCAAGCTGAAGGATAAAACTAATTAAGCAGGGATAATTACTGGAGCATTTATTTATTTATTTTTAATTTATAACAACCTTTAACACATAACACGGAATTATAGGTTTTGATGAGAATGTTAAATTTAATACCGACTCCCACCGGTAGCCAGTGTAGCTGATTCATATACAATGAGAGGTGATCAGATTTTGAAGTCTTGCGGCGTTGTTTTGAGCGATTTGAAGTCTATCAAGAGCTGCTATAAAATTGCTAAGTCTACTAAATTAAGTGTAGCTAATTTACACTCAATTAAGAAATACATGTACATGCATATACACATTTTTTTTTAGTGTTACGGCAGATAATGGGTAATAACGCCAGTAAAGGTAAGATGACTAATATAATATATATATAATTAAAATTAATGATGGCAAAAGAAAATGTTTAAAAAATGCCAAAAGAGCCGTTACCACTGAAAACGTTAGCATTGTTTTATAAGTAAATCTTTAATTTCAATTATATATTATCAAAGAGTTGTATTAATTAACTATTCTTCTATAGAAAAAAAAGCTTACAAATGCCTACTGTAATTAACTATTCTTCTATTTAAATAAAAGGTTGCAAATGCCTTGAGAAAGTACTATTGTTTAATTGTCAACATGTTTCTTCTGAGCTTGTCAAGACATAAAATAACAAGGACGTGACGTTATGGAAGAATACACATACAATGATATAATAATTATGAATTAGATATATAGCATAATACCCCCCCCCCCCACACACACACGCAGATTTATTAGGAGTACTGTCAAAAAGCAGAAGTAAGCAAGATGTACAAAAGGCAGAAAAGGGATAGATGGGGCTGTGACATATTCAATTTTTGTTAACACATGCTGTATGTAGTTCTTTACATTTGTGAATCTTGGGTAAACCATAGATATTGCTCGTTTTCACATTAACCTCTTGTAAGAATTTGATATACCCTTTTTTGAGATGCCATATTCAGATCTCATGAAAATGAGTTTGAAGGAACAATATTTTATTGACAAATTTAAACCCAAATTAAACATTTTAAAATAATTACAATATTATGCAATATATATCTACTTCATTATTATTATATTATTGTATGTTAATTCTTCCATAACGTCATTCAATCGAAACGTCGCTTAGTAATAAGCAGTAATTGTATTCCATAGAATTGTGACCTGTATATAAATAAGATGTTTGAAAAGAAAACAAACCACATATAGTAGAATCTGTATGGGCAGCCACTCGTATTCAGCAACATCTCCTTGTAAGCGATCACAATAATTCCCCCCCCCCCCCACGTAAACAGTCTATTGTTTCATCTCTTTATTCAACGGTCACTCCTTTAACGCTGCCATTGTTGAATGATACCATCTTGTTGTTCTTCGTAACACCCCCGCTAATCCCATGAGTAGTAATCAATTAACTGGACTCCCACTGATCAGGTAAAAAGAAACGTGAAAATAACAATTAACCCGGGATTATCTGTTAATCTTTTGTTTTATTAAACGACTAACCTGATCATTGTTTTCACACGTAACGGAACATTATTTGATACTGATTGAATCAACTGAAAGTAACGACGAAAAGCCGAGTTTTGTCACGATTATCTAGTATCTCTTTGTATTTCAAGTTTGTATTGGAAATTTGAAGGTTGTGATATTCTCCCTTTAATTCGACTCCGACTGCAAAGTCTAACTTACTAAATACCTATTTAATAATTATCAACATCCAATTTAGAAATATATACACATTTTGTTTTTTAGCTACTGGAAACCGTGGGGGTAAGTTTAGTAATATTATATAACAGAACAGTGACCGCCCTAGTCATTCGCCAATGACGACACCTACTTTTATTGGCGAATAAAGTGATGATTCTGGCGAAAATTTTGGCGAATGAATTTTGGAGAGTGTTATTTCGTAAATCTATTAATATTAAACTTGAAATCTTTTCGTTCAACGCTTCTTTGATCATTCGATGGAGTGTCTATTTTTAGTACAATTTAATTACTCTAGTCTCAATCGTACAAGTCGCAAATGTCACGCATTAAAACGACTGAAAGATCAAGTCACGAAAATTACGCCCCTTTTGTGTGGCACTGCATTGTTTACATTCGCTTCGCTACAAGTTTCGGTGTATTCCTGCGAAGGCGCAGTTACAGAGCGTGACCAAAATTAATCCTTCCCGCGAAGGCGCAGTTATCGACTTGTCGGCTTTCTTTTGAAGAGAGACATGTTGCCACTAGAACCCAATTAACGGTGTTAAAGATTTTATGAATTTCTGTTCAATCTGAATTTTATTCTCCAATTGGCAACTAATGATTAAAATGATGCAGGGGGACAGGAACCAACAAGGAAGAGGCATAAATATACCGAAATCCAAAGCCAGCTCCAGGAATTAAAAGGAAGACACGATGAAGAAGAATTGAGTTTAATCGAGTATTTCGACAGAGTCTGACGGTGACTTATTTGGCGTAATTAAACTAAATTGTTATAGTATAGTTATGTTTTTATTTATTTGGCTAAATTATTCATAGTATAGTTATGTTTTTATTTCTTAATTGGCGAATTTTTTGTCTTTGTCTAGTTATGATTTAATACTTATACCCTAAATGATGCTAAAATGTTGGTTAATTAGTTACAGTGGGGATTATGAAAGCGTAAATTCTTATCATAACAATCTATAACACCATTGTTACGTTTTTAATCCATTTTAATCCCTAGGAGCTGGATTCCCGCGAAGTCGTCGAAAACGACCTCTTTTAATCCGTTGCCGTCAATAACTGCGCCTTCACGGGAATAAACTAAGTTTTCTTTACTCACAAGGATATATTTTTCCAACGATTACTTCCAAGAGTAAGAGAGTTATCTCTGACGCAAGTCCTTATTAACCGAGGTCGAGCTAATCCCGAATGACCTCACGCGTATAAAAATGGATGGACCGGAAAGTATAAATTTCGAATTTGTCAGAGCATTTGATCAGTGGTGTCTTAAAAAGAATGGTCGTGTCTTTTCTGTTATGAGGATGAACTAAATCATGTGACTGTGAAGTAATCTATCCTAAAAACATTTTTTGTTACCTGCATTCATTCTCTCAATGTGAACATTTTTTTGGACAGTCAAAGAGATAAAATAATATTTTTGTGTACACTATAGTTTTATTTTTAATTAGCAAACATATGAATAAAAATGATATAAAATATTTGGCTAAAACTTTCTGAATTGGCTAATAAAATTTTGATTTGGGTAAAAATTTGGCTAAAGGTTTGAGGAGTCTAGGGCGGTCACTGACCGAACTATCGTAAAGCTGCACTGCTCTGTTTCACGCTAAATATGAAAAGAGGCAATCTCCCATTCAGACCAATGTAGCAGTCTGTGCTGTCCTACTAATTGACTATTATATCTGATTGATATTTAATAAGATATATTTTCATGAATTAAAGATAACATCTAACAAAGTTGTGTTGTATATTTGCATCTTTGGATATCAGTCTTGATTTACCAAAGTGTTATGACAGTTACGTTCTATTTTTCAGAAATTAGGGTGGTTTTGGTCGGGAAAACTGGTGAGGGTAAAAGTGCATTAGGCAACAGCTTACTGAAGAAGAAATATTTTAAATCGTCAGTTTCGTGTACATCGGTTACATCCACGTGTGATATCGGTTACCGGGATATACAGAATGGCGAGAGGTTGGCTGTAATTGACACACCGGGTTTATTCGATAATCGGTTTTCCAATACACACACATCAAAAGAATTGGTTCGCTGCGTTTCTCTTGCATGCCCAGGGCCACACGCCTTCTTGTTTGTTCTGGGCATTGGTAGATTTACCCAGGAAGAACTAGATACGGTAGACCATCTACAAAAATTGTTTGGAGACGATGTATCTCGCTTCGTTATCATTGTCTTTAACCATAAAGACGCATTACAGGCTGATGGAATGACACTTAAAGAATATATAAAGTCATCACCACCAAAGCTGCAAAGTCTGATCGAGAAATGTGAGCGCCGAATAACAGCGATTAACAACCGTGTTCAGCCTGGATCGAATGACCGCGATGTTAATGCAATTATAAGTTTAGTTGAACAGGTCATACGTTCTAACGGAGGTAACCACTACACGGAAGCAATGTTTGAAGCAGCCGAGAAGGTTTTCCAAACGCAACTAGAGGAAATGAGAGCAGAATTGTACAGACTACGTCTACTGCTAAAGGAGTATGAGATAGAAGAGAGGACTAAAAAACGGATCGCAGAGAATGATGGTATTCTAGTAACATTTGCTCATGGTATAGAAAATACATTAACCAAAACTGGTCAATCACTTCAAGCTAGATGGAATGCTGTAACTAGCAAGTTCGTTTAAATAACAAGGCATTGTTGATGTCTTAACTTTGTAGATTTTAAAGCAGTAACTAAGTTATTTCCGTTAATGGGCGCTATATTGTATAAAACGAGTGTATAATTTCATTTTTGTGATAAAAATAGTGTAGATATTTTATATTGGTAATAAATGGTCTGTGAACCTACTGCTGGTCTGTATGTTTAATTACATCCCACTTCTACCTCGTTAATTGCCAATGGCTACCTTTGATAAAAAAAATTTCCAGTTTATATCCAATACAGGCATAAAAGTATCCGTGTATTAAAAATGAACAGTACGTTTTCCAAAATTCTAGTAACACAGGCTCAAGGTATAGCAAATACAGCAGATAAAACTGGCGCAGCAATTGCCGCTGTATGAAACGGAGTAACAAATTATTTGAGGGCTTAATTTTGTATATTTTTAAAGCATTAAATTATTTGTTTCGTTAATGATCTCTGGATTGTATAAAAAGCGTGCATAATTTCATATTTGTAATAAATAGTGTGAATATTTCATATCTTGTTATAAATGATCTGTATATTTAACTGGTCTGTATATTTAAAGTTCCAATTTCATATATGTGCATTTGAATTTCGTTATTCCACTCACTTTAATCAACGCCATGTTAATATTGAGAATTTCTCTTTAAGTATAATGTCATTAAAGTTACAATTTTATATTTTTAAGTTATATTTTTAAAATGTATTTTAAAAAAGCCCTAAAATAGATTGTATCTACAAACAGTCCTACCTTGTTAAAGATTAATCCTATAATTCACTATTGCCAGTTGAGAAATTGGCAAAAATATCATTTTCAACTTCAAAATGAAACGTTTGAAGGTCGCCATTCAATGGAGGGGAATGGGAAAACAAGAGGGGTAATTGTGCTATTATTTCTTGTGTCAGTGATTTTAATGCCTGTAAAATAATGCCCATGACCGTGTAATAGTCCGTTGACAACCTGTTAAGCAAAAGACATAGCAATAATTATGTTTTGACTTTCTTAGAAAATATGAAATTCCCGCTTTAAACCCTATACAAGAGTATATAATACAATTCCAAAGCCCAGCTTAATCGGCGCGGGGACCTAGGACTGATTATGAACCACGGGGCCCCTAACGCGACGAAAAGATTATTTCATATCCTTTTGAACAGCAAGCATGCGTATCTGACCCAATGCGAAATCTATTCAGCTCCGAAGGGCATAGAACTCTAGACGGCTAGGCCGATCACCGAGTGGAACTTCACAGAGAAGGTTGATAGTAGCTCAGTCTCCGCCCTGACGCCGCTAGACTGAATATCGTGAAACTTTCATCTCGAATTTGATTTTTTTCTTCTTCTCTTTTTGCCATGAACTGCGGGGACCACGTAACTGCGGGGCCCTGGGCCCCTCAGGCCCATGCCTATGCTGGGCTTTGTACAATCCATCAGAAAGGACAATAGCATGTTTAATTAAATCCTGGGTAACTCAATCGACCATGAAGGACAAGCTGCATGTTTAATTAAATCTTACATAACATGTTGTAACATCATACGATAATCAAATTTAACGTCAATTATTGTCAAAACACATAGTCGAGAGAGAGGTTTAATGTCCACTCGACACAAACTAGGTCATTTCGGGACTAACATATGGGTTAATATTATTTCTATAATTCGCTTGCGCGTATAGTCTTTAGCATGGGAGGAACCCGGAGAAAACATACGTGGTTGGACAGGCGACCCTACCCTTAGTCACGTACCACGCCAGTTGACTCAATGACAAGTATTAAGCAAGCTAATATTCCAAAGTGCCTACATCATCTCGTGTTGTACGACAAATGAAATGAAACCACGTCAGTAGACTCTTCTGCTCCAACTCGACTAATGCAGACGAGGTAAGATAGTCGTGTACAGGAAATGACACTATGGCCCGTATTTTCGAACAGTGTCTAAAATAATCCGTGATTAGGTCTATATTTAGAAATTAGTTGTTGACTAAGTTTGGTATTCTCAAAAGTAAGATTAGCTAATCTTTGACTATAAAGTTTTGTAATCAACGATTAAAATTCAAGGTTTAACTTTGATTATAATTAATCATTTAATCAATGATTATATATAATCAGTGATTAAAAAGGCCTTTATCATTGATAAGGGGCCCAATTACAGGAAGTAGATTAGAAAAGTACATGTTTTAGAACAGTTTTCCCGCCCTAGAGTCTGTGACATTACTTTTTGGGTCCACAAAGTCAAAGGGTTTCATATGGGTGGGCAGGGAAGAAATAAATTTTATAAAAAAAGAAAGTCAAGTAAAATAGATAGCTCGGATATGTATAGTATTCGAAATAAAATGGAAGTTACTGCTGAGCCCAAGCTGAGCCAAGGGATACGGGCAGATGCCATACGGTGTGCGATGAGGGCAATTTTGCCTGGGCACCGGCACGACGACTCGCCGTTACTTACACCAAATTCTAACTGCCAAGGGTTGTTTTACGCGCGCTCCAATGTGTGCACAGTACTTCGGTTTGTTATCCGATCCAAACGACTCCACCTTGTCCCCTGCAAGGCTCTTCATCCTATACACCACCGTGGCTCCGTTTTAGTAATCGAAATATGGATTTTTGTTACTAATATCAAAGTGAGTCACATTTGTTCTCTTGACGCAACAGAAGCACAGGAAATTGTATGCCCCCTCTTTTCTAGTAATCCCAAATTATCACCATTTGTCTATTTGCATACACTTGCTATATCTGTATTCTTTATTTATTGATCCGCTTTTAATACTACACTTTCCCAAATTGTAGTGGGATTTGGTTGGTTTGTTTTTGTATATGGGCCATTTTAGAAAATTATAATGTAATCATTATTTATTACAAAGATTTGCGAGTTGTTAGACCTATTGAGACAATTTGCATTTTGTTATATACAATTGTTGAACTAAGTGACAAACATATTAAATGTCATTTAGCAACATTAATTATCGTATAAAAATGTGAAATATTGATTTACATTTATCAAGTTTCAAAGAACACGACTTGTCTATCGTTTCTTAAATCTCTTACATCGGAAACATTGCTAGAACAGCTAGAACTAAGAATGTAACAAATTCTTTTTTATTGACAAAAAGAAAACCTGTGTGGACACCTTGAAAAAAAAATGATAAAGATTATGCTAAACCAAAAGAAACGTTTGACTTTTCTACTTTGTATACTATTACTATGCTTCAATATTTCTATTGGTTCTTTCATGTATTCAGTACTAGGTTTGAAATTCATTCCCAGAGTTTAGGGTCATGAGACACAAAAGCTTATTGATTTTCAACAATTTCCGATAATTACCTCCAGAGTTATGGCCCTTGATCACTTTGGAAAATCTTGTGGACGCTCCATGGGCTAAATCTTATATCCAATCGCTTTTAAATTTATACACAGTGTTTAAGGCGAGGAGACGGAGGGACCTATTTATTGCTGATCTTTACTACTAGAGTTATTGCCCTTAATCACTTTTGAAAACCTTGTGTATGCTCTTGAAGCTACAGTTGGTATCCGATTGACTTTAGAGAGAGAGAGAGAGAGAGAGATGGATTTAACGTCCACTCAACACAAACTAGGTCATCTCGGGACTAACATATGGTTTGATTTTATTTCAATAATTCGCTTGCGCGTAGGGGTCTTTAGCAGTGGGAGGAAACCGGGGTGCCCGGAGGAAACCCACAAAGTTGAGAAGGCGCCCCTATCTCCATGCCACATACGCTCACACCAGGGCTCGAAACCACAGCCGCAAGCCAGAGGTGACCGGCCAGCTAGAGGTCGAAGCGCGGCACTCTAGACCACTAGGCCATCCCAACCCCCCGATTGACTTTAGATTTATACACAATGTTTAAGGTCAAGAGCTGAGGGGAAGTCCGTTTACGATAATTACTGTCAGGGTTATGGCCCTTCAATCCTTTGAAAAATTTGTGGACTGTCTAGAGGCTAGAGTTATTATCTGATTGACTTTAATTTTATACACAGTGTGTATAACAGGTGGGATTAAAAGCACACCACCTGACTCGGTGAAGGCCTTGTGATCTTTTAACTCGCTGAACCACTGCCCCCGCCCCCCCCCCACAAGTCGCTTTTCACGAAACAATATCACCACTATTTCTTAGAAAATAGAGATGCACTGTGTCAGCAATAGGCCAGTACCCGCTTAAAAGACCACCCGTGCAAGAACTAAACAAGGCTAGACTTGGTATGCAGTAATGACGGGTTTCAACCATAATAACTTTATATAGATATCATTTACTTCATGAAAATGTTTGTTTTGCCGACTATAAATAGTTTTTGTTGAAATGACATCGCTTCCGGTGATAATTAAGATGTTTAATTAGTTTTATGAAATTACATGGTGGAAATGTTATGAAAATTGAGTAATAATTGACAAAAGGTGACTTCTCGAAAATCGTCCATTTCTAAGCAATTTAACAAGTTAAACAGTTTATATATTTACGCTATCATATTAAAAAGTCTGAAGAGTTTCCGGCGGAACTGAAAGCGCTAGCTTTAAATATGTAGTTTGTTTTCTTTTCAAAAATCTTATTTATTTATATATGACCTGATAGCTGTTTCCACAACACCTACAAGTACAATTCCAAATTTTCCCTTTTTATAAAATGAAAGTTGATGACACCACGAAATGGACAAAACTGGATATGCCGACATGGCCTCTTCTTTAGGGGATGATACCCGTTCCTTTTCCACAATAAAAATGAAATGGGTTTAACGTCCTACTGTTCTGCTCCTTACCTGGGCTAATGAAGACGGGTTTCCAGGATAAAGAAGAAGTGGTCTGTGGAATTTAAACTCGTGTCCTGTAAAGTTATCAATAGCAGCCATTCAAGAAAACGTTACCCGGGTGCATGACATAATGTCGGCTGATGGTGTTCACTAGACAAATTTCGAGTGTTGGGCATCTTTCATGATGTGGCCACTAAACATATTGCTAGTGTTGGGGAGAAGGTTGAGCCTATTATCGCCAACGAGATAGGAATGACAAAATTTGATTTTCGGCAAGATGTGTACCAAAGCTTTTGACTATGGATCAGAAACCTGTCAGATCCCCGATGTCCTGTGAAGATTTGCGCTGGTTTGAATCAGAACCTGTTACTTTTTTGGACAGGTCTGACATCCACCTGTTTCCAAAAATGAAAAAGAAACGAGCCGGTCGACATTTCCCTGCGACTATTTTAGGGCGGGTGAAGAAACTTTCTTTCTGACTGGCATGCCGCGCTTTGCAACATCGTCGGCACGAGTGTAGGATTATTAATGGAAAACATCGACTTTCACAGATAAACTGAGAACAGTACAACCACCCCACATAATAGGTCATATGTTTTCTTTTATTGAGCAAACGATTCAGGCCGTCTGACACAGATTATAAATGCAAATTAAGTTTTCAGAATAATCCTCGAGATAGCGTGTTCTGGTAGACTAAATGGCGACTTATTCTGGTGAAATAATGTATTATAGGATATTTTAATAATATAAACTATTGCATTTAATAATATTACTTTTTACAGTACATAACATTCGACTGAGCAACGAAGACATCTATGAGGGAAATTGTGTCCGGAAAGCGGCGCCAAAGCCCATTCGTTATGTCGAATTCTAACTATCAAGGGTTCTTTTAACGTGGATGCCAATGTGTAAACGGTTTCGCGGTTTGTCGCGCTCATCCAAATGACAATACCCTGTCCCCTGCCAGGCCCTCTGTTCTCCGCAATATTGACATGGGTGAACCTTCTTAGCCAACACCGGGATCGAAACTTGGACCCCCAGACTAGCGAGCCAACGCAATACCTACTGAACCACCGCGACTCAAGAAATTATATAGAAATTGGGCGTACAGGTACTGGGAACAGAATAATGTATTATAAATGGCACTGATATATAAAGAGAGATCATTAATATTGCAGAAGAAATTTATTATTATTCAAAAATTAAAAAGATACACGTAACTCTCTTGAGCATAAGTGATATTTAAAATGTCTATAAAAAGGTCAATGACGAACAGGATCTAATATTTTGAAGAGATGCTTGGGCACAAAAATAACAGATTACCAAATGAACATAAATGTTCATAACATCCTGTTCACAAACACAGGTCCGTTGTGGGATTTCTTTTTGGAATATAAACCCAGACAGATACGCGTAATAATAATAATAATATCGTCATTTACAAAGCGCGTTAATACTGAAGAAATCAGTTTCTAATGCGCTGTTGGTTTTTATATTCACTGATTATTTACAGATCGGGAATTTGAAATGAGATGTTTTAAGTTGAGATTTAAAATGACCCACAGGCAAGGGCCAGCATAAGAAAAGACACGTTTTCCAATTTGTAAGTTTTGCCTGGAGATTTTAAAAGATATTTTTTTTTTTTTGGGGGGGGGGGTGCTACTGGTAGTATAGGGTTATTTAAGACGTTTTGTATAAGATGGAGCTTAGCCGTTTAACGCTTTTAAAACGAAAAGGAGTAACTTGAACTTAATTTTATGATGAATTGGGAGCCAATGTAAAGATTGCAATACAGGGGAGATGTGTTTATGTTTTCTAGTTTTAGTGAGGAGTCGAGCTGCTGAGTTTTGAAGATGTTGTAGTTTGTTATTCTGATAGTCTGGTAAGCCATATAGTAAACCATTATGGTAATCTAGTTTAGTTGCGTGAATGAGCTTTTCGTTATTTTCATAATTGAGTGCGCGTTCGATCTTTCCAATTCGATGTATATGACAGAAGGCGGTGGAACACATACTCTGTATGCAACAATATTGAGCTTTATGGGTTCCTGAAATTATTTCTTTATCAAAATTAACTATACATGGTGGTGGGGGGGGGGTATTTAACCTAGCTGCAAAATTCCACGTGTTTTCCATTTTATCAAATAGTGTACACGGAACACCTGAGAGCAAATGATCTAGTCTTGATAAACGTTTAGGTTGCCTCATTTATGATACATTTTATAATTTGTTTAAGTGGCATTTAGTAAATAAATGAGAATAATAACACACAACACAGTGACTAAGAGATTTAAATCTGGCAATGTGTCGACGAGGGTTTTCTCGTCTTCCTAAAGTAACTTGTATTCCTTGTCATATCAAATTATCTATAACGGACAGAAACATACAGTTGGGTATTTGTACTTCAAAATAATATGATATTTAGGAATTATGATAATACATTATAATATTTGCTAATAATGTTTACGAATTGCTTCGCTTGGTGACATTTTATGCATGTCTATTTCTAAGATTCTATTCGCTTAAAATCAGTACACAATGATTGAACCTCTAAAAGTTTGGCAACATCTCTTTCGACCTCAAAGAGTCTGAAAATTTAAGTTTGCCCCACTCACATGGGTGAAATAAAACAACACACAGCGACTCACAGGATGTGGGTGTGTGATACCGTCAATTTGTGCCAGAATCAAACCAACCATACACCATTTTGTAGGTATTGAATTGGAGAATGTGAAAACAACAATAATTCAATATTCAAAATTTCCTCCTTGTGACTCATTATGCCAGCACGGGTCACGCATATTGGATTAGGTTTAATTGGTATGGAAGACCAAAATGCTCTTTATTCGGTGTTCTTAGTTCTTAATTCATAGTCCTTAATTCTTACTTCTACATTTGTTGTCGTATTTCGACATTTGTATACTAAAATTAACATTTGTATCTTAAAATCAATATCTGTTTCATAAATCAGACCTTTGTCATATCAGATTTGTAAAATGTATTTTAATATAAGATAATGTTGTTCTGTTTTGTTTTTTAAATGAAGAAGTAAGAATTAAGGACTATGAACAAAGAACACTGAATAAAGAGCTGTTTGATCTTCCATCAATTGGCCTGCTTGCAAATGTGCTAAAATATCTGTCGTTATATCGTCTTGGTACAATATGACACGGGTTATTTCATATGCATACGTGCTGTTTGCGGGCGCGTAATATAAAGGATCGAGATTATGTGAACCTACACCCCTGACAATATTTATTATTGTTATCCTGTTTTATTACGAGGAGCATATTTGTGACTGTTATGAATAGTATAGTGACAGTTTCCATTAGTATTCAGTTGTTTGCCTTTACACACCAATCTGTATGACCATTATACCAAATATAGTAACTATATAACGAATCATGCCACATACATGTAAATACAACATTCACACGACCTGAAATCACCTTAAGTAGTTTGAAGACGACAATAAAACTTAAACTAACAACAAAAAATAATTGTACTTAACAAAAGGTGTTTACGATACCGTTAGATACATTAAATAATAATAACGTATTTTCTAAACTAAAACTGGATAAAAGAAAGTCTGTGTTTAATTGTATGTGATATCATCACGCGGCAATTAATTCTTGGATTATTCCCAATTAATCTAAGACACACCTATTAAAGAACCGTTCATTATAAATATTTAAAAATTATTTTCAATTCATGACAACCAAAACGAGTTCGAATAATATGGCATTAGGCGTAATAATACAAGTATTCTTACAACACACTTGAATAACAGATTCTTTTTTCAAAAATGCCTCACACCGAGATAATTCATTTTTAAAAATTAAAAGCAAAACACGATTTGAATAATAGATTAATCGATGTCAAGAACAGCGTGTACCCTGCTGAACTATAATCGTTTAGAAACAGGATTTGATAACATCTCGCTATATATGCAACACATATTTCGAATGACATGTGCATAATTATGAAAAGGGGTATTATCACTATTGTTAAATGCAATATTAATAATAAAAGATAACCATGGTTGGCGAGCCGCGCGACATATAATGTCTATGCTGTGGCGCAAACAATTCATTACTACTAACACACGCTCGACAAATTCTAAGAAAAGCCGATTACCGTAAATATTAATTTCCAAGAAACTCTTACCTAAACGAAGAAGACTGTCAATAAAGAGAGTTACATTTAGTATCGAATCCAACATTGTACGAAATCATTACATTTAGTGCACAATTCCTGACACCAGGAACCCAAAATTTCTATTGGACTTTTTTTCGGTCAGTCAATAGCAAACGGGTCCCAAATTCTCAAAAATCCAATTTTTGCAGTAGCAAGTCCAAGAATGCGGTTAACTGGTTGTTCATTTCAACTGTGAATTTGAGACTTAAATCTAAATTATTTATTGAAAATTCGTTAACTACAGTATTTAGGAACAGCGTCATTTGGTTTTTAAATTATTTAGTTGTGATGATGTCACTATCGATATACCGAGAATTTGTAATATTTAGCTTAGCTAAAAATAAATTACTAACTAAATACAATAATTACGTACGTTGTTCGTTTCAATTTTTTAAAATATATTTAGAAATTATTTGATTGTTAAAAGCCAGTACGCCAACATATCTATTAAAAACTTTTCATCTTGGGTTTTCGTGAATATAAACAGTAAGGTAATTTTACGTTTTTTTCGACAGTGGCCACTCGCTTTCTATCTCAAGCATTTAAATCTTGTATATATAATTTTGCAATTTTAGAAGTAAAAGAATTCTCGGAAAATTCGGCTTTAAAATCTAGACTGGGGATTAAATTTCTAATAGATATTAATATATATAATTTAAGATGACAGAAAATTCATTTTGCGAGGTTATTGTTAGCATGTATGATTCAAAAAATAGGAATTTTAAAGATAATAAATGATTGAAAATTAGTCCGAAATAAATAGGCTTAAAATAGAAACACATAAAAAGGAGTGTGAGTTAATCAACAGATTGCTTAATTTGGCATGGATGAGAGTTAAATAAAATTAAAATAAAGTCTAAATAGAAATGCGTTGAATGAAGGGGATCTCATATTTGGGCCCTCTCTAAATCTAACCATAACAGTTTCGGAGATGCGATAAAAAAAATTTCAAAAGCGCCAAACATGGCATCATGTGGATTTTTAAAGTATGCCGAAAGTGTGTATGGAAAACGCTCTGAAATAAATTCTCGATATCGAATGACGAAATACCCTTTGTGATTATTGATCAAATACGTAGGGAATTTTTTCTTGAAAGTGTTGGTTACAGTTTTTATCCGGAATTCTGGAAAAGTACCCGTTCCCACAACAGATGATATCTGAATATCTTGGAAATATTTAGGGTATTTAAATATGACAACTTTTTAAAATCTGTTCTATATATCTATATTATAGATTGTATACTTGTTGAAAAAGCAATAATAAATTAGATGAAACTATTCAGAAAATATAAGAGTAGAATAATTGATACTTGTTTTTTTTCTTGGGAGGTTAACAAACCACTCGCTAGATAACCTTTAAAAAATAGATTGTGCTTTATAGAGAAAAGCTTTTGATACAGTGAATAGAAATTTAATATTGTAAAACCTTAATTCAATCGGAGTTAAATTCTAAATTAATGTTGACTATAATCAAATCGATGTACATATAAGTGCGTAGTAGTTTTGTCAAGTTGAAAGAGGGGCACTATCTTCAATAATTTCCGGTTTTTCAGGAGTCAAACAAGGCGAATCACTATCCCTACGTTTATTTGTAATATTAATAAACGATTTAAGATAGTTTCTTTACAAAATATTCATTACTTCTTGCTGCGAATGCATTTAAGGATTCTTAAAAGTAAATCATTCGACATTTTGTCAAATCTGGAATCTAGAAATAAATGCCATGAAAACATATATAGTTTCTTTCACCAATAAACTGTAATAAATATTGAACCAAAATAATTAATATATAATGAATATTCTACTAATGACTCCATAAAATAATTCTCGAAATTGGGTAGCCAAAATAAAATTACTTTTAAATAATGTGGGATTTTGTTATATTTGATACTAACGAGGTGTTTTTGGTGTATTAATATTATCTCAAATACAACTTCGTATAAAAGATCAATTTTATCAGGAATAAAAGACTCATGTCTGTCATGTAAATTAAATGAAACCAAGCGATAAAATAAAATTATACAATTGTTGTGATTTGGGAGTTGTTGCAGATGAATTACACTTTCTGCTGTGGTGCTCCGCTTATATTTTGGTGTTTAGTGGATGCCGTTTTCTTTTTTTTTGTAATTTATTTATTTCTTATTTGTTGTTTATATTGGATATGAGTTGGCAATAACGGGATGAAGTTGTATACACCTTCTTGGAAAGTCTATTTACTTTACAATGGTTTAGTATGTATATATTGACCACAAACGTTTAGTGTCGCCTGTAATAATATTTAAAGTTCATATGCGAAATAAAAAAAAAACTGTAAACATCATCCCTTTAAACTTTTCCCGTAATGCAGCGTGTATGTTGCAGCACATATAGCATGCCTTTATAGACTAGCGTCGAGTCATACCGTGCGGCATACAATTAAATACGTTTAGACACTCGCCAAGATGACAGCAACGTTAACACGCACAAATGGTAAGATGTTTTTATTAATATTAGTCTCGTATTCATGAGCCCAGTCAGTGCAAAAAAGTATAACTTTAAACCTATTTCAATTATTAGGATCAGGATGTGAAACGTAAGTGACCATTAACATTCAAACGTACACAAGCACAGGGCAGACAGTGTTTAATAATGTTCTTGTTTAAAGTTTCTCATCGCGGATCAATTGATTTCTGCTAAATTTGAAATATGTCCGCCAATATTTCACGTAATATGAACATTTTTCTCTTTTAAGTTTGCATATTAATCTTTGAAATTGAGAGTTTGATGCCTATAAAGCGATGGATATTTGCTGGATATTTAATCAACTTTTTATTTTATGTAGTCCCTGTCATAAAAAAACAGGAGTAGATACCGGTCGGTAAAGAGATATCTACTGTAGAATGTGATGAAATATATTTCGTGACGTGGAAGAACTAAATATATATATAACAGGTCTTTCTTTCGGTCTTATAAATGTTCTGTAAATTATTATTTAGACATTTATTAACATAAAAGACCACAATCAACATTCGATGCGACCGAATGGCTCCGGGTTTAGTTATGTTAGAACGGTTTGGCCATTTAATGATTTTCTTTATTTTATATATAATTGTTAATTAACGTGTCTTTTATTTTCCGATTAGACAACGATTCTACCTGCTTCGGTTTGAACACCTTGTAGTGGATCAGTATATTTCAAGCAAATAGTATTCTATATCAATCAGTATATCCTAAAATCAGAGGATATATTTTATGAAGTGAAATTCTGGTCATTTTATATATTTTTAGTCTACGTATTTAAGCTTTTTGGTACAGTATATTCGATATGTGTTATGACAACGAACCAGACAGAAATGTTAATCCCAAATTATGACATATTTACGTTTTCAGCTTAAGTATTGTCAAAAGAACGTTTGGTGGATTGTATTTTTTTTTCTAGCGAAAATAATATTTTTAGTTTTTGAGGCTGTTAAAAGTTACGCACCACTGTTTAGCCCATGATCAGATAATATTAAGATCAATATCAATAGAATTTGCGCTACTTAGAGGAGCAATGGGGATAATGGCAAAAAGTGTCACCGGCGAATTATTATCGGCGTTTCATTTCAATAAAAATTGAAAAATAAAAAAGGACCCAGTACACATCCTTTGTGAACTCCAGAAACAGTATATAAATAACTTGATTTGCAGCCTTCGAAAACTGTGCATTTTGTAATACTGAAATTATTTTCAATAAATTTACATAATATTTTATTAATGCCACATTGTTTCCATAAGTATTCTTTGTTATATCTTTGTTGCGCTTTCTAAAGATAATATGAAATTTATCGAAATGTTGTGCCTGTGTATAACAAACCAATGATTGTTGTCTCATTTTAGTTCTGTAATGTTTCCAATCGCTAAAGGATTTTGCGAAATAAATAGCTGTCAATATTAACTTTTTTGTACTTCTGCAAATTAAATTCTAAGACATTTTTTTTTCAATTAAATGATAATGGATAGGATTATTGTTTGTTTGGGGGTTTGTTTGTTGGTTTAGTTCTTCGATTTGTTTTTAAAGTATGGCGATATTCATATAAGTCTTAGTATTGGGTTTTATTGTAACACTACAGATAACAGATGATCAGCATAGTTGGTAGATCTTTACTGAGAACATGGAATAGACATAGATCGGAAGGAGCCCCATTCACGTTTGACTTACTGTCAGTAAATTCTGGCTTATAAAGCGTGCGACCATTAGGATAAATGATACATGATAGATTAACTTAGTTGGTATTGAGATTATAGTCTCTGTAACTGCACTGCATATTTCCTTTGAAGTCACGAAGTTCTGTCGAGTGTTAAACACATCGATCGTGTGTAGCTTATAAAGAACATTTTTAATAAATACGATGTTTAATGAGATCGTGCCTTTTGACAAAACGGGCAAAGGTTATTCGTGTATCGTCCGTAAATAACATATTGAAGACATTAGATGTTTTAATAAGTCCGTTCCTAGCAGAAGTTGTATATAGTTGAAAACGTCAAATATAATATAATAATCTAACAGTGAAATAACATAATATAATAACAAATCTAGCAAAGTTCTATGTATAGATCACGTTGACACATTATTGTTACTACCTTTGTTGGAATATACTGCAATGTAAAAAAATGACACATTTAATTAATAATATCCTTTAATAAAATATTATTTCAACCTTTAAAGCCCCAATAACACTCTTGCTGTAACTGAATAATATGTCTCAATCTTCATTCTGGTCAACTAATCGTATTATTTTAGAATATTCCAATTAAATGATGGTATAAATTTCATCTTAACACACCTATTCTTAAAAAAATAGGAAAAATTCAACCAATTGATTTGAAAAGTCTAACGTAAACCTTTGCAAATGTGACTTGGATTTTAAAATATTTTCGAACCCTCCGGACAAGTAAAATAGGTTGTAATAGATAATTTACACAACAGGTAGGGCACTTAAACATCTAGTACTTAGAATAAGGGTATTATTTATTTTCTGGAGCTACCAAGCCAGCAAGAATGTTATTGCCCCTTTAATACTCAGCAGGTTTATAATTTCAGTGTTACTTGTAGGATTTATATTTAAAGGTAAAAAATTAAATGAAAAAAATAAAAAAGGGGTTTAACTTAATGTCGTGCTGTTTATTTACTGACTAATGTTTACTGTTTGGGTTCGGGTAATGTTTCGGATATTTCACCAAGATTTAATCTTTGTAATTTAATCATTGTTTGCTTGATAAAGACGAGGGTATCATCGTCGAAACGTTGTATGTTAATAAACCAGTAATTGTTAATCCATAAATAGTGTTATTGTGTTACTGTTCGATTACTAAATGCCACTTAAAGAAGTGATTACTTAAAGTGTTGTACCAACATCGGTTATTTAACATTTAATGAAAATATCAAAATCAACCCCTTGTATACTATATCCTAAATATTTAACTAAAAAATAGTCGCCCCCAATATCTAAATAACTTTTACATTAGTGCCAAGATCTTTCGTGGATTTGTATCAGCTCGCTTTCATGTTTATCCCAAAGGATGAAGCAATCGTCTAAAAATCTTCTGAAATTTTGTTTGAGTATATTTGTTTCTTCGCTTCAGTATTTCTCTCCGAATAGTTTATATAATTTTTTGTTCTAGGTTTCCCATGATTAGTGTTGCGTAGGTCGGGCCAATTTTGTACCCATTGCCGTGCCTTGAATTTGTTGGTAATCTACGTCATCGAATTTGAAGTTGTTCTCTTGGAGGAGGATATCTATAGCATTTAGAATACATGAGCCGGAAAATCCTCTCCCTGTTGCTTCCGATTCGTTTAGCCAGAATAAAATTGTTTTTTTTCCTAGGTCATGTGGAATACTAGTGTATAGACGGACGACATCAAAGGATGCGAGTATTGTATCGTCTTTCGCTTTTTCTGGTAGATTATTCTAAAGATCAACACTGTCACGGAGGCTTTCTTAGACAGTGGCTTTAAGATAATGTCAATAAAGTCTTGTGCGTGGGTGAAGAACGTTCTTAGATAAATAAATAAATGATTTATAAGTTCTTAGATAAATAAATAAATGATTCATAAGTTCTTAGATAAATAAATAAATGATTCATAAGCTGATATTTGCATCAAATAATATTACATTTCTTTCAGATATTCGACTAGTATTATTAGGAAAGAAAGGTGTAGGTAAAAGTTCCCCTAGGGAACAGTTTGCTTGGGCGTAAAGAGTTTAAATCCACTTCTCTACAGAGCTCTAATCAACTGAAACCAGAATGTCGTCGTGGATCGGCCCCACTTACAGATAGAACCCAGCTAGTTGTTGTTGATACACCAGGAATTGCTGACACTAAAACATCAACTACGGAAACATTTGAAGAAATTACACGATGTATAGAGCTCTCATACCCAGGTCCCCACATATTCCTGCTTGGCCTGAAGATTGGTAGATTTACACAGGAAGAGATGAACATAATCAAACATCTCAAATATTGGTTTGGACAAGATTTCGTGAAATACGCAGTATTTATTTTCACCGGTAAAGATTCGCTGGATTATGATGGTTCAACGAATTAACCAGCATCTTGAGAACAGCCCGTCTGAACTCAAAGACCTTATCAGGGAAGCGGGTGGACGAATTGCAGCAATTAACAACCGAGATCCCGGACGAGAACTTAAAGCTATAATGAATTTGGTCAAACAAACCATACAAGTTAACAAGGGTCAATGTTACACACAACAAATGTACCTACAGGCTGTAACGGTGCGTGACAAGCAACCAAATTTGATGGAAGATGAGCAATTTAATGACGTAAAAGATTTACGCATACGTGAAACATTGAAGAGATACAGACAAGACGAAGAGGAACAGAAAACCAGAAGACGCAAAGGCCTGTGTGAAAATGGCATTTGCAGTAATAGTTGCTTTGAGACAGTTTTGCATGCTCAGTATCCTTGTTCAACGTGAAGTTATATTATAAATATAAATCTCCGAATCCTCCCCAACTCTCATATACATCCCTACGACCCTTTATCTTGATTAATATCCCTGGTACACATTGTGTATAATGATTCATTCACCATTATCCTTTTGTTTTGAATTATATATAGTGGAGATCACGAATTAAAACTGGGAAAGTATAAAAATTGCCACAGTAAAGCGAGTACCGTTCGTAGGTAATCATTCATGAGATCCACAACAAGATCACAAATCTTCCCATAAGGTGAAGACCGGCATGCGCTATACCGTCAGTGTGCGATGAGGGATTTTTTCCCGGGCAGCGGCGCTACTCGAATTCCAGCAGCCAGGGGATCTTTTACGTGCACGTCAATGAGTACACGGGACCTCGTTTTTCGCCCCATCAACACGACTAGACATACAACTTCTCTCTACCCCCTCGCTTTGACAGTGTGTAAATTGTGTAAGCAAGGTATTTCAGATCTTTTCAAGTTTCTATTTTCGCAGGGATGTGCCTCTAACCGTGCTTATGTATATTCACGATATTCATAGGCATTTATCATATTTTACAGATCTGCACATTTCATCAGCGAGTCCGAACAATGGTATGTACATTATAATAAAATACACGATTTCTCAATAGCTCTAATTAAATATTGTATTTTTTATATATATTTCTCCTGTTGTGGACAGGGGGTAATAATTCCCATTTCGGTTTAAATTATCCAGAAAGTGTGTTACTATGGTTTAGTGCGTGCATGAGGAACTCTCAATTTTCGAGGTTGTCGTTTGAATTTTGAATAATTATACCTGTGTTTGCTCTATCTTCAGAAATTAGGATCGTCATTCTTGGTAAATCCGGAGTGGGTAAGAGCACCCTGGGAAATAACCTGATACGGAACAACTGCTTCCAGTCAAGTTCTACAGGAACATCAGTAACGTCCATCTGTCAATTCGCTCATGGTAAACGTAATGACGGCAGTACATTATGTGTAGTGGACACCCCCGGTCTTTTCGACACTAGAAAATCCAATCAGGAAACAATGACGGAAATTGTTCGATGTATTGGATTGTCGTCTCCTGGTCCCCACGTTTTTTTCTTTGTACTCCGAATCGGTCGATTTACAAAGGCAGATTTGGACACAGTAGATCATCTAGTAGCCGTCTTTGGAGAAACAGTTGTCCGCCATGTTGTTGTCATCTTCATTGGAAAAGATTCGCTTGAACATGATGAGATAACATTATCTGATTATCTCAATGACAAGTCCATCCCAGGGTAGCTCAACCTATTGTTACAACGATGTCATTCACGTTGTGTTGGTATAAATAACCGTGCTCCTGATACCCAGGCAGATATCGATAGGATAATTAACTTGGTGTATAAAACCATAGAAGAAAATGATGGAAACTACTACACCGGAGGAATATATTTAGCCGCTGCATGAAGAGGCACTGAAAGAGAAAATGAAGATCATGGAAGAAGAAGGGCTTAAAAAAGAAAGGCAATATGCTGAATGCGAACAAAAAGAAAGGGCAGACAGAAAGTTACAGGAGCCAGAGAAGCTAAAGACTGAGGTGGTTGAACATACAAATTCCGATTTCCGTAGTATTCTGCGGGAGTTGTTCGGGAATTCTGATGAGCTCGTTACATTTCTTTTTAACGTAGTTGGTCCAATTCTTGCTAATGTTCTAGCCAAAATAGCACAAAAGTGCTGTACTATTAGTTAGACCAATAGTAGAAATACCGTCAGGTCGTCGTAGATGGCATTCGACCGTCTTCATGTTTTTTTCCACTTATAGCATTTTTCAAATTAAATGTATTTAGAATATTTCATAAATTTGATAATGCGTATTCCTGTGGTTGTATTAGAGGGAATTTACAGAACCAACGTGACGTCACCTATTATATAATCGATGTCTAACCTAATATTGAAAAGGGAATAAACAGAGAATCTTCCACGATTCTTTTTCGATTTAAAAAAATACCAACACGAGTCGGTAAAATAAACCATCCAAACCTTTCTTACGCGCACAAATACGTAGATATAATTCTTCGGTATTGATTTAACTTTACTGAACCTGATTACAATACGGCGTAGTGATACATCATTATTGACAGCAAGTCACCCGTCCTTAGTGAATGCCAGGTTGACTTCCACTCGTGTTTTGGTTCGATGAATTTCGACATGGTGTTTGTTATTAACGAAATGTTTTTGGAGAAATGCTTTGCAAGATTTGTACTTCGAGATTTGTATTTAGAAATTTGTTGTTCCCGATTTGTTTTCCGTTGTATATCTATGATGAAATGTAAATGTACATTATATTTTTGGTTTGCAAAAATAAATTTTTATCTTTATATTAAAATACAATTAAATTAAACCAAAATACATATTACAAATCTGGCGCGATAAATATCTGATTTGTAAAATAAATACTAATTTAAGATACAAATGTTAATTTAAGTATACAAATGTCGAAATACGACAACAAATGAAGAAATAAGAATTAAGGACAATGAATTAAGAAATAAGGACCTAGAACACTGAATAAAGAGCTGTTTGGTCTTCCATATTACATATCGTTTTATTGGCTTTCAGTGGTTTAACATCAACTAGAACGCCTGTTATATAACAACTCTTCAAGATCCTAGTGTGGTAAAGACAAGTAAAACGAAATTTGGAACTATAAAAAAACGAAACGAAATAGGATCTGTATTTTAATCAGTGTTTTATGTTCATAATCAACGATACACATTAGATTTTAAAGTTGATGCGGTCAAAATATAAAATATTGTGCATTATAATAGTTCTGAAACTAACTCAACAAAAATATTTCCTTCAGGTCAATGGTTTCGAATAAATATGACCTAAAAATACTCTATCTTACCCCGTGATCTACAAAATACACTTGTTTGTATTTCTTAGTGTGTCAATTCTTGTCAGCTAATATTGAATATATTTATATAACATACGATCGGTTGTGTGTTAGATAACATTTAATACGACTGAACATCTTAAAGATGCATCGAATAAATATTGAATGCGACTGAACACACAACCGATCTTTAAGATGCATTATGTAAGATTAAGGTATACAGAACTGACAATTTTTGATTTCATTTTTCATAAATAGATAATTTAAAATTAATATATTGAAAATCTCATTCTGGGTGACGTTATCACTATTTGTTAATTGAGACCCAGCCTCGCACTTCTTTATTTTTAAATTAAATCATTAAATAAAGATAGTATTTTATTTCGTTTATATCTTTTTCCATCCGGTGGTCTAGAGGGATGATTAGAGGCTTTTCGTGTGAATAAATGTCTAAATAATAATTTATATAACATTTCACTATAAACCTCATCATGCCTCGTTCGGCATTTCTGCCCAAACGAGGTAAAATAAATGCCTTGTTGTCCGCAGTTCCAAAACGAGTTTTTTTTTTTAAATTGCCCTGTTTTTGGAACGAGATATTTTGTTCAAACGTGTTTTTTTTTTCAAGATAGTTATTAGCGGTATTTGCTATCAACGAATTCGTAGAAATTAAAATTTATGTTATTTAATACAAAAATAAAACCAGTCCAAATTATTATATTATAATCAGAGAAATAGAAAAGATAAGAATACACGCCATACCATAAATTATTTTCGCATTATTAATACCCTTCTGTCTTAATAATAAAACGTTTTAATTAAATTTTAATGTATGGGGTGTGCTTTATTTCCCATTTAATTGACAAATGGTATAAGCCAACAAATGCATCGCTGTGCGTTTACATAACTTTGCTCCAATAATATTGTGTGCAATGTTATGGGGGAGGGGGTCAACAGAAACAGTCAATGCTATGGTCAAGTTATTTTTTTTTACAATAAATATAAAAAAAAATAAACTGGCGTATTGGAAATATGAGATGAAATTTAATGAGTTTTTTTTTTTGATTGTTGTTGTTGTTCTTGGCGTTTAACGTCCGCTTCCACCGGAGGTGATATCGCAGGTATTTTTTTTCATTTTCATTATCTTAGCGCACGTGCTGTGTACTGTGATTGTCAAAGAAAGATTTCGAATATTGTGTAGGACTATGAGAACAGAGACATTATCCCTTATCTCCGTGCTATTGCTTATATTCTAGGATTGCAAATACTTTTTTATGTGTGTTTCGTGCTAGTGCTCACAATCCCGGATTGTAGATACTTTATAATGGACGGTTTATGAAACTGGACCATCTTAGACTTCGAATAATAATAATATTTTGTATTTAAAGTAAGAATAAATTTTGCATAAAAAAAAAGATTTTTTTTTTATGTTATTGTTTTATATCTGCTTATTATTGTTCTATTCTAGTGGCTTAGACACTTTTTCTGAGAGACAGAGAGAGAGAGAGAGAGACGGGGTTTAACGTCCACTCGACACAAACTAGGTCATTTAATAATACGCTTGCGCCTAGGGGTCTTTCTATTGCAGTGGGAGGAAACCAGGGGACCTGGAGGAGAACACCCACGTGGTTGGACAGGCTATACCCCCCCCCGCCCCCCAAATTAAAAAAAATAACCAGTCGTTAAAAGTTAACGAAGGTTTGAACAACCGGTCCCAGATAAACTTCCGCATAGACCCAAACATCCAATCAGTCTAGTGTTCTACGTATCTGGTTTGGGTTTTCATCTGCAAACGCGTCTATCAAATTCGTCCTATGCCCACGAGTTTGAAGGATTTTAATGTGATTAATGTCTCACACTCTTGAAGAGCAACAAAAGAAATCTCGCTCGCTCGCTCTGTGACTTCCGACATATTGTCACGACCCCGTACGATGTCGGATTTGACAGAGTCCACTATAACATATTTAAATTATTTAGGCATTTTAATAGTTTTGATGTGTTGTTACAAAGTGTCACTTAACCGTGTGCTATCAGTACTTTTCATACGGTGTTATGCAGCCAATTACGTCTAGTCGTTCCAATGAATGTTCAATTCCCCGAGAATTTCAGCTTCTTCGCGTAATCTATGCTACCAGTTAATACGTATGTAGGTTAGACTGCACCTAATAAAAGTAACATCCATGTAAATACAAAAATAACGTCCAGAGAAAATATGTTTTATATTTATCTGTATTAAATCTTTTAGGATCATAATAACGCATATTAAACAAAAACAACTTTAGCCTACTACGTCATTCTTGGGAGATGCTCTACGTCAATAATATGGAAGCGTATAGGGATCAATTTGATTTACTGTATGTCAACAATATGGAAGCGTATAGAGGTCAATTGCACAAAAGATATCACAATATTAATAAGCTTATATGTCAAAATCTTGTGATCGTTGAGAACGATTTAACCTTGAGTTAATGGAATCAATGCCCCGTATTTTGTTTTAAATTCGTATCTTTGAGTTAAGATTTTGCGATTTGGCAGGATTGTAAGCATATGCAGCCATTACGCATGCCGATAAATAGCATTTGTTGACAAAACGTCAGAATAGAAATATCATAACAAAAACGTGCTCATTTAAATTGAAACAAAATGGGTTTAACGCCCTAATGAAGATGGCACTATGTGGCCTACTCTTATACCGAATTCCAACTGCCAAGATCGCACACAACGTGGTGCATTGATTAAATTAACTCAGCAAAAAAATGATTTTGCTGAGTTGAAATTATTTCAATTCTTACAATATATTAACGTATGACCTTATTATATCGTTGTATTGTTCGTGTTGTTGACCCCTAAACGTGTCCATACTTTATTACATACATACAGATTCGTTGATAGTGTGTCACGTTGTACAGCCACATTTAGATTGTTTACCAGGCTAAGCACACCAGGCATCATTACACATGTATGATTGTGCACGCTAACACGAACGAATAAACATGGATTTCAAAATACAGGTTAGAAGTTTGATTTATTTGTTTTCTAAATAGTTTCTTTTATGTATTTGTATGGGGAATTACTAAATATGTTACAAGACTTCAATTAAAATTAGATAAGCTTTTAATTTGGAACTTATATTTATTCCGGGATAGAAAAAGATTAAATGTCGTTCAAGGGGCACGTTATTTTGTAATCTCGCAATCTGTAAAGCTAATAACGAGACATATCGTTAAACAATTTTGCCTAAATATACCTCATGCACATGACATGGTTTTATTTTCCCACACTCCTAAATATATACAAATATTATGAGATTCGTGGAATTTAACGGTGAACATAGAATTTGAATATAATTATGATTTTCATAAATATAGGAAAATAAAGTCTCAGTTTTAGACAATAGGAATTCCTTTAAAAATCCAATTTTGTGAAGTATGAGTCTCCGAAAGGAATATCGACTAAAATATGGCTCCATCCATTCCAGGCGCGGATCCAGAGGTGGGTCCAGGGGGCCGACCCCCACCCCCCTCCCTGCTCAGGCTTGAAAATTTGAAACTTAAATCAAAAAGCCTGAATCTGACCCAAAAATTGCAGTTTGTATACATTGAATTGAGTCATGACTTTCATTCCATTGTGGGCAAAAAATCTCACAAATAGTCACATACAGCTCTGGCAAGTAGCCAAAAACGTCGTCAGCATAAATCGCCGTCGGGACAAATTGACCCCACGGCAAATCGCCTATTGACAACCGTAATTTTTTAATACCGTACTGTATGAAAATATAAGTTTTATTAACGCTGTTGGCTGTTCGCCTGTTGACGTTGAATATTGTTGGTGCCAACTATTGCAAACTATATTATTTATTTTTATGCGGTGAAAATAAACAGTAAACCAAGTCTATAAACTTTTCGTCTGTGAAAGTTTGTGCTCTGGAAAACCCCGACCAACTTTCCTATACTTAAATGGAGTGGCTACTCTAATAGTAAATTAAAACTGCCAATAACGCTTGTTAAGAACAACTCTAATATGGTATCTGAAGATATTTTGTTCCTCACCTGTGAAGGGAACATTCCCCATCAACATTTAAAGGACATTTTATGCGATTTTATTGGCGATTTTTAGACCTGTAATTTTGGAATTCACCTTCCGGAAATACGTTAGAATGCACCAAATTGAATCTAATTTACCATATTTTTCTGGGGGGGGGGGTCCCACAACCCCCCCCCCCCGGTAATTGGTTGAGCGCCTTCGGCGCTGTCGGCGGTGGGCTACGACCACCGCAATTAGTTAAGCAATTATCAAACCTAGACCCCCCCCACCTGCAAAATATCCTGGATCCGCGCCTGCATTCATTATTCACAAAGTTCTGTTGTAATAAGCAAGCAGCCATTTTGATTTGGGCGAACAGAAATAACAGGCCCTTTTTAATTTGGATTGAATCCAAGCTATGTACCAATGTACACATTCTTCCGGATTAAGCCATATTTTAGCGAAAAATGCAATTGACGTACCGTTTCTTTTTATAATAATACTGTTCACTCGATTTTAACTACCTCGGTAATTTATAAAATTATAATGGCGAATAAAATATTTGATGGAAACCCTTGCAATGGTATTCACCCCCACCACCACCCTCCCCTCCCCAGTAATGATATTGTTTTCTGGCTAAAACACAAAAGAAAAACTGGATAACAAAAAGCTTGAGGGTTTCTTTGTGGATATTAATATTTTTAATTATTATTTATGCTTCAGATATACGTCTAGTTTTATTTGGTAAGAATGGTTCTGGCAAAAGATCGCTCGGAAACAATTTGCTTGGGAAAAAAGAGTTTAAATCTACGTCGCTACAGAGCTCTGCTACGTTGAAACCAGAATGTCGTCGTGGGTCGACCCAACTTACAGATGGAACCCACCTATGTTGTTGATACCCCAGGAATTGCGGGTACTACGAGATCGACAATGGAGACATTTGAAGAACTTACACGATGTATAGAGCTTTCACAACCAGGTCCCCACGTATTCCTGCTCGTCCTGAAGATTGATAGATTTACACAGGAAGAGATGGAAATAATCAAACATCTCAAATATTGGTTTGGGCAGGATTTCAGGAAATACGCAGTATTTATTTTCACCGGTAAAGATTCTCTGGATTTTGATGGTTCGACGATTGACCAGCATCTTGCGAACAGTCCATCTGAAATGAAAGCACTTATCGCGGAAGCAGGCGGGCGGTTTGCAGCAATTAACAACCGAGTTCCCGGACCAGAACTTAAAGCTATAATGAATTTGGTCAAACAAATCATGCAGATCAACAATGATCAATATTACTCACATCATATGTACAGTCAGGCGGTAATGGCGCGTAAAGGACAACCGTCTCTGCTGGAAAATGATCAGTTCATAGATGTAAAAGATCTCCGAATACGGGAAATGTTGCGGGAGCAAACACGACGACAAGATACAAAGAGAAACAATCCACTAACTATTGCCACACTAATCAATAATGCTTGGTATTATTTGTCCAGACCAATAACATATATTTATGGTTATTTTCGTAGATTAATTATCATGCTTATCAATTATATTACCATTATTATTTTTTTCTTTATTTCGTTTTTTATACTTATGATGACCTAAATGAAGATCATACAAGTTGTAAAGGGAGATTACTTCCGGGGGTGATACGATCTGTGACGTCAGATATTGATTAATCAATCAGTGTTGACGTTTCTAGTGGATTACCCACTGTTCCGTCCATTAAAGGGGCAAGACCTCGCCGTAACAGAACGTTTCATTGGCTTATCTTAACATTATTCAGAGCACGTCAATAATAACAACCCTCCAAGATCTTAAAGTGTAGTAAAGACAAGTAAATCGAAATTTTGAACTATAAAACGAAACGAAATAGGATCTGTGTTTTAATCAGATTGCAAGCAATACAGTTTTAATAGCACAGAATTATAAAGATTTACTACAATATGAATATGGACTGATTATTCCGATTTACAAAAACATATTGCTGTTGAATTAATAGGCTACAAATAAAAACTTCCTCGCTGTTCTCTTGACGCGTCTTTGACGTTTGGTAAATTACAAATATTAATTAAATAATTAAATAATATAACATTCCTAAAGTAGAATAACATTTAAATTGTGAATTATGAAGTAAAATTATGTAGTTGTTGATTGTGGTAGAGTTAAAGAGTTAGTCCTCAAATGACCTAATATGTGTTGAGAGAAATCGGTTCAGCGTCAAACACCACACAGACATGGTCATTTGGGACTAACATTCATTTTTTTTCAATATTTTGTTAGCAGTTAGAAGAAACCGAAGGACCAAGAGAAAACCCACGAGGTTTGACATGCGACCCCACTTTTTGTCAGGTACAACCAGGGATTCGAAACCACTCCAGTTAACTCAATAACAGGCTTTATGATAAAGCGCGGAGGTGCCAACCATTCGGTCATCCACCTTGCAGAAAAGGGATAAATTTGTAATTTCATAGCAGTTTAGTTTTGGGTAATACTGATTATATTGCCGCCGAGGGATAGGGGGTGTAAAGTGTCTTTCTGTAGAGCAATCATTGTATCGCAGGTGAGATTTTCACCCAGTCAACATCAAATCCCCGTAGCAAAAAATCTAAATGGTTAACCCCCTACCAAGTTATGATGGGGTGATTGTGCGATTAATGACAAGTCAGCTCTAGCTGGGCCATATATATCCACGCTAATTAATATTCCGTAATGTCGCGTAAAATTGTCGTGTTAAAATATCGGGATATCGGCCATCTTCTTCCTCTCAATATAAACTATGCTTATGTACAATGATCCTAGTGTTGGTGAAGAAAGTTCCCCGGGATTTTGCAGCGTGGTTTCTCCATGTCGGTAGTGCAGCCAATCGGACTATTGAAGATACGCATACGCTTCACAGTGCCACGACGGTCATTTTCTATGGACAATGGCAGTTCTTCATCGAATTCCAAATGTGAAGGTTTATTTTAAGTGCCCGCCAATATGTATACAGGGGTTTGTGTTTTTCCCTTCTACACAACTAGACAGTATTGTTTATCAGAACGTTTGTTCTACCCTACTGACGGACTAGACAGATGTCCCTGTCGTCTTGCACCACTGATACAAGGAGAAACCACGTCGGAAAATGCCGATGAACGTTCTCGGTCAATGCAGGAATCAAACCAGAGAGAGTGGGGGTTTAACGTCCACTCGACACAAACTAGGTCATTTCAGGACTAATATGTGGTTAAATTTTATTTCAATAATTCGCCTGCGCGTAGGGGTCTTTAGCATTGGTAGGAAAGCAGATAACCCGGAGAAAACCCACGAGGTTGCACAGGCGACCCCACTCCTTGTCACGTACAACCGGTAAATTGAAACCACTGGCAGGCTTCATGATACAGCGCGCACGTACTAACCATCCCCCCCCCCTCGTGGCTCCTATAAGTAAAGGAGATATCGCACCGGGCATAAGACAAACCCAAGGACAGGACACACACACACGTGTTAATTACAAACTGGGCTTGGCAATCCTGGAAAACAAACTCAGAACAAGGGAGATAAATAATCCACTGGAATGCTTTCTGTTGGTCAGTTGATCTGTAATGGATAAAGCTTTAGTCTGGGGTTATGTTGTCGTCTAAGTAATATCTATTCGTGGCTTACACAACAAAAACGCCCTGAACTTGTACATGGAAAGTATTAGTCTCTTTGTTAAGATAAATATATTAATTCGCGATAGTAATAAACCCGGATTATCAATTATAAAGACCTTGATTTCAGTAATTTACAGTTCTTATGGATACCATCCACCAATTTTAAACATGACAATATTGGTTTTGTAAATCCATGACTGTAATATGTGGCTACTTTTTAAAAACGAAACGAATTAAGGAGAGATCAACTTTGCAAGTTGTAATCGGGGACTTTTTCTATTATTATCGTTTTCTCTTATTGAGTGGCAGTCACTTCTTTTTTTGTGAAATCATACAGATCACATCATTACAATACAGCTGGTCACGTTTACACCATTACAATACAGCTGGTTCGGATTACACCATTACAATACAGGTGACTCAGTGCCCCCTTCTTCATTATAGCCAGGCTGGTGTAGAAAAGTAGGAAGTTATTGAATAATTTACTGGGAATATGTATTAAAGGACTGATGATGTACAGATGGAACTCAACAGTGTTTCTTTCCTCGACAGTCCATCAATAATGCAACAGATAGTTACAGATTAGACCTAATCACACTGTTCGAAAATACGGGCCATAGTGTCATTTCCTGTACACACTAACTCTACCTTACCTTGTCTGCATTAGTCGAGTTGGAGCAGAAGAGTCAACTGACGTGGTTTCATTTCATTTGTCGTACAGCACGAGATGATGTAGGCACTTTGGGATATTAGCTTGCTTAATACTTGTCATTGAGTCAACTGGCGTGGTTTCCATTCCTCGGTTGTACGTGACTAAGAGTAGGGTCGCCTGTCCAACCACGTGGGTTTTCTCCGGGTTCCTCTCCCTGCTAAAGACTATACGCGCAAGCGAATTATAGAAATAATATTAAACCATATGTTAGTCCCGAAATGACCTAGTTTGTGTTGAGTGGACATTAAACCTCTTTCTCGACTATGTGTTTTGACAATAATGGACGTTAAATTTGATTATCGTATGATGTTACTACATGTTATGTAAGATTTAATTAAACATGCAGCTTGTCCTTCATGGTCGATTGTGTTACCCGGGATTTAATTAAACATTCTATTGTCCTTTCTGATGGATTGTACAAAGCTGAATAGATTTCGCATTTGGTCAGATACGCATGCTTGCTGTTCAAAAGGATATGAAATAATCTTGTCGTCGCGTTAGGGGCCCCGTGGTTCATAGTCAGGCCTAGGGTCCCGCGCCGATTAAGCTGGGCTTTGGAATTGTATTATATACTCTTGTATAGGGTTTAAAGCGAGAATTTTATTTTTTCTAAGAAAGTCAAAACATAATTATTGCTGTCTTTTGCTTAACAGGTTGTCAACTGACTATTACACGGTCATGGGCATTATTTTACAGGCATTAAAATCACTGACACAAGAAATAATAACACAATTAACCCTCTTGTTTTCCCATTCCCCTCCATTTAAATATACAGACCAGTAGTAGGTTCACAGATCATTTATAACAAAATATGAAATATTCACACTTTTTATTACAAATAGAAATTATACACGCGTTTTATACAATCCAGAGCTCATTAACGAAACAAATAATTTAATGCTTTAAAAAATACAAAATTAAGCCCTCAAATAATTTGTTACTCCGTTTCATACAGCGCCAATTGCTGCGCCAGTTTTATCTGCTGTATTTGGTATACCTTGAGCCAGTGTTACTAGAATACCATCATTTTTAGCCATCTCGCTTATTTCATACTCCATTAGTCGTCTATTGTTTTGGCCAATTCTGCTGCTTCCAGTTTTTTTTGCTTCCTGTTTGTAAATAGAGCAGACGACATCTCCAAAACTAATCACTCCACAGATAGATGACGTAAACATACAGCCACGCACATCGTGGGTCAATCCTGGTGAAGTATTCATCGGCGGATTGATCATCCGTTTAAATTTATTTGTAACAAGCCAACAGTGAGGTTGATGTCCCCCGCCGAAATACCAAAATCAATAGATGACACATATTAATTTATCGCACATTTATTTTTTTTTCAAAAGTATGGAGCAACCAAACTATACACTAAGTTTCGTCACTCTATCAGATATAATCAAGATTATCTTGTCCCAAAGCATCGATTGATTAGTTCTGCTTAGCTTCAGCTCGAAATGTTAATCATTGAACTCAGTTAAGACATTGACCTAATGAACATCTACATCAAGTTTAAACATTCTACCTCAAATAAAAGCAGAGTTGTTATGTTCCAAAGTCTTGACCAATCAAATTGCTTATCGCTTCTTAGCCTAAGCAGAAAATTCTCTCTATCGAACTTAGTCATGGTAATGATATAATGAATCTATAATCTGAGTTTCATTATAACCAAAGTTATCGTGCCCCAAAACATCAACCAATCAGATTGCTTATCTTTGCTTACTTTAATCAGAAAATGTTCATCATCGAACTCCATCAAGACATTCACCTAATGAATGCCTACACTAAGTTTGAACATTCTAGCTCAGTTAGAAGGAGGGTCACTGTGTTCCAAAGTCTCGGCCAATCAAATTCATTATCGCTCTGCTTACCCTGAGCAGAAAATGCTCATTATCGAACTTAGTCACGGTATAGATGTAATGAAACTATACACCAAGTTTCATCACTCTCACTTAATTAGAACTTAAGATATCGTGTCCCAAATTAGCAACCATACACCAAGTTTGAGCATTCTAGCTCAATTACAAAGGGCGTTATTGTGTCCCAAAAAGTGTGACGGACAGACAGACAGACGGACGAACCCATTTTAATAGTTCCCGACTTTCTCCGAAAGGCGAGGGACAATAAAATTTACAACTTTCTAGGCGTTTGTTTTCATCCTGATTATTTTCAATGCTTGTATGAAAGTCTTTGTCGGAAATGATCAGTTCTGTTTTTGGAAAACGTATTGTTCATTTTTAATACACAGATACTTTTATGCCTATAAACTGGAATTTTTTTTATCAAAGGTAGCCATTGGCAACGAGGTAGAAGTGGGATGTAATTAAACATACAGACCAATAGTAGGTTAGGTTCACAGACCATTTATTACCAATATAAAATATCTACACTATTTTTATCACAAAAATGAAATTATACACTCGTTTTATACAATATACCGCCCATTAACGGAAATAACTTAGTTACTGCTTTAAAAACTACAAAGTTAAGACATCAACAATGCCTTGTTATTTAAACGAACTTGCTAGTTACAGCATTCCATCTAGCTTGAAGTGATTGACCAGTTTGGGTTAATGTATTTTCTATACCATGAGCAAATGTTACTAGAATACCATCATTCTCTGCGATCCGTTTTTTAGTCCTCTCTTCTATCTCATACTCCTTTAGCAGTAGACCTTGTCTGTACAATTCTGCTCTCATTTCCTCTAGTTGCGTTTGGAAAACCATCTCGGCTGCTTCAAACATTGCTTCCGTGTAGTGGTTACCTCCGTTAGAACGTATGACCTGTTCAACTAAACTTATAATTGCATTAACATCGCGGTCATTCGATCCAGGCTGAACACGGTTGTTAATCGCTGTTATTCGGCGGTCACATTTGTGGATCAGACTTTGCAGCTTTGGTGGTGATGACTTTATATATTCTTCAAATGTTTTTCCATCATCCTGTAATGCGTCTTTACGGTTAAAGACAATGATAACAAACTTCGTTACATCTTCTCCAAACAATTTTTGTAGATGGTCTACCGTATCTAGTTCTTCCTGGGTAAATCTACCAATGCCCAGAACAAACAAGAAGGCGTGTGGCCCTGGGCATGCAAGAGAAACGCAGCGAACCAATTCTTTTGATGTGTGTGTATTGGAAAACCGATTATCGAATAAACCCGGTGTGTCAATTACAGCCAACCTCTCGCCATTCTGTATATCCCGGTAACCGATATTACACGTGGATGTAACCGATGTACACGAAACTGACGATTTAAAATATTTCTTCTTCAGTAAGCTGTTGCCTAATGCACTTTTACCCTCACCAGTTTTCCCGACCAAAACCACCCTAATTTCTGAAAAATAGAACGTAACTGTCATAACACTTTGGTAAATCAAGACTGAAATCCAAAGATGCAAATATACAACATAACTTTGTTAGATGTTATCTTTAATTCATGAAAATATATCTTGTTAAATATCAATCAGATATAATAGTCAATTAGTAGGACTGCACAGACTGCTACATTGGTCTGAGTGGGAGATTGCCTCTTTTCATATTTAGCGTGAAACAGAGCAGTGCAGTGACCGCCCTAGACTCCTCAAACCTTTAGCCAAATTTTTACCCAAATCAAAATTTTATAGCCAATTAAATTCAGAAAGTTTTAGCCAATTTTTTATTTCATTTTTATTCATATGTTTGTTGATTAAAAATAAAACTATAGCGTACACAAAAATATTATTTTATCTCCTTGACTGTCCAAAAAAATGTTCACATTGAGAGAATGAATGCAGGTAACAAAAAATGTTTATAGGATAGATTACTTCACAGTCACATGATTTAGTTCATCCTCATAACAGAAAAGACACGACTATTCTTTTTAAGACACCACTGATCAAATGCTCTGAAGCGAATCTAAACAATGCAGTGCCACACAAAAGGGGCGTAATTTTCGAGACTCGATCGTTCAGTCGTTTTAATGCGTGACATTTGCGACTTGTACGATTGAGGCTAGAGTAATTAAAATGTACTAAAAATAGACACTCCATCGAATGATCAAAGAAGCGTTGAACGAAACAATTTTACGTTTAATATTAATAGATTCACGAAATAGCACTCTCCAAAATTCATTCGCCAAAATTTTCGCCAGAATCATCACTTTATTCGCCAATAAAAATAATTGTCGTCATTGGCGAATGACTAGGGCGGTCACTGTTCTGTTATATAATATTACTAAACTTACCCCCACGGTTTCCAGTTCCTAAAAAACAAAATGTGTATATATTTCTAAATTGGATGATGATAATTGTTAAATAGGTATTATAGTAAGTTAGACTTTGCAGTCGGAGTCGAATTAAAGGGAGAATATCACAACCTTCAAATTTCCAGTTTATTAAATCAGTATAATGAAGAAGTTCCGATGGAACTGGAAGCGCAAACTTGAAATACAAAGAGATGCTAGATAATCGTGACAAAACTCGGATTTTCGTCGTTACTTTCAGTTGATTCAATCAGTATCAAATAATGTTCCGTTAAGAATGAAAACAATGATCAGGTTTGTCGTTTAATAAAACAAAAGATTAACAGATAATCCCGGGTTAATTGTTATTTTCACATTTCTTTTTACCTGATCAGTGGGAGTCCAGTTAATTGATTACTACTCACGAGATTAGCGAGGGGTGTTACGAAAAACGACAAGATGGTATCATTCAACAATGGCCATTGAAGGGTGATGTTTTGTTAAATTGGTTAGTAAAATTGTGACCGCTGGCCGCGTTAGAGGAGAGACCGTTGAATAAAGAGATGAAACAATAGAATTTTTACGGGGGGGGGGGGAATTTATTGTGATCGCTTACAAGGAGATGTAGCTGAATACGAGTGGCTGCTCATACAGATTCTACTATATGTGGTTTGTTTTCTGTTCAAACATCTTATTTATATACAGGTCACAATTCTATGGAATACAATTACTGCTTATTACTAGGCGACGTTTCGATTGAATGACGTTATGGAAGAATTAACATACAATTATATAATAATAATAAAGTAGATATATATAGCATAATATGGCAACGTGAAGTTGGCACGTTATTCGGGATTCAAATAACGGATTCGCCAATAACGAATACCGTGCTAGCTCGTTATTCGGGATTCGCCAATAACGAATAACGAGCCAGCACGTTTTTCGGGATTCGGGATTCGACACTAAAAAGAGCGCATACCGCGGAACCTAAGGGTAAGTGAACGTCGGGTGGCCGACTAGCACGGAGACAGCAGCATCTCCAGCGAGTACGGTGCTGACTGGTTTGTTGGAGTGCACGGGGCAGTAAGTGAACGTTGGGTGACCGACTAGCAAGGAGACGACCGTATTTTATGCGAACAGGGCATGTTATTCGGGATTCGCCACTAATAAGTGAACATTCCATCTTAAGATCCAGCAAGTTATTCGGGATTCGCCACTAAAACAGACCGACATACGGGACATCCGATCATTTCCTCGCTACCCCCGACCGTAGTTGGGTGACCGACTAACAACTAGACGACCATTTGTCCAGCGAATAGCGGAATAGCGTGTTGACTGGTTTGTCGGCGTGCACTGGGCAGTCCTGTCCTGCTCTCACCTGTTTTAATGTCGAATCCCAAATCACGAATAACGTGCTGGCTCGTTATTCGGGATTCGTCAGCCAGAATCCAGAATCACGAATAACGTGCTGGCTCGCCAAATAGTCGTCCCCGTGCTGGTCGGTCACCCAACGAGGAAATGGTTAGATGCAAGATAGAGGGTTCTGTTTTGATGGCGAATCACGAATAACGAGCCAGCTAGCACGTCATTCGTGATTCGGGATTAGACAATAAAACAGGTGACAGCAGGACGGGACTGCCCAGTGCACCCGAAATAACCAATCAGCACCCTATTCGCTTGTCAAATAGTCGTCTCCGTGCTGGTCGGTTACCCAACGAGGAAATGGTCGGATGCAAGATAGATGGTTATTTTTTGAATCCCGAATCACCAATAACGAGCTGGTTCGTTATTCGTTATTGGCGAATCCCGAATAACGAGCCATCACGTTATTCGTGATTCGGCAATAAAACAGGTGAGAGCAGGACAGGACTGCCCAGTGCACGCCGACAAACCAGTCAACACGCTATTCGCTGGACAAATGGTCGTCTAGTTGTTAGTCGGTCACTCAACTACGGTCGGGGTAGCGAAGAAATGATCGGATGCCCCGTATGTTTTAGTGGGGAATCCCGAATCCCGAATAACTTGCTGGCTCTTAAGATAGAACGTTCAGTTATTAGTGTCGGATCCCGAATCCCGAATAAAGTGCCCTGATCGCATAAAAAACGGTCGTCTCCTTGCTAGTCGGTCACCCAACGTTCACGTACTGCCCCGTGCACTCCAACAAACCTATCAGCACCGTACTCGCTGGATATGCTGCTGTCTCCTTGGTAGTCGACTACCCGACGTTCACTTACCCTTACGTTCGGGGGTATCGAGGAAATGTTCGCATGGAAGGTAGACCGCTCTTTTAGTGTCGAATCCCGAAAAACGTGCTGGCTCGTTATTCGTTATTGCCGAATCCCGAATAACGAGCTGGCTGGTTATTCGTTATTTGAATCCCGATTCCCGAATAACGTGCCAACTTCACGTTGCCGCATAATATTGTAATTATTTTGAAATGTTTAATTTGGGTTTAAATTTGTCAATAAAATATTGTTCCTTCAAAATCATTTTCATGGGATCTGAATATGGCATCTCAAAAAAAAGGGTATATCAAATTCTTACAAGAGGTTAATGTGAAAACGAGCAATATCTATGGTTTACCCAAGATTCACAAATGTAAAGAAATACATACAGCATGTGTTAACAAAAATTGGACATATATTAAAGTGAATCATCCTCGAGATGTGAAACTCCGACCAATTATAGCAGGTCCATCGTGTGAAACTCGTCGTTTAGTATAAAAAAACCTGTATATATGTACTCAAAAAATAAATTGAATATGTCACAGCCCCATCTATCCCTTTTCTGCCTTTTGTACATCTTGCTTACTTCTAATTTTTGTCAGTACTCCTAATAAATCTGAGTGTGTGTGTGTGTGAGGGGGGGGGGGTATTATGCTATATATCTACTTCATAATTATTATATCATTGTATGTTTATTCTTGTTCTTGTATGTCTTGACAAGCTCAGACGAAACATGCTGACAATTAAACAATAGTACTTTCTTAAGGCATTTGTAAGCTTTTTTTTCTATAGTAGAATAGTTATAAACACAAAAACATATTATGGAACACAATTACTATTTTAATTAAAGCGACGTTTCGTTGAGGATTCTCTCAACGTTTTCAAGCGAATAGTTAATTAATACAACTCTTTGATAATATATATAATTGAAATTAAAGATTTAGTTATAAAACAATGCTAACGTTGTCAGTGGTAACGGCTCTTTTGGCATTTTTAAACATTTTCTTTTGCCATCATTAATTTTAATTATATATATTATATTAGTCATCTTACCTTTACTGGCGTTATTACCCATTATCTGCCGTAACACTAAAAAAAAATGTGTATATGCATGTACATGTATTTCTTAATTGAGTGTAAATTAGCTACACTTAATTTAGTAGACTTAGCAATTTTTATCTTCCTATAACAATCGCATAGAATCTGGATATAGTCTTTTTCCGCTCTAAATAGTAAATGCTATAAAATCATCATAAAGAACATATATATCACCATCCTAATTTTATCAAATAATAATAATAAATAATATATATATATATATTGCGCCGATAATTCAACGCTGTATTTTTTATAAAATTAGCAGCTCTTGATAGACTTCAAATTGCTCAAAACAACGCCGCAAGACCTCAAAATCTGATCACCTCTCATTGTATATGAATCAGCTACACTGGCTACCGGTGAGAGTCGGTATTAAATTTAACATTCTCACCTATAATTCCGTGTTATGTGTTAAAGGTTGTTATAAATTAAAAATAAATAAATAAATGCTCCAGTAATTATCCCTGCTTAATTAGTTTTATCCTTCAGCTTGGGTCTATTGTTCATGGCCACTCAATCCCTTAAAATCCACCGACCATTTGTTCCCTTAAAACTCGGTGAGTCGGCGATAAGGGAATGAACCCATGTAGATTCTTAGTGTTAAACACCGCCTGGGTTTTTTAGACGACCATATTAGGCAATGGTTTGCTGAGTCTAGCCACACTGGTAAGACGCTTACGGGAGTTGGGGTTGAGAGAAAGATTTGCTAACTTTAAATATTGTAATGTATCCTATGTATCCAGAATTGATATAAAATGTAGAAACGAACTGTAGCATTGTTGTACCTAGTAGACAAACGTCTCAACTACTTAGATAAAATATATACTAGACGATCACAAGGTTATTACAATATGTAACATAAGAGAATATGCGCCACACGTTAAATGTGGGGAGTTTTAATGCGTCGCGGGCATTCCACATCTAACCAGCGACGCATAGCACGCATATCAATACATCATCACACAGAGCAGAATACGTAAGACGGTATTTTAAAATTGGTGCTTTGACGGACTGGAATGCAATGGAGATCTTTCAGAATTGGTGTCATATGTTCATTTGGTTTAGTATTGATTATTATCCGGGTGACAAATGTAAATTACAGATGTTGATGTAACAGTAATTGTAACCAGCTTTTAAGAGGTGTTACAATCAATGATTGATCTATTTTTTCCAATATTATGAATCTGAAAATAAATCTCTTTACACTTGGCCGAACCTTATTTATTCACGTCCAGGTTAGAGTCAAAATAAACACGGCATTAGTTGGTATTATAAAGATATTGTCAATGGGATATTTTTCTGAGTTAGATTTTGTCATCGTTTTGGTTTAAGAATTTCTTAGCGTAATTTAAATATATCGAGACCCTAGAAACGAGGGGAATGAGTTGATTTAGAAAGATTATAAAAGCGAATCTACTTTATACATTTTATACATTCTATTTATCCAACGAAATTGTTTCACAAAATTTATTTGTTTACACGCTTCCCTTTAAATTCTTTTGATAACTTTAAAAGGTACTACTTACCAGTAATAGTCTGTATTCTTAATCACCAATGATCACAGGATGAATGTGTTTATTTCACGATTATTTACATAGTTATACTAGATATATTCAATGTTATCTACATTCACAAATGTCCCTTCTACAGTTTACCTGCGTAGTCCCGCCCATAAATACCTTTCATTAAATACTCTTGCTTAAAACCTGTACTTGCATTATTAAGCTCCGCCTATAAATACCTCCCATTAAATACAATCTTCATAATTCTAGGAATAAGGTGATGATTGGAGAACAACGTATTAAGCGTTCTACACTGCACGCGTTATTTACAAGTACACGCTACAAATAGAAAATAAGACGCTATGAATTCAGGTAAGATTTTACTTTACACGTTATGATTGCGTTAAATCACATATACAAAGTCAATATTGTCCCCTCGTACACTATATATTCAACAGATTTATCCCTTCATACACTATATATTCAACACATTTATCAAGTGGGTTTCTTCGATTCATAGTCGATATATGTTATTAATTCGTGTATAATATGACGTATACCCGTGAAAAGGTAAATGATTTCTCTTTCGAATCTGAAAACAACATGAAGCAAAAGATTTGGATGAAGATGACACCAAATTATTCCATGAACAGAATGTGTGGATAAACAATACGCTAAATGGTCCCACGATGTATATAAAAAGTACATATATTATTTAAAAAGTATATATAGATTGACATAAAAATACAGGATTTATAAAAAGTATATAGAATATATATAAAACATATTTACGAAAAAAATATAGGACATATACACAAATAAATAGATTTATAAAAAGTATATAGGATTTATAAAAATATAGGATTTATAAAAAAATATATAGGTTTTATAAAAAATATAAAGGATTTACCAACAATATATAGGATTTACAAAAATATATAGGATTTATAAAAGTATATAAATTTACAAAGCTAACATAGGATTTATAAAAAAATATGCGGGATTTAAAAAAAAAAATTATAGATTTATAAAAGTATAAAGATTTACCCCCCCCCCCCACACACACACACACACAGACAAAATAGAATTTATAAAAAAAAGTATAAAGATTTACCAAAAAAAAAAAGTAAAAAAATAAATAGGATTTATAAAAGAGTACAGGATTTATAAAAAGTATATAGTAAAACGCATGATTTTAATCGGTGTGAGTGTTCAAAATAGAATTTATAAAAGAGTATAGGATTTATTAAAAAGTATATAGTAAAACGCATGATTTTTATCGGTGTGATTGTTCAAAATAGGAAAATGTGCGGTGATTCAGTAAGACATTGGCTCGCTAACCCGGAGGTCACGTGTTCGATCCCTGCTCTGGCCGAGATAGTTCATAGGGATTTTCCGGTGTGGTTCTACCTTGTCAGGGGATGTAGGACAAAGGGCAGGGTAAAGGACACCGTATATTCGTTCGGATGGAACGAAAACGGACGTAGACGATCCCTTGGCAAGTCATATTCGGCAATAATTGGAGGATTACTAAAAACCAGAATTCATATCTCAATACCGACGTTATCTGTAGACGTAAATTTTCAAGTACGCACATAGTCACCCTAAAGACCCACCCCTGCGTGCACGCGAATTATTTAAATAACATTGAACCATATGTTAGTCTCGAAATGACCATTTAACTATCTTTCTCCTTTCATTATCATACATCCAGATCTTGTTAAAGAGTCTTGTAGTTTTATTTTTATCTTTCAGATACAAGACTAGTGTTACTTGGAAAAACAGGCACAGGCAAAAGTTCGCTGGGAAACAATTTGCTTGGGAGAAAAGAGTTTAAATCCACCTCGCTACAAAGCACCAATACATTGAAACCAGAATGTCGTCGTGGATCGACCAAACTTGCAGATGGAACCAAACTGGTTGTTGTTGATACACCGGGAATTGCTAACACCAAAACGTCGACCACAGAAACATTTGAAGAACTTACACGATGTTTAAAACTTTCACAACCAGGTCCGCACGTGTTCCTGCTTGTCCTGAAGATTGATAGATTTACACAGGAGGAGATGGACACAATCAAACATCTCAAATATTGGTTTGGGCAGGATTTCATGAAATACGCAGTATTTGTTTTTACCGGTAAAGATTCACTGGATTATGATGGTTCAACGATTGACCAGCATCTTGATGACAGTCCGTCTGAACTGAAACAGCTTATCAGAGAAGCCGGCGGACGGATTGCAGCAATTAACAACCGAGTTCCCGGACCAGATCTTAAAGCTATAATGAATTCGGTCAAACAAATCCTGCAGATTAACAATGGTCAATATTACACCAACCAAATGTACATACAGGCTGTGAAGGAGAGGGAGGGGCAACCAAGTCTGGTGGAGGATGAAGAGTTTAACCATTTGAAGGATTTGCGATTGCGGGAGCGAGCGAAAAAGTACACAAGACACGGTGTTGAACCGGGACGAGATAAAGTAACTTTGTTTCTTCTGTGCACTGGGTGTGTGTGTTTGACACTGGCATGTTACTTTTTTTATTAAATGTTGTAAATGGAAACTTTGGCTTTTGACACAACAAAATGAGTTGTATTTTAAATATAAAATTTGTATTTCTTTTCAGTGTGTATTTATTTTCCAGATTCATTCATTTAATTATTGTAATAAAAAAATTGAACCCAAATCCCTAATTTACTACTAACTGTTCCCTGCTTTTTCTATAATATGTCATTCGACATACAGGGGGGTGGGGGTGGCCTAGTGGTCTAGAGTGCCGCGCTTCGACCTCTGGCTGGCCGGTCACCTCTGGCTTCCGGCTGCTGTTTCAAGCCCTGGTGTGACCGTATGTGGCATGGAGATAGGGGCGCCTTTTCAACCTCGTGGGTTTCCTCCGGGCACCCCGGTTTCTTCCCACTGCTAAAGACCTCTACGCGCAAGCGAATTATTGAAAAAAATTAAACCATATGTTAGTCCCGAAATGACCTAGTTTGTGTCGAGTGGACGTTAAACCCCATTTCTCTCTCCATTCAACATACAAACCTAATAACCTTAAAGCAAGTGTTTTGGGTCAGTGGTGTTTTTATTGCGAAATGTGGTACCACACGGTCACCCAGGGAGGTCTAAGAAGACACCTTTGAAATTCCTTTTGGAACTCAGGTGAAAAACTCTGTACTCGAAATTTTGTGGAACGTAGTACCGCACAGGTATATAGAGATAGGAAAATTGTTTTGAACACGTCCAATAGCTTGTGGAACTCCAGTGGTAAAAAACCCCACCACAGACCCACAACCTTGTGGGATGTATTCATTTTGAAAACTCCACGATCTTGTGGAACTCATGTGGTCAAAAGCGTGCCATAGATGTTTAAATGGGGCCGACTTTACTGCGTAGTCAAACAAAAACAACAATAGCGGCATTACTGATAAACAGTGATAGCCCAAAATGCCAGGTAGTAAACTTACAGCAATCAAAAAAATAATGATGACTATTATCATTTCACAAATATAAAAAACAGACAAGTGAAGCGAGTATATAATGAATAGAAGACATGCCTTTAAATTGTGAGTGGGGTGGGTCAACATCCTCTCATTTCGGGACTAACGAATGGTTCAATTTTATTTCAACAATTTGTTTCCGTGTAGGCGCCTTTGTCGGTGGGCGGAAATCGGAGGAACCTAGCATTATGGCTGCTGTATCAGCATCTTCTATTTCCGCGTAACTATTTTAACACTGGTTTGCACGAATATAATAAAAGTCAGACCTTGTATGCTCCCTGAAGGAAAATATTGGTGTCGGCTATTATCACATTAAATCTTTCTAAATATGATTTTAACACAGAGATCATTGCTACGATAGATACGTTAGGAAGATTTCAAGAAACGGAAGTGATGGAAGCAAACGGAAAATACAAGTTATACTTCTATATGAGTGACTGAAGTAACCAGCGATAACAGACACAGGGGGAATTTGTTATCTGCGATTTGTTATCTGAGACAGTCCGAGGATATCTGACAATTTATAAAAGGAATTAACTGTCACTTGATAAGAGAAAACGAAAACAATAGAGTCTCAGAAATAAAAGTCGATGTACGTATGAAATTTAAAATGCTTAAATATAGAAGAATGTTGTATTTACCTCGTCGCAAAATATCAGCTTAAAGTATTGAGTCGTTTTGGACGTGAACATCAAAGCCACGTATCCAGAGAGATAACCCTTGTAAGATTTCGGCTCATTTTTTCGGTGGATGTACTGATAATATATTGCAGTTCCTTCAGAGGTCTATACAGTGCGTGTCGTACTTGATAACAAAAGGTAAATTCAACTGACATGTTATTTTTATGAAATAAAAGTCTGGCATAAAACCTCATCTTTTGAAAGAGATCCCTCTCCTTTCTGTTTCAGAGAGTACGCGAACTAAGATTGTCCGAAAACGATTCAAGACGAATTTGCAGGATCAAGGTTAAGTATGGCGAATGATATTCACCCGACATCAAGAACAAGTACGGCGAATGCTATTTGCTCAAAAGAGTAAAGAAACTTTAAGAGTACGGTGAACGCTGTTCACCGGTGAACGCTGTTCACCCGAAAAAGGACAGTTAACAGAAACAAACATGTCGAAGCTGTAAATACTGATTTTATATATATTTTGAAAGTTTTTTTTACATAAAGGCTTGAAAACTGAGCGAGTCTGTCTTATTCCTACGGAGAAGCTTATCTTAATTTTAGCAAAATACCGTTACTGACCACTATTGTGCTGGTCCTTACACACTCTCCCTAAGTCCCGGTTTACTGATGGCTCGTGATCAGCCATGAATGGGTTACTGGTGGCAGAGATACCAAGCTCCCCATACATCAAACGCGGTTATCCCTTCGAGGAAACGTTACAACTGACTCTTTAACGCCGTCATGTGTAAGAGCTATTTGAGTATGAAATGGGGTTTAACCTCCGACTGTCCTGACGTCACATCACGCGGCGTCAATAATTGGCTCAATAGGACATGCAGGGTTGACATAAGACGTAACTAGTCCGGGAAGTATAGAGCATTTGTCATATTGTACAAACCCATTTAATCTAAATAGAAAATATTGTTTACTTACATATCCTTCAACCACTTTTATTTATCTTTCTAATGTTTAAAAACAATAACGTTCTAGAATTTAATTTACAGAATGAAAAATATGTTAATATTCGTGACTCATTAGCCTCACGGATGCCATCCCTGTCAGTGATTGTAGGGACCGAGCGAATATTCACTGCTGATCAGTGTGATGTCTAGGAGCATTTAATCGAGTTTTAGTCCACGCCATGAACAAGACAAGCCGGACTAACATTTACAAAAATAAACAGAAACAGTTAGGTGTATTCGTAGCTGACGTTTCTTGATTATCTTGCTTACAAACAACAATGCATAATACTACGTCTGGGTGATCACATCAGAAAAACCCATAAAATAATTTATAATGATTCCAACGTCTCCTGTGAAAAGATTTACCACCACCTCTACCTCGATCTCATGCAAAAAATAAATAAATAAATAAATGAATAATAAAAATGTTACCAGTATAATTTAATATTTGAGTGGATTTTATGCAACCATGGATAAAGGGAGGTAATTCGAAAATCAACCCAAATGATCTGTACGTCTACAGACCACTATTGTTTTACCGAGCGTTTCAGTCCTGTCACAGTTCTGCCAGTCCCGACAACCCAGGTGGAGAGAGTAGAATCGTGACGTATTCCTAGGTAAAAAATATGTTTCAGCAGTCATGAATGGTTGGGATACTTTTTATACAGTCGACGCATGCGTTGTACTCCGAAATTCTCCTTTTCACTCGATTGACACCAGTTTTGGAATTCAATTCCCGAACTGTGAATCGAGCATCCCCGTAGTGTAGGCTATAAAAAAAAACGAAACGAAATATAGGTCTGTATTTTAATTAGATTATAATTTAAATAACTGTCTTCTTCACTTCTGGTTTGATTTTCCTCTCTACGTTACTTGCTGTTTTTATTTTTGATAGTGGTAGTGTATTTGGTACATATTATGCTCCGCAGCAATTACTACTCGGCTTCCTGGGTTTTTTTATGTTGACAACAGTAGAATATTAAGTCTGGATCAAAGATATTTCTCATAAACAGTGATTGAAATTTGAGTAAATTCTTAACGTAAGTCTGAGAATGATTTGTGAACCAAGAACCTTGTCTTTGAGGGTTTATTTATTTTTATGTTTAAATGTTCATTCATAGCTTGTTGTGTAGCCTGTGCTTGAAACCGAAAGAGATTATAATTGTGATTGATATCCGTCAAGTTGCGTTTGTGTTATTTCAGTGTTTTCCTACCACTGCATATGTCACAAACCATGCATTATTTTTATCTAAGAACAATTTATAAATAAAATACTGGACGTAGTTCTATTAATAATACGACGCGTATAACGAAGACAGATGTACCCAATCTGTTTCACAGAGAATTACTTACGTATTATCTCTGTAACAGATGACTGTCCACAACTCGTGTGTTGACTGCACGCGGCATTAGTCATTGGCTCAACGGCTCGTGCAATGTTTACTTAACACCTAACTGCTTCGGGCAAAATGATGCATTTTACTCATTTTAATACCCATTTACACTAAATAGGAAATATTATTTAACTACAAATACTTCAAACGTCTTTATTTATTTTTCTTTTACCTCAAAAAAAATGTTTGAGAATTTAATTTGTCGGAGTAAAAAAGTTAATATGCCGTACTCATTAAGCCTCGTCGATGTCATACTTATCAGTGATTGTAGCGGCCAAGCGAATATTAACTGCGGGATCAGTTTGAGATGTACCTGCTTGAAGTTCTATTGATAATACAGCTGGTATAACTAAACAATATGCACCAGGATGTAGTTCTATTAATAATGCGGCTGGTATTGATGGTAAACAGGAATACACCAACTACAGGTAAATCTGAATTTTATTTCCTACAACAACGATCCCAGAACAAAACAAACTGTACAATTGGTTAACTCGGGTGTCGATAATCATTTAAATGGTGGCTGAATGGTTAGCACGTGCGCACTGTTTGTGTCGAACTGTCGTTAAATCCTCCCTCCCCCTTTGTCTCTCTGTTAATTATCACGCTAATCGCTATGTAAATCACTATGTTGGACAGCTGTTAGTAAATTATTCCAGTATTTTGAAGTAGTATTGGCATAGTTTCCTTCCACAAGTTACTTTTTTGGTAATTTGGATGGAAGGTATTATCAAGCACGGTCTTCTGAATTTGTCCGGTTTGCCATCACTGCTAAAGACACTATCCGCGCAAGCGAATTATTGAAATAAAATTAAACCATATGTTAGTCCCGAAATTACCTAGTTTGTGTTGAGTGGACGTTAAACCCCATTTCTCTCTCTCTCTCTCTCTCTCTCTCTCTCTCTCTCTCACTCTCTCTCTCTCTTATATAAACTATTAATTAAACATTAATTAAATTATCCAGACCATAATCTGTTCTCCATGCCATCACGTGATATTTAGTAGATTGGAATATATTTTTGGAAAAATAATTAAACGTAACACTGGTTACTCGAGACTTTGTTTTATATTGTTCCGACTTTAGTAATGATGACCGAGGCTAGCCTAAAATTCTAAAGCTAATATCTCGGTTCAGTGTGAAGCAATTTGACTGAAACTTTCAGCATATCCTGTTTATATTATCGAATTGTTAATTGTTACGCGAGAACCCTAATCTTCATTAATGCCTCTTAATTGTATTCAATTAGATGTTAGCGAGTACAATCACGTCAGTTCCTGCTTCAACTTTTCAACCTATGTACTTGGATGGGGGTTGGGGGGGGGAGGAGGAAGTTCGACTGGTTAGCGTGCGGGCGCTGTATCGTACGGCCTGTCATTGAGGCAACTGGCGTGGTTTCGGATCCCCGGTTATACGTGGCAAGGAGTAGGGTCGCAGCATTGATCCATGATGAAATTCAATTTCACAAATCTTTGTTATGCGGAATGGAACTGGACCATTTTTGGACAGATATTCCTATTTGACTAGTGGCCATATAGTTCTAAAGGACTCATCGGGTGGACGTTACCACCCTCCCCCCTCTCTCTCTCTCTCTCTCTCTCTCTCTCTCTCTCTCTCTCTGTGTGTTAGTCCCCATTGAGTGGATGTTAAACCAGAGGCGGTTTATAGCTGAGGCGAAAAAAATTAAAGAAGTTGAAAAAATAAAACGGAAAAAAATGCTAAAACCGATGAGAAAAATGAAAATGTACCCTAATTTGGGAGGGCCCTAAAGACAGAGAAAAGGGCCCTACGTCTGACAAAAGAGCCCCTCTGGCTAAAGGAAAGGGCCCAGAGTCCGAGTCAATCCACTACTGAATGGGAGTGCAGTCATTGCAATTGCATGAAAATCATCAATCAAGAAATAACCTTTTCTGAAAACCTACTAATAAGCTATTCCGGAAAGAGATGGCTAGGCCGCCCACTGTGGTCTGGCTTGGTGAGGCGATCATTTCTTTGCTGTATAGATTTCTGGGATTACGCGTGCAGCTTGCAAAAAAGGCTCAATCCACCATATTCCATTAATTATTATTTGTTTGAGCTGCCGATACGTACAAGTGATTTGTTTCCCATTCGGGCTTCTAAGGAGTATCGAATTTGACCCCGACGCTCAGATTAACCAGTCTCGAAGGGCCTGGAGGATATAAAAAAAAATATAACCAAGTACGAACAATCCAAACCATTAGACAGAATTCGAAGTCCTATAAAAACGTTATATGCAAAATAGTGTAATCAGCAAATGGACTGCTCTCCGTGTACAAAATACACGACAAACAGTGGTAACAGGTGTCCGGAAGAGTAAGCTTACCCTGTCGGCGCGCCACACCCGTCACAGCTACATCCAAACTATTAGACGAAATCTCGTAAAAATAGCGTGATTGGCCAATGGACTATCAATGACAGATAGTCTACACCGGCAGTATTCCCCATAAATAAAACGGTATAGGCAAAATAGTGTAATCAGGAAAAATAGTGTAATCAATATATGGACTGTTCACCGTGTACAACATACATGTCAGAATGCACCAAAATGATTTCTATTTTGCAAAATTTTTCGACCTCCGGTAATACCCCCGCCCCCAAAAGAGGGTCTTCATATAAATATAGTCCCCGCCATGATAAACCTTAAAACGCCTCTGTGTTCTCTGTGTTAAACACCCTGTATTTGTATTATCTATGTGTAAGTCAAGTTAACCGTGAACAGGCCTGTATCTAGACACCATTAAGCGGGGGGGGGGGCATTACCTTTCGGTAGGGGGAGGGCGAACATTTTGAGGAAATTTTCGGAAAGGTCATTCTAACAGACTGTTGTAATCATCATGCTATGTAGTTACCTAGGCGTCTATAAGCATTTTACAATAAGTATTCAAACAAAAAAATAGCTTTTTTAGGTTAATATAAGGATCTGTGTATACTTTAATGATTGTTAGCAATTTCTGAGCGGGGGGGGGCAATTCACGCCCCCACCCCTGTAGATACGGGCCCGACCGTGAATAACATATATCAAGGCCATACATAAAAAGATTTATTCGTAGTGCAGTTAATGGGACACTTTAGGTTCAGATTATAGGACATTCTTATGGTAGCCGATATGTGTCACTTTTACGATTGTTGGCAGTGTGGCAAGACGCCATTTTATGTGGACAATGCGATATTTAAAGATCACAGGGGGACAGCAAATTCTCTGTGTTGCCCCTTTGCTCGATTGGATTATCGCGTTACTCTATCTGGGTTTTGCTTTGTCGTTACACTCGATCGGGTTTTCGCGTTGTCGATTTACTTTATCGGGATGTCGTGTTGTCGATTTACTCGATCGGGGAGTCGTGTTATTCGGTCGGGTAGAGGTTTTACTCGTTCGGATTGTCGCGTTGTCCTGTTATTCGGTCGTGTTTTCGTGTTACTTTGTCGGGGTGTCGCGTTGTCATGTTACTTGGTCTAGTGGGCGCGTTACTCAGTCGGGGTGTCACCTTGTCCTGTTGCTCGATGGGGGTGTTGAATTGTGTTACTCGGTCAGGTAGTCGCATTTACGTATTACTTGGTCTGGTTTTCACGTGGTACCTTTACTCGGTCATGGTGTTGCGTTACGCCGGGGTAATGATTTTTATGCTACCAGCCACCGCAAGACACCGGCGAACTCAGCATTGAGGATGACATCAAATCTGCCGTTTTTGGTGTTCAATGACGTACATTGGCATGCACCAAAAGTATGAAGACAAACCGATGCCAGATGGCGGATTTTAGCGACCAAAGGGTCCTTTACGTTCTACAACTTGATACGTTAGTGCTATTTATAGACTATGATAAACAGATCAAGTCTACGGGGTCGTACACGGGGCCCATTCATATACACGTATGCAACATGACAAATGGCAACGTATAAATAATAGCATGTCGAATCCAAGGAATGGTGGAGAAAGTACAGCAGGATTTCCCGTTATCATTTCCTCTTGTCAGTGGCGCATGGCGGAAGGTCTTACAAGGACAGTGTCTAGTCGATCGGATAGGGCGAAAAATCGAAGTCCCGTGTACACATTGTCGTGCATGTAAAATAACCCTTGACAGATAGAAATCCCCCATAGCGCACTGTATGGCGTATGCCCCTCTTCATATTATCCCAGTCGGGTTAGAGAGTAGGACGTTAATTCAATTTCCTTCGTTTCTTTAATCTTTACCGTCACTAAATGGACAGAAATGTTGCGAAGATAATTTCAGTGTTGCAGGTTTGGTGTTCCATACAAGTTGTACTCTCCTTCTAATGGGTTGATACATTAGGTAATAGCTAGGTCACAATTACCACATAATATATATGCTTTTAGCATAGTTTTAGGACAAGCTGTGATCTTATTATAACTTTCCCACTGGTGATGTAAACAACGTGCTTCAACAGGTCGTATGTTTTAATATTTCTTAATGAAGGGGGTAGGGTAGAAACTGTTAGGAACTGAATTTTACTTTTGAAATAATGTAGTTTGTAAATTGTGTTTTCGTTTCATTTTATTTGGTTCAGTCCGAATTTTGTATGTAACCCTGTGTGTGTAACCTCTTGAATGTTCTTTGTTTAGATTTATACATGTACGCCATCGACATCGTCGATAAACACATCGAAATGAGATAATGTATAGTCGTTGGGACGGGACGATAAACCGAGGTCCCGTGTAAGCATTCGGGTCTCATTAATTAACATTTGACATTTAGAAGACGAAATAAAGGTAAACCGCTGTGCCGCTGCCTGGGAAAAATTGCTCCCATATACCCGTTTTCGTCGGTTCAGAAGATGCAAATAGTAGGACATTAAACCACATTTCACGTCATTTTATTTACGTCAACAACAAAACGACAATCGACAGCAACTTTACTGGGTAATCTGATACTGAGCGCCATAGAAAACGCATCACTTTTTTTCCCAAATATTTTATTACTAGGTGGTTTTGTATGTATTATGCAATACTATGAACTATTGTTTCACACAATGCTCCCATTTCCGCTGCGGGTACTTATACGGTGAAAGCAAATACGCTTCGAAACTAAAAAATGTTGGCAGGTTGAATTAACGGTTGCAATATCAATGGGGAAACTTCATACGTTGAAGCAATGTTTGCACACGGTCAGACATTCGTAGAAAGGTGAAATAAATGAGTGTACTGCATTATATGCGATTCGAAAAGTATCGGTGGGTTGGCCTTGTACTTGGCATTTGATTCGTAACATGGGAATTTGATTTACTCGCAGGCTTCAATGGAAATAATATGTATCGATAAACTAAATCGCATGGATTTGTAGATTTATGGAAAAGTGTCACAAACATTATATTTGTGACTCAAACAGCTAATCTAGGTTGTAATTTATCGTCTCATGTTAAAAGTATTTATCAAATTTGAAATTAATACTCCAAATAGCCAATGTCCCGATGCCTAGATTTGACATGTCATTCCCGTAGACCCACCCTGTCAATGATACTTTGAAAATGATACTTACTCAATTAAATGATTTTTCCCCAAAGATAAAATAGCTTTGGCTCCTAAAATGCCAATTATTTTTGTTTTATGAACGTAAAACTTCATTAAGAAATAATAATAAATTTATATTAAAATTTTAATTTCAAATAGGCCTAGGCCCATAACATTTAACAATAAACACATTTGAGATTATTGATCTATCTCTTTAGTATTTACATATCATCATAACCTTCAAAGGTATGCGTAAATATATGGTTTGCCTTTAGGCCTTCTAAAACCAAGAAATGGGCCATATTAAACCATTGTACACGAACATATTTTCTTTATGGACAAGAGGGCTCTTCTTTCCAAGACATTGGATATGAATAAATGATTTTCTTTTAGTGTTTAGTTTACTGGGGTTTTGAGTGGGTTTTTTCCTTGGAGTTCTAATAATATGGAGCGCCATCCAAATGCTTAAATTGACTTGCAATAAAATAAACGGGTGAAAAGGATTTGAATGAGAATTGTTTTTGTGAACGATGGTTGGAATATTAAAATTATGTGACCCGGGCGGTTCACAATATTATCATTATTCCAATTATATCTATATGTCGCAATATATATAACAATGTAGCTCTAATCAATGTTTGTTAATGTCTTGGTTTTAAGTTAGGACAGGGTGACGGCTATCCTAAGTTAAGATTGATTTTAGTTAAAATTGTCCTTAAAATGGGTTTGTGAAACGCCACTATTTTAAGTTAAGATTAGATTTTAACTTAAAATATTATTTTAGTGGATTTTAACTTAAAATGCTTAAAATCGTTTTGTGAAACTCATCTATCTTAAGTTAGGATGAAATTTTAGTTTAAGACGATTTTAATGAGATTTAAGTTTTTGTGAAACAGGGCCCTGGTCACTCATCCGCGTGACAGATTCCGCCCAGCGACTCGAACGGGTGCAGCAGTAGTCAGAAGAAATGGACCAGTAAGTGCCAACACCGTCAGACGTCGTCTAAGAGAAGTAGGACTTCGTACACGACGGCCTTATGTTGGCGCTATGCCCCGGGATCATCACCGTCAGCGACGTTTGATATGGGCTCAAGGACACCAGACATGGAGAAGAGTAGACTAGCAAAGTGTGCTCTTCAGTGATGAGAGTCACTTTCATCTTTATCACGCTGGTGGCCGTCAACGTGTGTGGAGACGTCTTTGGGAACGTCTTGCAGACTGCTGCGTCTTTGAAACGGATCGATGGGGTGGGGGAAGTTTAATGGTGTGGGGAGGCTTCACATTTCATCACCGGACAACCCTACAAATTTGCAGGGGTCGCGTTAATGTTGTAGCCTACCGTGATGATGTCTTGCAACCAATTGTTGCTCCGATGTTTCGAGCGCACCCACAACTTCAGCACTTCCAACGGGATAATGCACGTCCGCATATCGCCCGTGTCAGTGTGGACTAACTGACTGCTAACAACATCATACGGCCTGCCATTGAGTTAACTGGCGTGGTTTCAAATGTCCGGTTGTACGTGGCAAGGAGTAGGTCGCCTGTCCAACCCCGTGGGCTTTCTCCGGGTACTCCGGTTTCCTTCCATTCCTACAGACTATTGAAATGAAATTAAACCATATGTTAGTCCCTAAATGACCTCGTTTGCGCTCTCTCTCCCTCTCACCACGTCTCTCTATCTCTCCCTCTCTCTCTCCCTCCTGTTTGTCGCTCTCTGTTCAATCAAAGACGAATCGTGGTTAATCCAATAAACGCCCACTCTTGTTTCGTTGAGTCCAGCTATAAACATACGAAACCCTTAACTCATATTTCAGAAGGGGTGTTACTAAAACAAAAGATGACTTTAACAGAATTATTGGAGAATTTTTATGACGAGCTGATTAGATTTATACTGGATGACGTTTACAAATATATACCAAAATCTCTTATAACACGATCTTTACTGATTGGAGCTGTAACAGGAACCCTTGGTTATCTTTTCTTTAAGAAGAGGTATCGTTTACCGCCTGGTCCCTTCGCCCTACCCTTAATTGGGAGTCCTCAATGTAAGTACCTATATTTGGAAATCATAAAAGAATTACACAATTTGTTATTCGGAATACGATTTTTCCAATAGTGTTCTGGCGCTTTACCCACGACAAAACTACTTAGTTTCATATATTTTAAGGACGCAGTTTTGTCATAGGTTAGGAGTTCAAGATACGTTATGGGAGATTAGATAAAGAGCTGGCAATTCTCACTATAATGCTTAAAAACTAGATAGTGTAAAGGGAATTCGCTGAAAATTTCAGTCAAATTGATTCACTCTGAACCGAGATATTAGCGCTCATCCAGGCCTTCCGGTTTCCCCCCACTGTTAAAGGCTCTTATGCGCAAGCGAATTATTGAAATGAAATTAAAACCATATGTTAGTCCCAAAATGACCTAGTTTTGAATAAATCATGAAAGAATGCTGAGCAGCGAATGGAATAATGATCCAGTAAACATCATAGACTAGCGATGACATCAAGAGTTTATTATGGTCTGGATAAGTTAATGAATGTCTAATTAATAATTTAGATAACATTTCAGGCCTAAAGAATTACATGTAATAGGCAGATTTTCCTCTTATATAATGCATGTATACAGGGGCGGATCTAGATGGGGAGGGGGCTTGCCCCCCCCCCCTGCTCAGCTACATAAAATAAAATAATGCCTGGCATCAATGAAATTACATCACAATGTGATCCTACATCAGTATAAAAATGATTTATCTGTTTAATAAGTTCAATTTGTATGTATGCCTTGGTAATTTAGAGACGATTATAGCCGATTTCCGTAACAGAAACCTGTCCCCCCCCCTGCAAAAATTCCTAGATCCGCCCCTGGTATTATATCTTAGTCCACATTTTAAGCCCTTTAGCAGCCTATGTAGAGTTTAAGTTTATGTGAATTACGCTCCTGTGTTTATTTTACTGTTTCTTTCTATTTACTATGTTTTGGTATGAATTTCCTTCTTATTTCAGTTTTAAGCTCAAGTAAAGAAAACCTGGGTCGTGTGTTTCATAAAATATCTAAAAAGTATGGTCCGGTCTTCACCGTGTATTTAGGTAAAATCACCCATCATCATCATGTCACCATCCATCCGTCCGTTCAACCATCCCACCATTCATCCATCTTACAATATCCACTACTTAAAGCTGAACTTATAGAGAAAAACCACTCAGTCAGTAGGTAATTGGTAGTTGAAATAATGCTAGCCGGATGTGGACAGTCTGGTTGACAAAGTGTATACTGGATGTGGGCGTGGCCTGCCTCTGTTTTCGTACACCGCAGTATTTTTTTTTTATAATTATTTCTGTATTTTTGTAATCGGAGTTCAGCTTTAACGTTCTTCCTGGACTCTTTCTGTCTGTTTCAGGACTATATCCCGTGATTGTTTTAAATCGTATCGATGTCATCAATGAAGCCATATTGAAGAAAGCGGCTCATTATTCAGATCGGATAGCGCGGTATTCAGGTTCGTTATGGTTTTTATTTTGCGTTTAATATGGGGCGGCGGACCTTTCCATTGCATCATCAGTATGCCCAGTGTTCTCATTCGGCTATACTCCACTATACCCTGGGTTAATTCGATTGTAGTTCGTCTATTTATAGCATATCTCTCTGTCTCTTTGCCTCCCCCCTTTTGCATGCTCATTTTTGTTGATTTTTTGGTCTAGAATGGACGAAGAGGGTTTGAATTAATATTTTCTGCCTGGTTTGAGTCAATATTCACGATTTTGAGGTGGCAGGTTTGGGTCAATATTAATGATTGTGAGGTGGAAGGATAACGGAGTTATCATGTTGGCTACCATGATATGTATGGCAACCAGTTACATATTTTTCGTATGCTTCTTCAAGTTTGGGTATCTCAAAATTTTGGTGGCCATTTGTGCCCCTGTCTGTAGTGAAAAGCATTCAGCATAGCGAAATTATGGGGAAAATTTGGAGAATTAACATTGGAGGCAATTAATGGTTGTCTGCCCCCATAGTGATTCCACTACCCCGGCCGTGATCGTAGCTAGAGTTTACGAAGCAACCAATAAACCATGTTCCTGAAGCAACGGTATACTAGTTTTATGTTATAAAACTAGTATACCGTTGCTTAAGGAACATGCCAATAAACAGTCTACAAACCAGTCGTTACTCCTTCGTTTTATAAGAGTCGATAACCATAACATGTCGATTAATTGCATGATTGATGTAAATAATGTATATATTTTTAATTCATTTATAACTTATTGCATTATCGAAATCTGTAGCATGTTCGCTGATTTGAAATATGGATAACTTCTGTATGTTTGAATTTTGTTATTATTACTACTATTCGTTCTTTGTGTGAAATTTTTCATTCTGTTATGTTTATTATTATTGAACTTATACTTGGCAATTTGATTCAGAATAACATGTCTACGATATCACATGGGCGTACAACTCCGGGAAGGAACGATTTTCAATATAACGCTTGACCCTACATAGATATAAACGCCCGGTCTGCATTAATATCATTTGTTTTTAATAAATAGGCATTTAGAATAATTTGGACTTCCTCATTTAGTCTCCTACTCTTATGGAGGCAGACCACCATTAAATTTACTGTGATATGTACGACAACTAGATACATGTTTTGAGTACGCTTCTTCAAGTACGTGTAATCCAAAATTTTGGTGGTTAACCTCATACAAATTTTTGTGCAAAGACATGACCATTTGTTCCTCTGTCTGTAGTGAAAAGCATTTCGCCCAACGAAAATTTGGGGATAAGTTGAAGGTGAGCAAAGAGTCCAGAATTAACATTGCAATCAATGGGAAATTAATGGTGGCCTGTCTCCTGTATGCGATGATAGTTACTTCCCTTTACCAACTTCCCCTGCAGTTAACGGTGTATGGGATTGGTCGATAACAAAGCATAATTATCAAGGGCTGATAATTTGAAAAGATTAAACCAGGGGTATGTGGAACAGAACGGAATCATGTTTTAATTGGAACGACTTTACCTCTGTCTTGAAGTGTGATCCCTCATACCGCACATTATGGAGTCAGACCACAAATTAATTTCCTTCATAGTGACAATCATGTGAATATTCACTTATTACAATGCGTGTCTAGAGATATTTCTATTGTTGATAATCATGATTTTACTTCTAGTGCAGAAACCTTCATATAACGGACAGGATATAGCATTTGGACGATATGGAACGGCTTGGAAATTAAGAAGGAAAATTGCTTCAAGGGGAATCAGGTTAGCACATTGTTATGGCATGGTATTTTTCATGCGTCTGGTTTTTAAATAAGTTAAAATTTGACCAGTTTGTATTTTCGAGCCTTGCAACCATAGATTAGGCAGTTTGGTCATGGTTTATAAGTTGGTTGCGGTCATTGTTCGGTGTCGACGTCAATGAACAAAGTCTGACAAAAAGTTCTCAGACGTCATCAAACAAACCATTTGTCTAGATACACACAATTCTCTAGATTTGTTTATGTTGGTTTCAGGTTGTTTATGGTCAGCGGTGCGATAAACATCAAAATAGAACAAGCCGTCTCGGAGACAGTTCGAGCTATGATGATGGAAACAGAGCCATTTGACCCGATGCCTTTCTTATATTTTACAACAGTGAATATTCTAGCGGGCATGTGCTTTGGTACCAGGTAAATTCCCATTCCGAGGGCATTAACTAAGTAGCCTTTTATTCCATATACGTTGGATCGTTATGAGGATGTGTTATGAGTTGTTCCAAATTAATAACTTCCACTTATATCTGTCTATGTACTTGCTATAGTGTTCCTCCTTATGTATGCAGAGGGCTACGATTACTAAATGGGAGGGGGGTTGGGATGGCCTTGTGGACTAGAGTGCCGCGCTTCGACCTCTAGCTGGCCGGTCACCTCTGGCTTGCGGCTGTGGTTTCGAGCCCTGGTGTGAGCGTATGTGGCATGGAGATAGGGGCGCCTTCTCAACCTCGTGGGTTTCCTCCGGGCACTCCGGTTTCCTCCCACTGCTAAAGACCCCTACGCGCAAGCGAATTATTGAAATAAAATTAAACCATATGTTAGTCCCGAAATGACCTAATTTGTGTTGAGTGGACGTTAAACCCCATTTTTCTCTCTCTCTACTAAATGGGTAAAACACTGCCTTGGGGTCGGGTGTTGGATCCATGCATTGGCCTAGATTGTTCATCGCGATTTTCCAGGAGGACCGTGGGATGAGGTCCCGTGTATACACGTAAAAGATCCCTTCGCAGTTGTAATTCGATATAAGAGTAAGTGATAGTGCCACTGCCAGGTGTTAATTTTACCCATAGCCCAGTCACAGTGGTGCAGGAGGACTGTCGTTATTCGGATGAAGTCCCGTGTATACACGTAAAAGAGCCCTTCGCAGTTGGAATTCGATATAAGAGTAGGTCATAGTGCCACAGCCCGGCGTTAATTTTACCCATAGTCCAGTCGAAGCCGAATTGTAGGACGTAAGCCCCATTTTATTGCATTTCCTGTGACATCGGCATAGACGGACACATGTACGCTGCCATTGTTGGTTCAATTTATACGTTGTGTTTATCTGCTTCATTTCTAAACTGTTCAGGCGCGGATCCAGAGGTGGGGTTCAGGGGGTCCGGACCCCCCCTGCTCAGACTTGAACATATTTTTATGCGATTTTATTGGCGATTTAGACCTGTTCGGAAATACGTCAGAATGAACCAAATTGAATCTAATTTACCAAATTATCGGTTGAGCGCAATTAGTTAAGCAATTATCAAACCTAGACCCCCCCCCTGCAAAAAATCCTGGATCCGCACCTGCTGTTGTTTTCTGTAATATTTGAATGAACATATGGAGATAGTCGAAGGTACGACCTGTAAACTGTGACTTTAGGTAACAAGTATATCATTACCCCCAAAGATGTCTGAACATGTATTTTATTCACTTGGTTCTCAATCAACACATATTTGTCTGTGTATACCCTAGTTTCTCAATCTAGACATGTGCTGTATTTGCCTGTCCCTGGTTCCCTGCCACCTATGTTCTGTATTTTCAGCTATAAATATAAGGACAAGGAGTTTTTACATATAATGGGAAGTTTACAGGCTGTAGCGGAATCAATGAGTGGAGGTATTCTCATTGAGGATATTTTACCTCCAATGAGACTTTTTCCTTCCAAGAAGTTACTAGATTTCTACAAAAGTTTCGACGAGGTATTCCAGTACGCCGACAAACATATGAAAGATCACAGACGAAATTTCCAGCCAGGTAAACTTACTAACTGTTGTTTTTTTATGTATTTGAGGAATTGGTCGGTTCCAGACCATATCTCCAATAGCAACAATAAAATAGCTGTTTTAAGATGGTTAGCCCTATATTACACACCTCTAGATCATATCTCCAATAGCAACAATAAAATAGCTGTTTTAACATGGCTATTCCCCACATTAACCCCTAGTAAAATCATTAGCATTGATATTGGAGACAATGATAACTCTTATTTATTTGTTGTCTCATTTCAGAAGATTCGATTCCAGAATGTGTTAAGAATATGTCTGTCACATTAATATTGTTGGCTGTCTTATGGCTTGTAATACCACAGTGCAGATTGTGGCGGGCCCCCTTGACACATATGCTTCCATTACCCATGCTTACCTGGTATAAATTCTTTTAAGGATGACTGTCCCGTGTATACATTGCCAATGACGCAAAATATCCCTTGGCAGTTGGAATCCGATTTACACCATAGTGCAGCAGCCCGAGCACAATTTCCCTCATAGCACACTGTATAATGCATGCCCTTCTTCATTAGCCCAGCTGGGGCAAAACAGTAGGACGTTAAACCCCATTTTAATTCATTGCTTAAATAACTAGCTCACGGAGCTGTTAGTTGTTTATATTGTTTATTCACGCTTTTTGTAGGCCTATTACAATTAAACTTGTACCATATAATTTTCATCTTTTTTAATCTTTGTGTGGTCGTATGTCTATTATGGAGGCATGGTAGCTCAGTAAGTAAGTAAGTAAGACGCAGACTCACTAGCTTAGAGATCGTGTGTTTGATGGCGTTGTTAGCCGTGAAAATTCACCAGGCATGATAAAGGGTCTGACAAGGGCAGCATCTGGTCGAATGGTTGGGTCGAAAGCCCGGGGTTCCTTGTATACCATTAGCGTGCCTATAAAAGATCTCTTGACAGTTGGAATTCGATATAAGTGTAGACCATAGCCTCGCTGTCCAGACCAAATTTCCCTAAAGGTACATTATATGGCATTTGCCCGACTTCTTTAGCCCATTTCAGCTCATTTCTAAATAGCATTATATCATATAACTTCCTTTTTTTCAGACAATATCTCTGATTTGACTGACAACGTCCTTTTAGCACAGAAAGAAGTTGAAACAGAAGGCAAAGACAACATGGCGGAGTTCAATGATTTACATGTCACTCTCACACTCTTTGATGTGTTTCTGGGTAAATACCATCCCAAAATACCACTTCACTATAGCACCTCAAAATATTTTAAAGGGACCATCCCAGATTTATATGTATTTGAGTGGTTTGGAAGCTTTATGGTGATCGTATCGGTTATCACGAAACTGAGCCGTCCGAGCACAATGTCTCTCAGATATATTTTGTTTCATTTTGTTATCAATCGATGGCCTCTACTTCGTGTAGATCTAACCTGTTGTCGTGGAGATCATGCAAGCGGCCGTCGACGCTATGACGTCTGACATTTGATTAACCAATAAGCGTTGCTGTTTCTAGTGAGTTAACCCACAGTTCCGTTCATTTCACGCCAACAGTCCTTTTCATTTGCTAAAACCTCACATCAACCAGAACGTGGGTTATATAACAACTCTTCCCGATCATAGTGTAGTAAAGACAAGTAAAACGACATTTTGAATTATAAAAAAACGAAACGAAAGGGGATCTGTATTTTAATCACACGGAATATCTCCCCTTGCACGGTGCATGGCGCATCCCCGTCTTCATTTCTTTAATCGAGTTATGTAACCTCCTTATTAGGTAGGAGACGTAGCGTATTTTATTTTTAATGAAATGGGGTTTAATGTCCTACATTGCTGCGAAACCAATCTAAAGTTAAGCAATTTAGTATTATATGATACAGGAGAGCGGACATTGTATACGACATGGTTAAAAGATTTATTCATTCATTCATTCATTTATTTCAGCTGGAAATGACACTTCAAGACAGACTTTATATTGGGCTGTTCTCCTGATCGCTGCTCATCCCGATATACAAACTAAAATACAACAAGAAGTCGATTCTGTTTGTGGTGAGGAAATAAAACAATATTATTATTTTGTATATTTGAAGACTGAGACATTCAGTAGTCCTATGTCTGGATGATCCAATTACCTATTTGATCCCTGTAATACCCATGTATAAAGGCCTACTAACTCCACATTCTGCAAAGCCTTTATTTTTCAAAACGCTCTCCAAAAAATAAGGCGACCAGGGTGCCTCAGATATAAAACGTTGTGTTGAGACCAGCAGAATTTTCCTTTCTCAGACATTTCTTTTCAGAAGAAACTCCTGTAATTAAGCTACAAATCGGAAAATAAATACCAAATTCCACAACCAATGAAATATTCTTTTAGAGGAGAAAACGGTATTATTTGAGAGCTGGAAATATGTTTTAAAACGTTGCATATTTCATTCAATTCAAAGATAGTTCCTTTACGTAGATGGACTTTTTGATCCCTGCATGGACCGAGAAAGTTCATCAAGATTTTCCGATGTGGTTTCCCCTTGTCAATAATGCAGGATGGAGGGTCTGACAAGGGCAGCTGTCTAGTCGTTCGGATGAGACGAAAACATCGATATGCGATACACTTTTTCGTGAAAATAAATAAATTAAAACAAAAACCTGAATAATAATGCCCTGTCGGGGGGCTTAATCAAAATAAATAAATTAAAACAACATTTGAATAATAATTACCATTCGGTAGCCTTGAATGTTTTCTCCTGCTTGACGATCGTTTACAGGTAGAGAGAGATATCCGTGTATGTCTGATAGAGAGAAGCTTTCCTATACGGATGCCGTATTACACGAGGTCATGAGATATGGAACGGTGACGCCACTGGGTGTTCCACGTAACACGTCATGTGATACTACCATAGGTATGTTTTGTATATTTATTTCCACCAAGAGAGAGAGAGAGAGGGGGGGAGAAATTAAATGAATTCATTGATTGGTGTATTTCTATGTCATGAATACACTGGTATCAGACGTTTTACACATTGTTGATGCCACCTGTCCAAAATGTCCCGAATGGTTAGATGGCTCTTACTGCAACTGGGGTCGTTATATTTTAATCCCTAGCTTAGCTTTATTTTTTATTTAAAAAAAATCTTTTTTATTGTTAACCTGATACTATTGAATTTTGAACCTAGGTCATTTACTAATGAGTATTTTGTCATTAGTTGGTACAAGTGACAGTAACTCTTAACTAGTGTGTAGTCGGTATACAGAGGTTACTGTCTGTTCCAGGTAATACTACAACTCAAAATTGCTTGTCAGTTCTTCAAAATTTAATTAAAATGACTAAAACTTCGAGACATACCTGGAATGGTCATCGCATTGCTTTCTGTCTTGTAAGAACTAAATTCAGATCAAGCTTTATAGCCTTTCTCCCGTGAAAAATCATGGTTTGTTGATATATTACTTCTGGAAAGAGCCATGTTTGGCCTAGTTATGTGGACGAGCCCAAGTGGACAGGGGGTGCTGGGTTTGCTTTAAGTCGTTTCACCCTACTTGGATGTGTCGGTAGTTGGTTGTTTCGGTCCAGTAGACTATATAACTTTTAAATCCAGAACCCGGTTGTTTGTCCCACTAACTTGAATATTTAATTGCCCTCCGTCCGAGGGCTGTAATTTTTTTTATATCTATATGAGCTAATAAAAAGGAATATATTGACACTTCAGTCTTGCCCTTCTTATTTACAACAGCAGCTAAATTTTACCCCTAAAAGTGTTCCGAAAATATAAAAATGCACGTGGCTCTCAAACAGAGCTCTTATGTCTCAGAAAAAAAAAATTAATCAAATTTAAATAAGGGCTAATCTTTTACACCAATTTAGTTATCTCCGAGAGTTCGGATGGTTCTGACATGTGCCGACTTTCAAAATAGCTTTAATCTTCAAGGCACTCCATATTACCCAATGAGAATTTTTGTGTGAAATAAGCAAGGTGGAAACAGAAAAAAACACATATCAATCTGAACAACATAGACCCAGTCTGTTCTCCAATCCATTTTCAAATGAAATAAAATGTTGTTTACAAAAAAACACAAAACAACATCGTTTCACACACACAAGCTTCAAAGTGTGAAACCCTAATAAGTTTTATTGTCGCGAAACTAACGGGCGAATTTTCCTTCACTAGACATTTCTAACCGAATGTACCAAATTTTCTAAAGTACCTGTCTACCCTAATGCGATATGCAAGTGTCCCATTTAACGCACGCGCAATCGTAATGTTCATGTTCTGAGAAAGTGACAATGTCGAAATGTATGAAATTAACTAGAGAATTCTAGATTTTATCGGACTTCTAGTCATTTATTCCAAGGGGAGAAATCAAAGGGATGACAATTCCAGATATGTCACAAAGTGCTAGCCATCTTTATTAAAAATTAAAGGCACGGCAAGCATTTTTCGAGTTGTAGTATCACCTGGAACAGACAGTAGTAATTATACAATAGGCTACAATAGTCATTAATTAATTAGCAGCCATAAAAGATACCGCTTTTAGCATAAAAGTGACTGATTCTAATTCACACACCATCTTAGTGACATAACACCTACTCAATAACTGTTGAATACACAAACCTTAGTGACATTACACCTACTCAATAACTGTTGAATACACAAACCTTAGTGACATAACACCTACTCAATAACTATAAATGTAATAGAGCGTATGTGGCATGGAGATAGTGGCGCCTTCTCCTCAACCTCGTGGGTTTACTCCGGGTACTCCGGTTTCCTCCCACAGCAAACACTTAAGAGATCATTATGTATATATACACATAGAAGGCAAACAGCTAGCTTAACCCAGCCCTCCCTTCTTTGGCTGACTTAGGCTAGTTTCTTAGGAAACAATTTGTCTACGATATCACCCTAGGTGGAAGTGGATGTTAAACCCCAGGAACGAACGAACGAGACAGCTAGCTTATATGATTTAATGTATGTCAGAATGAAGTAAAGTGAAGATTTTTTTAACTGGACGTTTTTTTTTTATTTATTTGTGTATTTATATACCGTAAACAAAGAAGTAGATGTACTTCATCTACTTTAATATATATTATATTTTCATTGTACGCTTACTCTTCCGAACACCTGTTACCACTGTTTGTCGTGTATTTTGTACACGGTGAAGCGTCCATTTGCTGATTACTCTATTTTGCCTGGACCGTTTTTTAGTTCTTCGAATATTGATGAAATGGTTTGGATAATTCGTACTTGGTTTTATTTTATTAAATACAGAATCTTCCACTCATGTTTTTTGATATCAGAAAATATCAACACAAGTTGATAAGTAAAAAAAAACGAGGCTCTGTCGAGTTTTTGTTTTACTTTATCAACGAGTGTTGATATATTTTTTTGTTTTGGGGGGGGGGGGGATGGCCTAGTGGGCTAGAGTGCCGCGCTTCGACCTCTAGCTGGCCAGTCACCTCTGGCTTGCGGCTGTGGTTTCTGGTGTGAGCGTATGTGGCATGGAGATAGGGGCGCCTGTCCAATCTCGTGGGTTTTCTCCGGGGCCTCCGGTTTCCTCCCACTGCTAAAAACCCCTACGCGCAAGCGAATTATTGAAATAAAATTAAACCATATGTTAGTCCCGAAATGACCTAGTTTGTGTTGAGTGGACTTTAAACCCCATTTCTCTCTCTCTTTTTCTGATATTTTTTGTTATAAGAAAAAATTATTTGGTATAGATTTCACTTTTACTGAATCTGAATACGTTACCTATTGCAAAGTCCTATATATTGACCAACTATTTTCTTCGAGATCAATTAAATAAAAACAGTTTCATTTTAACTAAAAAAAAAGAAGTTACGTTTTATTTAAAATAAGTGTTTTCTTTAAAATAAAAGAAAGTGGTTCCTTTTTCATTGACTAATCAAATTCATGTAAAGATATCGCAGTAGATTATGTAATTTATCACACAAGCGATATCTACTGTCAAATGTGTTATTGGGTGATAATATACATTATATACATTATATAAAAGTGTTTTTGTTCATAAGTCCGTTACATCAATTTGACAGTGTAAGCTGACAATTAAATATTTTAAATAATATTACAGCCGGTTACGACGTTCCAGAAGGTACAACTGTTTTCATCAACCAGTGGGCCATAATGAACGATCCAGATAATTGGCAAGACGTAGATAAATTTAAGCCTGAAAGATTTCTAGACGAAGATGGCAAAATGGCACCCAAACCCGAAAACTGGCTTCCGTTCGGTGCTGGAAGAAGAGTTTGTCTTGGAGAACCTTTAGCGAAACCAGAGTTACATCTGATCATTGCGTCATTATGTCAACGTGTTCATATTTCACTAGAACCAGGTGTACCAGTTAATATAAAGGCTAAAGATGATCAAATTGTTAATTTACCCAATCCCTATAAAATAACCATCAAAGAAAGGAATTGAACAAGGTATATTCTTTCTATTTAAACACCGAATCTTACGAAAGGGTAAATTGGATATTTTGGTATATTTGTACATTAGAATTTCCTAATTCCACTCACTTTAATCAACGCCATTTAAAATATATTAAAATAACGCCCTAAAATAGATTATGTCTATAAACAGCCCTACCTTGTTAAAGAATAATCCTATTTTTCACTTTTGCCAGTTGAGAAATTGACAAAAATATTATTTTCAACTTCATATTCAAACGTTTGAAGATGGCCATTCCGTGGGGTTAAAGGAAAAACAAGGGAGGTAATTGTGTTATTATTTCCTGTGTCAATGATTTTTATGCCAAGGAAAAATGCCCATGATCGTATAATAGTGAGTTGACAACCTTTTGAGCAAAAGACATAATTATGTTTTGACTTCCTTAGAAAATATGAAATTTTCGCTTTAAGTGTATTATTATTACCAATAAACGATACACATTCTTGTTTGTCATTTATACTATGGTTATATCACTGTAACCCCTGTATCATTTTATCTGGCGTATTTTGGACTAATTTCTTTCACGTTCATTCAACATGAAATCTTTGTTTAAAAATCGTTTAAAATAAACAAAAATCATCTAATTTGTATTTGAGTCTAGTTTAAATCCATGGGCGAAAATAATGTATATATTGTAGACAAGTGGCTAAGATATCGATTTGTGGGATAGAAGAAAAAAAAACATATCTGAGTGAATCGGCAGAGGTTTAATTGCCCGACAATTGTTGATTTAAACCGAGTTGAAGTGAGATCATGCAGGTAAAATCGAGTCTTCAACAGGTATTGTATGGAAGACCAAACAGCTCTTTATTCAGTGTTCTTAGTTCTTAGTTCTAAATTCATAGTCCTTAATTCTTACGTCTTCATTTGTTGTCGTATTTCGACATTTGTACACTAAAGTTAACATTTGTATCTTAAAATCGATATTTGTTTCACAAATCAGACATTTGTCATATCAGATTTGTAAAATTTATTTTAATATAAGATATTTATTTTTTTGTAGAAAATCAAAAAATAGTCTATATTTACATTTCATCAGAAAAATACAACAAAAGGTAAATACCAAACAACAAATTTCAAAATACAAATCTCCAAATACAAATCTTGCAAAATATTTCTCCAAAAACATTTCTCTAAATACATTTCTTTAAAAACATTTCTCCAAATACATTTCTCGAAAAACATTTCTCGAAAAACATTTCTCGAAATTCATCGAACCGGAACAACCTGGCATACAATAAGTCACTATACAATAATGGGAATCGAGTATAAGCACATGTACAATAAGAACAATCGCTCGGTGACTGCGACGCTTGTGATACGATCCCCCAATAAGATCAATCGCTCGGTGACCGCGACTCTAGTAAAACGATCCCTTGGCAGTTGGAATTCGATATAAGAGTAGGCCGTAGCGCCGCTGCCCGGGTAAAATTTTGCTCATAGCACACTGAATGTCGCATATCCGCCTTCATTACCCCAGTTTAGGAGCAGAACAGTAGGATGTTAAAACCCATTTCATTTAATTTCTCTAGTGAAACAACGTGCGTAGAACGGCTAATCGAACCGGGCCTTCGATAACGAAAATAAATTGAAAGTAGTCTATTTTCAGAAATTAGGCTTTGTCTGATGGCGACATATCTCTTTGTTCAAAGAGAGGGAGAGATGGAGTTTAACAACCACTCGACACAACTAGGTCATTTCGGAACTAACACATGGTTCAATTTTATTTCCATAATTAGCTTGCGCGTAGGGTCTTTAGCAGTGGGGGGGAAACCGGAGGCCCCGGAGAAAACCCACGAGATTGGACAGGCGTCCCTACTCCTCGGCACGTACATCGAAACCACGCCAGTTGACTCAATGACAGACCTTATTGTACAGCGTGTACGTGCTATTCATTAGACCATCCAGCCCCCTCCCCTTCTTTGCTCAAACGAAAGAATGTTTTACTTCTTCTAAATCATGTTTTCGTGAATGTGTCTGGGAATAAGTTCATACAGATTTTCCGGCGTTATTTCCTCTTGTCAGTGATGCAGAGCCGAGGTCCACACAAAGACAGCCGTGTAGTCGTTCGGATGGTACACGAAAAACCGAGGCCGCTTGTACGCATTGGCGTACACGTAAAATTTCCTTTGGCAATTGGAATTCGATATAAGAGTAGGCCGTAGTGTCGCTGTCCGGGCAAAATTTCCCTGATAGCCCACTGTATATATACCCGTCTCAATCGGCCCAGTTCGGAGCAGAATAGTAGGACGTTAAACTCCGTTTCCTTTCATTTCATTTATTAAGTGAGGGGAGGTGGCAGGGATTTAAATCTTAACAAACGATCTCAATAAGAAATTGTCAATATTTGTTCATATACTACAGGAAAGTATGTTTTTATGCTTGCTACAAAATGTAAATTTATATTTACATAACTTGCAAAAAGAAAAACAATTGACTGGCACTAACAAATGAGGGGTGGGGAGGGTATTTAACGTCAAAATACCGGCCATAACACAAAATACAAGATATCGGGTTGCACACCATTAAGAAGGTCCAAATACATTTTAACAATATACATATTTTCTGACATATACATAATTTAGAAGAGATAAGTCCTCTTTCATTGATCCAACTACTTTTAATTTATTGTATTTATTGCTATATCATATCAACCAATATATTTATATATAGAAACATAACAAGCACATGATTTCATTAAAGTCACAGTCATTGTACGATTTTACTTGTTGCATGCTTGCTTGATTCTGCTTTATTGTATGGTGACTTATTGTATGCCAGGTTGGTTTCTAATGTTCCGTTTAGATGAATTTCGAGATATGTTTTTGGAGAAATGTATTTGGAGAAATGTTTTTGAAGAAATGTTTTTGGAGAAATGTTTTTAGAGAAATGTTTCACAAGATTTGTATTTGGAGATTTATATTTTGAAATTTGTTGTTCGATATTTGTTTTTTGTTTCATTTTTCTGATGAAATGTAAATATAGACTAATTTTTTGATATTCTAAAAAAATTAAATATCTTATATTAAAATACATTTTACAAATCTGATATGACAAATGTATGATTTGTGAAACAAAAGTTAATTTTTAGATACAAATCTTAATTTTGGTGTAAAATGTCGAAATACGACAACAAATGAAGAAGTAAGAATTAAGGACTAAGGATTTAGAACTAAGAACTAAGAACACTGAATAACGAGCTGTTTGGTCTTCCATAGTATTGCACTCCTGTTCTGTTTTATTACATATTGTCTGGTACGACATGGTGACACTTACCGCGGAGACGTGGCACGCCGCTGCGAGGAGGGTTGGGGGGGGGGGGGGTCCCCAAGACAATTATCCTTCATTTCCCTGCATCTGTAGACATTCCAAGAGCTATTTGGCTGATATTTTCTTCTAAGTAAACGTTCGAAGAGGGAGATATTACAAGTTTATTGTGGTCGACTCACAGTTTTACGGAATTAGTAAATCTACGTTATTACACTAGGTTAGGTCAGTTGTCGAGGATAAAATGTATTGGTTCGTGTACTAAGATGTTTGACTGTGATCAGATTTACATGGAAGATAAAATATGTTATTGTTTGGCGCCAGGCTATGTACCATTATCTGACCCAATGATATCAGGGGAAGTAACTCTAACTACTCACAGCTATATACATCAAATATACTACGGTAAGCCATTATTGTTTATTATAATTGACACATTGGTTGGCCCCCTTCGTCCTTTACTGTCTTATTCATGTTACCGCTCACCCATCTACTCCTTCCTTTTTTTTCTATTAAATACGCAGTGATGCTGACGTCATTAATAGTGTCAATGGCGTCATTACTCAAGTGACGGAAGTGTATTGTATTTGCCTTATTATCTCTTGCAATTGAATCCCGACTCAATCAGTTACCACGCGTATATATTGTCTGTCAAGGTTAGAAACAAACTATTCCGTTGGAAGCGACCAGTGAAACAAGTGCTGTGATTGCCAATTTTACAGTTTCGATACAGTAAGATTTAGATAAAGAGCTAACCGTTCTCATTCGAATAGTTTAAAATTAGATAACGATAAGTATGGTGGCTGATTGGTATCATGTCGTTATGTCGTGATATCGCCTTTCATAACGCGACAACCCGACATTACGACATTTCTACCCGACAACCCGATATCACGACATTTCTACCCGACATCACGACATTTTTACCCGACATTACGACACTAAAAATGTCGTGATGTCGGGTAAAAATGTCGTATTGTCGGGTTGTCGTGATGTCGGGTTGTCGTGATGTCGTGATGTTGGGTTGTCGGGTTGTCGCGTTATGAAACAAAAAACTGGCAATTAAGAAAATGATTGATCAAGTGGAAGTAGATTCACACTCACATTGCAGTTTGAGTCGCATTCGTATCCATTTGTATACGTTCACATTCATAATGTGAACCGTCTTCATTAGCTCAGTCGGAGCAGAACAGTAGCCATCCTTGCTAAAATAGTTCGAAAATAGATTATGTAAAATGAAGCATTCAAATTACTCTTTGAAGGTTTGACAAAAAGTGTGCAATAATTTCAACCACGGAACTGGTTGTTCGAAGCTAAGTCGTGCTCCTCCATTTTTAGCTTAAATCCAAATACGCCTGACCTGTTCCAATCTATTTAATATCAGAGAAATCCGATGCCATTATGGTCTGTATTAGTTAATTAATGTCTAATTATTAATTTAGATACCATTTCAGGCCCAAAGAATGACTTGCAATAGAAGATTTAGCGCTTGCATAATACATGTTTAAAGGATATATTGAAGTCTTATCCGAGTTTGCGTTTGAAATAGACGTATGTTAAATGGATAAGGTATATTTCCGTTTTGTTTTACAGATAAATCTGAATGTTTTACAAGAAATTACACCATCTTTTCTGGTACAAACTATTGTCTTAAATTTATAGCTACGCTGGCACCCTGGCCTGATGCTGAACAACATTGTAAACAAAATGGCGGACATCTAGTTTCTGCTGAAACTCCGGATAAATTGAACCATATCAGGTTGACAACTGACAGCAGTAAGTTATTATTCCTGTTAGCGCAAATGAACCAAATAAATCAATTGTTTCCAACCGTAAGATGAATAACGTACTTAACACTGATGGTGTTATTGCATGGGCTTAGCCTTCTTTGGGTAATCCCTCAGCTGGTATTGTTGTCTCCAATGTTCCTGCAGAATTGTTGTCGGCATTGTGAGACGGTACGTCTTCCGGTGCCATTGTTGGAGGTAACTCTTCCGGCGGTACTGTAGTGGCTAAGCAGCTGATTCCAACAGAATTGAAGGAGGTATACCTTCACGTGGTATTGTGAGACGGTTCGCCCTCCGGTGCCATTGTTACACGTCACTCTTCCGAGGTTACTGTAGTAGGTAAGCAAATCGTCCGTGGGGTAAGCCTTCCGCAAGCATGGTAGACGGTAACCCGTCACGGCATGATAGCTTAATGGAGGATATACCACCCGACTGCATAATAGTGGGTGAACCGTGGGATGGCATGACAAGAAGATGGGAGCCCCCCCCCCCGCTCCCATTGGAGTTAATCATTACCGACTCTGTACAAGATAACCCGTTCTCTCCGAGCTCGATAGACGACAAGCCTTCCGTCAGCATAGTATAAGATAATATCCTTCTGCAATCTGCATGTTACGACGGCATGGCAGCAAGATAGAAGGTAACTCTCCCGTTGCTTTGATAGGAGTTAATCATTCCCGACACCGTACAAGATAATCCGTCCTTGAGATGATATAACCTTTCCCGGAACGATAAAAGACAGGCCTTCCGTCAGTATATTATAAGACAATCTTTCCACCTGCTACTAGAATATAATAATTTAATTCCATGTATTGGTTGTTCTCTTTGCAGACTATCCGAATATATATTTGGGCGGTTTCAGACCAGCGGAGGCTACTGATAATTCCGTATATAGATGGATTAATCACGAACGAGTGGATAACTCCTTCTGGAGACCGAATGAACCAAACAGTTTTAATCGTGAATCCGTTGTGGAAATTTATGACAATGGGTTACTAAATAATAGAAATAAAGACACCAAGTTTACATTTATCTGCGAGATTCTGGTTACTGGGCTAATGGGCTAATGAGGACGAGCATACGCCATACAGTGTGCCACGGGGGAATATTTGCCGGGACAGCGGCACTATGGTCTACTCGTTTATCGAAATCCAATTGTCAATGGATATTTTACGTGCACGCCAATGAATCCTGCACTACTGACAAAGGTAAACCACGTCGGAAAACCCGATGACGTTTCTCGGCCTCCGGATTTGCGAACCGGCGTCTTTTTCTTTTATCTTTTTAAAGGTTTGCTCATGATTAGTCCATTGGTTAATTACGCTATTTTACCGAGATTTCGTCTAATGGTTTAGAGATGCAACTATATGGCGGGTGTGGTGCCAAGCAGGGTAAGCTTCAAGACACCTGTTACCACTGTTTGTCGTGTATTTTGTACATATTGAACAGTCCATTTGCTGATTACACTATTATGCCACTACCGTTGCTTTTCGACTTCGAATTCTATCTAATGGTTTGAATTCTTCGTACTTTTATTTTATTATTGTTATATTACAATTATACACATTTTACAGACTGTGAACGGTACAATAAATACGACAAACTATTTCTGTTTTATGTACATTAAAAATTAAAACAAGATGTTACCATTTCAATGTAGGGGGTGGTTACACAGTACATCCTCAAGCTTAATGGCTCTATACCACTCTTTTACAATATTCCAATTTATTGATGATACAAATTTCATATTAGCACACCTAATTTTTTTTAAAAAATGGAAGAATTCAATTAAATGATTTGAAAAGCCTAACGTAAACCTTTTCAAATGTGATTTGGATTTTAAAATATTTTCGAACCCTCTGGACATGTAAAATAGGGTGAAATGGATAATTCACACAAGAGGTAGGACACTTAACCATCTAGTACTTAGAATAAGGCTATTATTTATTTTCTCGAGCTGCCAAGTCATCAAGAGTACCCCAACGAAGGTCACCAGGATAGGATTTACTGTTAGCCTGGAATCCCAGTAATTAATTAGCAGGTGTGACAATCAGGATCACATAACTTGTATGGTAATAAATTCTTTATTTCTTGACTTAACATAACACAGGCATAAAGATTCCAGAAATAAATGTTTTACTTACCAAACTGACACTCGTGTATACTTTTGTGCTGTACGTAAGAGACCCCTTGGCAGTTGGAATTCGATATTAGACCATAGCTATGTCTGTTTAATTTTTAATTTTGAATGAAGGCTTGTCATTACAGGCTTAGTAACTAATCAGCATTTTAATTATGTAATATTTGTCAAATTCAATAATTAACAAGGCTGCCTCGAAGCCACTGTCAATGTTATGAGACTGATTTAAACTGCCGCTAAATTCTTAGTCTACCATTTCCTGGGTCTAGCCACACCGGTTACATTTTTAAAGTAGAAGGGTTGAAAGAAAGACAAGTTAATTTTAAATATTGTAATGTAATCTATGCTTGTAACTTATTATTAAATGTGGAAATGAACTGTTGCTGTGTTATTCCTGGTAAGAAAAACATCTTAACTACTGAGATATTAAGGTGAATATGCACAATGTGAGTTCTAGCCAACAGAGAAGAATTACACATACTAGACGATCACAAATCTATTAAAATACGTAGTAGAGAGGAGAATATGAGTCACACGTCGGATGTGGGGAGTTTAGCTACTGTACCTTTCACATCCTAGTAGCCAGCGACGCATATCTAGAGTTTGAATCCCGGCGAGGAACCAGAAGAATTTCGACATTTTTCCAAGCAAGTATCAATTTTTCAGGGAAAGTATTTACGTATTTGAACGTCCCAGTGGTCAGTGCTATTGGCAAGCGTTCATCAAATGTGAACCCAACGACTATGGCTAGACACGAGTGTAGTTCTCTGTTTATAGCACCCTCCCACCCCCTCTAACCCACCCCTGATATCCATGGCAATTTTGTGTTGACAAGGTGGTCTAATATCGGTTATCAGTGATTTTTTTATTATTTTATAAAAGCAACACGTTAGACGACAATTAAACATTTCATTATTACAGGTTATATTCTAATATAGGCTAATTTATAATGGATGTTATTCAACAATATACCCACAGACTAGTGGATGTAGTGTTATCAGAAAGTTACTGAAAGTGCCATAGTATTCAGATTTATTGTTGTAGATTGTGTGAGGTGAACAAATGTGGTTCATGCTGATAGAAATCGCCATATACATGCATGTGTAATAATAGAGTCAAGTGTAATATCTGATCGAGTGATCCGTAGTCTCAAATACAGTCTGCTCAGGTATACAGCCTAATTGGGTCCGCGCTAGAGATAAAGGGGAATAATTTCATAAAAGAGTGGGTCCAACGTGACCTCATTGTATACCGCATAGCATTGTTTTCCTGTACATTCAATACGAACTGATGATAAATGTTAGTTTTTGTCGTTAATAGGAAATATAATCCCTATACGTCGAAACACCGTCCATTTGCCATCGACAAGGGGTCACGTGGGACCGCATTTTTACTGGCGACGCCTGGTGGGTTTTCCTTCAGCGAGGACGCCCATTACAGTCTACTCGAGTCTACGCCCTCAAATATAGTCTACTACTCGATCTACATTCTCAAATGCGGCCTACTTCCCGGGTCTAGACTCTCAAATATAGTTTACTACTCGCGTCTATACGCTCAAATGCAGTCTACGCGGGTCCAGTCTCCTCTCTCTCTCTCTCTCTCTCTCTCTCTCTCTCTCTTCACTATATCACACCCAGCCTACTCTGGTCTGATTATGGAATCATGACATTTCCCTTTAATGGTTCAGAAACTACGGGGATATTCGATCGAACGTTTCGGAATCGAATCACAAAATTAGCGACAATCGAGTGAAAATGGGGGCTTTCGGGCATCAACGCATGCACTGACAGCATAAGTAAATATCCCAGCCAACCATAACATCTGACACCTATTCGTTGTGTTTAATTACACCACAATTCTACTCACACCGCCTGAGTTGTCGGGACTGACGGAACTATGACAGGACTGAATTCCGCGTCACTCCATTGACATTCTTTCAATTCGTAACGTTCCCTGTTGACAATCGAGCATTCCCAAAATTTATGGACCGGTGCTATAACGTAGCCCCCATTCCATTATACGGAACAGGGGTCGAGCTTATCATTGATCATGAAGATATCAATTAATGTATTACTTAGGTGAAATCTTAAGAGGCATACCATGCCTTGATTGTAACCCTTACATGTATCTGACAGTCGCTTTTTGAATCGTAAATGTTTAACTCGACTGTGGCAAAGGGTTTAGGGCAATATCGTGAATAAATGAAATAGAGTTTAACGTCCAACTCTTCTGCTCCGACCGGGATAATGAAGACGGTCATACACCGTACAGTGTTTTGTGAGGCAAATTGTGCCCGGACAGCGGCACTACGGCCTACTCTTATATCGAATTACAACTGTCAAGGGCTCTTTTACGTGCACGTCCATGTGCACACGAGACCTCATGTGCACCGACTAGACACCTGTCTTCAGGCCCCACGTCCTGCATCAACGACGAAGGGGGCCACGCATATCTGACTAACACTGAGATATAACATAAAATAAAACCAAGTACGAACAATACATTAGACAAAATTCAAAGTCCTAAAAACGGTAGAGACAAAATAGTGTAATCAGCAAATGGACTGTTCACCGTGTACAAAATACGTCCATGCTATAATGTATTATATGTATGTGGTAGGTAGCAAACACAACAAATAAAAAAACAGAACAAAATGGTGATATAATTTTAATTAGACTTCGGATGCCATTACATTATTTTTTGACAATAATGGACTACAGTCAAATGTCGACAAGGCAGGGTTGAGATGGCCTAGTGCTCTAGAGTGCCGCGCTTCGACCTCTAGCGGGTCAGTCACCTCTGGCTTGCGGCTGTGGTTACGATGCCTGAGCGTATGTGACATGGAGATAGGGACGCCTTCTCAACCTCGTGGGTTTCCTCCGGACATTCCGGTTTCCGTCCACTGCTAAAGACCCCTAGGCGCAAGGGAATTATTGAAATAAAATTAAACCATACGTTAGTCCCGAAATGACCTAGTTTGTGTCGAGTGGACGTTAAACCCCATTTCTCTCTCTCAAATGTCCGCTAGTGACGCTGTGCATGTCATTTGGTAGTTATTTACAACAAATGTCCATTTTCAAGGTTGTGTGCCATTTGCATGGTAGCAGCTACGTGTCCGCCTGCAACGTTGTGTGTGCAATTTTAATTTGCTAATTATTTAAATAGTTAACTGCCCATTCTGGCTATGTCTGTAATTATAATTTGCTAAACTTAAATGTCCTTTTGTTACGCCCTAGAATCTACAAACCGCGCTCAAAAAATGAAAAGCAAAAAATATTAAAAAATGTAGAAACTCTAGATTTGACCAAGGTTGTGTGGTGCAGACAACCGAAAATATAAAGGTTTTGTTAAAGATACAGTCTAAAAAATTTATACGAAAACACCATGTACTTGAATCTCACACATAAATATAAATTCGACTTCTTTATTTCTATTATTTAGTTTCCCAGATAAATATAGTTCCACAACGGATTCACGGTGGAAATTATTTGGTTCAGTAGGTTTCCAGAAGGAGTTATTCACACGTTCGTGATTAATCCATCTATATACGGAATTATCAGTAGCCTCCGCTGGTCTGAAACCGCCAAGAAAGACGTAACGCATATCTGAAAACATAACAAACAAGAATGATCAGTCCTGATATTGAAGACTACCATAAACATGCATTATGCAAGAGCTAAAGTTGCCTATTACAAGTCTTTCATTAGGCTTCGTATGTTATCGGAAATTATAATTAGACATTAAGGCCCGTATTTTTGAACAGTGTCTAAAATAATCTGTGATTAGGTCTAACCAGTAATTAATTAACTTATCCAGACCAGAATAAGTTCCTGGGATCTACGGCTAGCCTTTGAAATTTGCCTGGATTAGAATCCCATATGCTGCTTAAAGGACAATATTGGTGCCAATCATTATCACATATGTGATAGAACTGATTAAACACTTTCCAAATATAATATTATCACAGAGATCATCGCTACCATAGAGGAGTAATAAAGGATTCACGAATCGGAAGTGACGAACGCCAAAGGAAAACACGAGTTATTCCTCTATATAACTAACTGAAGTGACTAATGATAACAGATACATGGGCGAATATCTGCTCACTAATAATTCCCTCGAAGACCTACAGTCGCTGTGTGACGCTGTGAGAGAATATCTTACAATTCGTGAAAAGAATTGACTTCCACTAGATAAGAGAACAGGAAAGAAAAACAGATTAAAAGTCCGTGCATTACCATGTTTTTATAAGGTAGGGGAGACCGGGACACATTGAACCACCATGGATATATCCTTTATAAATAATACTATACAACCCAACACTATACAGATGTGAGATAACTTCTTAGACCCATTTCTCCACCAATAAGCCACATGCTGTCAATTATTTTCTTAGGCAGTGGATTTTTCAAAAAAGCGCTTAAAAGAGACAAATTTTCCATACATGTTAACTTCTTAGCCTACGAAATTCTTGTACTTAAGTTCATATATGTCTAATCTATACAATCCAGATAAACCGGGGTTTGATCCATATAAGAGGGCATATTGCTTTTTTTTTAAATTTTGATCATGAAATAAAGAGATCTTCTAATAAAAACATTTGATATGAAATGAGGACAAACATGTATGTGAACAAAGCGGTTCAATGTGCCCCGGTCTCCCCTATAGAATGAATAAAAACAAGGGGCTGTACGGAGTATTTCTATTTTTCCCGTGTTCTCTTATCTTATGACACTTAATTAGTTTATTGTATCGTCAGATAACCTCTTGCGGTCCCATATAACAACTTTTTGTCTTCGAAGGAATTATTAGTGAGCAGAAATTCGGCCGTTTATCTGTCATCACTCTTCACTTCAGTCATTCACATAGAGAGATAACTCGTGTTTTCCTTTGGCGTTCGTCACTTCCGATTCATGAATCCTTTATTACTCCTCTATGGTAGCGATGATCTCTGTGTTAATATTATATTTGGAAAGTGTTTAATCAGTTCTACCACATATGTGATAATGACTGGCACCAATATTGTCCTTTAACACTCATTAATAGTTAAATAAAACAATGGACAATCGAGACTATGCAGTTTATCTTACCTACTTTAGTAATGAAGATCGCGGCTAAGCAGAAATTTTAACCGCTTAGTTCTCCAGTAAATGTCATAGGCTACCGATAGCATTGAGGGGTGATTATATTCTTGATAAGTTGGTTAATGTCAAATTAATAATTATATAACATTTCAAGCCTAAGAAAGACCTGCAACGGGCTGATTTATCTCTTGCATCAAGCATGTTTAACTATGCAACCCCACACGACGGCCTCAATTCATGTCCCAAGGCCATCTTTTATATTATAACCATATTAGAGAGAGATAGAGAGAGAGAGAGATGGGGTTTAACGTCCACTCGACACAAACTAGATCATTTTTCGGACTAACATATGGTTTCATTTTATTTCAATAATTCGCTAGCAGTGGAGGAAACCGGAGTCCCCGGGGGAAACCCACGAGGTTGAGAAGGCGCCCCTATCTCTATACCACAAACGCTCACACCAGGGCTCGAAACCACAGCCGCAAGCCAGAGGTGACCGGCCAGCTAGAGGTCGAAGCGCGGCACTCTAGACCACTAGGCCATCCCACCCCCCACCGTATTAGAATGACATCCATTATCTTTCTTATTATTATCAATATTGTATTTGTTTGAACGTGTAGTGGCTCCGAATACATAGCTTAAAGTAGCTAGGTTTTAAACTAGATAAGTCTCCCACATTGAACAAAAAAATACTTGTCAATTTAAATCAATCAACACTAATGTTGTGATCTGGCCTGGAAAAGATGGGATTCTGATATCCAATATTCAGTCAAGGTGTTGATGTAATGAAACTAACTATACCACACGTTTCATCACCTTCACTGAATTAGAACTTAAGTTATCGTGTCCCAAAGCATCAAAAAATCAAAATGCTTATCTCTGCCTACCCTCAGCAGAAAATGCTCATCTTCGAATTCCATCAAGGCATTGACCTAATAAATACACACGTCAAGTTCGAACATTTTAACTCAATTAGAAGGTGTGTTATTGTGTTCCAAAGTCTCCACCGGTCAAATTGCTTTTTGTTGTGCTTACCCCGAGCAGAAAATGCTCATTATCCAAGTCAGTCAAGGTATTGATAAAATGAAACTATACACCAAGTATCATCACTCTCATGTAATTAGAACAAAAGTTATCGTGTCCCAAAGCATCAACCAATCAAATTGCTTATCTCTGATTACCCTACGCAGAAAATGCTCATCTCCAAACTCCAGCAAGGAATTGGCCTAATAAACACATACACCAAGTTTGAAATTCTAGCTCAATTAGAAAGAGAGTGTCTAAAAAGTTTGACGGACAGACGGACGGACGGACAGACAGATAGACCCATTTTAATAGTCCCCCAAATGTCGGGGAAACACATGTTAGTGCCGAATGACCTAGTTTGTGTAGAGTGGACGTTTTACCCCCTTTCTCTCTATATATTTCTCTCTCTATTTACAAAGACAGGTAAAGAATTACTTACTGTTGTTTGTTGATATGACATGGTTCAATTTCTCCGGGGTGTCGGCGGAAACTAGATGTCCACCATTCTGTCTACAATAAAGTTCAGCATCCGTCCAGGATAATGGAGTAGTTATAAGTTTAAGACAATAGTTTGTACCAGTAAAGAGGGTATAATTTCTTGTAACACATTCAGATTTATCTACAAAATGGTAACAAAACAAAATGTATAATCTGGGCGTTGCCAGGGAGTTCAATGGTTGTCATCAAAAATACACTAACCGGTTCATTTTGGTACAATTCATTTCAATTCTTCGCTTGCCCCACCTCCCAGGGTTTCACAAAAACGGTATTTCCCTGAAACAAACACGAAGCTACAGAGACGCCAGACATCCATGTTCCGCTGCATAGAACATATGTCTGAGCCAGCTAACTTTCAACAGTTCAAAATGATATTAATCTCTATTCGTGAAATGAAATGAAATGAGGGTTTGACGTCCTACGTTTTTGCTCCCATATGGGCCAATGAAGACGGGCATATGACATACAGTTTATCACGAGGGACATTGTGCCAGCACACCGGCGTAGCGACCTAACCTAACATGGCATTTCAAGCGATAAGAGTTCTTTTACGTGTACAAGTGACCTCGGGTTTGCGTCCAACCTGAACGAATATACATTGTCCCTCTCCAGGCTCCGAGTCCTACACCACTATCACGGGGTAATAACTTCCTGTCTCACACCGATAAAAAAACGTCTACCTTACTACGGTTATTATGTATATTATATTCGAGTTTCGCTCCATGAACATTTATGGTAAATAATAAAAGCCTACCATGATATATTTGATGTATATAGTTGTTGGTAGCAAGAGTTACTTCCCCTGATATCATTGGGTCAGATAATGGTACATAGCCTGGTGCTAAACAATAACATATTTTATCTTCCATATAAATCTGATCACAGTCAAACATCGTAGTACACGAACCAATACATTTTATCACCGACAACTGACCTAAACTACGGTAATAACGTAGATTTACTATTTCCGTAAAACTGTGAGTCGACCATAACGAATTCGTGATTGTTCCGCCTGCATAAGACAACGCATACAAACACGCTAATTCCAGCATCGTACAAATCGAAGCCATGATATATCAACTGTGGTTCCGAATAAATCCAAATTGAAAGTTGAAAATAAACGTTAAGGGGGTGTCCACACTGCCAGTGTGTTTCAAACAAGATGGTCGTTAAGAACGAGATTCAAAGAACAAGGCAACGGCACATATCATTTGCAGGGAGGTTGTTACATAATTTTAAGCAACTGTGGTCTCTGAGCTAAAGACACCATCTGTCCAACTAGTGAATGTATAATCATGGATAGAGGTCTAACGAGTTATTACGCATCCATTAGTCTGTAGTCTGGCAGGTAGTTATTCATGTAGAGTTAATTAGATAAAACTGGTCACGCATCCATTGTTCTGTATAGGTAATTCGATAACTGTAATGAAGTGAATTAGCATAAAGTGGCTTTGATATAAGATATAAATGAGACGGGCTGTGGTTGTCCATTGAAGGAGCTGGGAAGCTCAAAGTATAAAGAGGGTGCACCACAATGGAGGCAGACGAGAACGATGGCCGAAATGACACAATATAAATGGTTATGTCCCTGTATTGGTTGTTATTTTAATAACAATGTGTGTTCCTGTACGATTAAAATAAAAAAGTCACCTCATGTTACATGAAATCCAGACTGTCACTGTGTTTCAAAGCAACGCAATATTCCATTTACCTTGTCAGCTCTTTTATTAGCTAGTGAAGATATGTCAAACACTAAAATCCAATAATCTAAAGTGAATTCGAGACTAACCACGGGACAATATCAATTTTTGTTTAAACAATTGTATTTAACGTTCAATAATACAAACTAATTTCAAAATGTCTATCTAATGGGGCTTAACGTCCCACTGTTCTGCCCCCACTGGCCAAAAATAGTATAAACTAATTCTAAAATGTAAGCTCAGTGAAATGGGGTTTGACGTCCCACTGTTCTGCTTCCAATGATGATGGATAAACACAATCACTTCACACAAACTAATGATAATGGAATGAAATGGTTTTTATAAAGTCCCACTGTTCTGTTCCCTCTTGGGTAATGAAGACGAACAAACCAATATATCTTTAAATAATATAAACCAACCAACCTTTCATCTCATCGGTATGGTGTGTATCGATAAAATTTCTATACCGTATATAATGGGGATGGCAATTAACGGTTAATCTATAATTTTAATAACTTTACATAACAAGTGAAGTGTTTTATAACATAGCTCGGAGATCTAAAGCAACAGGTATACTTAAAGCGATAATTTCATATTTTCTATGAAAGTCAAAACATATTTTCTATGTCTTTTTTCAAACGGTTGTCAACTCACTACTATATGATCATAGGCATTATTTCCCAGTCTTTCACACCGGAAATAATAACACAATTATCTCCCATGGAATACTTATCTCCAAACGTTTGAATTTGAAGTTGAAAATGATATATTTGCCGATTTCTTAACTGGCAATAGTGAATTATAGGATTATTCTTCAACAAGGTGAGACTGTTTATATAGATACCATCTTTTAATAAATTTTAAAAAAGAAAACCTTAAAAATATGAAATTCTCGCTTTAAATCCATCACAATATGTAATGTAGCATTGATAAACGCTAGTATCTGGGGGACGTACGGGCTGTTATTGACTTCTGAACCTATATTAGCCATTACTTCAACTAGATCATATTGTATTTGTAAATATTAAGTTATCGCTCACGCAATAAAATATATAAAATAGTTCAACATAAGTCTCTGAAAAGTTGTGAGACATTGACTTCTGAACTTATAGGAAGGTAAATGGAACTGCCATAAATCGGTATCGCATTTGAAGTAAATTTCCCGCGACATATCTCTATTTTTGTATGTAATGAAATGGGATTTAACGTCCTACTGTTCAGCTCTAAACTGAGGGAAAATGTACTCGAACAACAGGACTACGGCCTACTCTTATATCGAATTCCCACGCCAATGTGTACACGGGACCTCAGTGTTTCGTACCATCAGAACGACTAGACTGTCCTTGTCAGCACCCCTCCCCGCCCGGGTTACAAACAAGGGGGGTGGGGTGGGGTGGGGGTGGGGTGGCGGCACTTTTGAAACAAACCGATTGATATCTTTAATTTGTATAATTATGTTGTAGTATTGATTAGTATATGATGATATTGATTGGTTCAAGCGTTACGTATCAGTAATAACAGGGGCGGATCCAGAGGGGGAGGGGGGTCCGAACCCCACTCTGCTCACCTACATAAAAAGACATTAATGCCTTGCATCAATGAAATTAAATCGCAATGTGATCCTACATCATTATAAAAATGATTTCTCTCTTTAAAAAGCTCAACTTGTCTATGACGATGGCAGATTTCCTTAACTGGCAAATCCCCTCCAGCAAAAATTCCTTGATCCGCCCCTGAATAAATAATAATTGTTTACCAGTCATTCGATAAAATTTATGTATATGGCCTTGATCTGAATTTCTTTTAATTGTCTACTGTTTGAGTCATATGAATAATTAACAACTTTTATTTTTTTCAAATATTTACTTGTGTGTCATTCGAATATGTTCTGTATCGACGTTGCACGATTTCCTGGAATAGAGGGATGACAATACCAGGATATGTTTGTGAACTCTTGTATCATGGTGTTGTGACCACAAGTTCTTTACCAACACTACACAGCTATAAATTGTAGAATAGCTGCTTTACGGGTTCGTGATATGGCGAGAACAAAATAATACCCAGGGAAACCGATGTGTGCACAATCACGGACATCATCACGATCTTTTCGCGGAATTGTTTCAAAATCTGCAACATATTATTTTCGACAAGGAATCATGGTCTACGGATACGAAATTGGGTTTACTATTACACTGTTCTGCTTCAAGGACCTTGTGGGGGTTGGGATGGCCTAGTGGTCTAGAGTGCCGCGCTTCGACCTCTAGCTGGCCGGTCACCTCTGGCTTGCGGCTATGGTTTTGAGCCCTGGTGTGAGTGTATGTGGCATGGAGATAGGGGCGCCTTCTCAACCTGATGGGTTTCCTCCGGGCACTCCGGTTTCCTCCCACTGCTAAAGACCCCTACGCGCAAGCGAATTATTTAAATAAAATTAAACCATATGTTAGTCCCAAAATGACCTAGTTTGTGTTGAGTGGACGTTAAACCCCATTTCTCTCTCTCTCCAAGGACCTTGTATGCGAGAGTCCGTGATGAATTATATTACACACAATATTATTGAAATGAAATAATGGTTAACGTCCTAATGTTGTGCTCCGACAGGACCAATGAAGGCGGCACAATAAAAATGGAAGAAGTTTTATGTTCACTACTTTCGTTCCGGTTCTTCCTGAAGCGCGAATTTCATATTTTTAGGTTATATTTTTAACATGTATTAAAATAAAGCCTTAAATACATGTATCTATAAACAGTCCTACCTTGTTAAAGAATAATACTATACTGAAATATTGGTGTTTGCTTCCAATGCACTCAAGCGTATATTAATTGATGTCAGCACAAAAAAAGGATGAGATTTTACAAAAATGGATAAATATTATCGAATGCATCACAATGATAGACAGTAGTATTGAAGGTTGGGACGAAATGACAAGTTTACGGAAGTTATGTCCGAGATTCAGCGACAGCAAGTGTACCCAAGCGTAATACTAATTAATGTCAGCACAAAAAACCACGAGATTTTATTAAGAGACTACTCCTGTTAAGCGGCCAATCGTAAAAATTCCCATGGGTGGCTGCTTAATGCAGATTCTACTGTAATTCACTATTGCCAGTTGAAAAATTGGCAAAAATACCATTTTCAACTTCAAATTCAAACGTTTGAAGATGTATGACCCGGCAAGGGGCAAATATAGTGGTTCGGATAAGTTGAAAAATCGATGTCCCGTCTTTTCATTGCCGTGCACGCGAAGCAACCCTTGGTACCCCGCGCCAATCGTTCCTCACAGCACACTCCATGCCATCTGCTCCTCTTCATTAGCCCAGTCCGGAGCAGAACGTTAACCCTCACAGCAGGACGTTAAACCACGTCTAGATACTGTTTACTACAGTACCGCGCTTCGACTTCTAGCTGGCCGGTCACCTCTGGCTTGCGGCTGTCGTTTCGAGCCCTGGTGTGAGCGCATGTGGCATGGAGATAGGGGCGCTTTCTCAACCCCGTGGGTTTCCTCCGGGCACTCCGGTTTCCTCCCACTGCTAAATCAGTGAAATAAAATTAAACCATATGGTAGTCCCGAAATGACCTAGTTTGTGTTGAGTGGACGTTAAACCCCATTTCTCTCTCCCTGTTAGTGGTTTTTGTTTTATCTAACAAAATAAAAAATAAAAATAAACACATGTTGATAAAGTTTAAAAAACGAAGCCTTCAAAAACACGAGTTTTTTTGTTTTTTTTATCACCCCAATCCTTTCTTCTTAGATGCACAGATAAATAAATATAATTCTTTGGTATATATTCTACGTTTACTGAATCTAATTACATTACAGCGTAGTGATACATCATTTTTTGACAGCAGTTTAACCATTGCAAAGTCCTATATATTGATCCAGTATTTCCTCAAGGTCAATTAAATAAATAAAAAATAGTTTTTAAAAGGTCACTTTTTATTTAAAATAAGTGGTTTCTTTAAAATAAAAGAAAGTACATGTAGTCCCCTTTTGACTGACCAATCAAATTCATGTTATTCAGTATATTATGTAATTTATCACACAAGCGATACCTACTGTCAAATTTTTATTGGTGATAAGGTGGTTTTAAATCGCGTAGTAATACAATATGTCGGCCCACCTCCTGTATAGTATTTATTTAAACAACTATAATCACGAAATCAAGTACCGTGTCTTGGCTGTTGGATTTAAGAATGATATTTCTAAGAAGAAATTAAACGAAATGGTGTAGTAAAATACGTGGGCTATCCATCCAGGACACCGGTTTCTACAACAGGGACGTAGCCATGTTGTATTTCTGTAAAAAAAAATGTCAGGTATTTTTCAATAACAAAACCGTGCTTATTGGATTCAGAACCAGATTGTTAAGTAGGACAACATGGAAGCACCATATCAAAACTTCCATTGGTTCACCTAGAGTTTGTAATTTGGATTTAAAAGTTTGAAGGCCATTCGCTTGGCCCACTGTTGCATTGGACATGACCACTTTCAAACTCAATACTGATTTAATCGGTACCGATGTTCGCTGTGAAATTTGATTTCTTGCTACACCCGTTTAATGAACAAGAATCTTTGGAATTTTTAAACTGGACATTATTGATATTCTCCAATACAAAAACAATGTGGTCAATATTAATTATTGAACCTGATGTTACTTTCCCAGAAGATACCTATACCCACCCACCCTTTCCCTCAAAGCGTTTGTCCACAAGGCTAAACAGGCCCTATTAGTCTTAGAAATATATTTCAATGAATCAATTTTAATAGGTTGAAATACTAAGGTTTGCTCAATAGAAACAAATTTAGTTTTCGTGTATTATCTGGATTGGTCTAATCAGATTTGTTGATCAGAATTTCACAAACAAATTCCGAAATTTTCAAGCCACCAGTGTTCTTGAGTTTACCACTTTTGCCAAGTTCCACACGGTGTTCAACATATGTGTCTTGGGGTTCTCCAGGAAACCACAGGCTGTTGTTAACCCGTTCATGGCTCATCCATCTGTAAATAGAGTTATCTGTCACTTCAGGTGGTAGATAACCGCCAGTATAGAATCCAGACAAGTCTGAAAAATACATGTTGAGGTCTTAACAAAACAAAAATTTTGGCATTGCCAGACGAGATGAACCCGAATGTTACTCGCAGCAGCAGGTATGATAAGGAACCAATCAGGTTATACGTATAGCAAGAATTAATTTATCGGTTGTGTACGCTCCTAGATAGCGATCGACTTAATTCATGTTATCGATCGACCATTGCTTAAATCTGTAGTTAGTGTGTAAGGTACACTGCTGTACCATTCTCGGAACTTTTGCGACAATCCAGTCCGCGAATCCATGTTAATAATCACTAGCCCACATACCCGGCAGACTCACATTCTGGTCATACTGTGACAATATTGGTTCTTCAAATCGGGTTGTTGATGACAACACTTTTGTAACTTTAAATAATACTTTTATTCTGCTTCTTACATATCAAGTACACACACATCTTAATGTATAACGACCCCAGAACTAATCTTATATTGGGGGAGACATGTTTTAACTTGGCTAAGCACGAGTGTGCTAACTCCAGACGCTCTCGCCTCGTCTCATCACTTCGAGACCTGCATAGTACGGAGGTACCCTCTATGCGTCCGCCTAGTCTAGACTGCCGATGTCTGGGTTTATAAACCCATCAAGACAAAGCGTAAGCTTACTCTTCCGGACACCTGTTACCACTGTTTGTCGTGTATTTTCTACACGTGGAGCAGTCCATTTGCTGATTACACTATTTTGCCTAATAACGTTTTTAGGACTTCGAATTCTGTCTAATGGTTTGGATTGTTCGTACTTGTTTTTATTTTATTTATATCTGATTATTAGACACCTGGCTAATATATCATACCAGGTTTATCATTCAGTAGAGTTTGCTTATCAAAGACAGTTAAATAAAACAAGTTACATAATGACATAAAGGAATTCTACCAAGAACATCAGGGGTGTCGATAACAGACAGGTTTTATATAATAATCAGTTTCAGACAGGTTTTATATAATAATCAGTTTCATGTGTCAAGATGGCACGAAGAGCCCCTAACCTGTCATAATATAACAATACCAGATATACATGTATTGATACCATATAGTTGAAATTTGATAAACTTTTCAGCTACGTTATTATATTTGCTCTATAGTTTTAATGTGAGAGAGAGAGAGAAATGGGGTTTAACGTCCACTCAGCACAAACTAGTCATTTCGGGACTAACATGGTTTTTAAATTTTATTTCAATAATTCGCTTGCGCGTAGGGGTCTTTAGCTTGCGCGTAGGGGTCTTTAGCATTGGGAGGAAACCGGAGTGCCCTGAGGAAACCCACGAGGTTGAGAAGGCGCCCCTATCTCCATGCCACATACGCACACTCCAGGGCTCGAAACCACAGCCGCAAGCCAGAGGTGACCGGCCAGCTAGAGGTCCACTAGGCCATCCCAACCCCCCTAATTTTAATGTGATCATTATCAGTCATGCAGAAAAAATCAAATTATTCTTTTCACGAAAATTTGTCTTAGCTCAAATTCAATCTCACTTCCCCAAATATTATTCCCAAAATAAACGAGTCAATTTTCAACAAACACACTTTATCCCTTTCCAAGGGGATCACAGGGGCAAGTGGGTAAGACGCTGGCTCGCTAGTCTGGAGGTCGGGTGTTCGGCCCAGAAAGTTCATCCAGATTTTTTCGGCGTGGTTTCCCGTTGTCAGTGATGCAGGACGGAGGGCCTGACAATGACAGCTGTCTAGTCCTTCGAATGGGACGAAAAACCGAGGTCCCGCGTACACATTGGCGAGCTCCGCTGCTTGGGCAAAATTTGTCTCACAGCTCATGTTAAACTCCATTTCATTTCATTTAGGTTCCACTCCAAATAACTTAGTTTGTGTCGAGTGGATCTTAAACACACTCTCTCCGTCTCAAAATACTTACTCTGACTCACAGACAAAACATTTGTCAATTTATTCGGGGTTTCAACTGAAACTAGGTGTCCACCATCTTGTTTACAATGTTGTTCAGCATCCGTCCAGGATAATAGAGTAGTTACAAGTTTAAGACAATAGTTTGTACCAGTAAAGACGGTGTAATTTCTTTCAACACATTCAAATTTATCTACAAAACAGAATGTATAAATTAGGCTTAAACCTGAACCGGTCTGCGTCATTTTGACGTCACGGCGTATTGACGTCAAGTAGTCATGCTAAGTAATACCTAAAGTGGTGAGCGAGAGAGATAAATGGGTTTTAACGTCCACTTAACACAAACTATGTCTTTTCGGGATTAACATATGGTTTAATTTTATTTCAATAATTCGCTTGCGCGTAGGGGTCTTTAGCAATGGGATGAAACTTGAGTGCCCGGAGGAAACCCCCGAGGTTGAGAAGGCGCCCTATCTCCATGCCACATACGCTCACACCAGGGCTCGAAACCGTAGCCGCAAGCCAGGGGTGACCGGCCAACTGGAGGTTGAAGCGCGGCACTCTAGACCACTAGGCCATCCCATGCCACATACGTTCACACCAGGGCTCGAAACCGTAGCCGCAAGCCAGGGGTGACCGGCCAACTGGAGGTTGAAGCGCGGCACTCTAGACCACTAGGCTATCCCAACCCCCTACCTAAAGTGGTGGTAACAAAACAGAATGCTTAATTATTCTTAAAGGGACTATGCCGATTTGAACAGAGTACGCGTGAAATTTAAGGGGCCAAAATATAAAGGAATGGTGTCTCAAAATATCCAGTCGTTTGGACGTGAACGTCAAAACTGCTTATACAGACACGTAACCCTTTTAACTAAGCAGTATTCACGTCACGCACTCAATCTGAACATTTGAGACACGCTACCTGCGGAGAATTATCTCAGACACATTCAGCAGCCATTATATCCATATCACGTGAACAACACATCACAGGTCACGGGGTCAACAAACAAAATGTAAACATCAGCATTCCACAACACGTTATATTGTTTCCTTTGCAACCTTTCTGACTATATAATAAGTACAGCCCCAACATTTTCTCGCTTTTCCAATGATTTTTCACAAAAATAAAATCTACAACTCATAGAGTTGAATCTGTCTTCAATGACAGCTTCATGGCGGCCACCATCGTGCATTATTTTGTTTTTAGCGTGGGGATTGATTAATAGTAGTTCATTTATTTCAGTTCTAAACATATATTTTAAATTTAACGCAACTTTGAAAAATAGCCAAATTCTGGCTGGGATTATTGAGCAAAATGGTCATTCACTGTATACGTGAAAAACAGAAAAGGGCAGACGCCAATTAATTCCCTTACGTTAGTTACGCACGGTCACACACTTTGACGAATCTACGTTCGTAACCAACACCAGTTGACAAGAAGGCCATAACTATTGAAACACTTGTCTAAATAATATTATAGTCTTACCATGGTATATTTGATATATATAGCTGTGACTAGATAGAGTTACTTCCCCTGATACCATTGGGTCAGATAATGGTGTGTAGCCTGGCGCCAAACAATAACATACTTTATCTTCCATATAAATCTGATCACAGTCAAACATCTTAGTACACGAACCAATACATTTTATCATCGACAAATGACCTAAACTGCGGTAATAACGTAGATTTACTATTTCCGTAAAACTGTGAGTCGACCACAATAAACTTGTAACATCTCCATTTGAAAATTTAAAATTATTCCAGATATATCCGATTATGAGGAACATGGCGATTCCATGTGAATGCATTATTAAACCACTATTAAAAATCACAGAACAGTAGTTACGTTTGTCACACTTCAACCGTGTATTACAGCGTGAATCAAACGTATTTTAAGAAGCTTATGGTAGACTATTAGAGTGTAAGTAGTATTAGTATGTTTTAAGTTTTAAATGTTTTGCGTAGGATGTTGATGGAACAAAGCCAAAAGCCTGAAGAATTGATCCAAAGAAATCGTGTGCTAAAGTAGGTAATTTAGCTTCGATTTCGTGTTCTCAGTATTTTTTTATAGTTAATATACCAAACAGATCAATCAGCGGAATATCTGTTATTGGTCGAATTTTTCTATTTTGTCCTTGCTGGCGCTGGTTCGCTAGCCCGGGGGTCTTCGATTTTACTGCGTTTGTAAATTCGTATCCCTTCATCAAGGGTTAGGTGTCCAGAGAATCTAATAGTAAGTACAGGAGAACCGCACTACACGCAAAACAAAGAAGTGTGACGGACAGACAGACCACTTTTTTCGAAAGGCGGGGGACAAAAAAAGACGTAACAGAAATAATGTGACCGATCTTGACAGCTGTCTCTTCGGTGGAGATAGTCTGCCAGTTGACGTCAGACGTTAGAGCGTCAAACAATTTCAACAATAAGGGCGATAATCCGGATAGAATGTCGAAAAACGCTAAAATAATAAGTGTAGTGAGCAAGCAGGAGCAAAACCCGACGAGAACATTCTACAGTACGAAGGGCTAAAACTCTACTCTAATAGTAAGTGCAGGGCAACCACACTATATGCAAAACAAAAAAATATTTTTTTGTGTCCAAGTTGTCAAATTAGAAATAAAAATAGTTCGTTGAACCGCTGTCTGGGCACAGTTTATCTCATAGCACACTGTATTGCGAAAGTCCGTTTTAATTAACCCTATCAAAGTATTCCGTAGAGGCGCTGTTCGGGCAAAATTCCCCTCACAGCACACGGTAGGGCCCAGGTCCATCTTTATAAGCTCTATTTCGAGCTGAAAAAAAAGTTATTCAATACCTTACACTGAATAAAACACTATCGATTAGGTTGATTTTTAAGATGTTATTTTATCGGTTTGTATTTTAATTGAGTCGATTATTGTTCATCTTATACAAATTTAATGTCACATTCAGTCGATAAGTAACTGGAATGTCTCAGCGCCTGCAGCTAAGTTCAGATAGTGCTTAATCGAAAGTTGATTGAAATAAAGGTCGAGGGCAAAACAGGTAGTCTTCAGATAATGCCACCCTTCCCGATGAACTGGAATGTCTCAACGCCCGCAGTCGAGGGCAAAAAGACTGGGTTTCAGATAATGCCACCCTCCCCTATGAAGCTATGCATTTTATACATTTTTCATTAATAATGATGATGATGATGGTGATGATAATAAATCATTGCGAAGCGCTTTAATGGCGCACATAACAAGCGGTTGTCATGCAAGATACACACCCATTACCCCAAGAGATGGACAGAGAACCTACTTAAAATGTGATTTTTCGGACAATCCATGGAGTAACGGCTCGACACGTGCCTATGTCGACCGAATCGGATAGATATTGTTACTGGCAGTGAAGGCAGTATACGTCCACAGGAAAATAATATACTTACAAGAGAGGTGGGGATTTTTTTCACCCAAAAACTGAAAAAAATCTATCTACGCACGAGTCAGCATGTCGATTTTTGTGGGTATTACTAGATGCTGATAGAGCTCTAGCGTTTTCCTCCATTCCTTTTCTAAACCAGACACTGTTACCCGGTGGGGGGGGGGCTATAGTTTGGTTTCTGTTTCTTGGCGGGGGTCGTAGTTGTTGACGTATGTGGCGTGGACTTGTGGTGGCTTAAACTTCCAGCATTATCTTGGTCCATTACTTTTTGGACAGACCGCAGTTCCTGGAAAGTTTCTCCAGTAGACCTACCCTGGTCTCAATGTTCTCACTTCATTCGTCCATGCCATTGTTCAGCTTCCTAAGCGTCTCTTGAAATTCATTTTCAACTTAAAATTCATACGGTTTGAACATAGCTATTCACATGGTGAATAGAAAAACAATGGGAGGGGGGTAATTGTGTTATTTTTTCTGGTCGAATGAAATTAAATTGTTCAGAATGATACGCAAGATCGTATAATAGTGAGTTGACAACCTATTAATAAGCAAAAGACATAGAAATAATTATGTTTTGACTTTCCTAGAAAATATGAAATTCTCGCTTTAAATCCATCATAATATATAATGTAGTATTGATAAACGCGAGTATCTGGGGGAAGTACGGGCGGATATTGACTTCTGAACCGATATAGGTCATTACTACACCTACATTATATCATACTCTACTTATCAATTGTAAAAATATTTAGTTATCGATCACTCAATAATAAAATATATAAAATAGTTCAACAGCCGTCTCTGGAAAGTTGTTAGACATTGAATTCTGAACCTATAGGGAGGTAAATTGAACAGCCATAAATCGGTATCGCATTTGGAGTAAATTTCTCGCAACATATTTTTGAAAATGAAGTAAAATGAAATTGGATTGAACGTCCTACTGTTCTTCTCGGAAATGGGCTTATGAAGACGTGCACGCCAATGTATAATAAATTATCATGAATCATTTCAATGACCGGTATAACACTAATTAAATACAGATATTTACATATTCAGATCAACAAAACCGATACGATATGTCACCGGTCAAGATAAACTAGTATATGCATTTAGATTTAAAAATATCAAATCAGACCAATGGATTCGTCGGTGCCGGCGAAACTGTTAGCGTCCCGCGCCTTGTGCAGTCACTGGTCTGAAATGACAAGCCCTCATGCAATATGAAAAATTTAAAAGACTTAGCTATGACCATACACTCTTTTATGAGGACAATTTTGCCCCGACAGCTGTGACAAAAAGTGATTTCTACATCATATTGAAATATAACTATACAGATAGAACTTTCTGACCTCTGCTGATTTTTGATCATTAATGATATTGACGTGTTCAACTCGACACAACTTCTTCAAGGCACGGACTTAATAAAACAGCTAATGTGTTCAATATGTTATTTACGGACTACACACGAATGGCCTCTGCTCGTTTTGACAATAGGCACGATCTCATTCACGATCTTATTAAATATGCAGTGCAGTTACAGATACTATAATCTCATAAATAAACAATGCCAAATATGTACATCGCTTGTGTATCACTTTTCTTAATTAATTGTATGCTTTATAAGCCAGAGTTTACTGTTAGTTTCAGAAGACTTGGAATGGCGCTCCTCCTGGAGTATGCCTATTTCATGCTCTCAATAAAGGTCTATCAATTATGCTGATATTCTGTTATCTGTATGTAGTGTTACACAGCACCCTTAGGGTCACCCTTACGGCCTACTCTTATTACAAATTTCAACTGTCAAGGGATCTTCAACGTGCACGCCAATGTGTACACTGGACCTTGGTTTCGTTCTATCCGAAGGACTAGACAAATCCTGCATCGCCAAAAGGGGGTGGGGGAGATATCTCTTATGTATCATTACGTTGTAGCATTGGTTAGTATACGGTGATATTGATTGGTTCAATCTATACAAATCATTAATACATATTTGTTTATCAGTCATTCGATAAAGCTTATGTATATAGCCTTGAGCTGAATTATTAATAACTTTTATTTTTTCAATTTTTTGTATCGAAGTTGCGCTATTTCAAGTATTAAGAAAACACACTAACTACAGATGTAAGCAATGGTCGATAACATGAATTAAATCGATCGCTATCTAGGGGCGTACACAACCGATAAATGAATTGTTTGTTATTATGCCAATTTGTCCATAGTTTTAACTGACACTAGATGTCCACCATCTTGTTGACAGCCTTGTTCAGCATCCGTCCGTAGTTTAAGACAATGGATACCAGTAAAGAGGGTGGTCTTTCAACACGTTCAGATTTATCTACAAACTATAGTTCAGCCAGTTTTAGAAATCATTCGTCAGACACAGAATATACCTTGATATTATTCCTACCCCGGATACAAAAGATACGACGATGTTCTTACTCCGAATACAGAAGATACTATGATGCTCTTACCCCGGATACAGAAGATACCACGATGCTCTTACCCCGGATACAGAAGATACCACGATGCTCTTACCCCGGATACAGAAGATACGATGATGCTCTTACCCCGGATACAGAAGAAACTACGATATGTTTTCCTCGGATACAGAAGATACTACGATGCTCTTACCCCGGATACAGAAGATACGACGATGTGTTTTCCCCGGATACAGAAGATACGACGATGCTCTTACCCCGGATACAGAAGAAACTATGACGTTCTTACCCCGGATACAGAAGATACGATGTGCCCCCCTACCCCAACTTGTTTATAGTAAATGTGGGTCGAACCACACATGAAATGAAATGGGGTTTAACGTGGTACTGCATTCTGCTCCTAAACTGGGCTAAATGAAGACAGGCATACGCCATGCAGTGTGCTATGAGGGACATTTGGCCCGAGCAGTGGCACTACGGTCTACTCTTGAATCGATTTCCAACTGCCAAGGGATCCTTAACTTGCACACCAATCCGTGCACTGGACCTTGGTTTTTCGTCGCATCCGAACTAGACAGCCGTTCTTGTCAAGCCCTCCGTCGAACCACACACAAGCAATTATACGAGACAGTTTCTGGGTATAGCAAAGTTAATATCAGATCGAGGGAATAAAACTAAAACGTAAATTGTCTTACATTCGCCCATTCAACGTGCTCTAGCTGGGCTGCTGCAATATGGAAGACCAAACAGCTCTTATTTTAGTGTTCTTAATTCTTAGTCCTTAAAATTCTTTTGTTACCGTATTTCGACATTTGTACACTGAAATTAACATTTGTATCTTAAAATCAATATTAATTTTGATTCACATACCCATACTCCGCACAGTGTTGTATTTGATTGGAGGTAATCCCCCTACACACTGCTATTATGAGTGGATATTGTTTTTTTAAATTTTGATTGGTCAGTAGTCCGTCTACCAACCAATCAATAGCTGCCCTACAAAAGCTTTACATTTAAAACGAGTGCCAATATTGGACCAAATATGTTTACATAAAGTTACGTCATGGCTCACGATTTTATTATGCCTAATTAACCCGTACATAGCAGAATACTGCAGTAAAACTAATTGCGTGACAAACGAGGCTACCAAGTCGAATGAAATGTAAACAATACTTTGGAAACGAACATACTTTCACCGTTTTTAATACCTTAAATCACTGTCCAAAGTTTTAGGGAAGACCCAGATTAAACGAAGGACTGTCATGTTGCTGTACTTAAGTGATAGCATTCATTGAACGGAAAGAATAGACACATAAGTTCAAGAAACAGACGCTATTCCAGCAATGGCCAGAGAGGGATTTCTCGGGCCATTGCTTCGGGAATATGCACAAACCAGACATTTGTGGTATCAGATTTGTAAGATGTAATTTTATTTAACTTAATTGTATTTTAATATAAAGATGATATTGTTTGGAAAATCAAAAAATTAGCCTACATTTACATTTCATCAGAGAAATACAACGAAAAAAAAATCTCCGAAGACCCAAATCCCAAGCCTTTCCCCCTAGGACTGGAGCTGACTGAATTCTTCTCTAGGTTTGATGAGGGACGCTTCCTCTACGGTCTGATGAGAGGACTAGGGAATGGGAAAACAAGGGAGGTAATTGTGTTATTAATTAATGTGTCGGTGATTTAAACCCCCAAGAAATTTTGCCCATGATCGTATAATAGTGAGTTGACAACCTTTTGAGCAAAAGACATAGAAATAAATATAAATATGTTTTGACTCTCTTAGAAAATATGAAATTATAACTTTAAGTAATGTTGCCAAGATTCATTATTTTTATATGTATTATATTATATGTGTATTATGGTTGTATTTCCGAGAATATGATATAAGTAATGTTGCAAAGATTCATTATAAAAGGCTAACAGTCATGTTCTGCACATATATTGCATAGGGTTTCCACACATACAAGAGGATAACACTTTTAAAAGGTTTATTTTATACGTAAAAATCATAAATTCGACAATTTCATATTTTTAAGTTATATTTTTAAAATTTATTTAAATAAAGCCCTAAAATATATTGTATCTAGAAACAGTCCTACCTTGTTAAAGAATAATCCTATAATTCACTATTGCCAATTGAGAAATTGGCAAATATATAATTTTCAAGTTCAAATTCAAACGCTTGAAGATGGCTATTCCATTGGGGTGAATAGGAAGCAAGGGAGGTAATTGTGTTATTTCTTGTGTCACAGATATTTATGTCTCTTAAATAATGCCCATGATCGTATAAAAGTGAGTTGACAACCTTTTGAGCAAAAGACATAGAAAAAAGTATGTTTTGAGTTTCTTAGAAAATATGAAATTCCCGCTTTAATCTAATTACGGTATCGTTACTCAAGCCTCAAATCAGATAAACAAAACCGAAAAAGAAAGTCTGCTGACAAGACGCAAACTATCCAGACATGACATAAAATATCAAATAAGTGAATGAATCCGGGGCCAGCGGTAAGCATCCAATGTGCGGTACAGTACGGGTCTGTGATGAAAAACAAACTAATGATTTACAAGAATGGCGCAACAATGCAACCTGTTCGTTGCCTAAATTGCGTTTCTGATAGCGATAGGCTGTCTGTTGAAAGTCTGGAGTTCGATCTTTATACAATAAACACCAATAAACATTATTATACAAAACCAAAAAAAAAATATTTACTAACAAAACTAAAATTGATTTACAAAACTAAAACTTAATTAACAAAACTAAAAATTCATTTACAAAACTAAGTTAACTAAAATTAATTTACTTACAAAACTAACATTAATTTATAAAATTAAAATGTACTTAAAAAGTAAAATTAATTTACAAAAAAAAAAAAAAAAAAAATTACAAAATAAAAAAATGATTTACAAAAATAAAGCCATTTTACAAAAAAAAAAACGATATTACAAAAATAAAAATTAGTTTAGAAAACTATTAACCAAATTTAGTCAAGAATTTTTTTTTTTTCACAAAATTATTTTACAAAATATTATTTCACAAAATTAGTTTAAAGAATTAAAAATAGAATTAGACCTTCCGTAAATAATAATAATAATCACTGAAATATTGAAAAACTAAATGGCCGTCAATTTTACAGAAATGGCGGACACTTTATTTTGTGAAAATTAGCAGCCTCTTCAACAACCTTAAATTTTTTCAGGTCAAGCTTGTACACGCCTTCATTCACAAGTAGACGAGTTTTATCATAATGTTCCTTTATCATAGAGCTGCAGTGTTTATTTTTATTTTTACACCACGTGGTAAGGTGTTCTTGTTTCACTTTATTACAGAATTCAAACAATACCCACATTTCATTTGTTTTAAATGGTTCACACATTTTTTGGATATCTTGTGTCATGTTGAGTACCGTGTTATTAACCGCTGCACAATAAGCTTGACGATTTATAATATTTTTATCATCTTTATAATATTTTTCGTGCAATGTCACGTGTAAATCAGGTGACATATCGGTAGAAGTCAGTTCGTGGTTCGGAATCTTATGTAGCTTGCTGTAGTTATGCAAATCTACGTCTCTAATGTCAATATGCCAATCATATCGTTCTTTTTCAAAATAAAAGGCATACGTCATGATGGTATTTACTGGACTCATATGTATATAATCTGTAGATGCTACTCGAATATAAGCTTCTTCTATCGTGGAAACGTTGAGATGCTTTAAGATGTAATTCCTACAATTGGTTATTGTGTCTCTCCAGATATACACCGGAAAATAGGTCATAAAGTCTGAAGGCATGTGTTTCCCGATCATTCGTTCAGTATATCTACTCCAACTACCAAGCCAAGTATACTGAAACGTGTCCATTCCTTTTACGCGCAGTTTATTTCCGTTAAAAATATTGTCACGGGTTACTGGAGTAGTAAATTTTCCATCAGTATCAATCCAAGCTACTATCGGTGTTGAAATGAATTCGTCCATAATAAAACTAGAATACAGTTGACGATTGTAACCACGCGGTTGAGACTTCGCGGCAGTTAAAACACGTTTGTCTTTAGGCAGAGGTTCGTAGAAAAAACTAATATTTATTCCTAGCTTTTTCTGATACTTTTGAAGATTCTCTGCGAATTTGTGATCATCTTTGGATTCTTTGTCCAGTATCAGTCCCAGATTCCCTAGCTGGCTTGACCAATACAAGGTCCCACTTCTCATCATCGTGCAATAAAAATATTTTAATAGCTTAGCAACGCTAGACATTCTAACAGTTAGCGTTATATCCGGAACTTCTTTAAAATGAGATACCGTCTTACGACTAGTTGTTGGCTGTGATACAGGGTGATGTACCAGTACGGTCTTGCCACTTTTTGTTGAATATATATAAAATAAGTAACCTGCAGTTCCTAGGATGGCTATGGCAGCAAATATTTTGAACTTCGTCATTTTACCCTGGAAAAGGAACACACAGTTGGATAATTATTATTTGTTCCTGAAACACATAATAATAAAAGCTAGACCTGTGATGGAGCCATATCGATGTTCACGCTTAGATATGGTAATAAAAAATAAAAACTAGAGCTGTGATGCTGTTATGTGGGCTTTCACATTTAGATATGATAATCTGTTAGACTTTGTTTTACGTGTGGTGCGGTCATCCAGGACTTACTATTGTAAGTATCTTCATTTGAACGCATTATGCGGGGAATGGTGGTGACCTGGTGGATGGCCGAATGGTTAGCACGTGCGGGCTGTATCATAAAGCCTGTCATTGAGTCAACTGGCGTGGTTTCGACCCCCCCCCCCAACTGCTAAAGACCCCTGCGTGCAAGTGAATTATTGAAATAAAATTTTAAAAGTATGTTAGTGCCGAAATGATCTAGTTTGTGTCGAGTGGACTTTAAATCCCATTTCATTCTGCCTATGCAACTGGGCGTCCGTCCGTCCACAATTTTCTGTGGACTCTCTCTACAGGTCACAATTCTTATCCGATTTTGACGAAACTTGACATTATTAGTTTATTTTGGCATGTAACAGACCGTGGATTATGGCCCCTATAAAGGTCACATTTCTGAACCGATTTTTATGAAACTTGACATGCATGTTTATAACACAAAGATCTTGGTTCCTATCGATATTTGCGCCCATCGGATCATAACTTCTTGAATCATGGCTCCCTTTTATACCGCGCCGAGCTAAGTTAGGGAGGATTATTGAAACGGGGTCCGCCCGTCCCGATTTCGTTTCCGGAGCATATCTCATCAACCGTTTGAGATATCTTTCTGAAACTTTGTACACACATCAACCTATTACAGTAGTTGCGCCTTGTGCTATTTGGGAATTTCTGGGATTTATATTATTTTTTTTGTGTTTCCACGGAATCAAATTTGACTTAGTTTTTGGTGTATAAATTTGTTTCCCGTGCATATCTCATACACCCTTCAAGATATCATTTCGAAACTTTGTACACACATCAAATTATTATAGTAGTTTATTTATATTTTTGTGTTTCCATATAAACAAGATTGACTTAGTTTTTGGGGGTACATTTTTGATTCCGGGTCATATTTCATAAACAATGATAGTTTGTACATACATCGACTTATTACTGTATCAGTGCATCATAAAGTTAATTCAACTATTCATCATTACCTTTAAAAATCTCTCTTGTAATAAATTATGTACATACATGTACATTTATTAGTCTTGCAGAGAGGAGGAAATATGAATAAATGTGAGGATTGTACTAAATCATTAAGATGCCAGTGTAAATGTTACTTTGCTTAAATTATATATATTATATAAATTATATAAATAAATCTGTTCTATATACATGTATATAGAACAGATTTATTTTTTAATTGAGTTGCAGTCCTCTCCACTTGCAAAATATATCTTTTGCTATGTAGTCATGTCTAATTTTCAAAACCAGGGCTTCATGTCATAAATTATCTCAAATCGTCTAGTAAATAGCAATCAGTCATTAGTTTTCAGAAATAGAGAGTAACATCTACTAAACAGGGCCACAATATTGGGACCAGTGTCACTGTTTGATAGTTATTTTTCCCTATTTCTTCCACACACGTGGAAGGGCGAGATGTTTGATGGCTTATTATCCAATTAAAAAAAGTTTAATTATATAATTATATCCCCTATACACCGTAATGAAGGTTGGGTTTGAATGTCGTGAAAATCGGATCATAGAGTAAATATATTGTATATCAACGTTGTGGATCCTGTACAGGTCACAATTGTAAAACTACAGACAACAGACGATCAGCATAGATGGTAGATCTTTGTTGAGAACATAGAATAGACATAGATGGAAGGAGCTCTAGTCAAGTCTGACTCACTGAGACTGTGCTGTTTATCTTACTGAATTTAGTACTGATGATCGAGGCTAGGCGGAAATTTCAACCCCTCAGTTCTCGACACATAGTGAATCATTTTGACTGAAATTTTCAACAAATTCCCTTTACATTATCTAGTTTTTTAACTATTATAGTGAGAACTGCCAACTCGTTATCTAATCACCTATACATGTGTATTTAAATAGTTTTGTGAAATTTCACTATATTAAGTTAAGATAGAATTAAAATATTATTTAAGTGAGTCTGTTCAACTCCACTGTATCTTAAGGTAGAATGGAATTTTGGTTTAAGACGATTAAAGTGAAAAAAGGGAATATTGCTGTAAGACAATTTGAGTAATTAAATGACGCCACAAATTAAAAATCGAAGAACAAAAACTCCCAAAACCCATGTAAATTATACTATTTTCAAATAATTAATACCCCCCCCCCCCCAACAAATAAAAAAAAACAAAAAAAAAAGGGTAAAAGAAAATATGAACCAGCTGTATATATGTATCTAATGTCATGGAAAGAAGGGCACTCTTAACTAAATAAAATATATCTTCGTGTAGGCCTACTATGGTTAAATATGGCAAATTTCTCGGTATATGAGTACCAACCAGCCAACAATACTTGACATTCTTTAGGCAAAGTGTTTACCCTTATGGTTTTGGGGTTATTATGATTTGTAAAAAGATAAATCAATAATCTCAAATGTGTTTACTGAAAAATGTTACAGGCCGATTGGAATTTAAATTTTGTTATCATAAATTTATTATTATTTCTGAATGAAGCCGTTCGTTAGTAACACAGTGTAAATCGCATTCTTGGGAGTTCGAGCGAAACGAAAGGGACAACTCCTTGTAACGGTGTGTATTGTAAAGAAAGAGATACCTAAAACTATCTTTCTTATAAGTCATGTCACCGACGCCATATTAAAAATAATTTACCCTTTTCATTAGCTAACAAAGTATGCACCATTGTGATAGATGAATACCTCCGGGTTGTCAGATTAAGGTAGCTAAACAAAAATTTGTTTATAAAAGTTTGGATAAATTAGGCTTTGGCAATTGAAAAAAAACAAAGAAAACAAATACAATCCAGATAAAATCATTACCTTTGTCGTTACTCATAACCCCCAACATCCAAACTTCTTTAAAACAATGCACGAGAGCATGGTAATCCTGGCATCAAGCGACAACCTCGCAACGAAATTTGATAATGTACAATTCATTAAATCACAGCAACCTAATCTGAATGGCCTCCTAACCAAAGCAAAATATTAAATTCGTCTTTCACTAGTAGGAGTCACGGTGGCTAAGTGGATAAGGTGCTGGTTCGCTAGACTGGAGGTCGGGTGTTCGATCCCTGCATTGGCCGAGACAGTTCATCCGGCGTGATTTCCCCTTGTCAGTGATGCCGAAGGAGGGCCCGACAATGTACACATTGGAGTGCGCGTAAAAGATCCCTTGGCATTTGGAATTCGATATAAGAGTAGGCCGTAGCGCCGCTGCCCGGGCAAAATTTCCCTCATATAGCACCCTGTATGGCGTATGCCTGTCTTCCATTAGCCCAGGGTAGGTGCAAAAGAGTAGGACGTTAAACCCCAGTTCATTTTATTTCTTTTCTATCACTAGGACTGGATTTTATGTATCTAAACGCCGGAAGAATGATGCTGCAACCATATTACGTCAAAGAACAAAAATAATTTACATAACTTTACTTTAGTGTAAAGGGCAATATGAATTGTTACACAAAAAAAAAATCTCATCTATGTCTTGATTTGTAATGTTTGTCGAAATGAAAGCCGATGATATCACGAAAGTGAAACAAATTTAAAGCCATTTTATTACCATATACGTTCCTTGATTCAATAGTCAGTTTGACACAATTTGCTATAAATTTCATTAACTTTCTTAAATCTATCCTATGAGTGTCTTCCAGTCATTGAGTCTATTTATACCCGTATACAACTGATTAACACACGTGTGTTCATGTTTGGATCAGTTACTGATATACTATGAAACCGTAGACATGGTTGAATGGTAACTATAGCCAGTGGTGAAATCAGCTGTATCGGCATACCTTTTACCATGTCATTGTTTTTCGCGAAACAAAGTAGCACTGTAAAAGCTAAAGTTCTCTGGTTATTAGTCTTACACTTATATATATATATATATTTATATACTAATATTAAACATTAAAATAAAATAACATATTAATATTTACATACATTTAAGATGGCCGTGGGTGTAAGAGCTTTCTTACTCGCTGGTGTGTAGTTGCACTGTTTCGTCTATAGGACGCCTATCTTTAAATTATAAAACTACATACTTTGGACAGAGTGCATCGATAGTTTTAAAACAAATAATGATATACTAAATATACGCTTACCTTGAAATTGAAACAAACACTGTATTAGATGTATAGCAAGTTTTGATGTCTTCCTTTCTAGTTTATAACAACCAATTTAATCTTTATCTACTTGTATATATATAAAACATACATCCAGGTAAAAATTCTCCGCTTGACTTCATTCTAACAAACATTTAATCATATGCGTTAGCTCCCCGCCCTCTCTCTAGGTATTGTTGTGATTTTGCCCTGTAGAATACAGCTGTCCGTCAGGATAACCGGGACTATTTCCGCCTTTCAACGGAGTCCCGTGCTACCAGTGGGATTTCACCTATATAGCCGACGTGGTTGCTGTTCAGAATATGCATTAGACTCCAAATAGGTAACATTGTTATAGATTGCGGACGCCTTGGAACACCAAGTGGAACTTGGTACATATAGAATTACCCTCGACCACTACAGTATATATACACACCTTCACGGTGTTTTGTCTTTGATGTTCCATAAGCGATAATAGAGAAATCGTGCCGAGGATTGGGTGATCAGAGGGTGATATGTGACGACATCCCTGGGACGATATCCCATATCACCCCCTGGTGACTTCATATTAAGCAACCACAGCAAATATATTTTAAGGCGTAAATAAGACATCAATCCCATTACTAAACTGGATATTGAATTCGGTGGGTATTTCTCGCCATCCTTTTTTTTCTAACTTCAACCACGAAGTGTTTTAACCAAATGTTTATATCACAATTATCCATGTGTTCAAAATCCGTAGTTATTGTCCTTTCATCATTATGGTGATTGTTCCGCCATATTGACCATGCTTGAAATGTATTAAACGCCCACTTATTACGCCTTAAAATATTTTTTGGTACAGCATTATTTGCAACGTTAAAAATCCTTACTTCATTGGCAATATGAAAACGTTTGTCATTTTCAGGTCGATTTTCCTCAACATCCGAAATATCGGAAAACATCCATATCGAAAATATACTTTAATTATTCTATACGCTGACTTTTTGAAATTATATCCTCGTCCGAATTTTCATATAAATTCAAATTGCTTTCCGCAATCTGGCTGGCAAAAAGGAGTTCTTCGTCTGAGCAGTGGTAGACAACAGTTCACTATTAGTATACTCGTTCCAGCCGTGACGTAGCCCTCATGCTAAAACAACACGGGACGATATTATGTTTATGTTGCTATATGGGGGTATGCTGACCACTCTGTCATTGAAGTCATGGCAATGTGTATATCAAATAATACCCAACTCACCCTCGGTTCGATATTAGAAATACCCCTCGACCTTCGGTCTCTGGGTATTTCTAATATCAACCTCGTAGTACGGTAAAAATTACTACTTAGGCATTAATAACGTATGCACAATATTGAAAGACCATACATTCCCAAGAATAAAAGTTTCCATGACAATGGATTATACAAAAAAAAATATTAGAATGTTAACCCCTGGTTGGTCATTATTAAATGTTTTCATATACCGTCTCTTGTGAATTATTTTTACCTGCATCGTTTGATATGTTATTTCCCCGCGTCAACTAGAACTCGCGTTATATAACAACTCTTCCAGATCCAAATGTTTGAAGACAAGTACAGCGAAATTTTGAACTATAAAAAACGAAACGAAATATGATCTATATTTTAGTCAGATGGACAAACTGCAGTCCAATAATCATGTTGTCCATGCCGAGAATCTTCGTATTAAATCCCCGCCATTATTAAGCCCATGGGATTATTAACGAGTTTAAATTTAACGAGTATTTAAGCCCCGTCGTTATTAAGCCCATGGGATTATTAACGAGTATTTAAGCCCCGTCGTTATTAAGCCCATGGGATTATTAACGGGCTTAAATTTAAGCCCTGCCGTTATTAAGCCCATGGGATTATTAACGAGTTTGAATTTTACTCCGGGCTTAATTCAAAATTCATTTTAGTGTTGTCTCCCTATAACATTTTCAAGCAACATGTGTTGCCATTGATGGAGTCATGTCGGTTTGGAGTACACTATACTTTTCGAAATTAAAGGTACCCATATTTACGTTTTCTTCTTTCTGGAGGATATAATCAAAATTTAGCGATAATCGGTCTGACATTTTAATCAGCAACCATTTCAATGGACAATTTGTCTAGCGTTTTTCCCTTTTCAAGCTAGCCTATGAACACGGTGATCTTTTCCCGGTAAGATCACAACATCAATGCTGATTTAAATTGACAAATAATTCGTGTTTTTAATGTCGAAGATTTTGAATGATAATACGTTAAAACATATTATTATGAAAAGAATGTAACTACTTACCATAAATATTTTCCTACAGAAACTTGACTTGTTAAACGGGCTAGACCAATATCCCTGTGGCCATAGCTACATATACAACACGCTCTCCATTCAAACAATGGGTGTATTTCTTTCATATACTAAACAGCAAAAACAACGTCAGTACGATTTCAAAATCAGAAAGGCCCTCCAATCAAATCATTCTAGACAACGACTTACTAAATGGACCAAAGCAATTTTTGTGAACAGTAATGTTGGCACATAGTGATTAATTCATCACAATTCCAAGACATTACGAAAATGCCGAGGCCCTGTACACCATATATACATCAGTATCTGGTGTGTCCAACGTGAGTGTCAATAACAACAGCGTCTGTACATAAAGTGGACCAGACGATTGAAGAACTCCATTGGCATCTGGAACCACCCTCTCAGTAGCGGCTGGCACCACCGTGTTGCGCTCACCTTTAGACGATTTTCAACCCCACGCCATCTGTTTTTATACGCCCACATTTTCATGTGGACGTATTATGTCGTCGCCCCTTTCCGTCCGTCCGTCCACAATTTGTTTGTGGACTCTCTACAGGTCACAATTCTTATCCGATTTTGACGAAACTTGAAATATAGGTTTATCCCCAAAAGATCTCGGCTGCTTTCAATATTGGCATGTATTGGATCAAAACTTCATGGATTATGACCCCTGATTGTACGAAAAATCACGTTTTAAGCTTGTGGATCCTATAGAGGTCACAATTTTGATGAAACTTGACATGCCTGTTTGTAACCCAAAGATCTTGGTTCCTTTCGATATTTGCGGCTATCGGAATGTAATTTCCTGAATTATGGCCCCTGATTGTCCGAAAAATCACCCTTTTTAACTTGTGGTCCCTCTGGAGGTCACAATTATTATCCGATTTAAAAAACCGTTTGATTATATCACCGGTACACCCTAAGGAAGGTTGAGTTCGAATTTCGGGAAAATCGGACTAAAATTGCCATACAAAATGGCCGCCGTTTGTACGCGAATACTGTTAAAAAATGGTATATCAAGGTTGTGGACCCTGTAAAGGTCACAATTTTAATTCGATTTTGATGAAACTTGAAATTCATGGTAATAACCCAAAGATCTTGGTTCTTTTCGATATTTGCGCATATCGGATCGTAACTTCCTAAATTATGACCCCTGGTTATACGCAAAATCCCCCTTTCTTTAGCTTGTGGTCCCTCTGGAGGTCACAATTATTATCCGATTTAAAAAAAACGTTTGATTATATCACTGTTACACCGTAAGGAAGGTTGAGTTTGAATTTCGGGAAAATCGGACCAAAATTGACTGACAAAATGGCCGCCGTTTGTACGTGAATACTGTTAAAAAGATGGTATATCATGGTTGTGGACTCTCTACAGGTCACAATTCTTATCCGATTTTGATGAAAAGTCACATTTCTAGGTTGTGTACCGTCACACCATAATCATTGTCGGCTTCGAATTTCATGAATATCAGACTGGAACTGACCAACTAAATGGCTGCTCCCAATACTGTATGAAATACAGGACTTAATGATGTAGGAAAAATCACTTTCGGTATTGCTTGTTCTCTATCCATCTCTCGAAAATGTGGGCGTATCCTGCCTGGCAGTGCCAGCCTATCTTTGACTCTTGTATTTGCCGAGCTAGTACAGACTTTTCCGTCGGAATTAAGGACGGGAACCATGTGGTAATATCAGAGTCTACCCAAACGTGTCTGGGAAATTGGTAAATGACGGTTGACACGCAATAAGTTGGCTTTTAATGAGATGTTCAAGTTGTCTTTTTTAATGAAATTGTCTGATACGCGCATATGCTCTCAAAATTGTACTTACAATTATGAATATAGACACTAAAGTGATCTTAAATATTCCCGTGGACGGAAAGTGTCAATTCCTGGAAATCGGCACCGCGTCGGATTCCATAGGGACGCAACTCCCATCACAGTTTTATAAAAGAAAATGTTGCTTGCATTATTAGATTTCGAAGTGTAATTTATAGTGTAAAAGTATTTTCTTTTTTTTGTTGAAAATTTTGCTTGTGGTTCAGTGTGCATTATTAGATTTATAAGTGTAATTTATAGTGTAAATGTAATTTTTGAAAATTGAATTGATATAGCCGATGTTATATGACAGCATTTAGAGGGTACCATCATCCGTGGGAAGGAAATATATTTGTACCTATTGCATAAATAATAATGTTTTTATTCATCAGGATGGTGTTTGAATGATAAGTATATTTTAATGTTTTTGAGATTATAAATATTACGATACTGGATAATAGATAAGTGATTTGCTTTTATTTTTGAAAAAGGAATTGGAATGGGCGGGTTTTTTTTGTTTTTATTTTACATCGTTTCCCTATTGGGGGGGGGGGGGTCATTTTTATAAAATCTTATTCTGTTTTGAATACTCTACGACGAAGTTTTATTTTTCTTTCTTTTTTTTAAAGTTGTGTTGATTATATTGTATCATTATTCATTATGTATAGTACAAGTAATTATTTAATTTTCTGTACCGGTGTTTCAAACCACAGAAAATTTTTTATGGTTAAGTCGATACATAAATAAGCATCATTTTAGGGACATAGTTATGCCTCTAGCCCTTTTCACTTTCAGATATGGAGTGGGCCGACAATTTAAGCAAATTGGCTGATTTTCGAAAAGGGGATATGCCAGTTGGCGTTACTAAACGACAGTAACCCCCGTCAAATCTGCTCCAATTTTGAAAAAAAACTTGCTGTTGTTATAATGTTACAACTCTATGCAGTTTGTGTTACTCATGTATTGAGGATGTAACCACCTATTCTACCTATGTACCCACTCTCAAAATATCTGACAAGAAACCATCACTATATTAAAAGACTATAACATCGTCTTTAAACCAAAGCCAATCGATATACACCTTGGGGTTTATAAACAACAAGATGATCAGAATTATAATCAATTGCCAACACTATCTGTCACACTTCTAAACCACATAATTTTTATTATAATAATAACAAAATTCTATATATATAAATGTAAACTAAAAAAAACCGCCATACCAAATAAAAACGAATACACATCATTCATAAACAACATAAAAAGAAAATAGAACTAGAATCTGCAAATACTCATCTCCATGAAAAATGGAAAACACAAACAGAACAAAACCTGCTATATACAAGTAATATTATAACAACCGCAAAATATCCTATAATTTAATACAATATCTATTTCCAAACAAATCTAACTATGTATGTATGTATTCAATTGTGCATATTAAGTGCTCTCTTCCAAGAGAATATACAGTTACCAAGGTAATCAGCAAAGGCCGTGTATATAATTTATTCGGGCATGTGTTATTAAAGTTAAAACCAGATATCGTTTCCCTTTTTTTTTTTGAGGGGGAGGGGATGAATCCGGTTTACACTACAATGTTGTATTCCAAACTGGATATGCATCAATTCCGTAAAGTATTTACAAATAAGTGCCACCAGAATCTCTTTTCATCTTAATAAGTCCAATCTGCAGTATTATTTACGGTTCATATGCAGCTTTAACATTGTTGTAAAATGACGTTTATCAACCATGCTTTATTTATTACTAAGACAAAATACACAAGCTACTCGAAGGAGATCTTATTTCAGACAGCTATTGCATTATACACACCCAGTGCTATGTATTGTACTAAAAATTACTGCTATTTAATTGAAGTGCATACACTTTATCACGCATTCAACAATAAATATCGCCTGTATGATAAATCCCATGTTCAACTGTAGCGGAGATATCGCTTTACATGATTCGTCAGTTAGATATGAACTTCTATTTGATTGTCCTGTATGGCGTATGCCCGTTTTCCATAGCCCAGTTGGACATTAAACTCCATTTTATTTTACATATACCAGAACCTTAATGCTTATTTTGGTTTATAATTGGCTGTTATGGCCATTGCTTTTTATTTGTTGGGTTTACAGTTTATATTTTTAGATTGAGCCTTTTTGCTCATTGTTAGCTGTTTGATTGCGTTTATGTTGTCATATGTGCCACAAGAGAGAGAAATGTGGTTTACCGTTCAACTCGACACACACTAGGTCATTTCGGGACTAACATATGATTTCATTTTATTTCAATAATTCGCTTGCGCGTAGGGGTCTTTAGCAATGGGAGGAAACTGGAGTGTCCGGAAGAAACCCACGAGGTTGAGAAGGCGCCCCCATCTCCATGCCAAATACGCTCACACCAGGGATCGAAACCACAGCCGCAAGACAGAGATGACCGACCAGCTAGACCACCCCAATCACCACCACCCCCACCCCCGTGCCACAAGATAGCGTTTTTAAGTTACATAGGATACAGGCTTATTGCATATCGAAGTGGATTTGGCGTGTATACAAAAATGCCTGGATATAGTTTGAAAAATTTAATGATAAGAGGGTCTTCGTGACAAATGTTCGGGTCATGGGGGCAAATGTCGATGTGATACATGCACACTTTGGTAAGCAGAAAATTATGTTTGTCAAACGTTACAGTGGCATGAAGGTTCACCATTACCCGCTACTCTGAAAATGATTTCAATCGATTCCTTGCCTCAAAAACCTAGGTAAAGACACCAAATTCATCACTTTAGGACAAATCCAGATAGAGTTATATCGGGTATAAGGGTACAACGGCCCCCTTGGACGCCATTTTGAATTACACTTTTCTGCCCCATATCTGAAATGTCTACCTAAGTTTTTCTCAATCTCCTATGGGTACCATACAGGGAACAAGTGTCAAAATTAGGGGACATATGATTAATAATAATAATCAATTTGTATAGCGCTGAATGCTCCAGCTAACAGCTGCTCCACGGCGTTCTTCACGGTTAAAATACATACAAAGTAAAACAAATAGTTCTAACACATTAAAATGTCACCATGTTCATAGTTTAAAAGCGCTTTTAAAAAGTTCGGTTTTAAGATTTGTTTTAAAAACGGTAACATTAGCAGATTTTGTTTACATTACTAGATAATGCATTCCACACAGGACGCGCCCAGGACCAAAGCGGAAATAACCAATTTGATTGGTTGATGCTTTGGGGCACGATAACTTTAGTTCTAATTAAGTGAAGGTGATGAAACTTGGTGTAAAGTTCCATTACTTCAATACCTTGACTAAGTTCGATACGGAACAGCTTCTGCTCAGGGTAAGCATGGCGATAAGCAATATGATTTGCTGAAAATTTGGAACACTGTAACTCTCCTTCTAACTGAGCTAGAATGTCCAAACTTGGCGTTCATTAAGTGAATTCCTTGAAGGGATTCGATGATGAACATTTGCTGCTTACAGTAAGCAGAGATAAGCAATCTGATTGGTTGGTGCTTTGGGGCACGGTAACTTTAGTTCTAATTAAGTGAGAGCGATGAAACTATAGATTCATTATATCATTACCTTGACTAAGTTTCATAGTGAGAATTTTCTACTTCGGCTAAGGAGCGATAAGCAATTGATTGGTCAAGACTTTGGAACATAACAACTCTGCTTTTAATTGAGTTAGAATGTTTCAACTTGATGTAGATGTCCATTAGGTGTATATCTTGACTGCGGTCAATGATTAACAGTTCAAGCTGAAGCGCAGCAAAGCTAATCCATTTCATTGCTCGATGATTTGGGACAAAATAATCTTGATTCTATCTGATAGAGAGTGATGAAACTTGTATAGTTTGATTGCTCCATACCTTTGAAAACAAAATAATGTGCGATTAATTAATATGTGCCATCTATTTTTTCGGGGATTTCAGCGGGGGGACATCAGCCTCACTGCTGGCTTCTTCGAATTTTCGTTCAGTGGATGCTGCTTTACTTTCGATTTGTTAAAGAATATGTTAGGTATATAAAACGAATAATTATTTTTGTCGCAATTTGTTTAACGTCGAACCTTGTATTGACTGGACTATATCTGAATATATTTATAACGTGCTTTAAATATCTTGGTGCAATAGACTTGGTGCTTTAAATATCTTGGTGTGATAGACTTGGTGTAGAAAATTCTAGGTACATTAAAATAATAAAGAACCAATTAGAGTTTTATGTTATCCACTTTAACCACCTAGAGATGTTTTAATGATAATAAATCAAACGGTTTATTCAGCCCGGCGTAATAGTATTAACTTAACAAATACAGATTGCTTACCTTGAATGTAGACAAGCTAATACCATCACCTATGTTGCATATAAAACACCTTTCAGTTGTATCACAGTCTATAACATACTGGTTGATGGTCATATCGTCTTACGTATTTGTTGACGCGAACCTGTTCTTTGCTTAAAACAGGAGTTATGTGGTCACATTGTATAAAACCGGAGTTATGTGGTCACATTTTTTTAGTTAATGTAACAAGTCTAGTAGCATTATTATGTACTTTTTGTAATTTATCTACAAGCTTTAGCGGTAAACCAACTAAAAGTAAATTAAAGTTATCTAATCGCGAAGTGACAAGAGAATTAACAAGTAACTTAGTGGCCTCTTCAGTTACAAATTGACGTATTTTACCTATATTTCTAATATTAAAATAGCACAATTTACAAATATTACTTACTTGAGCCCCCATAAGCATAAAACTATCAAAGATTGCGCCCAATATTACGAGCAGAATCAAATGAAAATATATCAGAATTACCTATTACAACATGTGCAGATTTCCTTAAGTGATGCCTTGAGCCTTATAACAAATATTCGGTTTTATCATCATTTCATTTTAGAAAGTTCTTTGGCATCCATTTTCTAATTTCACTAATACAGTTCTCAAGTTGAAGTTTTGATAAATTGAAAGAGGATGGACAATTAGGTTTAAATGAAATATATAACTGAGTACCGTCGGCATACGAGTGAAAGCTGAGACCATATTTTCTAACAATATCACCTAATGGTATAGATGGTAAATAAAATCGGTCCAAGAACAGAACCCTGGGGGAACCCCAGATGACAAAACATATTCAGACGACGATTTACAAATAACTAAAACACGCTGTCTTCTACCCACAAGATAGCTTTCTAAAATTATGTGTCTGGTTGACATCACGTAATTGAGATTACTATTCATGGAAATATACGGTTGTCAGTGGTAGCTTAAAACAGCCAGTACTCCAAGGTACACTATTTTGCCTGTAACGTTTTTTAGGACTTAGAATTCTGTCTAATGGTTTGGATTGTTCGTACTTGGTTTTATTTTAATTTTATTCCCACCGTACGTCAGGATTCCTGCAAATGGTCAGTAATAATCTCTTGTTCATTACAGATTTAACGTCCAGTACAATAAATATGATATTATGGGTAGTGGGGGTTCTGGGTGCAGGCCCTTTGGAGCGCATGCGAAGACGTCCCTAGCAACGATCCGGTGATAACGTCGCTTCCTTAGCAACGATCACTTTCGGTGATGACGTCATACGTGACGTCATATTTTTGGGGAGGGGGTCATTTTCTTGGCTCGCCCTTTCTTGGAAGTGCTCTTGGGGGTTGCTCTTTTTAATCATAGTACAACTGAACAATCTTATAACAATAACATATTTACGTTTAAAACAGAACAGCTCGTTTGTCCACCCAAACTATTTAAGGATGGAAAATGATTTTGAGCCCACCGCTTCACCAGTACATCATTTTGCCGGGTATCGGTGCCAAACAATTGCAGGCACCATTTCGAGTGGCAGAAAAAAAATAAACAATGTGTCCACACCCAAAACTTGTTAAACTCTGTAACCATTGGGGTTGATGGGTAGTGGTTCCGTGACGTTGACTGAAATCGGCAAGGGTTTCGGGTGGGCATCCGTAAGAATCGAAAAAATACAAGTGTCCAGGTCCTTCACACATAAACACGGTCCAATGAGTGCCGGGGTCCTGTTCGTCGTCGGTATTGACGATGTAGGCTAGAGGATAGGTATGGGGTTGCAGTAGGTACAGGTGATTCCGTGATCAAACACCGCCAAAGACGTCAGAATGATACCACAGGGCCTCTTCTAATTGTAACGTGGATAAAGGACTACCAATCCAGGATGACTTGTCGGTTACGATCGACTGTCGTATTCGGCAAACAGCATAAGAGAGGGGGCTTCCGAGAAGCGTAGTTCTCGAGACAAGTTACCCGTGGTTCTGGGGTGTGAATAGGCCGCGTCGGCTCCTCGGCCGTTGGTCAAATCAAAACAAAACAGTGTGTAACACTTATATAATCGTGGAAAACTGAAATCCAAATCTTCTCGGGTGTTGAAAACACCCTCACGATTCATTAAATCCATGTACGGCGTTATAGCCAATGAATCGGCAAAGTTGAGATCGACATAATCATCCACGATTGGGGTTATGATGAAATCGGAAAGGGTTCCTAGTATTATGTCCATCGTAAGCTCGGTTACTGACCAACCCCTCAAATATACGCGCTGGTAAGTTTTAGTTGTTGAACAGGTTGCCCATGAAGTGGCTGGATCGGTTACTCGGCACGACTACATCTTTATGGACCATCCGTTTCAAGGGGAACTTGGCATTGTTGGTTTGGAGTTGGCTGGTAATCCGCGTGTACGTGGTGAGAGAAAGGGTGACGAACGGAATTTCCAAATAAGCTTTGATGAAATCAATCTTGTAGGGTCCTTTGTTGCTGTCACGCAACAGGAAAAATTTGGAGGCTTGTTTTTCCAAACTCAGATGTAGATCGACACCGTCCAATAAATATTTCTCCTGTAAAAACATATCTAAATGCAACCGTGCTTTTAATTCTACCAATCCGGCATTCGCAGGCTCGGGGGAATCTGCATTGACTTTGACGGGCGATCGAGGCTTGATCCAATTCGCCGGCTGTATCCTTATGACACAGAACTTGTCGGTCTAAATGGTTCGTATTGGCTTGTTTTCCATAACTCAGTAAATTCTCTAGATAAGCTCGATAGGCGTAATTAGGTATAGGAGACCAGCGTATCAGAATCTTTTCCTAGCCGTAATTTCACATCTTTAAACAGAGGGTGCATCTAATTATTCACGGGACCCACGGCTTCGTCTTCCGGTAGATCGGTATCATCCTCTTTCACTACTTTGAGTCGCAGGTACAGGGTCGTATTGGCCAAATCCATACTGGTCCATCGTGATTCAGATCGGGTGTGATGGAATATTTACGTATTTTGGTAATGGCCGTGTGCATGTCGGGCACTTGGAACAAATCTTGCAGTTCATCTCGAGCACAAGGACAGGAATCGTTACGCATTGCTGAAGCCGTATCGAAGATGACGCCAGTGGGTTTTCTTTTCATTTATATAAAAGTTTGGGGTGGTCTGGGCCCGATTCCTAGAAAATTCTTAAAAGTAAACGCAAAGTTATGCTTCACTTTTGCTTACGTAAGAAACTTTATGAAATACTGTCTCCAGAAAATTCTCAAGACCGTTCTTACGTAAGAACAAGCCAAGTACGAGTATAAGCACATTGTGACTGGTGAATTGAGACTAAGATGCTCTCTAACGTCATAAAAACAATTTTGGTATGCAAATTACACCGTAAATTCGTCTGCACATAGAGTTATAAATAGATCAATGACATTAACTTCAAATAGTCGATTTAGATGTATTTGACAAATGACATGAAATGAAATGGTGTTTAACGTCCTACTGTTTTGCTCCTAAACTGGGCTAATGAAGACGGGCATACGCCATAAAGTGTGCTATGAGGGAATTTTTGCCCGGGCAGCGGCGCTACGGCCTACTCCTATTTCGAATTACAACGGCAAGGGGGTCTTTGACAAGCACGCCAATTTTTACACGGGACCTTATTTCTTCGTCCCATCCGAACGACTAGACAGCTGTCCTTGTCAGGCCCTATGCCTGCATCACTACCTCGGTCAATGCAGGGATCGAACACCCTACCTCGGGGCCCAATTCCATGCGCTTACATGTAGATTTTAAGTAGACTTTGCAAATAAGTAAATTTATCTTCTTTTGTGTTAACAGAAAATTCTTAAGAACGCTCTTGTGCTTAGATTTTAAGTAGACTTCAGTGTAAGCACAAGCACGTTATTATGTGTTCCAAGAAAAAACTTAGATGCACAACTTATATGCACAATTTATCTCAGCCAGCAGGTGTTGGACACTATTGTATGTTCCTCCAGGAATAAGGTATTCTTTTTTTATCTCAACCTTGGGAGGCTCTTCAAGCACCACCCACTTTTCATTCTTTGGTATGTTGGCTGGTCTGTGTGCATCTGGATTATAGTGTGGGACCATCACCACCATTAGACTAACCTCACTACTTCCTTCCGGGAGATTGTTTCACGTCGTGAGAAACGACACGGAGGCACATCCCACTTCCCGGTGGTCCAAATAGATTGAAGAATTCAGCAACGTACGATAGCTGGACATTGTGTTGTCGGGATACACATTCCTGGAACTGTCACTAGGCAACGTGAGATAAAACTGGCGGGGATTTGTCATTTGTAGGGCGGGGTTGAGAGCTGGCGCCGGAAGCAGATAACCAATCGGTATTCAAAGGTTTATTTTACATATACTTGGCTATGTGAAAATCTTAACTGCACACTTAAATTATGAAATTCGCCAAATAACATGAATTTTCAATTTATGGAATACCTTCCACTGCCAAAAATCATTAATTTCTAACATTGCAATCAGGTTATGCCCCCTTGAGAGCATCACTAAACTCTATTATTTGTTTTTGTTTACATTACCAGGAAAAAGTTTGTCGAAATATTATATTGTAACGCATGAAAATAGTATGGTTATAATTTAGGATAAATTATGATAGTGTAGTGGTGTATTGATGGATATTGTAAACTTTAATTATTTTTTTAAGAATGTATAACGAATAGAAAACAACATATTAGCAAAACAGTGACCTTTTCCTCCTAAGTTAGACTGGACAAATCATACAGTTTTGTTTATAAATTTATCATTTAAAATTTATAGACATTCTGTAAGTACCTACCTTTTAGATTTTCAAAGGCTAGGCATTGACGGTACATTGTGTAGACGAAAGATGCATGTTGTATTATTTTTTAACCTAAATAAATTACACCGATTATGTATATATGAGAATGAGTTGTAAAAAATTAAATCACACCTTGCTTCTGATGGTAGTAAAGATAATTTCTGAAATCTATAAAGTCATGTCATCACAAATGAATATAACTTTATTTTTTATGACAGTCATGGAAACATGATTAGGCAATACGAACATAAATGATCGGAAAAGGATATCCTTAACCCTATTATGGCGCTACAACATCAAAGCTGATCACGAAAAAACAATTTGAGGCTAACTACGCTCGACGACAAAGTTTTTATTTCAATCCAAATCTCCTAACTTTTAAAATTGACATAACGAGACTCCTACAACAGCGTCGATATTTCTCTCTTAAACTGGCCTTTGAATACTAGCGTAACTTTAACGGGAAATTTGATACTTAACAGTGCCTTTGAATACCACTTGCCCTTAACTTACAGGAAGTTACGTATATTGAAGTGACAGCTAGTAGTTAAACGACTATCTTAGACTTAAGATATCCTTTGAATACGGATCCGGATCTCGTTGTCCATTGCCATGCTCCCCGTCCAGCATCATTACAAATGGGAAACAGGCATTAAAATCCAGACTTTCTTTGTCAATCCAGTGATCGAACAAGGGACCTCCATGTGTCTTTAGCTGAACTCTACATACATTTTAAACCATGGACCCCCTCCCTCTGGATCCGCCCCTGCTCAAACGATTGGAGTTAGTCCTCCCCCCACCCCCCCCGAGAGTGTTTCTGATACTTTTATTTTATTTGTGTCCATTCATCTATAAAATCACACATCGACATTAACATCAGGCCAAAATATTACAGGGAGTAAATACAGTCCAGTCTTTACTTTAAAGCTAAATGCAGCGCAATCTTTAGTTTAAGAGAGCCAAATGTACCTCGACCTTTACAAATATAGAGAGAGGGAGAGAAATGGGGTTAAACGTCCACTCGGACACAAACTAGGTCATTTCGAGTTTTTAAAAAATTTTATTTCAATAATTCGCTTGCGCATAGGGGTCTTTAGCAGTGGGAGGAAACGGGAGTGCCCGGAGGAAACCCACGAGGTTGAGAAGGCGCCCCTCCCTCCATGCCACATACGCTCACACCAGGGATCGAAACCACAGCCACAAGCCTGAGGTGATTGGCCAGCTAGAGGTCAAAACTAAAATCAATTTACTAAACTAAAATTAATTTACAAAACTAAAATTAATCTACAAAAATAAAACTAATAAAAATTAAAAATTGATTACAAAAATAAAATTGATTTAAAAAAATTAAACTATTTTACAGAAATAAAAATTAGTTTAGAATAGAAAACTATTTCCCAACATTATTAAAAAAGAATTTTTTTTTCACAAAATTAATTTACAAAATTAGTTTACAAAATTAAAAATAGAATTTAGACCTTCCGTAAATTTTAGTCATCTAAACATTGAAAAACTAAATGGCCGTCAATTTTACAGAAATGGCTGACACTTTATTTTGTGAAAATTAGCAGCCTCTTCAACAACCTTAATTTTTTTCAGGTCAAGCTTGTACACGCCTTCATTCACAAGTAGACGTGTTTTATCATAATGTTCCTTTATCATAGAGCTGCAGTGTTTATTTTTATTTTTACACCACGTGGTAAGGTGTACTTGTTTCACTTTATTACAGAATTCAAACAATACCCACATTTCATTTGTTTTAAACGGTTCACACATTTTTTGGATATCTTGTGTCATGTTGAGTACCGTGTTATTAACCGCTGCACAATAAGCCTGACGATTTATAATATTTTTATCATCTTTATAATATTTTTCGTGCAATGCCACGTGTAAATCAGGTGACATATCGGTAGAAGTCAGTTCGTGGTCTGGAATCTTATGTAGCTTGCTGTAGTTATGCAAATCTACGTCTCTAATGTCAATATGCCAATCATATCGTTCTTTTTCAAAATAATAGGCATACGTCATGATGGTATTTACTGGACTCATATGCATATTATAATCTATAGATCCTACTCGAATATAAGCTTTTTCTATCGTGGAAACGTTGAGATGCTTTAAGATGTAATTCCTACAATTGGTTATTGTGTCTCTCCAGATATACACAGGGAAATAGGTCATAAAGTCTGAAGGCATGTGCTTCCCGATCATTCTTTCAGTGAATTTGTCCCACCTACTTATCCAAGCATACTGAAACGTGTTCATTCCTTTTACGCGCAGTTTATTTCCGTTAAGAATATTATCACGGGTTACTGGAGTAGTAAATTTTCCATCAGTATCAATCCAAGCTACTATCGGTGTTGAAATGAATTCGTCCATTATAAAACTAGAATACAGTTGACGATTGTAGCCACGCGGTTGAGATTTCGCGGTAGTTAAAACACGTTTGTCTTTAGGCAGAGGTTCGTACAAAAAACTAATATTTATTCCTAGCTTTTTCTGATATTTTTGAAGATTCTCTGCGAATTTGCGATCATCTTTGGATTCTTTGTCCAATATCAGTACCAGATTCCCTAGATGGCTTGTTGACCAATACAAGGTCAGACTTCTCAACATCGTACAATAAAAATATTTTAATAGCTTAGCAACGCTAGACATTCTAACTGTTAACGTTATATCCGGAACGTCTTTAAAATGAGATACCGCCTTGCGACTAGTTTCTGGCTGTAGGTTTGACATAGATTGGTGTACCGGAGCCGTCTTACCACAATTTGTTAATTGCCTATACAATAAGCAAGCCGCAGTTCCTAGAATGGCCATGACAGCATATAATTTTAACCTCTTCATTTTACCCTGGAAAAGAAACAAACAGTTGGATAATTACTTATCGTCTCTGTGATTTAATCAGATCGATATATCAGTGTTGAATTTTAGCCCTTCGTACTGCGGAATGTTCTCGTTGATTTTAGCCCTTCGTACTGCGGAATGTTCTCGTTGATTTTAGCCCTTCGTACTACGGAATGTTCGCGTTGATTTTAGCCCTTCGTACTGCGGAATGTTCTCGTTAAACTTATTCTTTGCTCACTGCACTGTATTATTTGCTTTGTTTAGAGATTTCCGAAAAACTATCTGGAGTATTGCTCTTATTGTTTAAATTATTTGTCGTTCTAGCTGCACTGAAGAATAACATGCGGTTTTTATTCCAAAAATTATTTTCACTTCGATCGCCTGATATAAAATAGAATTTAAATATTAAAACAAAAACCCATACAATTAATAATCTATAATATAAATGCTCTATAAAGTTGTAGATTTTTTTTCCAGCCAAATCGATGATAATTTCTATATGTTCATATTTGTTTTCGCTAACTGGAATATTTTAGTAGGGATGGGATAATAAATAGTTTTTTTTCAAAATTCTTTAAACGCAAAGTGGTTTTAGAGGCGAAATATACTGAAAATAACAAATTTGACAAAATTTTTGTCATAAAATGAATTTTCCACTTGGTGCCGGCCATTTTAAAAAATGGCTACCATATTTAGTAAAAAAAATGGTATTTTCTCATATAACTAATCAGTAACTCATAAGATTTCCAGGGTGGTTGAATTCAATTCTGGTCTCAAGAATGGATTACGATAATCCAAGATGGCAGAAATTCAAAATGGCGGCCAAATATGGCCGATTTTCAATTAATTGTTATTTTTTTCTGTTTGGTATGGCTTCTAGTATGTCCTTTATATGGTTTTTGAGGTGTCGTAATTCAATCCTGGTCTCCAAAATGAATTTAAAAATTCAAAATGGCGGCCAAAATTGTCTCCGAAATGGCAGAATCTCAAATTAATCGTCATTTTTTTCTGTTGGATAGGACTTCTAATATGTCTTTTATATGTTTTTCGGGGTCCCTGAATTCAATTCTTGTCTCAAAAATTCATTTAGCAAATCATAGATGTCGGAAATTCAAAATGGTGGGCAAATAGATGGCGAAAATTCAAAATGGCGGGCAAAATGGATTCCAAAATGGTGGATTTTCAGGAAAACCTTCATTTTTCTTGTGAATATTTCTTTTCAAATGTACCAAATAGAGTTTCAGTTTTACTGAATTCAATTTTGTGGTCAAAAATAATTTCAGAAAGTCAATACACCCTGCCCAGTGCCCTTTTTCACCATTTCACATGAAAAGCGTTTTCTGTATATCCAGTTGTTTAGAATTTACCTCTCCTGTTGGTTCGGAAATGGTAATATGTTTTACATAGACATTTTTTACAGTGAAGACTCTTATGCTCGGCATCGTTTGTGGTGTCATCTAAACCGATGGTAACCACTGATTCATTTTTGTCAGTTATATATTTTGCAACAATTATAAGTTTAAAAAAGAAGTGTTGCGAAGGTAAATTGAAATGCATTTACGACTAGTAATCACGAAAGTTATGTAGCACTATTCCCTCTTTCGATGTAGGTAGTTATCGAATTAAATTTTTTGATCATCACCATTGTCACTACTGAGGCCTTCTTCTGTTTCTTCTTGTTCTTTAGCTCGTGTCCATTGTTGGTGAAAAACAGTATTCGCTATTACCATAGTTGTTGGTTGTGAATCTATAATCTACCAAGCTCCGTACCGGTAGCATCTAGCAAGTGGCATGGCAGTCTCCATGGCAGTTATCCGTATAAAATGCCTCGTCATCAGAAGCCATACAGAAACAGTATTGTGCTTTTTCGAAAGTTTAGTTTTTTGCTCTAATATCGAATGCTCATTTAGTCATTCTTTGATTAATTTCATCTACTTTTGAGAACCATGTTTCATGAATACAGCGTCTCATTACTGTGTCCGTATGCCATCTGATGATGATACATTTTATATGGATAACTGTCGAGGAGATTGTGTTGCCACTTGTACAAAAACCGTACCACTAAATTGGGCAAAAAAGCAGAAACAAAACAAACGAAGAGACTACTATGAACAACAAAAGAAACAGTCCGCAGAGATGGAACGAGAAGATATGAAACACGAACATATGGAACAAGTACTGCTATCTACAGAAGAAATTGTTTCGCCTAAGAAGAGCAGGCCTGGTCGAACTGTGAATGGGTGTGAACTTAGAATTACATGTACTGTTGCAATCGCAAATAATGTTTTTCATCAGCAGTGGAAACTAGCCAAAGCACAAGAAGAACAGACGAAGACCTCAGTAGCGACAATGATGATGCTTAAGACATTTAATGATACCTACCTAATCCGATGACTACCGAAAACGAAAAAAGGCATTGCGCTACATGACTTTCGTGATTACTAGTCGTAAATACATTTATGTTGGAGTATCGCGATTCCTTAGAAATTTTCTAGCCAGCTCGACAATGGCGACTTGATCCCAGACAAAATCTGACCGGACATTCACCCTGGGTGTGGTCCGGTCAGATTTTGTCTGGCCTCCAGTCCGCAACAAATATGCTGATTGGTCCACAATTCAAGATGGCCGCCGCCTTTTAAAAAATGGCTGAAACCGTTGGAGTGAGCATTCTGGTATCATTATTCAAGGGTGACTCCGAAAACCACAGAACTGGCATTACAAGTCGTATCTAAGAGAAAAATGACCAATATTTGTAACATCGGCCATTTTGGAGAATATTTGACCGCCATTTTCAATTTCCTCCATCTTGGATTTCTAAAATTAATTCTAGTAGCTATTTTCATATTAGTGACACCGAAAAACATAGAACTGGCATATTACATGTCGTATCTAAGACAAAAAAGACGAATATCTTTAACATCGGCCATTTTGGGGAATATTTGGCCGCCATTTTGAATTGCCGCCATCTTGGATTTCAAAAAAATTAATTTTAGCAGTTATTTTCATATTAGTGACACCGAAAAACATAGGAACGACATACAAGAAGCCATATCTAAGAAAAAATGACTATTATCAAAAAAATCGGCCATTTTGGATAATTTCTGGTGGCCATTTTGAATTTCGGCCATCTTGGATTTCAAAAATTAAATTTTGCTGCCATACCTGAATTCAGCGACCCGAAAAACTATATAATTTCACATATCAGAAGCCATATATTACGTAATACTCATTTATTCGATCGAAAAACTCATTTTTCATCGAAGTGGTGCCGGCCATTTTGAAAAATGGCCGGCACCAAGTGAAAAATCCATTTTAGAAATTTTTTTTTGCCAAATTCGTTTTTTTCAGCTAATTTCGCTTCAGAAACCACTTTGCGTTTAAAAAGTTTTGTCATTATCCCATCCCTAATTTTAGCTGACAAATTTTAATATGTGTGATAATGAGAAAATGTGGGATAATGTCAACAGGTAGGCCTATCATAAATCAATTACTGTTATATAACAATTTTTAAAAAAACGTCTGTACATAAGGTTTGAGATGATTTACTAATTTTATATTTAGCGACTTTATAGTCAATTTGCACATCGTATAGCATTATTTACACGTCAAATCTCATCCAAGTACATGAATTACAATTTTTTTAAATATAAATTTATGTTTTGCATGTACAATAGGTCTAGTTGTCATGTTCTGGTTTGTTCCTGGAATGCCGACAGACTGATAATCCGTTAATTAATCATAAATCTATACTGTTGTTTTAAACTTCGGCTTATCATTCACGATGTTTTAAGTTTATGGATTTACACTACTAATAAAAATTAGACCGCTGATTTTGATGTTTATTTCCTACCGTACCTCTGACACAAACAGCGTAAGGAGTCGCATCGTCACTCAGTTATAAGCGAGGACTCTTCAGCGTGCGTTAATAAGCTTGGTCTTTATTATTAAAGCTTAATAATTTGTCGAAAGGACCGTATCCCAGACATTCTGTGGTACCAAAAGTTTTCGCTATAGTAAAGAAATATCGACAGCTTGATTCAAGAATTGACCATTTGAAACCACAGTTATTAGATGGGCCTTTACGTGTTAATCAGTGTGAAACAAATCAATATCGTCCTTGGCATTCAAAACGCCAATTATTTGTCAATTTAAATCAACACTGATGTTGTCATTTTATCGGGAAAGGATGGGCTTTTGATATCCAATATTTAAAACAAAATAAACATTTCACCATTGGTACATGAACCGTGTACCATAATGCGTTTCAACCCCAGTTCTAGCAAGAGACTCGAGGTACGGGGCTAGAAACATTACACTAAATCATACGGCGTTTAATAAACAGGAACTTCTGGTGTATTCGCCAAACATAACTAATTTGAAATTAGATTACAAACGAAAACGATTGAATGTAAATCCGTTTGTATACATTCATATTACATTATTATATGCGTTGCGACCCATTTGTGGCAATTTCTAGGTCTCAAATATTAGCGATTTAGCTCCTTTAAGCTGTAGAATTGAATCGTGTTGGATCCGAAAACATGTCGTAGTATATATAATTCCATCTGCATTATAAACATATGTACAGAAATATAAATACATCACGATCTGAACAGAGTCAAAAATAAAAGTACGTATGAAATTGAAGTGCCACAATTTAAAGGAATCGTTTATTTATCTTGTCTCAAAATTTCAGCTCAAAATATTGAGTCATCTGGACGTGGGCGTCAAAACTGTTTATCCGGAGCCGTAACGCTTTTAAGATCTCGGGTCAAATGTTTCGTTGGGTTACCTGATAATCGATTTCTGTTCCTTTAGAGGTCCTATGGTGGCCTACAGTCTGAATAGCATTTTTTTCTAAATAGGCAAAAAAAAACAAAAAAATTTTTTTTTTTAAATTGAAAGAAGAAAAAAAAAATTAAACTACATTTGCCTAGCGTCTTAATAGTGTCTTGATTAACCAGACGCTCAGTGTGAGATATCTCATTGCCGAAAGTAATAATCGTCGTAAAGTGTACCAGTTCCCATGGTCGTAGAGGTTTGAAATTGCCAGGGCTTATCCGGGGGGGGGGGGCTAGCGATGATATCACAACAAATTCCAGCCAAATCGATCAATAACTTTTCATTTTATCGACCTTTATCTTCTCCAAGGAGATATATATTTATCCGTTCGACGCCATTTGCATTTGTTGACTATTTAGACTCGAATAACAAGACTCTCAGACGGACCCCGACATTCTGCGCTACGCACCTAACGCCAATTTGATTTACAGAGAATTACTTACGAAATACCTCTGTCACAGATGACTGTCTACAACACACGCGTTGACTTCGTGTGGCAGTAGTCATTGGCTCAACGGCTCGTGCATTGTTTACATCACACCTATAACTGTTTCGGGCAAAATGATGCATTTTACCCATTTACTCTAAATAGGAAATATTTTTTAACTACATATACTTCAAACGTCTTTATTTATTTTTCTTATACTTCAAAAAAAAAGATTGGCCTAACGCTAGCAGTTCATAATAATAATAATAATTTTCGTAGATTTTAATTTTTGCGCTAAGCCACCATTTTCCGTAAACGACTATTTGGCGATGACCAATTTGATTGGCGTTTACGTGTGAATAACGTTGTGACCTCGATGCCGACCCTGACTTGAAATTCTCCACCAATCTCAGAGTCTTTGCGTGTATGCTTGCCGTCGCCCTATTTCGTGCTGTATTATAAATTCAATGATCGAAGTGAAAGCATCAAAGTCGTAGGTCATGTTACAGAAAACTGAACTCAAACTTTTCAAAGTTAGTTTTTGGACTTTTGACCTTGGAATACTATAATATAGTATTTTAAAGGCTACAATCTGGTCTTGGACTATCGACCTTGGTCCTGTCACACACTGGTGATTCAGAAAACGTAGAGGGCCCGTGTTCCCATGGTCAAGTGTCCAAAAACAAACTTTGAAAAGTTTGAGTTCAGTTTTCTGTAACATGACCTACGACTTTGACCTGGTTACCTTTTTCGGGCATTGTCTCTGCTTTCACCTAGAACTGCTCGAACATTGAATTTGATAATACAGCAAGAAATAGGGCGACCTCAAGCATAAACGCAAAGACCCCGAAATTGATGGAAAATTTCAAGTCAGGGTCAGCATCAAGGTCACAGCGTTATTCACACGTAAACGCCAATCCAATAAATGGTCAACGCCAAATAGTCTTTTACAGAATGGTGGCTTAGCGCAAAAATTAAAATATACGAAAATTATTATTATTATTATGAACTGCGAGCGTTAAGCGTGTAACGCATTGTCGAAGTCCGCTTGAGTGTCTTGTTATTCGAGTCTAAATAGTAAACAAATGCAACGGGAACTAGTACGAGACTTGTTTACACTTTACGACGAATATTACTTTGGGTAAAGGTGCGAAAGTGCAATAGTGCCGCAGTTTTTCTAATTTAGGCTTGTTTACACCACTGATCTATCAGTGGTTTACACTTTACGACGAATATTACTTTCGGAAAGGAGATAGCTCACACTGAGCGTCTGGTTAATCAAGACACTATTAAGACGCTAGGCAAATGTAGTTAAATTTTTTTTTTTTTTTTCTATTTAAAATTTAAAAAAATTTTTTTTTTTAGCATATTTAGAAAAAAAATGCTATTGAGACTGTTGGCCACCATAGAGGTCTATACATTGAATGACCCATGTGCTGTATTTGATAACGACAGGTAAATGTCAGCCACGCATTCTTTTTATATAATAAAAGTTTGGTTTTATCAAATCACCGCATAATACAGCTTGGGACACCGAACTCCATTTCGAGATGAAGACTGGCAGGCTTAAGTTGTTCAAAAACGTATCACATATATTGAGTTAGTTGCTTGACCCTAAGGTAGAGGAATTTAACATAAAATTAACCAGCTTTATTCTCCAAAATATTATCGGGATTGACCCTTTAATAAAACAGCTATAAAGTGCAACCTGGTTGGCGCAGAGAAGTAGGGCGTTAAACCCATTTTCATTTAATTTAAATTGCAAAGAACAAAAATGTGTACTCTCAATGTTGAAATTAATCAAAATGTCGCATTTATCATTATTCTGCGTTATATAACCCGATTTTGTTTTCCTTTTCTTCTCTTTAAACAAAAATATTATAATTCATTAAATACTATCGATTCTGTGAAATAAACACATTTACAATACAGATGTGACGTCGTACTTTGATGTGGCGTATCATTATTTCAAACAGTGTACGAGCAACTTGACAATCGTACATAATCTATACTAAATGAAATATTGAACTCACGTGACGTATTTTATTGTATTTTAAGTTGTTTAATGGCCTCGAGCTGACGACATTGCGTAATATATTGAAACCAAATTCGGCTAAAGCCTGGTGCAGTATCAATATATTACTTAATGTCTCGCTCTCGACCATTATACCATACATATTTATCATAGGTATAATATACACGCTGAAATTATAAATTAACCAGAATCAAAACATTTTACATAAGTATGAAAAAAAGAATAATCTGTAAAAATCTAGTATTACGAAGTAGTCATGTCATGGTTAAAAATTGAAATATTGGGTCATCCAAATCGAAAAGTGTATCTTTATTTTTCAACACAATAGATTGTACGACATGGTCTGATGGTTTTATTATCCCAACTTGTATACCCGTTCTTCGTTATCAGATTAGGTGTCTTCTCACGGAGGTGCAATTACGGAATATAATTAACTTGTTGGCTTTCGTTTGAGGGATGACATGTTGTTCGAAATGACCGTGATAAGGATGTAATGGATTTATGTGAACGACGGGTATAATAATTGTAAACATCTCTTACAAATATAATTGAAGGATATATCATTCTATTAGGGATACGTTACCTGAAAATAACAATAGGCATTGTACACGCAGCATATAAATTTAAAGAAAATTGGCAATCCTTGGACGAGATTTGATGTGTAAATATTGAATATATAGCGTTATACGATGATGTTCAAAGAGACTAAAGTTACCAAAAATGAAATCTGATTAAATCCAAACTTTGCTAATTATAATAATGTATGACGTAAAGACATATTTCTAAAGTTGTTGTATATATATATCGGTAATCAGGGGCGGATCCAGGATTTTCAGAAAGAGGGGACGTGCTACACCAACTTGGGAGTGCGAAGCCCGGAACTGAGATTTTTGAGTGTAAAAAATGCTCACAAGGACTAAATTTACTGTAAATTACGATTTCCAATCTAAACTATTTTTGTTCTCCTTTCTCGTGAGAATATATGGAGCTAAAAATTGTTCGCCACCTCTAAAAATAGAGGGGGCGTGCGCCGGGTGCGCCCCCCACTGTATCCGCGCCTGGGTAATTGTTTTATAATAGACCTAGCTGAAACACACAAGTGTTAGATATTGTATTTTTTATCACATTATTTTTGGCAGATAAAATGACCCAAATGACTATGATAAGGATGTTATGAATTTATGTTAACTCTGAATTTTATTCACCAATTGGCATTTAATGATGACAGTCACCAAATTATCCAAGTAATGTTCCCTCCGAATTCTATGCACCAATTGGTAGCTAATGATGAATAACATCAAATCATTTAAGTATGTGTTCACTCTGAATTTTGTTATGTATCATATTACTAGTTTGACCAACATACGCCGTAGCCACGGGGTGGGGGGAGCTTAGCACCCCCCAAATATTTCGCCATAAATAAAATAATGATTTCAGTAGCTCCCCCCCCCCCAAAAAAAAAAATAAAAAAATTTGTGAGCTATTATATTATATGCTATTCCATTTTTGAGTTTGGGAGTTTAGATGCAAATTATAATTTGACCTATATTATTACCTCCCTTTCTTTTACCATATTTTAAGTGGAATTGAGTTAGTAGAGAAAATTCCTTTGTTCTATAAAGACGTGTTTCATGTCGCTCTTATTACACCCATTATTTAAGGGTTTATACATATTATGTTATAATTACTCATATTTTGTATATATTAGAAGAGTTTATATATATTTGCAACCTTGTTGGGTAATATTGTAAAACCGATATTTCGATTAATCTGTTATTGTCTGTTCGTTTAACTTACTACGTAACAATTTGCTGGAGTTGGCATCCAAGTAGCGTTCATATATGCGCCACTCTCTACCATTTTATATAATTCAAGTCGCTCACATCAAATTAAGAAATCCATCATCACCGCTCTAACCAGACGCGCCACCAAGATGTATGATGAAGGAAGTTTACCCGCGGAATTATAGCATTTAAGAAACGTCATCACCACTACCATAGTTGGGATCACGTTGGCTAAGTGTGTAAGGCGCTGACTCGCTAGCCTGGAGGTCGGGTGTTCGATCCCAGCATTGGCCGAGAAAGTAGTTCATCTCGATTTTCCGGCAGAACGGAGGGCCTGGCAAGGACAACTGCCTAGTCGTTCGGGTGGGACGAAAAACCGAGGCCCCGTGTGCACATTGGAGTGCAAGTAAAAGATCCCTTGGCAGTTGGAATTCGATATAATTTCCATCATAGCACACTGTATGGCGTATGGCCGTCTTTCATTAGCTCAGGTTAGTTGCAGAAGAGTAGGACGTTAAATCCCATTTCATTTCATACCACTACCATAGAGAATCAACACAAGTCAAGAACGCCCAATACTGACCACTCCGGCATCAGAATAACCACCCCGTTCCACTGCAAAATCTCTTACCAGATCAGAAGGTTGAGAAGTGGGCATAGACGTGACCTTCTCTAGCGGCAGAACCGTACAGAATTTACTGCAAGCCAATGGTAGATCAACACAAACCACAGCCCAAAGGATGTATTTACGAAATATCATGCTCCTTCACAGCATGTGGGGGGACGAAGCGTCACTTCTTAAGGCCATCAATATAAAACGCATCAAGCATAGGTTAAATCGTGATGTCAGACTATTTATACCAAGGCCTTATGACTAACTTATACATTAATTCTATATCTATTTCAGTGCTTATCCGGTTTTCACAGTCTAATTACACGTCGCACATATCTTTACATTCAGTCCATATCCAAATTTACAGTCGGAGGATATTTTTCACATTTATTGGTTTCATTTTATTGGAAGAATATATTTACGGTTTCCCCCGTCCAGGTTTAAGTCTGATAAAAGGTTTCTTTCATGATTCTCAGCTTTCAGAATTAATAAATTCAGTGATTATCCAGTTTCATAGTCTAGTTATATACTTCACATGTCTTGGTTTGCAGTACTTATTCAGTTTTACAGTCATAATATAGTATTGAATTTCTATACACAGTATTACTATATTTATGGTTTCGTTCTTCTAGATTTATGCTCTAATCATAAGTTTTATCCTTCAGGACTTCAAGCTTTATTTATTTCCATGTTTTGTTCCGTTTCAGTGTTTATCAATTTTTTTTCAGTCTAATTATACATTATATATATCTTCAGTTTCAGTACTTAGCCAGTTTTTTACAGTCTGGAGATAAATTTCACAATCCTTGATTTTCAGTTTATTGAATCAATATACTTGGATATTTTTCAGGATTGTCTGTTCATTGCATTAAAATATTTTCTATTTTTTAATATTGATTTATTATTTTAAAGCCTGCAGATATATTTCACAATCCTCGATTTTCAGGGGGGGGGGGGGTTATTGAAAAATCAGTATCAGGCCTAGAGCCCATAGTACATGTGATATAATTACAGACAATTAACATCAAAAACAAATATTTCTATTGCATTCTCAAAATATAAAACAATATTCCTTGTCCTGATAAAGTATAAAATGCATTCATATTCATTTCACGTTTGTAACATAATGTTCTCCTATTTTCATAGCTTTATGTATGAAGACAGCTAAGGTCAGGTTAGGTTCAGATATAACTTGAATAAGCAATGCATTTAAATCATTAAGTATACATTCTTGTGGAATAATGATTTTTCTTAAAGTCTCATACAGTGGACATTGACAGATAAAATGAACCTCGTCTTCCAATATACACACGTCATGTCGTTCAAAACAATAAAGGCAAATTCTATTTCCAGTTTATTGCATCAATATATTTAGATATCTTTCATGAATTTCTGTTCATTGAATTAATTATTTCGTATTTTTTAAATTCAATTTATTATTTTTTTTTACGCCTACGTTTTCATGTGGACGTATATTGTCGTCGCCCCTGTTCGCCCGTACGTCCACAATTGTTTGTGAACAGTCTGCAGGTCACAATTTTTATCCGATTTCAATGAAACTTGAAATGTAGGTTTTTCACCCTAAGGTCTCGGTTTCTTTCAATATTGGGATGTATCGGACTGTAACTTCATGGCCCTGATTGTACGAAAAAAACATGTTTTTAGCTTGTGGACCCTAAAGAGGTCACAAATTTGAACAGATTTGATGAAACTTGACATGTAAGTTTATAACACAAAGATCTTGGTTCCTTTCGATATTTGCGCCCATTGGGTCTTAACTTCCTGAATGATGGCCCCTGATTGTCCGAAAAATCGCCCTTTTTACCTTGTGGTCCCTCTGGAGGTCAAAATTATTATCTGAATTAAAAAAAAACGTTTGAATATATTACCGTTACATAGTAATGAAGATTATGTTCGAATTTCGTGGACAAAAATGGACGGACAAAATAGCCGCCGTTTCTACGCGAATAGTGTGAAAATATGTTCTGGACCCTATAGAGGTCACAATTTTAAATCGATTTTGATGAAATTTGAAATACATGTTTGTAACCTAAAGATCTTGGTTCTATTCCATATTGGATAGTAACTTCCTGAATTATGGCCCCTGATTGTACGAAAAATCGCGTTTATTAGCTTGTATTCCTCTGGAGGTCACAATTATTACCTGATTTAAACAGACTTTTGATTGTATCACCGTTACAGGGTACGCTAGGTTGAGTTCGAATTTCGTGATAATCGGACTGAAATTGACGGACAAAATGGCCGCCGTTTGTACGGGAATCGTGTAAAAATATGGTATATCAAGGTTGTGGACGCTATAGAGGTCACTATTTTAATTTGATTTTGATGAAACTTGAAACACATGTTTATAACCTAGAGAACTTGGTTCCTGTCGATATTTGCGCATATCGGAGTGTAACTTCCTGATTTATGGCTTCTGGTTGTACTGGAACTGGAATGGTATGTTTAACGTCCGCTTCCACTAATGTGATATCGCAGACTAATTCTGGTTGTACGAAAAATCGCCTTTATTATCTTGTGGTCGCCTGGAGGTCACAATTATTACCTGACTTAAATAAAAACGTTTGATTATATCACCGTTACACTGTAATGAAGGTTGAGTTCTAACTTCGTTAAAATCGGACCAAAATTGCCAGACAAAATGGCCGCCGCTTGAACGCGAATAGTGTAAAAATATGGTACATCAAGCTTGTGGACCCTGTGGAGGTCACAATTTTAATCCGAAACTTGAAATGCATGTTAATAATCCAAAGATCATGGTTCCTTTAGATATTTGCGCAGATTGGATTGTGATTTCCTGAATTATAGCCCCTGATTGTACGCAAAATCGACTTTTGTTAGCTTGTGGTGCCTCTAGAGGTCTCAATATTATCCGATATAAAAAAAAAACATTTGATTAAATCACCGTTACACTGTAATGAAGGTTGAGGTCGAATTTCGTTAAAATTGGACCAAAAGTGCCGGACAAAATGGCTGCCGCTAATAGTATTAAAAAAAATATGATATACCATAGTTGTGAACCCTGCAGAGGTCACATTTTTAATCCGATTTTAATGAAATTTGAAATGTAAATTTATAACCAAAAGATCGCGGTTCCTTTCGATATTCGCGAACATTGGGCCATAAGTTTGAGTGATTTTTTTGAAAATTGGACCCAACCTGCCAGACAAAATGGCCGCCCCTCGAATGCAAATATTGAACTATTTTTGATAAAACTTTAAATTTATTTTTTTTATAATTTTGATATTTGCGCATATTGACCTCTAACTACCTGAATCGGATTGTAACGTCTTGAATTATGACCCCTGATTGTCCGAAAAATCGCCTTTTATCTTATAGTTTGTTGTCCCCTGGAGGTCACAATTATTATCCGATTTAAAAAATGTTTGATTATACCTCAGTTACACCATAATGAAGGTTGAGTTCAAAAATCGGACCAAAATTGCTGGACATAATGGCTGTCGCTTGTATGCGAATATTGTAAAAAAAAAAAATATTGTATACCAAGGTTGTGGACCCTGTAGAGGTCACAATTTTATTTCGATTTTGATGAAACTTGAAATACATGTTTATAACCTAAAGATCTTTGCGCATATCGGATCATAACTTCCTGAATTATGGCCCCCGAAGACGCCTATGGATTTTCAGTGTTTTCCGATAATTACTGCCAGAGTTATGGCCCTTGATGACTTTGAAAAATCTTGTGGACAGAGTTTAAGGTCTTGAGACAAACAAGTATATTGGTTTTCAATGAATTTTGATAATTGAACAGCTAAATCCATAATATTAAATGTTTCGTATACTAAACGTTAGCATGGGACAGAACTTTATAAAAACCAAATAAAATAAAACCAAGTACGAACAATCCAAACCATTAGACAAAATTCGAAGTCCTAAAAACGTTATAAGCAAAATTCTAATGATTTTCTGATCATTACTGAATATGCGACAACTCTTGTTGACTGCTTGGACGATTTAGCGGCTGTGGGCATATGTTTCGTTGCCTGGCAACCTAATTTTTTTTACACCAGCATCAGCGATCACTCTTGTTCGCTTATACATGCACACTTCTCTTCATATTATTGTTTATCTATATCTCAGGTTAATTGGTTTTCCATTAATAGTGTTAAAACACGGATCTTTTTATAAATAATAGCCTTCCGCTCCTTTTAATCCCCGTATGAGTTCTCCTTTGTGTGGGGTTAGTCCTTAATGGTCCCCTAATCAAAGGTGTTAAAACTTTAATTGTTATTTTTGTTGCATATTCTGTATATATTTGCCTACTATTCACATTTAAATGACTTTTTAACATACAAGGACGTTTTATTTCGTGAGTTAACCGATTGTATGTTTTTACCAACTTTCAACCCACCAAGTGTAAATAATTTAATTTAATCAACCTGTCCATAATATAATGATAAATGTATTGGAAGTTACATCTGTAATAAACAACAACAACAACATTTTTGTATCATTTGCTTGGCAAAGACGAGAGTATCCTCGTCGAAACGTCGTTTAGTATCAAACTCAGTAATTGTGCATCCATAAAATAAAACCAAGTACGAACAATGCAAACCATTAGACAGAATTCAAAGTCCTAAAAAAACGTTATAGACAAAATAGTGTAATCACCAAATGGACTGTTCACCGTGTACAAAATACACGACAAACAGTGGTAACAGGTGTCCGGAAGAGTAAGCTTATCCTGCCTGGCGCCACAGCTGCATCCAAACTACATGTATTAGGCAAAATGTCGGTAAAATAGCGTGAATCCCCAATGAACTATCGGTATGCAAAATGCACGCGATGAACTGTGTTAACGATGTAGTAGACTAATCTAAATTGATTGAAATATATTTAAAACATAATGTCTGAAAATGGTACAAGATTCAAACAGATTTCAGGCACACGGTGGTTGTCATTTGATGGGGCTTTTCAGGCAGTTTTGAGAAATTACTCTAACTTAGTTACTGTCTTAATTGAAGATAAAACTCCAAAAATTGCTGGTCTACTTAAAAGTATAACTTCTATAAAATTCCTTTATCGTACATATTTTCTTTCTGATGTTTTAGCTGTTCTTTGTAGATTAAGTGAGTGTTATCAAAAAATGATATTATGTTTTCCAATGTAAACCCTTTGCTTCAATCCGCCATCGATCAGTTGCAATTCATTGCTTCTGGAACTCCAGGACCTAATTTCTCAAAACTTAATACCAAGTGACATTGTCCTTGATCAGTTTGGTGAAGCCTCATATATTGTTGAGGATCAGAAATGGCTTCAAGCAAAGGGGTGATGCACAAATTAGATGTACAATGTAATACATTTGTTGTAAATGTTATAGATAATTTGAATGCTCGTTTTGAAGGTAAGGTAGATGCTGTTGTATTATGGAGGGGGATCCTCGCCAAAACTCTCAATTTGTGAAAATACATATGTCGTTTTGTGAAAGTACATTTGTTAATTTGTCAAAATACAAAATACATTTGTCGATTTGTGAAAGTACATTTGTTAATTTGTCAAAATGCAAAATACATTTGTCGATTTGTGAAAATGCATTTGTTGATTTGTCATACAACAAAAATACATTTTTTCATGTGTGAAAATACACCTGTCGAACCTACAAAGCACAAATTTTGAAATAACACAGCTTAACTATATAGTTTCCACATATGTAATTTCAACATTTGTATTTTCAAGATATGTAATTTCAACATTTGTAGTTTCAACATTTGTAGTTTCAACAGTTGTATTAACGACACTTGCATTATCGAGCCTTGCATTAGCAAGCCATGCATTAGCGAACTATGACCATATTTGGGTTGATGACGTTGATCATTATGGAGTGGGATCCTTGCCAACGATGCTGCAAGGCCTGGATGCCGGTCAGGAAGAATTTCTTTTATTTTTTATCCCCTCCGTCATCTTAACTAAGAAAATGAGGGCTGACAAGTTACTTTTGTGTTAGGGTTAGTCCTTTCAGTGGCATATACTCTTTCAATTAACATTAGGTGGCACTAGAGTAGGAGCCCAGAGGGTCGAACCTAGACGAACGAGGTACCAATATCTGACCATATATATAGGCATCTACATACTAACCTGGGATGCACAGAAGTGGGCGTCTGTCGGGCCCAGTCCATGGGTGTGACCCTGGTGACCCCTATAATGACCTCAAAAATGGGTTAAACTCATACATTCGAGGTACCGGTTAAAACCAATCTTAAATGAAAGAATACACTCTACTGAGTACGAAATTGCCCATAACAGATGATTTTGGCCTTGGGACTGCCCAAACTGACACCCCAAATATGACCCCCCATCCTCCCTGGGCGGCTTAAAAAAAGGGTTATATTCATACATTCGAGTTATTAGTAGACACTAATGTTAATTGAAAGAGTATATGCCGCTGATTACGGAATTGTCCATAACAGACGATTGGGCCCATGGAATGGCCCAAATTGGCGCCCTAAGACGATGGGGCCATAAATTCGCGGTACCGGTCAAAACCAACTCTAAATGAAAGAGTACATCTCACTAGGTACGAAGTTGCCCATAACAGACGCTTATGGCCCTTGGACGGCCCAAATTGACACCCTAAATATGGACCGCAGAGCCGAAGGGTCAAAAATAGGTTATACTCATATATTCGAAGTATCAGTCAAACCAATTTTAAATGGAAGAGTACATCTCACTGAGTTTGAAATTGTCCATAACAGTTGGTTTCGGCCCTGGGGGCCAAGCTGACACCATAATATCGACCCCGAGGCTCGAGAAAAATTTATATTCACACATTCGAGGTATCAGTTCAATTTAATTTTAAATAAAAGTGTGCATCTCGCTGATAACGAAATGACCCATAAAAGATGATGGTTCAAACTGACAAAATGCATAAAATGGTATTGTGAGGCGAGATTGAAGCAGACTTTTGACACCAAGAAAGTACAATCATGGACAGGTGCAGAAGAGTAGGACGTTAACCCCCATTTCATTTCATTTCATTTCATAAGAACTGCACCTGTAGTGTTAATATTGTTTTCATACCAGACCATCTTGTGTGTGATTAACCCATCAGGAATCACCAGAAATGGACAAAACTGGCTATAGGGCAGCTATCAAATACCTACCACTGAAAGGATAACCCTAGTACAAAAGTAACTTGTCAGCCCTCATTTTCTTAATTAAGATGACGCCATTTCAGCTATGTGAAATTTTTTAGGGGGAGGGGATAAAAAATAAAAAATATTCTTCCTGGCCGGCATCCAGGCCTTGCAGCATCGTTGGCAAGGATCCCCCTCCATACTGATCAACGTCATCAACCCAAATATGGTCATGGTTCGCTAATGCATGGCTTGCTAATGCAAGGCTCGATAATGCAAGTGTCGTTAATACAACTGTTGAAACTACAAATGTTGAAATTACATGTCTTGAAATTACATATCTTGAAAATACAAATGTTGAAACTATAAAGTTAAGCTGTGTTATTTCAAAATTTGTGCTTTGTAGGTTCGACAGGTGTATTTTCACACATGAAAAAATGTATTTTTGTTGTACTTTCACAAATCGACAAATGTATTTTGACAAATTAACAAATGTACTTTCACAAATCGACAAATGTATTTTCACAAATTGAGAGTTTTGGCGAGGATCCCCCTCCATATTGTATTAAGTAATTTATGTGAAATATTTGATGTAAATAGTAAAATCGATGGAACATTTGTTAATAACATTTTGGATTGTGTGAATCTATTGAAAATTAGAAATGATGTTCAATGTTGTGATTTAGGTGATGTAACCATTTGTCAATTTGCCGCAACTAAAGATGATATATTCTCAAGTATTTGTGATATCAGTAAGCGCTTGCTAACAATTCCTGTGGCAACTGCAGATTGTGAAAGAGGATTTCGTAGACAAAATATTATAAAAAACAAATATAGAAATTGCTTAAAAACTAACACATTATGTAATTTAATTGTCCTTAGTATTGGTAAAGTGGTTACCCCAGATTTCGAGAAAGTCTTTAAAAAATGGGCCTCCGCAAGGCAGAGAAGAATTTTGTAAATTGTAAGATGTATATTGTTATGTATTTATGTAAATAAAATTCCTGAAAAAAAATGTAAAAGTTATTTTATTTTGGCGGAAAAAATATCTGGCTAATAAATTAAAATGAAAAATTGGCGGAAAAAAATGGAACTCGGAGTGAGCACCGAGTACACATAATCGGGGAGATAGTAATAGTATACGTGTCAGTTAAATATATCTAGAAAAATAGCCGAGCGAGAGACTTTGTATTTACCAATCAAGTCCATATGACGGCCATAAAACCTTTAAAATGTTTTTATAAGTTTAGTGCGCACGTGTCCTTGTAGTTAAAGCTTAGATGACAAATGCCTCGATCTATTTAAAAAAATCAGAATAAAAGGAACAAGCTGAGACACAAACACTCCATAAGCTGGTGATATTGGTTTGTTACTACTAATAAATTGAAAGTTAACAATCGGAACGTCAAATTCATCATGTTTATCGTACAATTTAACACTGAGTTTATGGCAGTTGTCAAAATCGAGACGCAGATCCAAGTAGGAAGCGTAATTGTACCTTGTGTTAATATGTGAGCCGTGGACGCCTGATGCTCAAGCGGCGCTATGTGATAACTAGGCCTGTTTCAGATGAGTGCTCGAACCAAAAGACCGTCATCTAACATGCCGTAACAGAGCTCTTATTTACCTGTGGCGTAGTAGCTTTTGCTCTTCCAGAACACTATATTTGGAATGTATACTGAGCGCCATAGAAACCGCATTTAGTTTTTCGTATAACAAAATGATCATGTAAACATATCTTATTTATTTTGCTTCTTATTATGAACAATATTCAAATGGGAACACACCAATAACAACACATTTGAACACTTATGGATGTCTAATCTCTAATCAACGGTACAAAGTCAGAGGGGTCAAAACCAAAAGTACCGATGATTACAGATTAAACATCGATAAATGTACAAATGTGTTGTTATTATCTCATCCATACCGTTATCTCATCCAGACCATAATAAACTCTCGATGACTAGCTCTGCCTTCGATGTTGGTTGGATTAGTACCCTATATGCTGATTAACGCTCGTTGATGATTTAATTTAAAAATTGAATAATCGAGACTATGCTGTTTATCTTACTGAATTTAGTAATGATGATCGAGGCTAGGCGGAAATTTCAACCACTCAGTTCTCGACCCAGTGAATCATTTTGTCTGAAATTGTCAGCAAATTACCTTTACACTGTCAATAGTGTTTAACTATTATAGTGAGAACTGACAACTCTTTATCTAATCTCCCATAATGTATCTTTAATAAGTTTGTGAAATTTCACTATATTAAGTTAAGATAGAATTTAAGTGGGTCTGTTCAACTCCATTGTATCTTAAGGTAGAATGGAATTTTGGTTTAAGACGATTAAAAGTAAACAGGGAATATTGCTGCAGTCCAAAGTTATTTGAGCAAGTAGATGACGCCACAAATTAAAACCCAAAGAACAGAAACTCCAAAACTCCTCAAACCCATGTAAATTATACTATTTTCAAATAATGATACTGCCCCCCCCCCCCCAAAAAAAAGGGGGTAAAAGAAAAGACGAACCCGCTTTATATGTGTATCTTATGTCATGGAAAGACGGGCACTCTTATCTAAACAAAATATATTTTCGTGTAGGCCTACAATGGTTAAAAATTGCAGATTTCTCGGTATTAGAGTACCAACAGACCGACAATAGTTGACATTCTATAGGCAAAGTATTTACCCTTATGGTTTTGGGGTTATGATTTGTAAAAAGATAAATCAATAATCTCAAATGTGTTTACTGAAAAATGTTACAGGTCGATAATACAGGAAGAATCCGTTTAATAAGGGGTGTCGCACTTTGGCATTTTAAAAGTATAATAGAAAGAGTCCATGGGACTAACATTTGAAATCGTGACATTGGCGGTTTGGTGTATTAGCTTAATGTTGTTAAATGCTTTTTAAATTCGGCAATAATTTAGTCTAGATTAGTGACAATTCTCAATACTATCTCTTATCAGAAATACCGTAAAACTACGAAATTCAAGCGATTTATTTTATCAATACACAATATCACTCGGCAACCGCATTATTTCCATTGACGCCTGCGAGTAACTCAAATGTCAAGGTCACGAAAGGAATATGAAGGTTCAAAGTCAACCCATCGTTATATTTCAAAACGAATAATACCCAATAAACTCATTTATTTCATCTCTGTATACGCTGTCTGACCATGTGCAAACATTGCTACAATGTTAGTCCAACCAGGCAACTGCGCAGGCGCAAGGAATTTTAAGTTACAATCCATCTTCGTGAAACGGGTAAAATTAAAAATTTCATTTTTATTTTAGGTAAAATCTATTTAAGTGATTTTAGTTTAACTTTTTGGGAAACGGGACCCTGGGTTATAGGCCAGTATTAAACTTAAATTTTGTATCATGTCATTTAACACAAATTTAAATGACAATAATTTAACTGTTTACCGTAAAAAGAAAGAGGTCCTGGACGCCGTGTATTAAAGTGGACGCCAGGGTTTTTTTACCAATTACTGTGAAACAAAGATGATGAAATTCAAATCGCATTCTTGCGCGTTCAAGCGAAACGAAAGGGAGAGCTCCTTGTAACGGTGTGTATTGTAAAGAAAGAGATACCTAAAACTATCTTTCTTGTAAATCATATCACCGACGCCATACTAAAAATAATTTACCCTTTTCTTTAGCTAAAAAAGTATGCACTAAAAATAATTTATCCTTTTCTTTAACTAAAAAAGTATGCATCATTGTGATAGATTAAGGTAGCTAAACAAAAATTTGTTTATAGAAGTTTGGATAAATTAGGCTTTGGCAATTGAAAAAAAAACAAAGAAAAAAAAAAATACAATCCAGATAAAATCGTTACATTTGTCGCTACTCATAACCCCCAACATCCAAACTTCTTTAATACAATGCACGAGAGCATGGTAATCCTGGCATCAAACGACAACCTCGGAACAAAATCTGATAATGTACAATTCATTAAATCACAGCAACCTAATCTGAATGGCCTATTAAATTCGTCTTTCACTAGTAGGGGTCACGGTGGCTAAGTGGATAAGGCACTGGTTCGTTAGCCTGGAGGTCGGGTGTTCGATCCCTGCATTGGCCTAGAAAGTTCATCTCGATTTTCCGGCGTGATTGCCCCTTGTCAGTGATGCAGAAGGAGCGCCTGACAAGGACAGCTCGTTCAGATGGGATGAAAAACCGAGATCCCATGTACACATTGGAGTGCACGTAAAAGATCCCTTGGCAGTTGGAATTCGATATAAGAGTAGGCCGTAGCGCCGTTGCCCGGGCAAAATTTCCCTCATAGCACCCTGTATGGCGTATGCCTGTCTTCCATTAGCCCAGAGTAGGTGCAAAAGAGTAGGACGTTAAACCCCATTTCATTTTATTTCATTTCTATCACTAGGACTGGATTTTATGTATCTAAACGCCGGAAGAATGATGCTGCAACCATATTACGTCAAAGAACAAAAATAATTTACAAAACTTTACTTTAGTGTAAAGGGCAATATGAATTGTTACACAAAAAAAAATCTCATATATGTCTTGATTTGTAATGTTTGTCGAAATGAAAGCCGATGATATCACGTAAGTGAAACAAATTTAAAACCATTTTATTACCATATACGTTCCTTGATTCAATAGTCAGTGTGACACAATTTGCTATAAATTTCATTAACTTTCTTAAATCTATCCTATGAGTGCCTTCCAGTCATTGAGTCTATTTATACCCGTACAGAACTGATTAACACATGTGTGTTCATGTTTTCAAAGGTTTTCTAAAAGTTAAGTAAAAATACTTAAATTTTTCCACTTAACCAAGTGTTTTACCTTAAATCGGTATTCAAAGGTTGTATTTTACACATACTTGGCTATGTGAAAACTTAACTGCACACTTAAATTATGGAATACTAACATTCGCCAAAAAGCATGAATTTTTTTATTTATGGAAAACCCTCCACTGCCAAAAATCAGGAATTTCTGTCATTGTCAGCTAGTTATACCCCCTTAAGAGCATCGATATATTTTATTAAATTCTTAGTTTACATCACCAGGAAAATGTTTGTCGAAATTATATTGTAACCCATGTAAATAGTAATTTAAGTATGATTATAATTTAGGATAAATTATGATAGTGTTTTCATAGACTTTCTTTTTAAAAATAACCCATTCAAATAGATCACAATAAATAGTGGGAGTATAATGATGGATATTGTAAGCTTCAATTTTTTAACAATATAAGCGAATAGAAAACAACATATTATTAACAATACACAGTGACCCTTGTCTTCTAAGTTAGATTGGACAAATTATACAGTGTTGTTTGTTTATTGAGAAATTCATAGATATTGTGTAAGTACCTGCACTTTAGATTTTGACAGGTCTGGCATTGACGGCACATTGTGTGTACGAAATATTCATGCTTCATTATATTTTACCTAAATAAATACTACCGATTATGTATATATGGGAATGAGTTGTAAAAAGAAGATCAAGCCTTGCTTAGCGGTAGTATAAATAATTTCCAAAATCCACAAATGAATTTAACTTTATTATATGACAGCCATGGAAACATACAAACATAACATGATAAATGATGGGGGAAAATATCCTTAACTACATCGGTGGTAATAACCTTATACTCTATTATGGCACTACACCATCAAAGCTGACGACGAAAAAATAAATTTGAGGTCAGCTACGCTCGGCGACATTGTCTTTGTTTTAATCTGAATTCCCTATCTTTTAAAATCGCCATTACGGGACTGCTTCTACAGCATTAAATGAAGTCATTATAATCTCACTTAACTTTAAGGTACCTCCCATAGGTCAATTAAAGTTAAATGGATATTTCTCACTTAAACTGGCCTTTGAATACCAGTTAGAGACTAACACTTAAAAGTTAAGGCAGCTTAACTTTAATGGAATATTTGATACTCAACAGTGCCTTTGAATATCACTTGCTCTTAACTTACAGGAAGCGCGTAAAGTGTTAGTTAAACCACGAAGCGCGTAGCGCTGAATGGTTTAACTAACACTTTAAAGGGACAATAACATTCTTGCTGGCTTGGTAGCTCCAGAAAATAAATAATACCATTATTCTAAGTACTAGATGTTTAAGTGTCCTACCTATCCATTAGAACCTATTTTACTTGTCCAGTGGGTTCGAAAATATTTTAAAATCCAAGTCACATTTGAAAAGGTTTACGTTAGACTTTTCAAATCAATTAGTTGAATTTTTCCAATTTTTTAAATAAGATGAAATTTTTATCATCATTTAATTGGAATATTCTTAAATAATACGATTTGTTGACCAGAATGAAGATTGGGACATATTATTCAGTTACAACAAGAGTGTTATTGGGGCTTTAAACGATTAAACCACGGAAACCGAGTAATCTAACCTGTTTAGACCATAACCAGTTATGATATACTACGTATGTTTAAAGAAATATTCTTTTAAACTTATTAATTTAGATTTGTACATAGAACTATTTCTTTTGTGGACGATTATTAGTATGTTACACGACCTACATGACATTTCAGCACGTGTAACTTGTTGTCACGTCACGTCACTATTTATGGCCAAGTTATGTTAACAACTGAGTAATGTTTATTGAACATGTTTTCGTTGATTATCCAATGTGAGCATAACTTCAAAGAAGAATAAGTACATTGATCAGTAGTTAGTACGCATGTATAATAGGAGCTTAGATTCGTGTGTATCAGTTTGAGAAGAGGTTTCCTTCTTGCTGCAGTTCTGTGTCTTTTTATAATGGATAGTGACGACGATTTTCCCGTGTCTTCTCAAAGTGTAATTAACCAGGAGTATTCGGACACTTTATTAACACAAGAGGACAATTTTAACATGTATTTCAATGATGAAAAGATTAAACATATCTACAGCGATATAAGCAGTGATAATGATGAAACCGTGGAAATTAAACCAGCTGAGGTAGACACCCGGTTCGCATCACCTATAACCGACGATGAGATGTCATCTTTGATGAAGAAAATTATTCCGGGAACAACTGAAAAGAAAATATCATGGGCATGTCGACTCTTTGAAAGCTGGAGAAAGGCTAGAAATGACAAAATCCGACAAGGAGATACATCTGGTCATCAACTGAGTTTCATAACACGTGAATTAGACTTTTTAAACGATGATGAACTAAGTTATTGTTTGAGTAGGTTTATTGTCGAAACCAGGAAAGCTGATGGCAATGAATACCCACCTAAAACGTTACGCCAACTGGTTTTGCTCATTCAAATGCACTTGAATAACATTGGCCGCCCAGTTAAACTGTTATCCGATCCGATTTTTAATGAGCTCAGGAATACTCTCGACAACTCTATGAAAATTGGTGCAAGTAAAGGGAATGGATTATTGACGAAACAAGTTGTGTAATTGATGAAGAAAATATCATGTGGAAACAAGGTATTTTAGGAAATTCGAATCCACACACTTTGCTGGACACGATTGTGTATCTTTTTGGATTAAACTTTGCTTTGCGGAGTGGTGGTGAGCATCGTAATTTAACTTTGGATCATTATGCATAGGCGAAAATGAACAGGGACCTTATCTAAGATATACAGAGAAAATTAGCAAAACTAATCAGCGTGGACTGAAAGAATTTCGAGTGAATCCCAAGTGTGTGACGGCATATGGAAGTGACAACCCTAAAAGATGCATAGTGAAGCTGTATCAGCAATACTTGAGTTTGAGACCTGAACATGCTATGTCTTTGGTATATCTGCGACCATTTATTAAACCAACATGAAAGATGTCGTATGCAGCAGCACCCGTTGGCCGGAATACACTGGCGAACACTGTCAAAAGGTTATGTGAAGCGGCTGGATTTAAAGGTAATTATAACTTAATTGAAAGAATACTGTCAAAGAACACCCCCCCCCCCTCTCACGATCGACTTTATTAACCAGAATACTATCCCACGATATTTGAATCGCGCAATATGTTCTGAATCTATACGACTATTGATGAATTTGAAACCTTTTATATTTTCAGGATTCTTCACTAATCATTCCTTGAGAGCTACTTGTGCGACTCGCCTGTTTAGATCTGGTGTGGATGAACAGCTCATAGCAAAGACCACAGGACATAGAAGTAACGCTATACGCGCATACAAGCGATCGAACACCGCACACCGCACAGGAGGCCTTTGTTAGTAGTGTGATCCAAGGCCAAAGTTCACCGTCGACTACTGTCCAGTCATCTACTGTCAAAAGGTTATGTGAAGCGGCTGGATTTAAAGGTAATTATAACTTAATTGAAAGAATACTGTCAAAGAACACCCCCCCCCCCTCTCACGATCGACTTTATTAACCAGAATACTATCCCACGATATTTGAATCGCGCAATATGTTCTGAATCTATACGACTATTGATGAATTTGAAACCTTTTATATTTTCAGGATTCTTCACTAATCATTCCTTGAGAGCTACTTGTGCGACTCGCCTGTTTAGATCTGGTGTGGATGAACAGCTCATAGCAAAGACCACAGGACATAGAAGTAACGCTATACGCGCATACAAGCGATCGAACACCGCACACCGCACAGGAGGCCTTTGTTAGTAGTGTGATCCAAGGCCAAAGTTCACCGTCGACTACTGTCCAGTCATCTAAACGACCGCTGTCTGAGGATCCAGATACCACTTCGATGGTAAACGACGGGGCGAAGAAAGTAGTCCCAGTCATGATATAACTAACATTTCAGTTGGTTATACCACACCGAAGATCAAAGAAGTTATGGTCTAACGAGTATTAAATCCCGGCCAATTATTAAGCCCATGGGATTATTAACGAGTTTAAATTTAACGAGTATTTAAGCCCCGTCGTTATTAAGCCCATGGGATTATTGACGGGTTTAAATTTAAGCCCTGCCGTTATTAAGCCCATGGGATTATTAACGAGTTTGAATTTTACTCCGGGCTTAATTCAAAATTCATTTTAGTGTTGTCTCCCTATAACATTTTTAAGCAACATGTGTTGCCATTGATGGAGTCGTGTCGGTTTGGAGTACACTATACTGTTCGAAATTAAAGGTACCCATATTTACGTATTCTTCTTTCTGGAGGATATATTCAAAATTTAGCGATAATCGGTCTGACATTTTAATCAGCAACCATTTCAATGGACAATTTGTCTAGCGTTTTTCCCTTTTCAAGCTACCCTATGAACACGGTGATCTTTTCCCGGTAAGATCACAACATCAATGCTGATTTAAATTGACAAATAATTCTTGTTTTTAATGTCGAAGATTTTGAAGGATAATACGTTAAAACATATTAAAATGAAAAGAATGTAACTACTTACCATAAATGTTTTCCTAGAGAAACTTGACTTATTAAACGGGCTAGACCGATATCCCTGTGGCCATAGCTACATATACAACACGCTCTCCATTCAAACAAAAGGTGTATTTCTTTCATATACTAAACAGCAAAAACAACGTCAGTACGATTTCAAAATCAGAAAGGCCCTCCAATCAAATCATTCTAGACAACGACTTACTAAATGGACCAAAGCAATTTTTGTGAACAGTAATGTTGGCACATAGTGATTAATTCATCACAATTCCAAGACATTACGAAAATGCCGAGGCCCTGTACACCATATATACATCAGTATCTGGTGTGTCCAACGTGAGTGTCAATAACAACAGCGTCTGTACATAAAGTGGACCAGACGATTGAAGAACTCCATTGGCATCTGGAACCACCCTCACCGTGTTGCGATCACCTTTAGATGATTTTCAACCCCACGCCATCTGTTTTTGACTCTTGTATTTGCCGAGCTAGTACAGACTTTTCCGTCGAACCATGTGGTACTATCAGAGTCTACCCAAACGTGTCTGGGAAATTGGTAAATGACGGTTGACACACAATAAGTTGGCTTTTAATGAGTTGTTCAAGTTGTCTTTTTTAATGAAATTGTCTGATACGCGCATATGCTCTCAAAATTGTACTTACAATTATGAATATAGACACTAAAGTGATCTTAAATATTCCCGTGTTCGGAAAGTGACAATTCCTGGAAATCGGCACCGCGTCGTATTCCATAGGGACGCAACTCCCATCACAGTTTTATAAAAGAAAATGTTGCTTGCATTATTAGATTTCGAAGTGTAATTTATAGTGTAAAATTTTTTTTTTTTTTTGAAAATTTTGCTTGTGGTTCAGTGTGCATTATTAGATTTAAAAGTGTAATTTATAGTGTTAATGTAATTTTTGAAAATTGAATTAATATAGCCGATGTTATATGACAGCATTTAGAGGGTTCCATCATCCGTGGGAAGGAAATATATTTGTACCTATTGCATAAATAATAATGTTTTTTATTCATCAGGATGGTGTTTGAATGATAAGTATATTTTAATGTTTTTGAGATTATAAATATTACGATACTGGATAATAGATAAGTGATTTGATTTTATTTTTGAAAAAGGAATTGGAATGGGCGTTTTTTTTTTGTTTTTATTTTACATCTTTTCCCTATTGGGGGAGGGGTCATTTTTATAAAATCTTATTCTGTTTTGAATACTCTACGACGAAGTTTTATTTTTCTTTCTTTTTTTTTAAAGTGGTGTTGATTATATTGTATCATTATTCATTATGTATAGTACAAGTAATTATTTAATTTTCTGTACCGGTGTTTCAAACCACAGAAAAATTTTTATGGTTAAGTCGATACATAAATAAGCATCATTTTAGGGACATAATTATGCCTCTAGCCCTTTTCACTTTCAGATATGGAGTGGGCCGACAATTGAAGCAAATTGGCTGATTTTCGAAAAGGGGGTATGCCAGTTGGCGTTACTAAACGACAGTAACCCCCGTCAAATCTGCTCCAATTTTGAAAAAACTTGCTGTTGTTATAATGCTACAAGTTTATCGATAACACATTAATATTAAAAATGTTGCCGGTAGCTAGTTCACGTTTACGTAGTTGTTTAATCTTCTGTACGATTATTACAAACATCAGAATATAAACATCTCGAGCTATGTGTAATGTAGTGTCAGACGCGCCATCTCAGATGACTGTGTGAAGGAATTCTCCAGGTGTTGTCGCACAACATAGCGGTTTTGTCACCTTGTGTTAACCATTATCCGCGATGTTGGTGGCCCGATAGCGTTGCTGAAACCTGTAGATGGTCCGAACATTGACCTATAATTGATTGGCCATGGCTTGGGCAGTGTGGCCAGCGTCGAGTCGTCCAAGCGCCTGGTTCCTCTTAGCTGTCGCGATACGTGGCAAGCTGCTGACGTTGTAGTGTGATTGATGCAACGACTACTATTATTACCTTGGTGTTGAGTGGTATGTTGTTGGTCTCCATCATCTCCACTAGTTCCGTTCTCTCTTCCTTGTATACCTCGCAGTCTACCAGGACATGGTTGGTGGTACATTCTTCTCCGCACTCACAGATGATGACTTGGTGTTTGTAGTCTCGCAGCCGTAATTTCGCCCTTGGTTTCGATATAAGTTTGCATATATCTCTTCTAGAGTTATTGATAGCTGTCTTCGTGTACCTCGTGGGTTTCCTCTGGGCACTCCGGTTTCCTCCCACTGATAAAGACCCCTACGCGCAAGCGAATCATTGAAATAAAATTAAACCATATGTTAGTCCCGAAATGACCTAGTTTGTGTCGAGTGGACGTTTAACCCCATCTCTCCCTTTGTCTTCGTGTAGATCTTGTCATCCAGTCGGAATCTGTATGTGTCAAGTTCAACGAGCTTTAATTCCCAGAATGAATTGACCTTGGAGATCCATGATATAGTATCACGGATGGCCACAATCTCTGCAGTGTACACCGAACAGTAATTGGACAGTTTCCTGCTTATTCCCTGTTCCCCGTTTGGCAGGTATATTCCAAACGAGCAGGTGCCCCTTTCAGGGTTGCCTGAGCCATCCGTATAAACACGTTCCCAGTCGTCTGACGGCCAGTTGTCTTCCAGGGGTTCTAGGGAGAAAGCACGTGCTACAATGGGAATCAACTCTATGCAGTTTGTGTTACTCATGTATTGAGGATGTTAACCACATATTCTACCTGACAAGAAACCATCACTATATTAAAAGACTATAACATCGTCTTTAAACCAAAGCCAATCGATATACACCTTGGGGTTTATAAACAACAAGATGATCAGAATTATAATCAATTGCCAACACTATCTGTCACACTTCTAAACCACATAATTTTTATTATAATAATAACAAAATTCTATATATATAAATATAAACTAAAAAAAACGCCATACCAAATAAAAAAGAATATACATCATACATAAACAGCATAAAGAAAATAGAACTAGAATCTGCAAATACTCATCTCCATGAAAAATGGAAAACACAAACAGAACAAAACCTGCTATATACAAGTAATATTATAACAACCGCAAAATATCCTATAATTTAATACAATATCTATTTCCAAACAAATCTAACTATGTATGTATGTATTCAATTGTGCATATTATCTTACAATAAACTAAATTTTAAAAAAATAAAAATAAGTGCTCTCTTCCAAGAGAATATACAGTTACCAACAGTTACCAAGGTAATCAGCAAAGGCCGTGTATATAATTTATTCGGGCATGTGTTATTAAAGTTAAAACCAGATATCGTTTCCTTTTTTTTTGTCTTTTTTTTTTGAGGGAGGGGGGGGGGTGAATCCGGTTTACACTACAACGTTGTATTCCAAACTGGATATGCATCAATTCCGTAAAGTATTTACAAATAAGTGCCACCTGAATCTCTTTTCATCTTAATAAATCCAATCTGCAGTATTATTTACGGTTCATATGCAGCTTTAACATTGTTGTAAAATGACGTTTATCAACCATGCTTTATTTATTACTAAGACAAAATACACAAGCTACTCGAAGGAGATCTTATTTCAGACAGCTATTGCATTATACACACCCAGTGCTATGTATTGTACTAAAAATTACTGCTATTTAATTGAAGTGCATACACTTTATCACGCATTCAACAATAAATATCGCCTGTATGATAAATCTCATGTTCCACTGTAGCGGAGATATCGCTTTACATGATTCGTCAGTTAGATATGAACTTCTATTTGATTGTCCTGTATGGCGTATGCCCGTTTTCCATAGCCCAGTTGGACATTAAACTCCATTTTTTTTACATATACCAGAACCTTAATGCTTATTTTGGTTTATAATTGGCTGTTTTGGCCTTTGCTTTTTATTTGTTGGGTTTACAGTTTATATTTTTAGATTGAGCCTTGTTGCTCATTGTTAGCTGTTTGATTGCGTTTATGTTGCCATATATGCCACAAGAGAGAGAAATTTGGTTTACCGTTCACTCGACACAAATTAGGTCATTTCGGGACTAACATATGGTTTCATTTTATTTCAATAATTCGCTTGCGCGTAGGGGTCTTTAGCAATGGGAGGAAACTGGAGTGTCCGGAAGAAACCCACGAGGTTGAGAAGGCGCCCCTATCTCCACGCTCACACCAGGGATCGAAACCACAGCCGCAAGACAGAGATGACCGACCAGCTAGACCACCCCAATCACCACCACCCCCGTGCCACAAGATAGCGTTTTTAAGTTACATAGGGTACAGGCTTATTGCATATCGAAGTGGATTTGGCGTGTATACAAAAATACCTGGATATAGTTTGAAAATGATATGAGAGTCTCCGTGACAAATGTTCGGGTCATGGGGGCAAATGTCGATTGGATACATACACACTTTGGTAAGCAGAAAATTATTTTTGTCAAACGTTACAGTGGCATGAAGGTTCACCATTACCGGCTACTCTGAAAATGATTTCAATCGATTCCTTGCCTCAAAAACCTAGGTAAAGACACCAAATTCATCACTTTAGGACAAATCCAGATAGAGTTATATCGGGTATAAGGGTACAACGGCCCCCTTGGACGCCATTTTGAATTACACTTTTCTGCCCCATATCTGGAATGTCTACCTAAGTTTTTCTCAATCTCCTATGGGTACCATACAGGGAACAAGTGTCAAAATTAGGGGACATATGATTAATAATAATAATCAATTTGTATAGCGCTGAATGCTCCAGCTAACAGCTGCTCCACGGCGTTCTTCACAGTTAAAATACATACAAAGTAAAACAAATAGTTCTAACACATTGAAATGTCACCATGTTCATAGTTTAAAAGCGCTTTTAAAAAGTTCGGTTTTAAGATTTGTTTTAAAAACGGTAACATTAGCAGATTTTTTTTACATTACTAGATAATGCATTCCACACAGGACGCGCCCCAGGACCAAAGCGGAAATAACCAATTTGATTGGTTGATGCTTTGGGGCACGATAACTTTAGTTCTAATTAAGTGAGGGTGATGAAACTTAGTGTAAAGTTCCATTACTTCAATACCTTGACTAAGTTCGATACGGAACAGCTTCTGCTCAGGGTAAGCATGGCGATAAGCAATTTGATTTGCTGAAAATTTGGAACACTGTAACTCTCCTTCTAACTGAGCTAGAATGTCCAAACTTGGCGTTCATTAAGTGAATTCCTTGAAGGGATTCGATGATGAACATTTGCTGCTTACAGTAAGCAGAGATAAGCAATCTGATTGGTTGATGCTTTGGGGCACGGTAACTTTAGTTCTAATTAAGTGAGAGCGATGAAACTATAGATTCATTATATCATTACCTTGACTAAGTTTCATAGTGAGAATTTTCTACTTAGGCTAAGGAGCGATAAGCAATTGATTGGTCAAGACTTTGGAACATAACAACTCTGCTTTTAATTGAGTTAGAATGTTTCAACTTGATGTAGATGTCCATTAGGTGTATATCTTGACTGCGGTCAATGATTAACAGTTCAAGCTGAAGCGAAGCAAAGCTAATCCATTTCATTGCTCGATGATTTGGGACAAAATAATCTTGATTCTATCTGATAGAGAGTGATGAAACTTAGTGTATAGTTTGATTGCTCCATACTTTTGAAAACAAAATAATGTGCGATTAATTAATATGTGCCATCTTTTTTTTTCGGGGATTTCAGCGGGGGGACATCAGCCTCACTGCTGGCTTCTTCGAATTTTCGTTCAGTGGATGCTGCTTTACTTTCGATTTGTTAAAGAATATGTTAGGTATATAAAACGAATAATTATTTTTGTCGCAATTTGTTTAACGTCGAACCTTGTATTGACTGGACTATATCTGAATATATTTATAACGTGCTTTAAATATCTTGGTGCGATAGACTCGGTGTAAAAAAAATTCTAGGTACATTAAAATAATAAAGATCCAATTAGAGTTTTTGTTACCCACTTTAACCACCTATAGATGTCTTAATGGCAATATCAAAAGCAATATTCAACCCGGCGTAATAGTATTAACTTAACAAATACCGATTGCTTACCTTGAATGTAGCCATGCTAATACCATCACCTATGTTGCATATAAAATACCTTTCTATTGTATGACAGTCTATAACATACTGGTTGATGGTCATATCGTCTTACGTATTTGTGGACGTGAACCTGTTCTTTGCTCTATTTAGCAGGGTTAGATTCATGGTGTATTATTATTACAGCATATTATAGTGCCCCTGAACATGTTATGTGCAACCTTGAGGGATGCGACTGCCAAAACCAGTGACATCGATGTTCGGAGAGGGACGTAGAACTCGTTGACGTGGCTTCATCTTGCGACATTGTGGCACTCTCTGGAACACATCGGGCTATTTATAGACAACGGGGGTCTTGGGTACCCAGCAAATAAGGCTAAATGAATGTTCAGTTTACGAAAGGTATAGTTCACTTTGTTACACCAGACAGGGTAAGCTTACTCTTTCCGGATACCTGTTACCAATGTACGATATAACAACAACAAACAGTTGGCCAGTATTGAAAATTTCATTTAACTTACTGAATTCTCAACAAAATTATCATTGCTGGCAGTTTGCAGGGGCGTTGTAAGGTTTATCATGGCGGAGGCTATGCTATTTTGAGGGCCCTCTTTCTCAGGGGTGTTCTTGATTGATGATTTTCATAATGTCTTCTATTGTCGGTCATATCATCGGCATTCTCCGGTAGTGACGTCAGTGATTGACGTAAAATGTTAGCTTGGTCAGCCATTTAATTATTAAATGGTCGACTGTTTAAATCGAAGCCGCCGAGGGTCCATAGAGGTTATATTGGAATTGTTATTCAAATGAAGGTCTATAATTAATAATATCTATACCACTTGAAGCCTTTGGGAAGACGTGCAGTAGAGATATCTAGCTCTTAAAGGACAACATTGGTGTCATACATTTTCACATGTGTGACAGAACTTCTTAAACACGTACCAAATATAATGTATTGAAACTTTCAGTCAAATTACTTTATAGTGAGGCGTCCGATTCGGCCACTCTACCGCCTACTCTTTACTCAATGGAAAGGGCGGGTGTGTTCAGCACTGGACGGTGCGGTTTTTCGGTCAACCCTCGGACCACAGCTACTCTTCGCAGAAAACGGGAGCAAGTGTCAGCTCAAAAGTGACTATACTCATATACTGCCAGACCCGAGACCCTGAATTTATGTCAATGTCTTGACGTTAAAGATCCCCAAATTCTCTCTTTCTAGTTTCAATAAAACAAAAACACAGGAATATGCAGGTGATACTTTATATATAAAACTATAAAAGCATCAAGTCAAAAGTAATAACAATAATAATATCAACAAAGTAGCAATCGGTATCCCGGTAATCCTTTAAACACACATATATATATAAAATAAAAATAATCCAACGGTATGAATATCAATAATCCACTGGTAAATACACTGGGACGGAATATAAAATAAGTTAAAAAAGACACTTCACTATTATAAAATAGAGGCCTAATGTAGGCACAAATCTGAACCTATAAAAGGCTTGCTCAGAGTTAACATACGCGTGGGGGATAGTTATGCATTAACGGGGGGGGGGGGCTACCTGTAATCCACCAATGCAATCAACCCACAGCCGACGTCAAGCGCGTTTTACGAAAGGCCAAGAAAATGGCTTGACCCACGAGACACGTTCGCGACCACCCGCTGTATTCCAATAGAACACACTGGTTAACACTGAGACACTAGGGCGTACAAGTATCGACCAACGTATGATCAAAAGCCCAGGTTATGGCCAAGGTAACTTGAAACACACGGCCCAAGAAATGGTCACGTATTCAGACACAAGAAGTAACACACGACTCCTCACCTAGAAATCCTTCGTCTGAATCCCTGACAGACTAGTTGTCCGTTCTTAAATATAGCGCGTCACGCACGCGCAACGAGTTAAACGAGATTCCGGAAGTAGACTAGATTAACAAGATACAATACAGGACATAACAGCGAACGATAAAAATAAATACAAGGATTACCGATAAAACAACTACAATGGACAATGATTACATTAAAATTAGATATCAAAAATAAATAACCGACGAAGCCGTGGGCAAGGTGAGACACAGAAAGCCAAAGAGATAATTTTAGAAACCAAAAGACACCCGTAATAAACTTTGAACCCAAATATACATGAAAACGAAATACTATTATTAGTAACAGAAATTTCGGATCATCACAATAGATATTTGAAGTTTTTATAGACAATGGCCTACAGTAGTCTAGATTGGCAAGTCATATTTCCACGATAACAACTCGTCAATCGGCAGACTCCGTCAATGGCGTCCGAGAGACAGAGAGAGAAATAAGATTTTAACGTCCACTCAACACAAACTTGGTCATTTCGGGACTAACATATGGTTCAATTTTATTTCAATAATTCGCTTGCGCTGTGGGGTCTTTAGCAGTGGGAGGAAACCGGAGTGCCCGGAGGAAACCCACGAGGTTGAGAAGGCGCCCCTATCTCCATGCCACATACGCTCACACCAGGGCTCGAAACCACAGCCGCAAGCCAGAGGTGGCCGGTCAGCTAGAGGACGAAGCACGGCACTCTAGACCACTAGGCCATCCCAACCCCCCGTAATTGGCGTCCATGCTAACGTTTATCGAAGCTAGAGAAGAGAGTTTATTATGGACTCGGCGCTAGGAAAACGATTTACGCCTGCGATAAGTGAACTTTAATGATCGAGTGCAAGACAAGTATTGATATTGCAGGATTATGTTTAAAGTAGCTAAGTCTCTAACTCAATATCATCCAAAATCATTGAAAGCACGAATTATTTGTCAATTTAATCAACATTGATGCTGTGATCTTACCGGAAAAGATGGGCTTCTAATATCCAATAATTAAGATATCCAATAATTAAGACAAAATAAACATTTTACTTTTGATACACGAATCGTGTACCATTGTGCGTTTCGGCCCCAGTTGTAACAAGAGACACGGGGGACGAGGCTAGACACATTGCACCAAATCAAACGGCGTATGTGGACTGGAATAACCAGACACTAGAAATTTCCATTCGATTGAGACTGCTGGCTTAACTCGCCGAAAATAACTGATTTGAAATTAGAATAAAAACGAAAACCATTGAGTGTATATCAGTTTAAATACATTCTTATTACTGTATTATATGCGTTCCGACCCACTTGTGTCAATTTCTAGGTCCCAAATGTTAGCGATTTAGCTCCTTTAAGTCGAACTCAACATGATATTTGGCATCTGACGGTCACGGTTTTTGTTTTTCAATTTGTTTGCTTGGTTAAAATGTCCTGTCAAAATCGTGTACATCTGATCATTATTACATCAGTAAAACTGAAACGTATTGTTTGGTATGTTGTTATGTTAAATCAGCTACGTTAGAGAGAGGTCACTGTGGCTAAGTATGGAAGACAATGGCCTGCATTGATCGAGAAAGGCCATCCATATTTTCCTGCGTGTTTCCCGCATGTCAGTGATGCAGGAATTTGATATGACAGTAGGGCGTAGTGCGGCTGCCGGGCAAGGGGGTTGGGATGGTCTAGTTGTCTAGAGTGCCGCGCTTCGACCTCTAGCTGGCCGGTCACCTCTGGCTTGCGGCTGTGGTTTCGAGCCATGGTGTGAGCGTATGTGGCATGGAGATAGGGGCGCCTCCTCAACCTCGTGGGTTTCCTCCGGGCACTCCGGTTTCCTCCCACTGTTAAAGACTCCTACGCGCAAACGAATTATTGAAATAGAATTAAACCATGTTTGTCCCGAAATGACCTAGTTTGTTTTGAGTGGACATTAAACCCCATTTCTCTCTCTCTGTCCGGGCAACATTTCCCTTATAAAACACTGTATGGCGTATGCTCGTCTTTTTTAGGCAAGCTTGGAGCAAAACAGTAGGACATTAAACCCCATAGCATTTCATTTCAAGGATCTGTTTAGTTATTAATGTTTTCTCTTGCTGTGTGACTAATACATGTAGTAATCTAATAATTAATATAAAAATACATGTTTCGGATGTAGACAGTTCACACTCTAAAATCTAAAAGGCAAATTATCAAGATTAAATTCTATATTTTAATGGAAAATGTGATATTGCTCATGTTTCAATCTCAGTTGGCTATTAATATTATATTTATTATGTTTCAAACATATCGAGGATGATATTAACTTTACTGCCTTCCTGTCCATTAAAGCGAGAACTTAATATTTTCTAAGAAAGTCAAAACATAGTTATTTATATGTCTTGTTCAAAAGGTTTTTAACTCACCATTATGCGGTGATAGGCATTATTTCCCACACTTGAAAAATATTCATACCGGAAATAATAACTCAATTACCCCTCTTGTTTTTCCATTCCTCACATGGAACAACTTTCTGCAAACGTTTGAAATTGAATTTTAAAGTGACATTTTTGCCAATTTTTCAACAGGCAATAGTAAATTATAGGATTATTTTTCAACTAGGTAGGACTGTTTATAGATAACATCTATGTTAGGTCTTTATTTTAATAAATATGAATTTGTAGCTTCAAGTAAATGAAAGATAAGAAGCCACACCAGATAATGCTGATTAGATTGCTTGATTGAGATTGATTTAGCCAATCCTTTCTGCGTTCAAAAACAAGAACATTGACGCACATCATCAATAGAAGGCTTGATCTCGCTTTAATTACGTACATGTTGTAACCAATGAATATGGTTGTGAATCACAAACAGAACATGAATTCAATCAGAATGGTGGTGACCCACTAACAAGGACGTATCGGGTTCGACCCCGCTGACAGATGCGTGACTGTCCTTATTGGAACTTGAGTATACGCCATACAGTGTGCTATAAGGGAAATTTGGCCTGGACGACTCTTATTTCTAATCCCTACTGTCAAGGGTTCTTTTACGTATACTCCAGTGTGTACTCGGTTTTTCGTCCCTCCCGAGGGACTAGATCATGTCCTTGTCTTGCCCTACATCCCGTACCACTATTGACAAGTGGACACAACATAGAAAATTAAGAGTAACTTTGTCGGTCAAAACCGCAAGCGCGAACCCGCGACGTATTATATATTACTCACCACCTCTCGCCACGCGATGAGCGAAATGACATATGATCGCGGAAATGGAGATGCTACATATCTTAGCCTGAAAGGGTAACCGAAGATGCGAGACACGACATTGGTTTTATGGAATTCTGAAAACCTAATGATATCAGTATTGATTATCAGTATCTTGTTTTGTTTTTATACAGGGGTCTACTTACTTCGCGATTAGAAACGTTTTATCTGTAAACAACATAGGGTTTGTATTCGTTTGTCGATTAGAATAAGTTTGGTCTTCAAACAAGATGGGTAAAATATATTTATTCTTCACGTTTGCTTTGCTGCTTTATCTGATTGGTAAAACTGTAACCGATGAAAGGACTGTACATCAACATACGGCATACAGCGATAGCGACTCTGTGACACCATTAGCCACAGAGGTCAATAGAGACACAGTAACAACATCAGTTATAGACGGTAAAAGAGACACGGTGGCATCATCAGCTACAGACTCTGATAGAGACACAGTAACAACATCAGCTACAGACTCTGATAGAGAAACAGAAACAACACCAACTACAGACGCTGACAGAGACGCAGTGACAACATCCTCATCCACTACAAATGTCTACAGCGATACAATAACTGTATCCGCTACACGCGTTGATCGAGAAACAGTAATAACAGCGGCTAAAGACATGTATTTAGACGATGCGAGAGGCCCCAGCAGCAACATATCGACTACAGAGATCACAAGGGACACCACGGTAACAAGATTCGCTACAGACACGGCGTCTATATCGGATATAGATGTCGCTAAAAACGACTTAGATTTTACAACACCGACTTTGGAAAATAATGATGACAGATTGTTGATACGATCTGTAGAAAGCCATACAGATGCAGTGACACGACCAGCTATAGTAAAAACATCAACTGTTGCACAATCGTTGAATTCAACATCCAATTGTTCAAACGTTGTTAAGGCTTCGTGTCGTCAAAAGTGTGGAATGTATCGTTCATTACCGTGTTCATGTGACCAGTTTTGTTTAATCTACAAGAACTGTTGTCCTGATTATGAGATGGTGTGTGTCCAGGATGCTGAAATACTCCGAGAATATTATTCCGATCTTCTAGATGTCGACATTACGTGTCTAGAGAGTCCAACCATGGATACTCATCTGGGTCTTCAGGTAAACTGATTTTATATTTCATAGTGAACAACAAAAACAGTTGTATTTTAATTCAAAACTATGTTTAGACTGTAAAGGCTGGTGTTCATTCTAGTGTTTATGATGACTTGGAGCCTACTATTCCACCTGTTTCGGGGGTAACGTCCCCAGGAGGGTTGCGTTGCGTCACTATGAGGGTTGCGTCCGGACAGGAATCAGGTAAAGCTGCGGAAAATAGATAATTACACTCATTACAGGGGCATTGGCAGTCTCACTAAAATACAGATCTATATTTCGTTTCAGTTTTTTTTTTATATTTTCGATAGCTTATACGATATGCAGATCTGACCAGTTGAAGCGATAGGTCGCGTCAGGGGTCATACGAGCGGTTTTGGCCCTATGGCGTCAGACATCTGATTAACCAATCAGTATATATATGTTACTAGTGGATTACCCACAGTTCTGTGCAAAACACGCCTAAAGCTCGCCGTAAGGGACAGTGTCATTGGCTAATCCCTACAGAACACGGGTTATATAACAACTCTCCCAGATCCTAGTGTAGTAAAGACAAGTAAAACGAAATTTTGAACTATAAATAAAGAAACGAAATAAGATCTGTGTTTTAATCAGATTGGGGGCCATTGGCAGGCGCGGATCCAGAGGGGGGTCCGGACCCCCCCCCCCCCGCTCAGGCTTGAAAATTTTTTTATGCGATTTTATTGGCGATTTAGACCTGTAATTTGGAATTTACCTTCCGGAAATACGTCAGAATGAACCAAATTGAACCTAATTTACCAAATTGATCGGTTGAGCGCAATTGATTAATCAATTATCAAACCTAGACCCCCCCCCTGCAAAAAATCCTGGATCCGCGCCTGATTGGGCAAGACTAGATAAGAGCTGACAGTTTCCGCTATAATAGGTAAAAGTACACAATAACAGGGGAATACATGTAAATTTCAGTAAAATTACTTCATTCTGTCACGATTATCATTGCTACCGTTGCTACCATAATAAACAAAGCCTCGATTATCCAATTTTATACGCCCCACATTTTCATGTGGACGTATATTGTCGTCGCCCCTGTCCACCCGTCCGTCCGTTCACAATTGTTTGTGAACACCCTACAGGTCACAATTTTTATCCGATTAGAATGAAACTTGAAATATAGGTTTATTAACCTAATATCTCGGTTCCTGTCGATATTGACATGTATCGGACTGTACGTTCATGGATTATGACCCCTGATTGTACGAAAAATCACGTTTTTAGCTTTTGAACACTGTAAAGTCACAATTTTGATGAAACTTGAAATGAATGGTTATAAGCCAAAGTCCTTGGCTCCTGTCGATATTCGCGCATATCAGATCGTAGCTTCCTGAATTATGGGCCTTGATTGTTCGAAAAAAAAGCTTTTTGTTTAGCTTGTTCTCTATTCATCTCTTCCAAAATGTGGGTGTATCCTGTCGGGTTAAATGAAATCATTAACCGCAAACTGTATTTAAATATCTTGAAAATCTAGACTTTCCGATAATCGAGAGTTTGTTATGGTCTAAGCATGTTAGTTAATATACATGTTTCATTCTTAGTTTATATAACATTCAAGACGTAACGAAAGACCTGCGATAGGCAGAGTTAGCTCTTGAACAAAGCACATATCCATTTCCATGCGTAGTTGTGGCGTAACTTAACCAGTCGGTTAATTAATATATCGCCCATTCGCGAAATCGGAGGTATAAAATAAGTAGGCAGTGAGCGATTTACTGGACTATATAGAAGAAGGAATCAACTCAGCACCATTTGGGATTCATAAGGGGGAGTATGTAGTGTTTCCAGAACTTAGCCGCTCTAGCTGCTATGGCGAGCTTTGAGGAGTGTATAAAGTTACAGAAAGGTGTTTTATTTTTACTTTATGCCTTCTAATCTATTGTATTGGAGTTGTATTGGGCTAAATATAAAAAAAAACAACATATTTTCAAATAATACTGTGTTCTGGCGTTTGTCATCACAATGGAGTTATATTGACGTCATATTGAGTTCGTGGTGACGTCTAGTTTTTAAGTTGATTTCAAAACACCACGTGAAGTAAAGGATTAGTGCACGTGGTGTACGTATGGAGCCGAATCGTGACCATATTAAGACTACGTGTAATAATTAAAATTGACAAATCATCACAGTCAAAATGGCCATATTCAAGAATTGTCACTCGCTAATATAACATAACACAAAATCACTATATTAGTATCAAAACAAACCAAAAAGCTTTGTTATATTTTTTTCGACTTTCTACTTTTCGCCTGTATAGTCTTTTTCATCTTTGCATTATCAACAATCAGAATTTCTCCTTTATATTTTCCACTGCCACAATTTCTCCAATCGAACGAACAGAGGGCGTGGTTCCGGGTTAAAACGAAGTTGACAGTGATATTTTCTTTTAATATGACAACGATTCGGCTCCATAGTGAAAAAGCGAATAAATTGAAGACTCCGGGGGAAAACTGATGACGTCAAGTTTTCTGACTCTTGGGTATATAGAAATTTCCAGTTAAAGCACTCATTTCTTCAGTTTGGAAGAGTTTGTTTGTTTTTTTTTAAAAAATATTGCAAGTTTGTATGAAGAACCATGCATGTGAGAATATCAATTAAGCTGGTGCACACTCTCAAAGCATTCCTATGGTTTATTTTGATTTGTCTGACCATGGTTTGGACATCATCAGTTTTCCCTTTTATGCCTTTCAAAAAACACTTAGTAGTGAGTGACATGTCCAGTTGTTCCATACAATATTTATGGAGAAGAAAGAAAAGACCAAGGTGTAAAATCAGTGGAAGTAATCAAACAAAAGTATAAATGTGGACATCGCCAGTTTTTCCGCTTTGGTCTTCAATTGCTACCTATTCCTATTTATATGTTACAATGGAAAGCGGTAATAACCGGGACAGACATTTGTGTTGAATATATAGCGCGATGCCAATTGAATATTTTTGTAATGTTTTTGTTTTGTTTTCGCAGGTGATCAGCGGATGCCCAGTTCAAGTCTCTGGAGAATCTAAAGGACTTTGTAATCCCGCTAACATAAAGCCTGTGACATTATATAATACAAACTTACATTTTATCAATATTCAATGTCTAATCTGTAATGGCTTTAATCCCAGTCATATAACCCAATGGAATCTTCAAATTGTTCCCCATGCAATCGAACTGGATTTAATTACTGGGGGTTTTGAAAAACTAATTCAAAGCGGTCAATTCTCCTTGTATCCGCTCCCTAAATCAGGAATTGATTTAACATATTGTTGTAATAAAGTAATTGATCACTGTGAGGTCCCATCTACCATGGAAGATAAATGTTCTCGTTCCCATAGTTTCTATTTGAAATATGGCCCTGCTCGTACAACTTGTCTTAAAAATCACTTTTGTGCCGAGTGCAATAAGAATTTATATCCAGATGTTTGCCAATGGAATGAAATGGATTTTGCCGCCATGAAAATGATTCCGCGAATGGCATTTTCTATAGAAACTGGGAATAAAGATAGGGTCAGCGTAAAATCTTACGGCACACGAAATCAGATGTTTTGGTCAAGTGCCGAATGTAAATCGCCCATAAACGGGGAATTTGGTGTAGACATTACCGATTGTACCCTTCAGGAATGTCGACAAAACATTCAGCTTACTGACGGAAAGTGTCTCTTAAACAATAAAATGTTTTGTTTCGTCATTATTGCTAACTTATCACTGATTGACCAGGATATTAATATAGATAAGTTATCTGGATTATTGTCTCAGCAAGCCATACTTTCGTTAAGTCAAATGAATTTTACTCTTGGATCGTTCAATACGACCTTCTATAAAAGAACACAGCTATTATATTACGAATGGAAATTTACAAATGAAGCAACTGGTTTAAAAGTCAGTCAATTTAATAACATATATCTGCCGTCCCTAGAAATTCGCCTTTTGAAAAATGGGATCTCAGGCAATATTTCTGTTTGTACGGCATTGAGTAGTAACGCATGTTCCGATACAAATACTAATCAATGCCGTGTTTATCATAATCTTGAATTGTCGCCACATCACTCCACGAATCAAGGTTCCCGCGAATTGATTAGTAATTATGTATTGGCCATTGTTATATTGATGAAGTTTATGGCCGCGATAATCGGGCTGTAGGGGTACTTGATATCATGTGCCCGCATTATCGGTTGGTAGGTGTACTTGATATCATGTTGTGGGAGTTCCTGGCGAAATGTGGGTAAACCCCTACAAATGTAAACGCCGATTTATTAACCAATGTCTGACGTCATAGGTCAATAACCACTCGTTTGAGCCTTGACGCGATCTACCAGTACAGCTGACCTGATCCTCATGTAATGTAGGTCATCGAAAGTATATACATATATAAAAGAAAATAACGAAAATGACATATAGACCTGGATTTTAATAAGATTAGATATGGCCATATAGAAATGACATGTTAGTCTCAAAATGATCTAATTCTTGTTGTATAACTAATGACTCAGGTTTATCAATACCAAAATAAATTCATTTATTGAAATTCTAGTAGACTTTATTACTGTTATGTCCAGGGCCTTGTTTCTCGAAATCTTAGCTAAAGATAAAATCCAAATTTTTGATGGGCTAAGCACTAAAATCAATCTAAGATTATTCAATCACATTACTAAATTTTGGATTTTATCTTAGTTAAGGGGAGGTGGGGTGGCCTAGTGGTCTAGAGTGCCGCTCTTCGACCTCAAGCTGGCCGTCACTTCTGGCTTGCGGATGTGGTTTCGATCCCTGGTGTGAGCGTATGTGGCATGGAGATAGGGGCGCCTTCTCAACCTCGTGGGTTTCCTCCGGGACACTCCGGTTTCCTCCCACTGCTAAAGACCCCTACGCGCAAGCGAATTATTGAAATAAAATGAAACCATATGTTAGTCCCAAAATAACCTGGTTTGTGTCGAGTGGACGTTAAACCCATTTCTCTCTCTCTCTCTCTTAGTTAAAATTTCGTGAAACATGCCTCAGGTCTGTATATAACGTCTACGTGCAACAATTCTTGACACGACACCAAGGGACATAACCACTTATGTCCTTGATCCTCATAAATAACAAGAATATTTTGAAGTGAAATGAAATGGGGTTTAACGTCCTAATCTTTTGTACCTAACCTGGGCTAATGGAAGACGGGCTTATATCGAATTCCAACTGCCAAGGGATCTTTTACGTGCACTCCAATGTGTACACGGGACCTCGGTTTTTGGTCCCATCCGAACGACTAGGCAGCTGTCCTTGTCAGGCCCTCCTTCTGCATCACTGACAAGGGGGAACCACGCCGGAAAATCGAGATGAACTTTCTCGACCAATGCAGTGATCGAACACCCGACCTCCAAGTAATTAAACTAGCGCCTTATCCACTTAGCTACCGTGACCCCCTATTTTGAAGTGAAACATACTTCTTTGATAGATAGAACAATGGTTTTATGTTGCTTTGGATATATTTTGGAATGATAAAACTAGACTTTATAATACTGCAAATTATTTGGTGTTTATACGCTGTTGTGCAAATTTTTTCAAGAAATAAGAAAAAAATGGTTGGTGTTGGTAGAATTGTTATTTTGGGGGGAAAGGCAGTTTTCCCATATTTTTAAAGCAAAAGTACATCGTGGTTGAATTATTTCGTCTAATTAGTAAACTAATATGTACCTGATCACGCATAATAATTGTGTAGCAATAATATTTTTCATCAAACTGACAGTGAAAACACGTCCCACAGTCAGGAGGTAATTTGTAGTTGAAATATTGCTAGCCGGATGTGGACAAGAGACACACTGGATGTGGGCGTGGCCTGACACTGTTTCGTACGCCGTACGCCGCCATGCTTCTTTAACAAAATGAAAATAACCCCTTTATGATTGACTATTTTTCATTGTTGGTCCCCATTGCTACCCATGTGTATTAAATTGCAATCGTTTTTCAATCCATTAAAATCACGGTTATCCGATGGCCTAGAGATTTGGTCATAAGCTTGTCATCTAAATAAATGTCGGATTAACGGTGTATGGGATAATTCCAGCGTGTATTTAAAACCGAAGATTTACACTGTTACAATATTATGCGAACTGGGTATTTTAGGGCGGTCTGATCCCGCATAAGGAAAGAAATAAACATAGTTATCTCCCTTCGCATGTTCGTTCAGCCGCGTTACATTGTAGTGAACTCTGCAATAATGATGTTTTACACATATTTCTGCGACTTACCAATTCACAGAATTTAAGTAATTTCTGGACTAATTAATGTCTGGACTCATTATTTCGCGTATTATTGAACATTTAAGCATACAGTATGCGAGAGCCTATTGCAGGTCCTTCGTTAGGCCTTATATTATGTTATAGAAATTATTAATGAGACATTAATTAACTTATTAAGACCATAATCAACTCACGATGCCATCGTTAGCATGACATATTTAGTGATTTTGAATAAACTTTATGGTGGATGAAACAGCCGTAAAATGGATGATCGAGACTTTGTTTATTGTCGTAACAATGGTAGTAATTATGATCGCGGCTACCCTAAAACTGAATCGCTAGGTTAAGAGTGAAGTAACTTGACTAACCATTTTCATTGTCTATTTTTAACTATTATAGCCAGAACTGCCAGCTCTTCATCTAAACCTAACTTGTTCCCCACTAATATTCGCGGAACGTATTTGATGAGAGAACTATCACACTAACTAATTTGATACATAGGTATAAACATGCATATATCTAACCTTCTCTAGCGCTGTTCATGCGATCTACTAATCATTGAGAACATTATAATTCATCTGTCATTCATTCATCTGGGGATGGATGGCCGAATAGTTAGCATGTGTGTGCTATATCATAAAGTCTGTCACTGAGTCAACTGGCGTGGTTTCGTATCCTCGGTTGTACGTGACAAGGAATAGGGTCGCCTGTCCAACCGGGTGGGTTTTCTCCGGGTCCTCCAGTTTTCTTTCACTGCTAAAGACCTCTACGCGGAAGAGAATTATTGAAATAAAATTGAACCATATGTTAGTCCCACAATGATCTTGTTTGTGTCGAGTGGATCTCTCTCTCTCTCTCTCTCTCTCTCCCTCTCTCTCTCTCTCTGGTCGGGCTAGTATTGACCAGTGATATGGTATAATGTTGTCAGAACGTGATTGCGTTCGCGTGTTTTATTTAACAGTTTAAGTCCAAGTTAAACACGGCGTATGAGGCTTAATATAAAAAACTATTCCCGCTATTTAGGTGGAATTCTCTAATCATCAACGGATTAATATAAAAACTATTCCCGCTATTTAGGTGGAATTCTTTAATCACCTACAGAACATGACAATATGAGTTAAAATAAAGTCGTCACAACACTGTGGTCATCTCGTTGCTTTTTCATGCAGCAATACACGGCGGTGCAGTGGGCATTGCTCTGGTTCGACCCCTGCGGTCATTTCTTTGCCAATACATGGTGACACTGTGAGAATTGATCTGATTCGCCCCCTGTGTAAGTTTTTCAGTGTGGTTTCATCTAGATTTTCCTCAACTGTGGTCATCTCTTTGCGGTGAACATTGAGCTGGTTTGATCCAGGTGCAAGTCGAGAACGTTTTCCAGTGTGCTTTCATCTGTATGTTCCTCGGAGGTTTCAGGCGTTGTTTACCCTTGTCAGTGGTGCAGGGCGAAAAGAACACTTTACCAGTTACAAAATTCCAATCTTAGCACACTGTGTGACGTATGTCCGTGTTAATTGTCCCAGTTGGGGCAGAGAAGTATGACTTTAAAGGAGCTAAATCGCTAACATTTGGGACCTAGAAATTGACAGAAGTGGGTCTCAACGCATATGACACTCTAATATGAATGTATATAAATTGATTTACGTTCGATGGTTTCCGTTTTTACTCTAATTTCAAATCAGTTCTGTTCGGCGAAATAAACCAGCAGTCTCAACCGAAGGCAAATTTCTAGCGTCTAGTTATTCCAGTCTACATGCGCCGTTTGATTTGGCGTTCCTCGAGTCTCTTTCTAGAACCGGGGCTGAAACGCATTAAGGTACACGATTCGTGTACGAATGTTAAAATGTTTATTTTGTCTTAAATATTGGATATCAGGAAGCCCATCTATTTTCTGGTAAGATCACATCATCAATTTTGATTTAAATTGACAAATAATTCGTGATTTCGATGTTGGAGATTTTCGATGACATTGAGTTAGAGACTTAGCTACTTTAAACCACATTTCATTGACGTCTCCACGTCTTTATTGGCCCAGTCAGAACAGAACGGTATTGAGTCGGGCGGCATGGTTTCGATTCCCCGTTCGTATGTTACAAAGAGTAGGATCGACTGTCTAATCTCCCACAGTTAGATACCCTTCCTTGCAAGCGAAATATTGTAATAAAATTGAACCATGCCTTAGTCTCCACATTACCTTGTTGTGTCGAGTGGATTTCTCTCTCTCTCTCTTTCTCTCTCTCTCTCTCCCCCTCTCTCTCCCTCTCTCTCTCTCTTTCCCTCTCTCTCTTTGATGGTAATATCATAGCCTTGTTTACTATGTTACAGATCGAAAGTTTACATTTCATCATGCTCTACGTTTCATAGAAGACAACGACAGAGACGAATGTCGAGCTCCGGAATCCAGAATTCATAACCTCACTTGTCATTGTGTGTTTATCATACTCATGTAGTACATACTGACGTTAGTATATTTTGCCCAGTTTGTTCGCCGGTCGTGACATCGGGACATCTCGGAATCCCTGATTTGTGAGCGAGAGAGACAAATGGTTTTTAACGTCCACTCAACACAAACTAGGTCATTTCGGGACAAACATATGGTTTAATTTTATTTTAATAATTCGTTGTTTAATGACAGGTTTTATGATACAGCGCGCACGTTCTAAGCATTCAGCCATCCCCCCCCACACCGATTTGTGAGAGTTATTTTTTCTATGATAAGTACAAGACTGGGTGTAAACAGCGTCTAGCCGTTTGGATGGGACGCAAAACCGATGTCACATGTATATACTGGAATTTAATAAAAGATTAGACGAAATTGTTGCTGCCCGGGTAGAATTACCGGTAGAGCCCACTACATGGCGAATGCGCGTCTGCACCTAGTCGATGCAGAAAATTTGGACGTTAAACCCAATTTCATTTATTTTGACATCTCTATCACTTTAGAAAGTAGTCGTTCGGATGGGACGAAAAAACTGAGGTCCCGTGTACACGTAAATGCCCCCTTTGCAGCTGGAATTCACGGCAGGCTGTCCAGGCAAAATTCATCTCATAGCACACTCTATGACGCATATCCGTCTTCATTAGCCCCAGTTTAGAGCAGAAGAGTAGGACGTTAAACCCCATTTTATTTTATTTTGTGCAATAGATATGTCCTGGAAACATCAGAGCCCAAGACGCGGCATTAAGAGTAACGACGACACATGATGATGATGATGATGATGCTGTATTAAAAGTATATAGAGTTATTGACATTGTTGATGAATTGTTTGTAGGTTTGTGTATAAATAAGATAGATAAAGTAGACTGATAATGATAATGATAAAAACAAGATGGCGGTGTAGATATCTCTCCCTGGTACAATCACCTCACCTCAATCGTATTTATCTTATTTCTAACATATTTACATCGTTTACCTGGCCCCCTGCACCTTATAAATATTATCACTAGTAATTAACATATTAACACCTATGTGCAATACACAGAAACGCATTAGCTTGAAAACGTTGAGAGAATACTCTTCGAAACGTCGCCTAAATAAATGAAGTAGCTGTTATTCCAGAAGTATGTGTTTTTGTGTATTGCTCTATCTAGTTAATAAAATGCTTCTAAAAGATTATTAACACCTATGTGGCATTGTATTTACTAGTCGATATGTTGAACGCCGGGGATCTACAACAAGATGTGTGTTCATGGACCGTATTATTCAAGGAATCCCGGCATAGGGACAGAGAAGGGGCGAGGTGGGGGTTTAACGTCCACTCCACACAAACTAGCTCAATTAGGGACTAACAGAATAGTTTAAATTTATTTCAATAATTCGCTTGCGCCTAGGGGTCTTTAGCAGTGGGAGGAACCGGAGTTCCCTGAGAAAAAACATTCGACATTCGACCCTACTCCTTGTCTCGTACAACCGGGGATTCGAAACCACGCGTCTTGACTCAATGACAGGCCGTATGATAAAGCGCGCGCACGCTAACCATACGGCCATCCAACCGAGTGGGGAGGTACATAGGCTAAGACAACCTGAATAAAAAATATTGTTGATAGTTAAAGAAATATAGCGGACACTACCGTTGTTAATACAATCGCGGGAGACTGGGAGTGTGGGGGGAGGCGGGGGGCTTCAGCACGTTTGCTTAAGATCATATGGTCTGCCATTGAGTCACGTGGCTTTGGTTTTATCAAAAGTTTGTACGTGACAAAGAGTTGTGTCCATAGCTACGAGAACGTAACTAAAAATGTTGAGATATACTGATACTGATGTTCTTGTTTTTAGCTACGATTGGATGCCTTTACTTCCAAATGGCAAACTCAATTTATTTATTAATGCATGTACCATCTTTAAAATAAGTTAATTTTATACTATTAGTACTTATTACACATACGCAGCCCAATCTACTGAAACAACATTCGTTCATCAGCAAATACTGACAATATAAAGTAAATCTTTATGTGTTAATAACGTAAATTTAAAATGTCGGAAAAAGCAATCTACTGTCGCTTTGATTTAAAAAGAGGGGATTTGTACCAGTGTCTGGTAGGATTCTCTGTTTAATTGTAGTTGGATGTGGCAGAAATGTTATAAATAACAATAATCAATCGTTGTTTTGAAGAAAAATATTGTCAACATTGCTTACTTTTTGCAAGTGCGATTCGCGTTCGGCTTTGCTACATGGAACTAAATAGGACCATCTCTTATCTCGAAACACGGAAGGTTGAGAGATGAGGTTTGTTATATAAGTGTCACCTACTCAAAATGACCAATATTTGTGATGAGTGGGCTTTAAATCTTCTCTCAGACAATACTAGATTCCAGAATCTGTAAGAAATCTGTACAAATGTGTGTAGCCAATCGAGAGACGCGTTGTAGTAGGCAAGAATGATCTAACCAATCAATTGTTTGCTTGTTAACAACTACAAGGATGTGAACAACTGATAAATTGAAAGTTTCCTCTAGACTTCTATAATCTATATCATGGACCATTTGTATAATAATAATTTTCATAATAATAATAATAGAATGTCAACTAAATTTTTTTTTGCCCTGTCTTTTTTTCGTTGGTATAATAACGGCCTCGTCCCCAAAGGGTTTACTAGATCTAATAAACGTTCCCCTCAAACCCGAGAGTAAATACAACTACGTGAATTTTAAACCGTGATCCTTGAAACCTACCAAATAACACAATAGAACACATTGAGCTAGATTCGTGGCCGGATCCCGGATTCTTTGTTCATCGTCACACGACGTCGTAAACATGTTTTTGTTCGTCATGTGTAAGGTAAATATTTTGAAGGTTTATGTAACGTGGGGGTCACGGTGGCTAAGTGGATAAGGCGCTGGTTTGCTAGCCTGGTGTTCGACCCCTGCATTGGCCGAGAAAGTTCATCTCGATTTTCCGGCGTGATTTCCCCTTGTCATATGCAGAGGAGGGCCCGACAAGGACAGCTGCCTAGTCGTTCTGATGGGACAAAAACCCGGGGTCACGTGTACACATTGGCGTGCACGTAAAAGATCCCTTGGCAGTTTGAATTTCATATAAGAGTAGGCCGTAGCCCGAGCAAAATTTCCCTCATAACACACTGTATGGCGTATGCCCATCTTCCATTAGCCCAGGTTAGGTGCAAAAGAGTAGGACGTTAAACCCCATTTCATTTCATTTCATTTTATGTAACGTGCGTATATAAGTATTGTGCATCAAAATGAGATCCTCTGCTAGGATGTTTTATGGCGGAATTTGAATCCATTGCAAACTACAATAGACTTAGTGAATGTTGGATCTCTGACAGTACACGTATAATAGCGGTCCAGAAATGAACTGTCATAGATTATAAAAGCAAAATTCGCGGGTGGGGGGGGTATGTCTAGATATCACCCCTCGTGGAAATGTCCGTTTAATTCCAGAAACGAACGAAAGGCATGGGTGGTGGTGGGTGGGGTGTGTGTGTGTGGGTGGGGGGTGTTACCGTCAATTCGACATAAACTAGGTAGTTTCAGGAATGACATGTCCAATATTTTTCCATAATTCACTTGCGTATACGGGTCTTTAGCGATGGGTTGTAACAGGAATCCGAAGTAAACTCACAAGGCTGGCACGTGAAGCTGAAGTCACTTTGAATGTTAGAACTGACTGCATCCTATAATCGTCTGCAGTGAAGTCTAAATGTCGATAAATTTTAAATCATATCTTTTGTAAATATTTAACTGAACGAAACCATTTTCGATGTGGCAAGTCGATCGGTGACGTCACGCTTGGCAATTTCTAGTAACTCTGCAGGGTTTATGAAAATAGAGAGGGAGAGAGAAAGAGAGAGGGGAGGGGATGGTAGAGATGGAGCGATAGAGAGAGAGAGAGGGGGTTAAGGTTTAACGTCCAGTCAAGACAAACTAGATCATTTTTATTTCAATAATTTGCTTGCGTGTAGGGGTTTTATAGCAGTGGGAGGGAAACTCAAGGACACAGAGAAAACCCACGAGGTTGGACAGGCGACCTACTTATTATCACACGTACAACCGGGCAATCGGAACCACGAGAGCTGACGCAATGGCGGACGTTATAATACAATGCGCACGCGTTAACTAATCGGTCATCCACCCAATAAGTTTACAAGGCAAACGATCAGTTACGTTAAATGAAATGAAATGAAATGGGGTTTAACGTCCTATGCTCTTATGCACCTAATTTAACCTGGGCTAATGGAAGACGGGCATAAGCCATACAGTGTGCTATGAGGGAAATTTTGCCCGGGCAGCGGCGCTACGGCCTACTCTTATATCGAATTCCAACTGTCAAGGCATATTTTACGTGCACTTCAATGTGTACACGGGACCTCGGTTTTTCGGCCCATCCGAATGGTTAGGCAGCAGTCCTTGACAGGCCCTCCATTCTGCATCACTGACAAAGGGAAACCACGCCGGTAAATCGAGATCAACTTTCTCGGCCAATGCAGGTCAAACGGTGACGCGATATTTTTATCTGCAGAGCATGCGCAATAAATAGTATCGGTGTAGACTTGAATAACCAGACGCTACAGATTGTCATTCGATTGAGACCTCTGTGGCCTTATTCACGAAATTTTAACTAAGATAAAATCCAAATTTTAGTTATTTGATTGGATAATACTAGATTGATTTTAGTGCTTAGCCAATCAAAACTGAAGTATCTACTAAAATTTTGATTTTATCTTTAGTTAAGATTTCGTGAATCAGGGCCCTGGCGTATTTCGCCGAATATTATTAACTGATTAGAAATAAGAATAAAAACAGAAACGATTGAATGTAAATTAGTTTACATACTAGTATATTCATATTGCAATATTCTATACGTTGCGACCCCTTTGTGTCGGTTTCTAGGCCCCATTTCTAGCTCTTTTAACTTTATAGGTCCCAAATATAAGCAGTTTAACTCCTTTAACTTTATAGTACAAATAACTGTGTATTGTAACCTTGAAAACTAATTGAAATATTTATCATGTATCCAATTAATTCACGTGATTGTTGTTCTCTCTCATCTCTGTTGATGTGTCGTAATATAATTAATATTATCATTGTTACAATTAAAACACTGACACGTGATATCCGATTAATTAGCACGATCTGTGACGTCGACTATTAATTAATAATTACCAGAGATTGTCAATGGTAAATGCTACAACATGAAATCTATATTTTGATGACTGGCATTATTGTAAATAAAATGGGGTTTAACGTCCTGCTTTTCTGCTCCGACTGGTCTAATAAAGACACAGGCATAGGCCACATTGTACTATGAGGGAAATTTTGCCTGGACAGCAGCGCTACGGCCTACTCTTATATCGAATTCCATCTGTCAAGTGATCTTTTAAGTACACGCCAATGTGTACACGGGATCTCGGTTTTTCGTCCCATCCAAACGACCAAGAAGCTGTCCTTGTCAGGCCCTAAGCTCTGCATCACTGACAAGGGCATTAACCCAGTAGGAGCAGAACTGTAGGACGGTAAACCCTATTTCATTTTATTTGTTATTCATCCCGGTTGCTATAGGAACATGGGTTATTAAAATCCCATTCCACGTTTTAACAATTCAGAAAAAAGATGAAAGTGACATTGCACCAGTGCGCAAGACGAGTTCCCATAGTGACACGTGTTTACGTTCTTATCGTACCATCCCACAGCCTTGTTCAACAGATCATTTAAAGTACCTTCTTAATTATAATTAAGTTATTTAATAAGTACGCGGGGTCATATTTTGACCTTGTCATTATTAACTCGGGGGCTCACTTCCGCTCACTTCATCTTACAAATGACGGTCACGTGATCACAATGACAGACCGAGAAATTGATGTATTGTACCGGCGTATTTGAACCATGTTCAGAATAATAGTATAATGCATAACATTGGAAAATTATCGGTGAATTTGGGGAATGTTTGGGGATTTAGTATTTTACTTTCTGAACCGTCCGAACTGATAACATTGGACATCTATTTGGACAAAGTTTCCCTCATAAGCCCACTTTATGTGTGTCGTCACTAGCCAGCTCGGTGCAGATCAATAGGAAGGTTACGCCCTATTTCATCCGTGGAATGTGTGAGAATGTACGGAAGTGTGTACTTTCCTTAAACCTTTAGCCACCATTTACCACCAAGGTGCCCGATATTTAAAGTTTTTATAGTGCACAATAGATTTAAATAGTATTATCAATCCGTCATTAAATTTACATGGCGTTATTTGAATATAACATTAGTCACGGACCCATGCTTTCAGGACCTTCGGATGATACGACAAACCCAGGACCCGTGTATACATTGGCGTGCACGTAAAATATCCCATGGTAGTTGGAATTCGATATACGAGTCGGTCTTAGCACCTGCCCCCATAGCACACTTATGGCGTATAGTTGTTAGGATGGGACAAAAAACACAAGGTCCCGTGTACACATTGGCGTGCACGTAAAATATCCCATGGTAGTTGGAATTCGATATACGAGGTCATAGCACCTGCCACCCCATAGCACACTTATGGCGTATAGTTGTTAGGATGGGACAAAAAAAAACAAGGTCCCGTGTACACATTGACGTGCATGTAAAAGATCCCTCGACAGTTGAAACTCGATATAAGAGTAGGCTGTAGCGCCGCTGCCAGGTCAAAATTTCCCTCATAGCACACTGTATGGCGTATGCCCGTCTTCCATTAGCCCAGCCGGACAGTAGGACGTTAAGCTCCACTTCATCCTATGATTGTCTACTTACCAGTAAGTTTCCCTCCAGTTTCTTCCCATCGCTAAAGCGAAGGATTGAAATAAAATTGAACCATGTGTTAGTCCCTAAATGATCGAGTTTGTATCGAGTGGACGTTAAACCCCATTCCCCCCATCCACCCTGTGGAGAAGACTGAGTAATAAACCAATTATCTTAAGTTACTATTTGGAAATACATCTTTAAGCTTGAAATAACCTCATACCAACAGCTCTTGCAACATGTCGATATGTTTTTCCTGTACGATAGTTGTAAATGGAGTTAAATTTTCAAGATCTTTGCGCTTACTGGAATAATTCTCAGATAGCTTTCTTATAATTATCTTCGTCAATCTTGAGGTTTATTCCCCAGCGCCTTTTCAATTCTCTTTATTTTTCTGCACCTCATAATTTCATGTATTTAGGAAGGAAAGGATGTTTTTGTCAGTTTATGTAACTTTTGTCCGATCCACATTGTGGTAATAAAATATGATTAAACCAAACTAATAAGGCCTTGCGATCCCCCAATACCCTGTCAACAAGTTGTTGCTCGAGAAAGTAATACATTAAATCCTATTTATTTCATTTACATAATAAATTATTGACCTTGCTACTATTTCATGCTGCGATGAACAAACACCATAATCAAAAGCTCGATCAAAATCTATTCTGTTTTTACATCAAATTTTTAAAAGAGACGCGCAATAAAAGTCGACTATAAATACACGCTTTGATATAAGTATTTAAAAATACTTGAAATCTTTCCCTACGGTGAAGATTAGCATATATCGCTGGAATGTGAATTTAAACTTTTAAAATATAAAAACAAAAACTTCTCGACAATTCGAATCAAAGCTAGTCATTTAAATATTTGACGTAGGTTACGAGGTATTAATTATTGTCTTATCTGCCGAGTCGTTTGTTCTATGTATAAAGGCTAATGCATCTACATGTTAACCTTGCGGCAGTCCGTTCTCGTCACCTCAGCCGTGTACCGACATGACTTCATGCTGATTACAGAAACCTTTTAAGATAAATTTTGCAAACGACGATAAATTTGCCGCGTCTTGGTTGTAAAATATAGACAGTTTAAAATGCTTGGTAGTTCAACCATAAAAAACAAACTGTTTTTTTTTTTTTTTTGGTTAGTTATTTTAACTTTACGACTTTGTACATTTTTAAGTTTGACTGTCGTTCGTTATTTGGATAATATGCGGTCTATCATATCGTTAATCAGTAGCGTGGTTTGGCCTGAATGGCCTGCCTGTCCAACATCGTGGATTTTCTCCGGGTCCTCCGATCTCCTCCCACAGCTAAAAGCAAACAATGCGCAAGCAAATTATTGAAATGAATTTGAATAACGTATTACTCTCTCTCCCTCTCTCTCTCTCTCTTTCTCTCTCTTTACAACCGATCTACATTATACATTGAAATGAATAGATAGGTATTCATTGGTGTGTATGTGTAGTCAAATACTATTCTCTGCTCGTTCCACTAGGCATACATTTAGTGGGTATGTTATGAAATGCCTTTCACATAGTAAACCAAAACCCTGGGTCCGCGCTTGGTTTGTTATTAAGATTTAACAACGACCCATTACTGAATAGATAGATAGATGTAGGTTATTTATTTTCAATAGTACGCACATGTCTTAGAAAACTTTACGAAAGGGTAGGGGGGGTCACTCACACTCGGTGAATCACATGGCATTCTGCCTATACTTACCCTCCAGCTAGGTCACGTGTTATTCAACGCTTTCTTTACTCAAACAGAAAACTAAATAACAACATCTTTAATAGCAGTGAACCATGTGTTGACCTTTTTACTAAAATATTCCCCAGCACGTTTAATAAACCCTTTCAACTGGTTAGGTCCCAGCACGCCTGTGATATTATACTGACACTGTGGGGATCTATACGTGGTTCCCCTTATCTATTACAGTCGTTATAAACTCCTAAAGCATGGTGGGGAATGGCGCTACCGTATTCTCAAGGTTAAGATTAGAATGTTCAGTTTTATGCACGTGAGTTTAACATGACGGGAAATGGCGCTACCGTAATTTCAAGCTTTATGATAATGCTCGCTGTAAGGTACTTATAGACCATCTATGTTTACTTGCACATAAAATGATAATTTACCAGAATACAATAACGAAAAACCTTATATTATGTCATGTTTTCCAATGGAAAAAAACCTACACTGGAGAAGTAAGTAACTCGTTCGATGCCACAGTTCTGGAAGGTTGTAAATGCAACCTACGACCCAAATAGCTTTCTTAAACATAGGATCACTAACCATTTTGGGGGGAAGGTCAGAACTGTAAGGTCGTAACTTCCACAACAAATTACTTTTAGAAATGTTGATATACTAATTGTGTTATTAAGATTGGAATAGGTTTTTCTCTCATTTCTATAAAACTAAATCCAACAAATTTTGAGACTTAACACCTTTCAGAGCTCTGATATCGCGTTACAGGTTTACAGAAAAACTTCCAGAAGAATAACCCCAAATTCCCCTGTATACATCCCGAACGCAAGTTATTCCGGGCATAGAATATACCCCAAAGATCGAAGAGATTTTCCGTTATAGGTTGATAATGTCACGCAGGACGTTTACCTCCATCCAAGTCAATGTCATCTTAAATCGCATGTCGAAATTTCTCTCTTAAACACAAAACATTTATCATATTCAAACGACCGAGGTATTTTTATTACGACGTGTTATTTAATATTCGTTTCTTCATGTTTTTTTATACAGTGAATATTTCATAGTTATGGTTGTAATAAAATGAAATGGGTTTTAACGTCCGACTGTTCTACTCCGACTGGGCTAATGAAGACAGGCATACGCCATACAGTGTTTACCGGACAGCAGCGCTTATATCGTATTTCATCTGTCAAGGGATCTTCAACGTGCACGTCAATGTGTACCTATGTGGGGCATGCATTAGATCATAAGATCTGTCATTGAGTCAATGGGCGTGGTTTCCGTCATAAGCGTGAACGTGACAAGAAGACGGGTCGCCTGTCTGAGCTCGTGGGTTTTTCTCCGTGTCCTTCCACTGTTAAATACGCCTACGTTCAGAAACTTTTTATTTTTTTAATGAATTTGGGGGTAGATTGACACCTGAAAATTTTGATATTTTCCGAAAAATACAGATAGCGATCAGCCATTTAAAAATAAACCCAAGTACTATAATAATATGGACCAATAAATGCACAATTGTCCAAAGAAAGAGCATGTGGATAGTGCATCAATTATCGGAGACAAGAAGAAGATGAGTAATGCACGGCCATGTATGTACAGTTTATTGTGAACATTTGTCACTGATTAAATGCTACGGAAGGGTAATAACTTAATACAAAGGAGGTTTTGTTATTTTTATTGCGTCGAGTTCATTTATAATTCAGAGCACTGTAACACAATATATTCTTTATTGCATTATGACACAATTCGTATGTTCACTTTATTATGACGAAATACATTTTTTATTACGTCATGTCAAAATACATTTTGGGGCTCATAACACCCTTTTTCAGCATAATTTATTGATGGCGGGTGTTGCTATAATTTTCATGTTTTTTTTTGTTTTTATCAAGGGACAGTTTAAGATAGTCATGTACAGGCTATTTTATCAAGGCCCGGTATGTGACGTGTAATAGTTGAGAGTTAGACGTTAAGTAATATATTACCCCGAGTGTCGTATCAATATATTACACAATGTCCTGTAAAAATGAAATAAAAGGAAATAGGGTTTAACGTCCTACTATTCTGCGCCGACCGGGATAATGAAGACAGGCATACACGCCATACAGTGTATCTATAAGGGACAGTTTGCCCGGGCAGGGGTACTAAGGCCTAAGTATCGAATTCCAACTGCCAAGTGATCTTTTATGTGCATGCCAATGTATACACGGGATAAACACATTTTTCGTCCCATCCGAATGCCTAGACAGCTTCCCCCCGTCCTGCACCAATGACATGGGGAAACCACATCGGAAAATCCCGATAAACTTTTTCGACCAATGCACGAGCATTTCAATAAAATCGTCAAGTGGGTCCAATTAAACATCTAGTTTAAATAATGTACAATTGGCAAGTTATTTGAAATATTGGTACGCCAACATCAAAGGATGACGTCACATCTGTATTTTAAAAACCAGTATATATCGGAAGACCATGTACAATATAAGTAAATGGTTCCAAACGAACAAATATTATTTCCATCTCAATTTACATACTATTATCTATTATAACCACAACACCATCTATGCTGCCTTGTCTGAGTGACACGTCTATCCCTTAACATCAACACCAAGATAGTATCCTACCCACGTTTCAACAACATTTTGTGTGTTAAATTTGAATTATACAAACATTTATTGGTTTTGTGTTGTATTAACGTTTTAATGGTTTATTGCATATATTTTTGAAGAACCACAAAAGTAACAAAGGAGATCTTAGCTTGGGGAAACATCTTATTAAATCATGTACAAATTCCGTTTCGTTTCGTTTGTTTGTTTTTATTTAAACAATATTTTATTCACGGGATACCGAAACAAGCCAATGGCTTACATACATGGGTTTCGTTTATTTACTATGTTGCAGTGTAAAAATCGAAAAATACACGAAGCTGGAATAACATAACCAATTAAAGTTTTTTACAAATTTCGACTCGTTCATTCATGGCGTTGCAGTGTAAAACTTAGAAAACAAACGAACCGAAATTGTAATGTATTTTAATTAATATTTTCCTTGAGCAACAGAAAACTAATGGGTGCAATAAATATGGCGACTACAATAGACACATGATAAATGAATTAAGTGTAAATTATATCTATGCCTGTCTGGTTTGTGTCTTCGGTAGATTAAAATTGATGTTAAAAGTCCAAGGGTGAGTTTAGCACAGCTTAATACATGGCTATTACGTAATACTTGACACTGACGTCACAGACTAATCTGTTATAATTCACCGTGGTTTATTAAATGGGGTCAAACTCTATTTTATTGTCATGCCTGTAGGTCACCGCATATAATCCTTGACAGGTCAACGTGTAATACATGTGTAAAATACTGGCGTGCACACATATCAATTTAACTGTCTTATATGAAGGATTGTATTCACCTTTATGAAACCATAATGTACGTGTAAAACACAAATAAATTCAAACAATATAGTATAATTCTCGTTTAGTGATTTGAAAAAAATCAACAGAATGCACACGCATAAAGTCTCCTTGTGCAAAAGGGGTGCACACATTTAGTCTAAAATAATATAAGTTCATTATGTATGTAAAATGGGGAAGTCCATGCACACATTGAAACATAAGAAATTGGTAATTACCAAATGACGATGCGCACACACAGACACACACACGTGTAATATGTAAAATATGGATTGGGAGACTAAACACGTGATCCATTACAAGGTGCACACGCGCACACACACGTGTGTATTTTAATAGCACATTGTTTTTAGCACAGAAATGTTACATGATTATGAATTATAAATTAATAAGCACTGTTTATAGTTCTCTTGGCCGCTGTGAATCGAGTATTTCTGAATATTGAAGAGAAAAAAAAAACTTTCTCTATTCGACGTTTGCGCTTTCCTTTAACGCTTACGATGAACTTTTAAATGTTTGGAGAGGTGGTCGGAACGAGAAAATCGTTTTTCACAGAGTTTACACTGGTAAGGTTTTATCCCGGAATGCGATCGCTTATGTCGGGCCAACTCGTCGGATCGAGAAAATCGCCATCCACAGCCTGTCCATGTACATTCAAACGGTTTTTCGCCCGTGTGACGTCGAAGGTGGGCTTTAAGATGGGAACTCTTGCTATACACTTTCGTACAACCATTATACGTGCAGTGGTAGACTTTAATCTCATCCGACAACGTGTGTCTGGGCTGTCGGGGGGTCGTAGGCTTGGTGACTCGAACCTTCACGTCTGTGTGTACGACTGGATGACTGAGTAGGGACTTGGCGTGGATGTTTTGAATTCTGGTAGCGTTAGTTACCGTTACAGTGGGTGCTGGATGGAATGCTGTTGGTTGACGGAAGTACACTGGTGCCTGCTGGGACTGGACGGGTTTTTTGGTTTCTGTGGTAACGGGTTTACTGGCGTATGTGTGCATCAGATTTTGTAGTCCGACGCCAAGAACGACGAGCTCGTTGGAATTGTTAGCGAAAGAATTCTGATTGTTACTGCTCTGTGATTGCGTTACATTTCCGTCTCCGACACTAAAAGACTGGAGGGACTCTATGGAAGGTAAAGAATTAACTTGTCCCAACAAAACATCGTTTGACGGAGCATGCGTAATGTTAGCAGGAACTGTCGCTAAAGATTGGTCGGATTGAAAATGGTTGACTTCATTAGGAAGACTTACCCCCGATTGTTTCGTATTTTGTATGGCGTCTTCCACGACACCTTGTGAAAATAAATACTCCAAAAATATCTCATCCTCCAAGCTGTCTAAACTCCACATACTTGACGGACTAATACTTCTTAAATCATCGTAACTTGCATCACTTTCCTCCCCTGACGAATTCAACCGCTGTAACGTATACTGCTCGCGCTCCAGACTCGAGCTCAAAGGAATAAAATCCTCCATCATTTTGCACGTTCACTTTCCCACTGAAACTATTTGTAACGTTCTTTCTACTTTGTATATATATACGACGGCGACTGTTATAAGTATCTAAACATTAATAAAACACTTGGTTCCCTCCTGTGACAACTCCAACCAATTCAGATGGGATATACCCCTATTAAAAGGAAACTCCGAGTTATTTATAGGTCACTAGTCTCGTGTTGTATCTTACTATGATTGGTCGTCAACTATAATTTACTTATATCCATATAACCGTAGATATATAAGTACTTATTATCAGAGCTCACGTGACAAATGTGTAAGTAGATATTGCTACAACCTCGTCATATGACTTATTTTTATCAGATTAAAATACTCGAGTTACTTTTAATTCCACTGTACTCTTGATTTAGTTAAGTCAACAACTTCACACTTTGTCGCTGCAGATCAAAAGTCGGAGTCATCTAAATTTATCCTCTTCTAGTCCAAAGTCACAAGATTTTAAATATTTATTGACGATTAAACTTTCTACTGTAGAGATTATCTATATCTTATAACAATCGTTATTTCATTGATGTGTTATCTATCTATATATATATACCAAGTTTATACCTGTCCTTATTAGGTGATAAACCGCGTGATTAGAACATGCCACGTGTTATCATTCTAATCGGGCTTCGCGGAATCGTTCGTCTATGTTCTGGCTGAATCGTATAATAAATTACAGATTTAATCCTACAGTTCACTGATGCTTATCTTCCCACGTCACATACTGTATCAGATAATCGTTAATCGAACAAATCTTTCTTTCAGTAACGTTTACAACAGGTATTCCAATAACGCACTGTTAAGCCATCGGATGCCACCCTTTTGTGGGATACTTCCTTATCGAATAACGTTACGCCACTTTTAAACAATTTTATATCTCACCGAATAACGTTACGACACTATTGAAGAATTCATCGCTGAATAACGTTACGACATAACTGAGCAATTCACCACCGAATAACGAACGTTATGCCGCTTTTGAAGAATTCCTCATCGAATAACGTTACGACACTATGGAACAATTTCTCGTCGAAATACGACGCTGCACTTTTGGATAGTAGAGAAATGTTCTAAGTGAATAACGCTGTTAAATTATTTACTTAGACTCTACGCTATTCAACAACATTAAACCTGTTATCATGGAATAACATTATTTAAAACACTTCATTTAGTAGAGACGATATATTTCTCACTCCATCTCGTTATCTAATAATTATTTTCACAACAGTCCAATCACCAACTTAATGATATTGAAGCAGTTCTTATCGAACAATAACACAACGATTAGCTACGATCTGTTTGAAAATACACTCCAGTCCATAAAACAATGCATTTTCTCTGTATGTAGTTCTTAATAACGATATTTAACAATAGTATACACAATCGTGCACATTTAATCCATGAGAAAACTGGGAATTACAAAGTGTTAGATGTAATCGAGTTTACGAAACAGCTTTCTAACATTATCACGGTCTTTATCTTTTAAAAAAAAGAAGAGCGATAGATAATATAATTTCTGATTTTGTATTCCTTGCAATAACTTCAACACAATGTAACATTAATCCAGTTTATGACATTTCACATTTGCAATTGTTTATAGAATTTTAACACACTCTTGGAACATTTAGTGAAATATTCCGTGTTTTTTGATGATAAACCAAATCTAGAATGTCAAGCGTCCGTTTACGAGAATCGGAATAAAATCTGGTTAGGATAATTATTAGGAATATGCGGATCACATGACACGCGCGTGTCCATATTAATTAGTATTAATAAATTAGAGTTCGCCCACGCGTACATGGAAACATTGTAATTATAAACTGACTTCATGCATACTAATTATATACAAACATTGTAGTAAACTCTTGCGCCATTTATATCTACCGTCCATTGCTACGTAAACCTGAAAAAGAAAATGAAACAAACCTCTACTAATAAAATTTAACAATTCGACAAAAAACGTTAATACGACGCGAAGTGTGAGCAGCACATAAATGCCTTTGATAAAATGATTCAGAAATAATTAATTCATATAACTTCATTTCACGTCTCACTGATATGGTTTTGTGAATAAACGAGATACATCCTAGAAAGAATTACAAATAATTCTCATATTTTTCATTAAATTACCGAAACGTTGTTTTGCTATATCAAATATGATATTTTCCTTAATAAAATAAAAAGCGATGAAAACATTCATTCAACCTGTAGAGACAAAATAAACATAATATAACCTGAATTGTTGCTTGTGCTATGATACAGGTGTGACCACGTACCAGTGTATATACACCAATAGAACAACAGGTGCCCGTACATATTAATATACTATATCATGTAATTATTACTTATATATTATATACAGGCTGGTCTATATATCATTAGTTTCTGTAGATCCTATTTTCCGGTGTTTACCGACAAATCCTAGTTAAGTAAAAGATCAAAGATACTTTGTCATCATCAGACACGAAACTACGCTTAACTTTAAACTTTCAAGGTTACAACGTTAACAACATCAAAAAATCAACGTTATAACAGACTCAAAGTTTTCTATGTACTTTCTTGATGTGATCTGAGTAATAAAAATGAGAGAGAGAGAGAAGGGTAGAGAGAGAGAGGGGGAGGGGGGTCACCCAACACAATCTATATATATCATTTAATTTAAATAATTAGAGAGAGAAGAAATGGGGTTTAACGTCCACTCTAAACAAACTAGGTCATTTCGGGACTAACATATTTTATTTAATCTAAATAATTAGCTTGCGTGTAGGGGGGTTTAGCAGTGGGAGAAACCCGGAGAACCCGGAGATAACCCACGACGTTTGACCAGGGGAGCCTACTCCTTGTCACATACAGTCGAGGAAACGAAATCACACCTGTTGACTCAACGATAGACCCAATGACACAACGCACACGCACTGACTACCCCCCCCCCTACCCCCCCCCCCCCAAAAAAAAAACAAAGACTGGACATGCTGTTCTTTAACAAATATCATGTTGTTTTTTTAACCGGAAATTGACTCCACCATATCGCGTAAAACAGTAGGACGTTAAGCCCCATTTTATTTACAATTCGATTACTATCGACACAAGACGTCTTTTTTTCTAAAATTGCGAATCGATTGACTTCGATATACCTTTGCAATTTCAAGATGGTCTTGATGACGTCATTGTTGCTTCCTGGTTACTTTTTTTGTTGTAGGAGTAAGACAATCGAACAACATATTTTTGAGATTTGTGTTAAGTTGACCTGACCTAACTAACGAAATAGTACCTTTTGTTTGGACGAAAATAATTTAACTATCAACGGGAAGTCAGCGACTTTGTTCACATGACGTTATTTAAAAAATGTAATGAATCAGTGTCCGCGACCTTGTTTAAAAGTAATGCGGAATTTGAAAACACGTTGAAACATTGATAAATTATTATATCTAACGGCGTTCAGTGTAATACGGAAGCATTGAAAACTGTTACCCAGGAATATGAAGTCCATTTAAAGCCCAAATGTGGATCTTATGTCGAAAACTGATATAGACATGATTTGTAACACGAGTCATGGAAAACCGGGAGTTTATTTCAACACAATTAAATGACTATCCGTCGGGATCGTAGCCAGCTCATAAAATTAGGGCGCTATAGAAATTTTTGGAGGAGCTGAGGATGTGGCCGGCTTAGAAAACACCTAAGAAATCATTATTGTTGGCGAAATATTTGCTGGGGGGAGGGGCTAATTTGCAGTTCTAGCAACGAGTTTACACTTACCCATTTTTATTTTATTTCTAAAACGAGATAAAGATTAGAACTTCCGGTTCGGCGTGAGAATGGTTTATACACAGGCTTATCATCAACCAAACAACTTCCGTTTTCTTTAATTCAATTCAGATTACGCTAACAGTTTTTAAAACTTTTTGACTTTTCGTGTTTAGTCTCTTTGATAAGAATGAAAACCGATTCGTCACATGTGACGTCACGTTTATCTGTGTTGTACGTATAAGTGTCCATTACGTCATAATTCTTAGCATCACAGCCATACGTAAGTAGCCGAGTTGACCATCTGATGATAGGTTTACCTATTTGCTCCAGCAGTGTTTTCATCTAATATGACGTCCCTGAAAAAGACGAAACATACCATGTACTATTATATAGCAATCTAATTCCGTACATTATTTAATGTAAAATTATTTTTTCAAGTTTGGCGAAAATAATTTAACATTGTGAGTGATCAGTAAAAATTTATTCGATCGCTACATAAAAAGATAACTTTTCCGCATATAAAAGTGCAATATACACAGGTTTCAAATGGAGACAGAAAGAAACTTTGAAGCTATTTACTTTCTGAAAAGATATTTATCAGTGTTTAATTACATGTATTTCGTCCCAGTGACAAGCAAGGTGGCCATAATAGACTTATTTGTTTCACCATCGCAGACTAGCGAACGCAGTGCTGTAAATGATGATGGGGGAATGTTTCTAGTGGTCTAGAGTGCCGTCCTTCGACCTCTAGCTGGCCGGTCACCTCTTGCTTGTGGCTGTGGTTTCGAGCCCTGGTGTGAGCGTATGTGGCATGGAGATAGGGGCGCCTTCTCAACCTTGTGGGTTTCCTCCGGGCACTCCGGTTTCCTCCCACTGCTAAAGACCCCTACGCGCAGCGAATTATTGAAATAAAATGAAACCATATGTTAGTCCCAAAATGGCCTAGTTTGTGTAGAGTGGACGTTAAACCCAATCTCTCTCTCTCTCTCTCTCTCTGTAAATGATAATTCACCTCCTTGATCCTACATGAAATAAGAGACTGAAGTTCCTGTTACTCTGAGAGTAGAGCTCAACACCGTGCTTGAATATGTGAATATGTTCCGGTCAATGTGCGAATAGAGCCCAGTCCTTGCTTCTACGTTCTACGTCAAATCAGACTGCCCAGATGCTGGAGTTCCTTTCACTGAGAGATGAGAGCTCCAGTCCTTGTTTCTATTTGGCGTGATATTGGCCAGAGACTGAACTTCTTGTCAGATTATAGCTGTTATCCTTATTTTTACATGAAGTGAGTCGAGACTGGCCAAAGTTCCAGTCAGTGTACAAACAGTGTCAAATCCCCGTTTCTACGCGAATTTTTATTGGCCAGAGACCGAACTTCTTGTAAAAGTGAAGCTGCAATCCTTGTTTCTACGACGTGAACTGAGATTGACTACTTAGTGTGACATTCACTGTAAACTCGACTATAAGCTAAAGCATGCTAATAATAAACATATTACTATAATGGAATCATTAAAGCGTGGAATGTGCGTATACCCATATATTTATGATGATTTGTACATTTATTCATTGTTAAAAACTAAATGGATGATTGAGGTGAATAACCCGGACACGTAGCTTAACTATTAGGTATCGAATATCAAATGACATAGCGCTTATATAACGTCCTACTTTTCTGCGCCATATCGGCTAATGAAACGGGAATACGCCATACAGTGGGCTATGGGGAGCATTTCGCCCCCACAGTGGCTCTATGGCCTCATGGGGCGTTTTAAGGTTTATCAGGCGGAGGCTATACAGTTTTAAGGGGCCTCTTTGGAAGGGGGAGGATCCGGTGGTCGAGAAATTTTGCAAAAAAGAAATCGTTTTGGTGCATTCTGAGATATCCCCCAGGCCCTTCCAGGTCGGTAGGAGCATTTTGCCCTTCTCTCATTTCGTGTAAACGGTTCTTTTACGTGCACGCCAACGTGTCCACGGAAATTTGGTTTTTCGCCTCATCCGAATGACTAGACACTGTCTTTGCCAGCTCTCCGCTCTGCAACACTGGTAAATCCGGGGGAATTTTCTCGACCAAAACAAGGATCGAACCCCGGACGCCCTGGTAATTTCGCAAGCGCCTTATTCACTGTGCCACCCCGACTCCTTATTACGTATCCGTATGACCGGAAACTTGTCGGTGGCAGTTTCTGGGCACAAGAACCACTAGAGAATGGGAGGTCTATAATATATTTGCCTGATGTAATGTGTGGAAAATGTGTCTGATTATCGATTAGCCTGTAACCTAAATACCTCAAATGTCCGCCATATGGGGCCTGGTGCCCAGCTTTTAGCGACGTATTTAGCCCTTTCATAGTAAACTATTTTTAAATAAAATGTAACACCGCAACATACTCTTTATTTGGAAGTGTAGGAGGACTGTCAAGGGATGTTTTAAGTGCACGCTAAAGTGTACCCGGGACAAGACAGAACCACGCCTACACCGCGGGATCAAACACGGTACCTCCATGCTATCGAGCCAACCTCTTATTCCAATGCGCCACCGCCGCCCCTGTGTTATAATAGACTAACGCACGTCTTGTTTACCTTACATCAGTTTGCCGAGTAAAATCAAGAACGTGTGTACTACGGGACTGTACAGCACAATGGACGCGTATGGCCAAGGCCCAGTTTATGCATGGGCCTGAGGGGCCCAGGTCCAGGGTCCCGTGGCTTAGGGTACCCCGCGGTTTGTGGTAAAAAGAGAAACAATTCACATTCCAGATGAAATTTCATGGTAATAGATCTAGCGGCGCCAGGGATGAGACTGAGTCATCCCTCTGATGATGATCGGCCCAGGCTTCTAGCAGCGATTTCACTTGTTATAACAGTCCAAACTGATCCAGCAGTGAATATTCGCCTGGCCGCTACAATCACTGATAAGCATGACATCGACGAGGCTTAATGAGTACGGCATATTAACTTTTTTACTCCGACAAATTAAATTCTCAAACATTTTTTGGAGGTAAAAGAAAAATAAATAAAGACGTTTGACGTATTTGTAGTTAAAAAATATTTCCTATTTAGTGTAAATGGGTATTAAAATGAGTAAAATGCGTCATTTTGCCCGAAGCAGTTAGGTGTTAAGTAAACATTGCACGAGCCGTTGAGCCAATGACTACGAGGCGCGCAGTCAACGCACGTGTTTTGGACAGACAACCGTTACAGAGATTATTCGTAAGTAATTCTCTGTGAAACAGATTGATAACAGTCCCCCGTCGTAATATGTCATTTCCGCGCATTGCATGCCATTCGGAACTGACATTATGTAATTTGTCTTGTATTACAGACCGTGTAATTGTGTGTTACGCGTGCGTGCCATTCAAAAGGGTATGAAATAATCTTTTCGTAGCATTAGTGCCCCGCGATTCTGGACAGGCCCAGGGCCCCGCTCCGGTTAAGCTGGGCTTTGCTTATGGCCACACCCCAAACCCGAATCCATTCACTTGATTTGTTGATTATTTCTCGCAATGTCTGTGTTGTCTGTCCGCAGGTTTGTTTTTTAGTTTTATTTGTGTGTCGTGCGGTCCTCCTGCACTTACTATACCATACCCTCGAACATCCAGTGGATAATTATCAAACATTTAATAATAGAGCATGATATGCAGAGTACGATGTTTAACATATAAGATCCCTTAAAACCCTAAACAAAACCTGAAAGGATACAAGCTATAAGGAGATAATAATACTCACGCGCCGAACACAAAAAGAGAATGAGAAACCTAATGCTCGACATACCGTATTATAACACTGTCACTTCAATTCATACCAAATACCAGTTCAATTGTAAACACCGTGTCCCGGGAGCTCAGACTATAGTTTGTAGGTTGATATACATATCAACGAGTCAGCATGATATAATCACAAATATTGTTTACTATCGAAAATATCGACTTTAACTCGTTTCGTTTTCTCTGTCCGTATAAACTGACGATCATCGTTGGGTTAGGACGAATTTCTGATAGATGATTATTCACAAAATTATTTACAAGGTTCAGAAAATAGTTTAATACCGTTCAGGAGTGGGGGCGAATGGTTAACACGTAGGCGTTGTATCATAAGGTCCGTCACTGAGTCAGCTGTCGTGGTTTCGATTCCCCGATTGTACGTGACAAGGAGTAGGGTTGCCTCCCAACCTCGTGGATTTTCATGGGGTCCTCCATTTAACCCCTACGCGTATGCGAATTATTGAAATAAAATCTAACCATATGTTAGTCCCTAAATGACCTAGTTTGTGTCGAATGAACGTTAAACCCCATCTCACTCTCTCTCTCTCTCTCTCTCTCTCTCTCTCTCCTGCTCTCTCTCTCTGTATCTGTCTCTCCTGCTCTCTCTCTCTATCTCTCTCTCTCTCTCTCTTATTTTCTAGTTGCAATATCCCCAGCTCACCCGTCAAAAGAAAATAAGCTAATTAGTTTGTGATTCGAACGAAGAAGGCGGCTATAATCATGTAATGAGCCACTGGAGACAAACAAGACCTGTATTAACACGCTTTATAAATCATGATAGTATTATTATACAAAACGGAATACCCACAACAACAATCCCCTACCCACCCAACCTGTGTCATGATAGACAATTTTAAGATACAAATTTAATATAGAAAATGTCACTTACCCTGCTGGTTAAAATCTACGTTACTATTTAGCTAGGATTTATATAAGTTTGGTCACGGACTGTAGCCTAGCGAGTTCCGCATTCACGACCTACTCTAAACATTACCCCAACTGTCAAATGTATTTTTAATTTTTATTCGACTGAGGAATGTTTTTTTATACCTGAGTGACAAAGTATTTAGCCATGACGGTTGACGAATTTTAAGAGACTTCGTCATAATCAACTAAGTAAATCGTTATGCCCTGGTTACTTTCGCGCTGTGGTTACACGTGGCCATGTCAATCATGCCACTAAGTGCATGCTGGCCGGTGTCTGCGATTTTGTTCTGAGATGTCAGGTTAGCAGTCTTGCTGCACTGCTGCGGCGACGGAATATTTACTCAGAGCGCGGCAAGATCGCCATAAAGCAAGGCTGACACTTGCACGATTCCGTGGCACGCATTGGCACGACTCGAGTCGGCACGACAGCGTCCGATTTGCGCAAACGCGTCGTGCCAATGCGAGAAGTGCGTAAACAATGCGCAAACTATGCGTGAACTCGTCGTGCCAGTTAGTGTCAATGACACTGATGGGCACGACAAAATCGTGGCCAAAAGTCGTGCGAGTGTCAGCCTGGCTTAAGCGTGGTGCAGGCGTGGTAGATACGTCAAATATTGTGCTGCAGTCCCCATCGCCGACTCACGGCGTTTGCTTTGAGCATCTTCAAAACAAACACCAAGGTCCTGGGATGTGACATGGAAAGCTGCGTCAGAACGCGGCTTTTGTCGAACTAATAAGATTTGGGGGACATTTGCTCGCGCTGTGTTCACGGTTGCCGACAACCATGTGCATTTTCTGCATGGTCGCCGTAAGGTCGTGGCCTCGCAGTAAGGACACCGGTCAGGTCTGACGGAGACGTATACATAAGATCCGTCTCCGACTTGCCGAATTTCATGTACAATCACCCAAGATACCGGTTACATAACGTTTGCTTCACACTGTCGGGCGATGCGTTACGGACGCGACAATAGGCCATTCTTTGCTGATCGTGGAATTTTTATTTTCTTCTCTAAAATTTCACGTTTGGATACGAGAATATGGGAGCCGGTAAGTTCTGGTACGTTCCGGTGAGCTTGGGTGTGAATATATGGTCACTATTAGTCAATTTCAGGTGAAACGATCTGCCACGATTCTACCTGCCCCGAGTTCACGAAGCATTCTCAGATTTAAGTTAAGAATTTACTAAAAATTGCTTGTCTTATTTTAACTAAAATATAGTCATTTATAAAACCTCTGTTGTTTTAATATATCAAATACATCAATAAGACACTGGTTGCAAAGTTTTGTGGTTCTGGATCAAAGATATTTCTCACAAACAGTGATTGAAAGTTGAGTAAATTCTTAACTCAGAGTATCGGATTGTCCTAATTGAGCCTACGATCCGGTACGTGCACGTACGTTCGGATGCGCATTGGCCGAGAAAGTTCATCAAAGAAGTATGTTTCACTTCAAAATAGGGGGTCACGGTGGCTAAGTAGATAAGGCGCTGGTTCGCTGCATAGGCCGAGAAAGTTCATTTCGATTTTCCGGCGTGATTCCCCCTTGTCAGTGATGCAGAAATAGGCCTGACAAGGACAGGTGTGCCTAGTCGTTTGAATGGTACAAAAAACCGAGGTCCCGTGTACAAATTGGAGTGCACGTAAAAGATCCCTTGGCAGTTGGAATTCGATATAAGAGTAGGCCGTAGCGCCGCTGCCCGGGCAAAATTTCCCTCATAGCACACTGTATGGCGTATGCCCGTCTTCCATTAGCCCAGTTTAGGTACAAAAGAGTAGGACGTTAAACCCCATTTCAATTCATTACGTTTGGATACTATTCGATACGATCACCGGGAACCAATGCGCTCTTTTGCATTAGGATACGATTGTGGTTGCGATGTCTGTCTTTCATGACCGACAGTGATCACGACTTGAGCTACGATCGGACCGCGGTGAGTATATCAGTCCGACTGACTACATTGTTTCCCTACAGCAATGGCAGGGCATATTGCGATCGATCGCTCTTTATCGCCATCCAGTATTATGATCCGTAGTGATGATCACGATTGGCAACTAATCTTATTGACTGCCCAGAGAGAGAGAGAGAGAGAGAGAGAGAGAGAGAGAGAATCCTCCAGTATATGCCACATTCAACACACAGAGATCCATTTACTGCATACTTCGGGAACAGATCTCTGTCTCAAATAGCCGCCATATCCAAAATATAGTTTGTAATGAGACCCATCTCCGTTTTTTTCACACCTGGAATTCACACAAATTCTAAGTAAACGTTGTCCTTATTAATAAATGAAAGCAGAATTCGCGAAGTATACGTGATGAATTCGACTAAAATCGCCGAATTAGGACTTCAAATGTCGGTCACCTAGCTTAGTGTGTGTTCCCAAACGTCGCTTACTGTAGACAGGTTAGTATGTGTATACTGGACCCATCTACGATATCCGTGTCGCAACAGTATATGCATGACCCGTGAACCAGCAGGTTATACGACCCCTGTGTCCTAGCAGTATATACGAACCCTGCAACCCAACACGCGCCCTGGGGACCCAACAGTATAGAGGAGTTGTGATTTTATTTCATAGCCCAATCCGTGTGTTTTACTAGGGTAACGATGATAAAGGTGAAATTGAAATCAGTTTTGTTATCAAACAGTGTAAGAGTATTTGTCATGTTTCGAGAACGTGCGACAATCAACGTATTTGGGTTGTTAAAATGTACGAGATCACGATAACGTTTACAAGAAATTAAATGAAATGGGGTTTAACGTCCTACTGTTCTGCTCCGACTGCGCTAATGAATAACATGCGGGAAACTTTGCCCGGGTAGCGACGCAACTACAAAGAGACACGGGATCTCGGGTTTTCGTCCCATCCGAACGACTAGACAGCTGTCATGTCAGGCCCCGATCCTGCGTCACTGACAAGAGGAAGTCAAGCCAGAAAATCCCGTTGAACTTTCTCAGTCAGCAGCGGGATCGAACCCGCGACTTCCAGGATAGCGAGCCAGCGTCTTACTTACTTAGCCCCTACCTCTGAAAAGTATAACTTTTACATACGTTTCAAGCACGTCACTCGATTTAATGACGCGCACGCGTTGACCATTTGGCCACACAACCCTCCTGTTGGACAAAAAAAACAAAAAAACACAAAAAAGACCTTCAAATAGATAATTAAATTAGATATATGTTTGCTTTTTTTAGAACTGATTTAGAATCATCTAAAGGTCAATCTAAAACATAAAATTTTGTCTATTTTCAAGAACGATAACTAGGCAATAATTACATTTTCTGTTTTTTTTTTCTTTTTTTCGTATTTTCATGTGAGGTGACAATGAATGTGAAATCGGAGTAGAAATGTTTTTTGACAAGTATGAAATATATCAATATATCCTAACAGTCATCAACATCATTTATACAACACAACGACCTCTCTGTCTCCGTTCCTATTATCAACCGTTTCTATTTATTTATTTAAATTAAATTTCTTTTTTTTATTTTTAATTGTATGTAAATATGTTGTGTACCTCGTGAGTCCATCGTTCGTGAATATATGGTAAAGAAATCGACACTCAATGCGTCAAGACGTTCAGACGGTTATTTAGGGTCAATGGACCGACTGCTCGTATAATGGCTGTTATGGGGATGTGAAATATAGTTTTTACGTACTTCATACTCAGTGGTATACATGTATATCTGTCAATCACTCAAAAAAAACAAAATTAGTCTATCTCTATCTCTCTCTCTCTCTCTCTCTCTCTCTCGGGTTCGCTTCCGGTGATCCTCTGATTTACCGACATGGTTTCCCCTTGTCAGTGGTGGAGCGTGGGGGCTGACACGGACGTTCTAATAGTACGAAAACTTGTGGGTGAGAGAGAGAGAGAGAGAGAGAGAGAGAGAGAAATGGGGTTTAACGTCCACTCGACACAAACTAGATCATTTCGGGACTAACATACGTAAGAGGAGAACCCTTGACAGATAGAATTCCAAATAAGAGTAGTCCGTAGTGCCATCCAATCGGTATAGAAGGGTTGGACTTTAAACCCCATTTTATTCCATCTAACTATTAAAAATAATTTGACCTATTACTAATCTAGGCAACACATCAGGTCAACTCAGTGTATCGCCTTTAAACTAAATTATATTACAACAATGCTGTCTGTCTCTTGGATAAAACACGGACTTTAAAAACTCTTAGACTGCATTCTTAAAAAAAACACACCTTAATTTAATTTTTGGGATGTTTTTATCGATGAGACACTTTGTTTAGGGCCACTACAGTTCGGGTGAGGTGGTACGTCTATATCACTGGATTCTAGACTAGGATATCCTTGGTTCAAACCCCTGCGTGGACCCAGAAGAATATTTTTTACACTCGTTTCACATTTATCTTCGGCAGCGTAACGACGCTACTATGAAAGGTGTTGTAGATTTGGGATAAACACATCTGGTTGTATGTAAGTACAAAAACACCTGGTACCACTTGTCAAGTTTAACGTCCTACTGTTCTACCCAACCAGGGATAATGAAGACGCGTGTACGCTATGCTGTGTACTATGGGGTCAATTGCGCCTCGTGAACACCGGATCCTAGTTTTTTTTATCCCATCTGAACGAATGGGCCGTCAGTTATTCACCACTGACATGGGAACACCACGTATAAATAGTATTATTATACTATGTGGGTTATTTTGTCTCCTAGCCTGAAGGTCAGGTGTTCGATCCATGCATTGACATGGAAAGTTCATCTAGGTTTCCCGGTGTGCCCCCCCCCCCCCTTGTCAGTGACGCAGGTTAAGGTCAACTATCTAGCCGTTCGGAGGGGACGAAAACCGATATCCCGTGTACACATTGGCTTGCACGTAAAAGATCCCTTGGCTTTCGGATTTCGATATAAGAGTAGGCCGTAGCGCCTCTGTCCGGGCAAAATGGCCCTCATACCAAACGGTTTGGCATAGGCCTGTCTTCCATTAGCCTAATCGGGACAGAACAGTAGGACGTTAAACCCCATTTCATTTCCTTTCTTACCTTCTACAGCTCGGGTATCATTATCGACATTCAAACACCACAGCGTCCTAATCCAAGTAGCAGATCGTTCTAAAGGGAGACTTCAGAGGGGAGCTATCCATGGAAAAAGTAACACCAGCATTCAGGGAGAAGTTATCCCTTGGCAGAAGTAACACCAGCCTTCAGAGAGAAGTTATCCCTTGGCAGAAGTAACACCAGCCTTCAGAGAGAAGTTATTTCTTGGAAGAAGTAACACCTGCCTTCAGAGAGAAGTCATCCCTTGGAAGAAGTAACACCTGCCTTCAGAGAGAAGTCATCCCTTGGAAGAAGTAACACCTGCCTTCAGAGAGAAATCATCCCTTGGGGGAAGTAACACGTTATCCCTTGGAAGAAGTGACGTTCTCGAATAGAAAGATCCGGAATTTGCGAAATTTAGTTACTTAAAACACCGGCGTAGCGACACATGAAACAAAAACCGCCATTTTTACAAGTTATTTAAACCGTTTTTACTGGTTTCTGCAATCTTTAAATAAAGACAGATTTCTGCACGATGTATACACATCCTTGCTCCAAAAACTCCCAACTTGTCAACGTCGCTTTCTCCATATTATAAACATACCAGTTAGTCGTGGTTTGTTGGCTATTAAAAGAAATATTTTTAAAACTAAGACCCCAGAATATATTTACAAGGAATTTCTAGTTGTTTTACTAACAAGGTGACTGAACCGTTAGTTAAAACACTAGGTCACGTTCAGTAGACAGTCAAATATTCTTCACTCGCCTAGTCATATTCAGCGACTAACTGTAGATTTCTGAAGAGGGGGAGAACAGATTGTCTATCAAGAGGTGAGCCTAGGCTCGCTTGCAAGAGCTTCATGGCCCATTTGAATGCGTGCCTAAACAAATTGAAGCATGGTATGTAAAAGGTTTTTGCAATCCGATTTATTAAACACGACCTGCGAAACCTTAAAGCGTCAGCCATGTTGTCCAGTAGTCAAAATACAAATTTTAAAAAAGGACGAACGCACGATTTTGTGTTTGTTCGGCTTTAGGCGTCATCCTAGAAATAGCAGAGGCTAAACAGACGACGCGTGCAAGACGATTTCTACCGCCATTAACACTTCTCAAGTCGTAAATATTCAAACATAGTCACCCCAGTCACACAAATACCACAAATATTCCAATGACGCGAAAAGATCTAGTGTTGTCTGTTGCTAGGATGTCAGCCATTTTCACATCGTCATGACAACTGTCGCTTGGTGTATGACAGGAGTTGGGTTTATCGTCTTCTGAGCGCAAAACTTCGGTCATTTTGGGACTAGCACATCATTTTTGTTGATGCTTCGGAGACACGTGGAGACTCAGTAAGTAAGCCGCTGGCGCATTAACCAGCAGCTCTTCGGTTCCTACTTGTTGTTGGCCCAGACAGTTCATTGAGATTTTCCGGCGTGGTTTCCCCCCTGGTCAGCAATTCGGACGGGACTAAAACGTGAGGTCCCTTTCACACATTGGTGTGCACGTAAAGACCCCTTGACAGTTGTATGGCGTATATTCGTCTTCATCAGCCCTGTCGGAGCAGACCAGTCGGACGTTGAAGCCCATTTCTTTTGAATTATTCTAGATATTAAAAGATTGTAAATACTAATAGGATTAACTTTTTCTTTTGTTTCTATATTTATATGACAGTAATAATATACCACAGGTCATATTACAACCAACCTTTAAATAACTTAGATAATTTCATTCAAATTAGAACACGGCTAAGATGCTCTACAAAAGCATTCTGGCACATGATTCGTGTACCAATTTTAAAATTTTTCATTTTGTCTTAAATATTGGATATCAAGTTGATATCAGAAGCGCAGTATAATACTAATTGAGTGTGTAGCCCTGGTCCCAAGTTCACAAAACATTCTCAGACTTAAGTTAAGAATTTACTCAACTTTCAATCACTGTTTATGAAGAATATCTATGATCCAGAAACACAAAACTTTGCACATAGTTTCTTATTTATGTATTTGATACATTAAAACAACCAAAGTTGTATAAAGGGCTATATTTTAGTTAAAGTATGGCAAACAACAACGTTTAAAAGTCTGAGAATGTTGTGTGAACTTTGGGCATGTTGTTATAAGCCTAGTAGAATGCATCTTCAATAGAAGGCTTGATCTCGCCTTAAATACATACATACATGTAAAACTCGCGGACCTAGCTTAAGGAACATGAGTAGAATGCGAGTTGTGTGTATAGCCCCGAAGCTGTTACTATACGCCCGGAATACTACGAGTTGTTACCGTAAGCCTAGTAGAATGCGAGTTGTGTATATAGCCCTTATTTTGTCCTCATTAGCAAGTATGATACAAAGGTCTATATGGGTCTATTACTAAGATAAGTTTTTATTGCGAGTAATTAAGTATATTAAGTGTTGTATATATAATACACGGTATCATATTGTTTAACAAGTGGATAATTCTGTGCCTGGTACCAACCTAAACTTCAGATCATGTTCTAAACTATAAAATAAAATATCATACCACTCGACTCTACCTTATTGTCCGCCGAGACTCTAGTATATCACGTGACCGACGTTTGATGTACGTCACTTTAGGCGCTAAAACTAAATTTGAGGAAGGCACGGTGTTTGGCGGGAACGTTTTTCGGGGTGTTCCAACTTAGTTTCTCTTTGTCGGTGGCGCAGAACTTAGTACCCGGTATGGAACAGTCTCTAGGCATTCGGATTAGACGATAAACGGTGGTTAATCATCACAGCCCGCCTCTACTATATTATCGCATAATATAATAAGAGTTAGTTAAATCGAGCGCAGTTTCAATAGTTCTTTAGCGCACATGAAATCGCGTAAAAATAACAATCTTGTGATATGTCCGAATTCCGAATACGATCGCAACATGCAAATACGATATCAATTCTACATTGTACTTGAAAGTAGAGTCTGTTACAGGGACCATTATGAGAGATTAGATAACGAGTTGACAGTTCTCGTTATAATAGTTTTAAAAAACAGATAACGTAAATAAAACATGCTGAACATTTCATTCAAATTCCTCTACGCTGAAGGTTCCGAGATATTTGCTTTTGAATTTTAGGATAGCCTCGATCAATAATAAAGTTGGTACGATAAAAAACAAAGTCTTGATTATTCATTTTACATTTAATTACTTTTCAAAAAATGTATTCCAATCCAGCATTTGTCACAGGCCAGCGATGGCGTCGACGGTCTTAATTAGTTAATTGATATCTAATTAATAATTTAGGTAACATTTCAGGCCTAAAGAAAGACCTGCCTTAGCCAGATTTACCTCTTGCATAATGTATGTTTAATCGCCAGAAAGATTATATTTAACGTTATTAGAAAGACAAATTATTATCGATATAAACCCAAAAAATATAATCTATATATGTATATATTGGATAGTTATCTAAATACACTAGGGACCGGGTATCATTCAGATTTGATGAGAAAATTAAAGAAACTGAGCTTATCTATAATCTAATACACATATTCAGTTAAAGTTAATAGATTACTGTCCAGAAAGTGTTAAATACCATCAAGATTCATTAAATAATGCCCAGTTTGTGCTACCATTTTGTTTAAGAAGCATCGTTTAGTTTGGACATCAGTCATCTAGTTTATGACCATTTAGTTTAGTTTTGATATTGGTCATCCAGTTTATGACCATTTAGTTTCATAAACTAGACAACCAATGTCAAACTAAACTATAGCACAAACTGGGCGTTATTTGATGAATCTTGATGGTATTTTACACTTCCTGCATGGCAATCTATTAACTGAATATGCGTATTAGATTATAAATGGTAAGCTCAGTTTCTTTCCTTTTCTCATCAAATCTGAATGATACTCGGTCCCTAGTGATAGTAGACGGTGATATTTTTTAAAGCCTGTTTAGACTCGTTATTCAATGGATAGACAAACATAGCACGTAACACGGGCATTTATATTTAAGAAAGAGAGAAAGAGAGGGAGAGGGGGAGAGAGAGAGAGCGGTGATTATTGGTGGATGTATCGCCATGGCGGAAAATTGTAGACAGTTCCCGTAGCAAACCCACGAGGTTAGGCTGGTTATCATGCTCCTTATACAAGTCTGAGTTATAAACCACGTGACTAACTGGTAGAGCGGTTATACTATAGCAGGCCTACATATACTAAACCTTGGGGGTCGCGGTGGCTAAGTGGATAAGGCGCTGGTTCGCTAGCCTGGTGGTCGGGTGTTCGATCCCTGCATTGGCCGAGAAAGTTCATCTCGATTTTCCGGCGTGATTTCTCTTGTCAGTGATGCAGAAGGAGGGCCTGACAAGGACAGCTGCCTAGTTGTTTGGATGGGACGAAAAACCGAGATCCAGTGTACAAATTGGAGTGCACGCAAACGATCCCTTGGCAGTTGGAATTCGATATAAGAGTAGGCCGTAGCGCCGCTGCCAGGGCAAAATTTCCCTCATAGCACACCGTATGGTGTATGCCCGTATTCCATTAGCCCAGGTTAGGTGCAAAAGAGTAGGACGTTAAACCCCATTTCATTTCATTTTATACTAAACCAATCAAACCCACCCACCTCTACTCCGACTGCCACGGAAGCATTAGCCACATGGGTAATTAGGCTACTACGGCGAATGTGACCGAAATATTTCCATGAAAATATTCATTAGTAGCCTAAGTCCATGAGAATGCAAAACAAACCAATTGTATTCGACGCCATTATGAATCAGATAGATGTCAAACCGGAAATATTTGTATTATCCAATTTCCCTACTACTACCATCAATGAATACGCAGTTCAAGTGATGTCATTAATAGGTCAGCATTACGTCATAAAGCACCATGTTACGTGTTTGAGAAGTTCATAATTGTAGTACTACGGAAGAGTGTTTATCGGCGATAGTGCAGTTATACCATAACCCGGAAGTCGTTAGTCCATTTCAAATGTTGATGAGTTTGTTTCTCTAACAGTAAGTGCTGAAGGAGAGAGAGAGAGAGAAATGGGGTTTAACGTCCACTCAACACAACCAGGTCATTTCGGGACTAACATATGGTTTCAATTTTATTTCAATAATTCGCTTGCGCGTAGGGGTCTTTAGCCGTAGGAGGAAACCGGAGTGCCCGGAGGAAACCCACGAGGTTGAGAAGGCGCCCCTATCTCCATGCCACATACGCTCACACCAGGGCTCGAAACCACAGCCGCAAGCCAGAGGTGACCGGCCAGCTAGAGGTCGGAGCGCGGCACTCTAGACCACTAGGCCATCCCAACCCCCCAAGTGCTGAAGGACCGCACTACACGCAAAACAAAAATCTACAAGATTAACCTGTGGACAAGACAGAAAATCAGATATTGCTAAAAAGATAAACAAATATCAAATCAGGTGAATGGATCCGGATGCCAGCCGTAAGCGCCCACTGCGCTGTACAGTCCTGGGCCTGTTATGGTACAGGCTACACTAATAATGATTTACAAAAAAAAAAGATTTAACAGAAATGATGCGACCAACTTTGACTGTGGTCGTCTCTTCAATGGCGACAGTCTGTCAGTTGACGTCAGGTGTTAGAACGTCAAAAAATTTCAATCCGGGTAGAATCGCGGAAAACGCTAAAAAAATTAAGTGTAGTGAGACATTGGGCTTCTAATATCCAATATTTAAGATAAAATGAAGATTTTAAAATTGGTACACGATCATGTACCAGAATGCTTTCGAGCGCCATTTGTAAAGAAGTGACTCGATGAACGAGGCTAAACATATGCCACATGCGAATACTATCGGTGAATATTGGAATAACCTGACGACAAAGACTACCATTCAATTTGGACTTTTTGCGCATTTCGCAGAACATTACTTATTATAAATTACAGAACAATTGAATGTAAATCAGTATATACACATTGATAATACATTATTCTTCGCGTTGCGACCAATATTTGCCCATTTCAGGGGCGGATCTAGGAATTTTGAAAAGGGGGGCGCCGCAAAATGAGGGCACTTACTGCGGAGACGGGGCACGCCGCTGCGAGGAGGGGTTGACTGAGGTGGGGGGGGGGGTTCGCCCAAGACAATCATCCGTCATTTCCTCGCATCTGTAAACATTCCAAGAGCTATCTGGCTGATATTTTCGTCTAAGTAAACGTTCGGAGAGGACATATTTGGTTCTGAAAAAAGGCACTTTCAGTAAAAAAGGGCACTGTCGAAAATTAGATCAACTTCTGTATTTCTAGGTACCAAAGAATAGTGATTTAGTTCTTTTAATCCGTGGGCTGTCCACGTGACATAACGTCATAATAAAACTAGAACTAATATTACTCTGCGAGCTCTCCGTGTGACCTAACGTCATCAGAACACGTATAGGCTGTTTCCAATAAGTGCACAATTAATTTAAACCGTATGATCATTATTACTAATTAATTTCAGATTAAAGTATTAATTTGCGTCTATATTTGACACGGGCCACTTGAGCTATTGACATGGTTTTCTAAAAACTAGTTTTTAATTCTGCGCAATTCATGATCAACATTATCGTCACCACAATTGAAATGAAACGGGATTTAGCGTCCTGCTGTCATGTTCCAATCTGGGCTAATGAGGGCAATTTTGCCCCAGCAGCGGCATTACGACCTACTCTTTTACATCTAATTCGACCTCTCAATGGGTCTTTTACGTGAACGCTAATGTTTACACGGAACCTCGGTTTTTGATCCCGTCCGAATTACGACGAAAAATCTGGATGAACTTTCTCGGTCAATGCAGGGATCGAAGACCCGTGCTCCAGGCTAGCCAGCCAGCGTATTACCTCCCGTGACCCCCTAATATTATTTAAACAAAAAGCCGTGTAACTGACGATGTTTGCCAGTGACTTTAGGTTTTATTTAAAGTTGACAAGCAAGTCAATTTATTTAATTTATCATCAATTAACCTGGCAGCCAACATCATACGATCACCCTGAACTAACTTAAATATGACATTTAAACATCTTCTAGCTATCGACATCATACAACAGTCTTATAGCCATTCACGTGGGTCGACATGTTAAATGATGTTTAACGTTCTACTCTTCCACACTTTCGCGCTAATAAAGACAGTCATACAGAGAGAGCGAGAGAGAGTGAGAGAGAGAGAGACAGAGAGAGAGAGGAGAGGAGAGAGAGAGAGAGCTTAATAAGCTTTGCCTGTTGTTCAATCCTTTTCAAATGAATAAAATATTGTTTAAACTAAGAGAGAGAAATTGGGTTTAACGTCCACTCGACGACACAAACTAGGTCATTTCGGGACTAACATATGGTTTAATTTTATTTCAATAATTCACTTGCGCGTAGGGGTCTTTAGCAGTCGGATGAATTCAGGGTACCTGGAGAAAACCCACGAGGTTGGACAGGCGACCTTACTCCATGCCACGTACAACCGTTGACTCAATGGCAGGCCGTATGAAACAGCGCGCGCTAACCATTCGGCCACCCAACCCCTACGTCATACAGTGTGTTATGAAGAAAACGGATTCGGGTTCAACGTCCTACGGATGGTCTAATAAAGACGGGAATACATTATAGAAGTGGCCAGGAGTAGGGTCACCTGTTCAACCTCGTTGGTTTTCTCCGGGTTCTCCGGTTTCCTCCCAATGTTAAAGACCCCTACGCGCAAGCGAATTATTGAAATAAAATTAAACAATATGTTAGTCCCGAAATGACCTAGTTTGTTTCGAGTGGACATTAAACCCCATTTCTCACTCTCTGTCTCTCACATTATAGAATACACTGTGCTAGGAGGATAATGATATCAAATGGTGAAATGGGGTTTAACGTCCTACTCTTTTGCACCTAATCTGGGCTAATGAAGACGGGCATACGCCACACAGTGTGCTATGAGGGAAATTGTACCCAGGCAGCGGTGCTATGGCCTACTCTTATATCGACTTCCAACTGCCAAGGGATCTTTTACGTACACTCCAATGTGTACACGGGACCTCGGTTTTTCGTCTGGCCCTCCTCTTGCATCACTGACAAGAAAAATCACTCCGGAAAATCGAGATGAACTTTCTTGGCCAATGCAGGGAACACCCGACATCCAGGCTAGCGAACCAGTGCCTTACCCACTTAGCAACCGTGATCCTCCTTGGCAAATGAAGACATGATTACGTCATACAGTGTGCTACGGGGGAAATGATAAGAAATGGGATTTAACGTCCTACTGTTCTGCTCCGACTGACTACACGTTGCTCTTCACCAGACCCTATGTCCTACAGCAATGACAAGGATTAATATTGAAAGTCAGTGAGTGAATATCGAGGCCTGGGTCTATATAAATCAGTGGAGTTTGTCGAGTGAAGGTTATTTAATCTCTGGGTAATATCTGATTAGATATATAATAACTGTATCACACAGATAGACAACATGGCCTCGTTTCATCCTTTCATGTCCATAATACTCAACTATCATCACGACCACCGAAAGAGAGAGAGAGAGAAAGAGAGAGAGAGAGAGAGAGAAAAAAGGGGTTTAACGTCTAATCGACACAAACTAAGTCATTTCTGGACTAACATATGATTTAATTTTATTTTAATAATTCGCTTGCGCTTAGGGGGTCTTTAGCAGTGGGAGGAAACCGTGGGACCCGGAGAAACCCCACGAGGGTGGAAGAGAGAAAGAGAGAGGGAGAGAGAGGGAGGTATACTAGTGTGTGTCGAGTGGACGTTACTCTCCCCTCTCTCTCTCTCTCTCTCTCTCTCTCTCTCTCTATCTGGTACCCCCACCCCACCTTCACGAGTTACACGTCTTACTTATACGAATGAAACAAAAACCAAATTGTAATCGCTGTCCGGTATCAAACTGTTTATAATCTCGACCTATAACCCACACCAGATATTATCAAATGATATGTTATCACGAGAAAACCTTTGATTGTTTTTGTGTAGGCCGATATTAAATACCTTAGAGATAAACTACACGATGAAAGGCAGTTTCAGACCTATCATTTAATTAAATAATTATAGTTAAATATATATCTTTTTATTTTTCACAGGAAGCGCGGCTATTCAGCGAACTGATGTGAAAATCGGCACTTTCGAAGTGACGTCATATGTTTGCATGACGTCAGTTTAATATATCGTGGATCAGTGATTTTATCCCAATGGCTGAATTTACGCCATTATTGTAGGCCAAAATGGAACTTTCGTGGATTCTGATTGTAATGAATATAACGGTCCTCTAAATTTCAAAGGCGACCCAACATTATACCCCCACCTGTATTTAGAGTTAATTTGTTAATCTTGTTGCAATAACGACACTTGATTCAATGCTTTAATATTTAAATTCGTGTACTTTCTGATTTCCTACGAGACTAATCAGGGGTGGATCCAGAGGGGAGCCCCCCCCCCCCTGCTCAGCTACATGAAAAAAAATAATGCCTTGCATCAATGAAATTACATCACAAAGTGATCCTACATTAGTATAAAAATGATTTCTCTGTTTAAAAAGCTCAATTTGTATGTATGCCTATATAATTTAGAGACGATGATGGCAGATTTCCGTGCCAGAAACCTGGCAAACCCCCTCCTGCAAAAATTCCTGGATCCGCCCCTGCTAATTAATACTCCATGAGAGTACCCACCCCCTCCACCTTCCACCCTCCTCCACAATTTGTCCTTAAACATTTACTAAAAGAATTTTATTTTCGTACCGATGAGTGATTATTGAATTGAAACAAAGATATCTCGGCCTCTAAGTTATTTATTTTTACAGATTAAATGATAACACACGAGGTGCGATCATTAACTTGTACTTAGTTTACATCAGTTATCAAACAAACAATCGTTTCAATTATATCATGTAACCTTCTACATCATGTATATAACCTTCTATATCATGTAACCTTCTACAGACTGGCGATGTCCACATTTATACTTTTGTTTGATTACTTCCACTGATTTTACACCTTGGTCCTTTCTTTCTTCTCCCTAAATATTGTATGGAACAACTGGACATGTCACTCACTACTGAGTGTTTTTTGAAAGGCATAAAAGGGAAAACTGATGATGTCCAAACCATGGTCAGTCAAATGAAAATGCACATTAGGAATGCTATGAGAGTGTGGACCAGCATAATTAATATTCTCACATGCATGTTTCTTCATAGAAACGTGCAATATTTTTATAAAAAAAAATCAAACTCTTCCAAACTGAAGAAATGAGTGCTCAAACTGGTAATTTCTATATACTCAAAAGTCAGAAAACTTGACGTCACCAGTTTTTCCCCGGGAGTCTTCACTTGTAGATGTACATAGCTATCTGTGTGTGCGTGTGGGGGCGGGGGGGGGGGCGGGGTAACGTATGTTAAGCTAGACCCAAAATGACCTAGTTGAGTTGAAGTTGAATCCTCTCTCTCTCTCTCTCACTCTCTCTCTCTCTCTGTATATAGATAGAGCATCTTATTTGAATGAAATTATCTAAGTTATTTAAAGGTTGGTTGCTATATAAGCTGTGGTAATTATTACTGTCATATAAATATAGAAACAATATTAAAAGTTAATCCAATTATATTTACAATCTGTTAATATCTACCGTTCTGTTGCTCAAACAGGGCTGATGAAGACGGGCATACAGTGAGATATGGGGAACATTTAGCCCGGACAGCGGCGCGACGGCCTTACTCTGATATATAAACTTAACTCTCAAAGGTTCTTCTATGTACACCGGATCTCTTTTTTTGTACCATCCGACCGACTAGACAAAGACCTTGCTGGGGCCTTCATGTTACATGATGAAGCGAACACCACGAGCGAACCCGAGACCCCCCCCACCACCACCCTGAATAACGGGTCAGTGGTGTAATCACTAAGCCTCCGCGGTGCCATCTTATTATTAAAGCCAGTTTGTGCCATCTTTAATTTCTCCACTAAAATGATTGTTCAAAATTTAAATAAAAGCGATTACCCCTTACTGATGGACGGTTCTGGGCTGTTTAAATCGTTGGATTCTAATTATGACAGTTGATGTAGTTTAGGTGTTACTTAAACCTAAAACTACACATCGGTCGAATTTAATTGTATTATAGGGTCCATGAATTTACCTTTTACCCCTTTTAGTATTTCCCATAATATGTAAATGCCTGAACCTCCTCAATCGATCAACAATTAGCCATCCCCACACCCGTCTGTTTAAATCGTCGGCAGTGGTGTCTAGGTATCTCAAAATTAAGCCTAACAACAGATTTGGTCAACGTTCACGAGATTTAAACAGAGAGAGTGACAGACAGAAAGAGAGATGGAGAGAGAGAGAGAGAGAGAGAGAGAGAGATGGGTTTAATGTCCACTCGACACAAACTAGGTCATTTCAGGACTAACATATTGTTTTGATTTTATTTCAATAATTCGCTTGCGCGAAGGGATCTTTCTTAAGCAGTGGGAGGAAACCGGAGAAGGCGCCCCTATCTCCATGCCACATACGCTCACACCAGGGCTCGAAACCACAGCCGCAAGCCAGAGGTGAGCGGCCAGCTAGAGGTCGAAGCGTGGAACTCTAGACCACTAGGCCATCCCCCCCTCCCCCGAGATCGCGTCAACAATCACCTGCCCTAGCATCTCACTACCATGACGAAATTTTAACTTTACCATATTTATTCAAATTCCTTCATGTGGGTAAAGATACTAAACGTACCGGAACCATTTTGGACAGTTACCAATTTCTTACTTAATCAACCGCCGCGGCTCCCAACAATAAAATTAACAAGTTATAAATGTTCGTGTATTTATATAAAATTGTATATTTTACATATATTATCTTTATATACAAGTCATCGTATACATATATATATTACCATATCTACATATATTCATTATTTACATTCTCACACAAACAATAACAAAACCTTTATCTATATACGTGTACCACTTATGTGCACTACGTCATGAATAATGTATTTACTATAATGAAGGAGATGTGTTACTACATCCATTTATTTACTGAATATATTCCTATCGGTATTTGTTTCGTGAATAAAAAAATGAAATGAATTGAAGTTTAACGTTCTAGTATTCTGTACCGACCGGGACATCGAAAACGAACATAGACTACGTTATGCAGTGTGCTGTGATAGGCAAGGGGTCTTTTACGTGCACGGCACCACGGTTGTGGTCCTATACGGAAGACTAGATGCTATTATTGAAGATGGCTGTAGCCCGCACTTTAAAATGCGCGGGACTGTGATTCAAGGGACGTAACTCTATTTAAATACACTTCGACGCGCACAATATGGAATAATAACATCATATCATACATAAATAAACTATAATGTAATGAGCTAATTGATAAATGCTGAAAAACAATAAACAGGTACAATTCATTCCCCCTTTTCATTTTTCTCAAGGAGAAATATATCAGAAATTGCAGGCTGCAATTTATAACCGGAAATCATTTCAACTGTAATTCTCTCGGCAATAACTCACCACAAAATGTCCCGTTTCGTTCACAGATTTAGTTTTAGAAATATATATCTAGAACTTATTGATTAGAAGATTCGACGATGAATTTTCCGGAAGTGGGCGTGGGGTGGGAAGCGGAGGAGGAGAGGGGGGCACAGCCTTGATATTGTTGTATGGTCTGTTGGGATTTTGACTTTTAAAACTTGATCATGATCACCTGAACAATCTATAGTGTGTATATTATGCTACGCGGGAAGGGTTTATGAGTACTGACAAGTCGCCAATGGATGACAGGTATTAAACGTTTATGAGTCGAGACAAGTCGCCCGTAGATAATAAGTTAACATTGCGCTGTTGATTAAAATAGAGATTTGGATTTAGACAGATCAAGCTCAAAATGGCGTCTTTTTCTGACACTTCTCTTTCCCATGTAGGGAGTAGTCCGAAATATTCCAGGAATAGGTCTAAATATTCCAGGAATAGGTCTAAATATTCCAGAAATAGGACTAATTATTCCAGGAGTGAGTTGAACTATTCCAGGTTTCGACCTAAACCTCCCAGATGATGATTACATCAAACCATTAAACGCCGTCTCAACCTCTGTCTTCGAGTATCAGATACGCTGAAAGAGAAAATAAAAACACGAGCCACAGTTTTAGTTTAAAGTTAAACAAAAGGCAACTTACAAGCTAAACAAAATAGAACTGGTAAAAAAAAGCTTAAGTTAAGCCAAGCAAGCAAAAAGCTGTATATAAATATTAAAAATGCGACATTTAAATAAAAGAGTCGTTAATTCATACAAATGCATCCGAGTACTTTACCTGCAAGATGTGAAAATAAAACAATTTGAAAACATAATTTACATTTTCACCTAGCTCCAAAATTTTATAATTAAGGTCAAATTATAGAATAATTATATTTACTCTATTGTGGCCATAAAAGAAGATTTATTTAAAAAATTTTCAAGCGTTCTTTAAATCTACCATTGTCTTCCTCAACTTGGTAATAATATTACGAACTATTAATAAATTAAAAACCACACTTTAAATAACATACATTTACCTTTTGTTTGCATAAATTTAAATCTGGCGTAAACCTATCACAGTAGCAAGTGGCCGTCCATTCATTCACAAAACACATATCATATCACATGCATGACGTCATCAATCGTCACATTCCATCATCCAATAACATCACTTACTTATAATGACGTTCAAATCCCATCGTCACATGCAAATGACGTCGTCAATGATAATGACGTCGTCAATGATAATGACGTCGTCACAAGATAATGACGTCGTCACATGCTAATGATATAATAACACATAATCAACTTATCACAGAAAATAGCATCGTTCATTTAGAATACATCACATACTAATGACGTCATGGTCATCACATGCAAATTGCGATATTGTTTCTCTAAGCTGTATGTGAAGCTAAACATCAACTTGAGAGACCTAGCAAAAGCCATCATTTAGAATTCATGCAATAATTTGATAAAGGTCAAATTGACTGTAAACACTCCTGTTCTACGTGTTCGGTTCCGTACACAACACATTTCTATGGCAACAACGCAACAGGTTCTGTATTCCACAGCAACCAGTATTCTACTATAATTCCTGCCGTATATCTTCTCATCATCGGTTATCTTGGAGTTTATGTCGTCATTTACGACCTTGACCGTGGCTAGTCACAAGTTTTCACAAACCATTTACCTGTGGTATTCACCGTCTGCAAGTTTTGCTAACTACCTATCATATCGTCTGCACAATTGTCCTGCTTACCTTACAACAGTTTGTCTAGTTACCATGACAACGTACCAGGTAACTCAAATTATCCATTTGAGCATCAGTTCAGTGGTCCACTATATTATACAAACTATTCCATGTGTCGCTATAAATAACAATGAATTACCTCCCCTTCCACACCTGCACACATTCACTCGTCTTGTATTTCAAGGTTCTAAGTATTGGAAGATATGACATCCAGTTACCGGTGATAGGATGAAATAATACACACTCTAAACAACATACACGGAGAACTAGTCACGTACTTATATATATACTACACTAACCGAGACTACAACAAGCACGTGATTAGACCGGAAGTCCATCCCCAGCGCCATCTGAATCAACATAATAACACTTGAATATATGCTTTTTTGGGGCGTTTACGGAACTAAATGATTCTGGGCGATTATCTATCAAAATTGTTTTTGGTTCAGTAACTGAGAGAGGCGTCAAAGTTTGAGATGCTGCGCGGGTGAGTCTTCATGGTAGAATAGTTAGTTGTTAACGTACCGGGCAGGGAATATGGTCGTTCATACAGAAACTCGGCATCCAGTTTATAACCATTATGGAAGCTTTTGCTTCCCTTGGAAATGCTGTATTTTATTTTTGCGACCATGTGTATTTTAGGAATAAAGATGACCGTTAACATGAGAGTGGCGCACGAGACGATGGCCACGCAGGCTGTAGGTTCAGAGTAGTCCCGATCTTGTATCAGAAAAACGATCACCCAGACGATCCACACAGGCACACACAACCAACAACACCATAACAACAGCCGTGCTTCGCCCATGTTTTTAGTTTCCTGTCTGACACTGATGGCGTAAATAGCACTAGTGACGATCAGCATCATGACGTATGAATGATGCAGCACGAACTCCGCTTGGTCGAATACACATGCGTACATAACGCCCACGTTGCTTGTACTGGTGATAACTAGCGGCGATCGTAACGTCCACCATTGAACGGCGATGGCTACTTGTACACCGGTGATAAATAAGACGAACATGTACTGATTTAAGTTCGAGACCTCCCCACCCAATCCTAGCAGACGGTAATCTCTCAAAGATGTTAGTTTAACCAGAATTATAGCAAATGAAAAAGCGTAGGCACACCCAGGCATGACGTAGCGAAACCCGCACGTGGCTTCTGATGGTGTAATTACGAACGGCACGACCGAGAAAAATAAAAGCATGACCCCCAATAGAAGCAGAATTCCCAAACCCACATACCGCCGAGCTAGCGTTCGGTTGCATACTTTGTGGACAACATAAACGGTCAAAATAAGAGAAACAAATGCCCCTGTGGCTGCGATTGCGACGAGTACAGTCGCCCATAACCTTCCGTTAAACACCCCCGTCGTTTTCCAATAAATATATTTTGATCTGTTTTCTGTTGGTGCTGCCGTGGTGTTGGTAAAATGAATGGTATTTTCACACTGGCAGTTTTTACCACAATAAGATGACGGGAAATATTTGAAGAACGAGCCTTGTAGAGTTATAACCCCATCTCGCCACACACCCACCTGGCAACACAAAACACAGCATAAACAAACAGAAAATGAAATGAAATTGATTTGGACATTTCCTACTGCGCCTTACCAGTTCTTAAAAGGAACCTTTCGCATCGGTACGAATACAAAACGAAATCGTCATCGATTCGTGTGTACTTGTGACGTCAACCCGTAATGAGTGTTCTTTCAGTGAAAAACGTTACGCGCTGTGGCGCTGGATTCACGTAGGTATACAAACGAAGAAGTTTTGTGTCTCATATATTGAATTTCCTACAATTTGTCGGGGCCTTGTGTATATTGTTGGTTGTGTAGAGTTTCCAGAATGTGCTCAAATGCATTATTCTACTTGATTTGTCGTACAGAGATTGAAAACTTTGCCTGGACTGAGAAGTTCATAGAGTGGAAATTAACTATGTAGCTATTGTTGTGCTTCGGATTGCGAAACCGCGTGTTACAGGATGTTTTTTTACGAAACGATCTTAAGACATTTCTTTCACGAAACGAATTCTTAACAATTCTTTTACGAAACGAAATGAATTTGGAAGTATCATTGTGCTAAACCAATTTTGAAAAATTCTTTTACGGAAGGAATTTTAAACAATTCTTTAACAATTGTTTTGAGAAACGAATTTTTAACTATTCTTTTTTGAAACGAACTTTTAAATAATATTTTACAAATTGAAATAGAATTTGAGTACTAATTAGACTAAAATTACCTCAAACAAAGTTTTAAAATTTTTAAAGAAATAAGTGATTGATATTTTACCTCAAATTGCTGATTTGAACTGAAAGTTTTTATCAGATATTTCTGAACAAGCTGTCCTTCCTCCACAAATTCAATCCTTTCGTCGCCATCTTGAAAATACACATCAGCAACATCAGCGGGAATGGCAGACATTCCAGATTTCACAAAGTTGGAACACACGCCTGGCATCAAGGGACACGACTGTAGGTACTGTGAGTGTATAGCATGTAGTGCGATATCAACAGACCGGATGATTCTAGCTGCTTGGGGCGAAAATGGTCGATCTTTGTAAGGTTGAACAGTAAAATCACAAATAGATTCACCAGAGCCGTCCTCTTCCGATTGACGGCAGCCATATTTGAACGACCAATATGTCCGCCACCAGACGTTGACTTCCGGTAAACTGATATTAAATTTGGACATATAGTTTTCAAATCCTGAGTTGGATTTGCCTTGTTTATCTATGAGTATGGATCCCTGTGGAAGCTGGAGATCCGATAAGTCATCCGAATTCCAATCATCACCAGTTATATCTATAATCCACGGTCTAGCGGTTGATCTCTGGTCACGTGATGTATAGAACAGTTTCACACTCATCCTACTTGTTATCATGACTACCGCTTTAGCACTTGACTCAATATACTGGGAAATCTCGACTATAGATTTCACACTGTTATCCAGACCTAATATCTTGCCAACGCATACACCGCGGTTAGACGCTATCTTTATAAACGTATCGGCGGCGCCTTTGTAAACGTCAGAATCCGAAGTCACCAAATAAATATAGGTCCAGTTTAACTTCAGTAATAAATCCACAATGGCGGCACTTTTAGGAACGTTTCCCGCGTCTCCGCTGATGAGTCCTGCATCTATTGGTGATTTATATGTGGTCACGACTAGTTTGTTCAAGTCTTTAATAGACTCGGCTACTGGGTCCAATGTGTGATTGTCACCATGAACCACGTAGCCGAGATTGGTACGAGGTGAAGGTGGAAGAGACTCGGTTTCATTGAATAGGATTCCACAACTTTCATAATTTCCGACCATCTGAATAGCCTTATATGGATTGGAACAATAATCAAGGATAACGGCCCCTATTTTTACGTTATTTAACAAATAAGGGTATCGGGTCTGGGAACTTTCCACCGCGTACATGAAAGCCTCCACAGACTGGCTAATAAATGCGTCTTCTGACATGTCCCCACATTCAAACGATGACGTGCCTGTGACGTGTACAGGTAGAACACCTGTAATTAGGATATCCCCCGGTAAGTAAAGTAGATCTTTGACTGATGTCTGACCGTTTTTACAGGTATAACATTTTGGACACCAAGCTGTACAGGTACTAGGTGCAATATCTACCATAGTTCCTCGTGTATTGTCGGCCAGAGATAAAGCTAGAGTTACGTCCCCTCCAATTTCGATCTTTCCAATCTGAAATATAATAATTAAGGCTACTCAATATAAGGAATTCTAAAATATGAAATGGGGTCTACTTTTCTTGTCCCATGGGGCTAATAAAGTCGGTCGTATGCTATGACTCATAATCGGGACAATTAGGGTTGCGGGATGACGTATAACCCAAGACATACACAGAGAGAGAAAAGGGGCGTAACGTCCACTCGACACAAACTAGGTCATTTCGGGACTACCATATCCCGACATTTCAATAATTCGCATGCGCGTAGGGGTCTTTGGCAGTGGGCGAAATTGGAGTACACAGAGAAAACCCACGAGGTTGGACATGTGACCCTACTCCTTGCCACGCACACCGCACACCCGCTAATTCGAAACCACGCCAAAACATACAAAAGAATTACCTGAACTGTATCCAGAAGATCACCCACCATCCTGTAATCGTGGATCTCAAACGGCGACTCCATTCCAGATAACAACATCTCAAACGTTGATTCAAGACGAGGCTTTAAATCTCGGTAGTCAGAAAACTCTCCACAGACGCCATTTTGTTTTGTACAAAGTTCCCGATAGACGGCGTTGATGGTTGAAAGAAGCAGGTCAACTCCGACAATAACAGACGATTCCATTTCCTTACTTAAAGTAAGATTGCTCTTTGAATCGAAATCCGGTAGCCATGGAATGACGTCATCGTTCAAAGTATCATCGATGACGGTGATTGGCCAATTCTTGGGCCTAAGCAGCAGAGCGTTTTCAAGGAATTCTGGTCGTTTGATGTCAATTAAAGCCTGGATGTTCCAGGGGAATATGAAGAGTTTTTGTTTAATCGCGGAGTTATTCAAAGATTGAATCGAATCTAATATTTTAGCAGTGTCATCCACCGTTGTAAACAAAAGAGTACCGACGCCATCTTTGTTTAAAAGAGTCGCCTGGGGTAAGTAGTCATCTACCCCAGGTCCTATCTCGATGACGTCAGCTATACATAAATCGCCAATGTCCGTATTGGCAATGAACTCGTTCACCAGCTGTCGCAATGCCGTATTCGTCGAATGAATGATTTTAAAATATGTCCACTTGATTTTATGTAAAACCTTGGTCAGTGCGTCAGAATAATGTTTATAAACGTGACGCTCTAATCCAAGTCCAAGAGATGAAACCGAGGTGGACAGTTTGGGATTAGATTGTACTGTAGTCACGTGATCAATATTCTCATGAAAATGAAAATACGCTGCAGTTCTCACAGGAGGTAGATTTACCCTTGAACCGGAGGCGTCTTGATAATCATATATACAGGACTCAATATCTGTGACTCGAACATCTGGGTTTTTGAAATGTGAGCAAGAATCGAAGACCACGCCTCCGATGGTTATGTTCTGGAGCGATATGGTATCATTATATCTGTTTTTAAAACTGTCAATTGCCGACAGGAAAGCACGTGCTGCTTGTAGCCCAGGTGGATTGGCTGTTGCGCATGTACCAACGGAAGTTGATGTGTATATTGGGAAGGTACCAACTATAAAGATATCAGCTGGTTGGATGACGATCTGTTCATTAGACCTATAGCGAGCCGAACAAACGGAACATGTCAAACAATTCTCCTTACAATTACTCGTATACATGACCTCTGGTAAATGACCTTCAACTTTCACATTACCATAAAGCTGAGACAAATCAGCTGCTATGTCAAAAACCTGAAAGGATAAAAACATGTGTTTATCATTTCTGCTGAAATCAATTCCAAGTTTCATTAAATACAAAGCCAAATGAGCTGAACCCTTTCTTAATCTCGTGGGCCTTCTTCTCGTTCCAGTCATAGATCACGTATTGGGTGGGCCAAAAACCCAACCGTTTCTGTCTTTACGGGTAGAGATTGTTAAAGTCCTGACACGATATAGATTGATTGTTATAGTCCTGACATGATAGATATAGAGATTGTTAATGTCCTGGCATGATAAATATAGAGATTGTTCAAGTCCTGGCACGATAGATATAGAGATTGTTAAAGTCCTGACATGATAGATCTAGAGATTGTTAAAGTCCTGACATAATAGATCTAGAGATTTTTAAAGTCCTGGCACGATAGATCGAGAGATTGTTAAAGTCCTGACACGATAGATCTAGAGATTGTTAAAGTCCTGACATGATAGATCTAGAGATTGTTTAAGTCCTGACATGATAGATATAGGGATTGTTAAAGTCCTGGCATGATAGATATAGAGATTGTTAAAGTCCTGAATTAAAAGATATAGGGATCGGTAAAGTAATGCCAGATATAAATCTTGCCCCCGCCCTTATTTCCAAAAGTGACCGATATGATTTTATAGAGAAATAGAAAACAATATGAATAATTGAAATATTACAAAATGTGATGAACAATGTAATATATGTTATACTTATACACATCATATCCAAAATTAAAACGATTTCATAAAAAAAATTGAAAAATATAGACAATTCAATTTTGACACCAACGATTTTACTACTCACCGATAAGAACAGACTTGTTCGTTTAATTTTATTATAAATATTTCATTTGAAAATGTGGATACGATGTGTAGAAAGTATGTCTATAACATATTGTCGGTCAATTTTTGCAATACTTTGGAGGTTTGTGACCAATAAAACCTCTCTTGTCCGTCCGTCTCGGTATTGTGAATTTTACCAACCTTTTTCACTGGGCCATTTGATAATGATACCAATTCTAAATATGGCTTCCATTCTTCTGACTGTCCACCATTACGATGATATTGTAACAGATCTCTCACAGAAATGGGCAGACAACTCTTTATATCACGTGTACAATTCGTCGTTACCAATGTGACAAGTAATTTAAACATGGTGGACACTGAATCTGACGTAGCATGCAAACTACGCGACGTCATAGATGGTAAAGCACAGCTCTCTGGCGTCATATTAGCGCCAGCAGTAATATTGACGTCACATTCAAAATCGGATAAAAACAATTCCGCCCGATTTGCTGAATTATTCAAACGTGATTGCTGCTGAGCTATGAAATCAGAAAGTTGCTGAATTTCTGTAAAATGTTCCACCAATATGACTAAATCTTTACTGAATAACTTCTGACTTAGATCTACATCTGAGATGCCTCCAACGATTAAAACTTTATTGAAGGAACTTTTCTCCATGTTGGTGAACATGCGCCGCGTCAGTACATCTCCTGTAAATAATATAATTCCTTTCGGCACGGATCTGGGCAACTGTAGGGTTTCCAGGGAATCTGGGTTTAAAATTTGATGCTGGTGTACACAGACTTTGGTAGGCTTTAAAAGCTGGAGGAAGTAGTCTTGTTCTGAGATGGCCCCTGTATTGTTGAGTGTGACGACATCCACATACGTCCAGTTTAAAACGCCTAAAGCATCTACTGCTGCCTGTTCCAATAAAAGTAAAAAAAATGATGTCATTTACCACAAGGGCGTGAACGGACGAAGGGTTCAACGCGTGCGCATTAGATGATAAGATTTGTCATTGAATAAAGTCGCGTGGGTTCGACTTCCCGTCTGTACCGGACAAGGAGTAGGGCTGCCTGTCTAACCTTGTGTGTTTTCTCCAGGTCTTTCGCCCCCCCCCCCCCCAAGCAATAAACCCTAACACGCAAGCGAATTATTGAAAAAATCACTCGGCAAACCTCAGCAGATTCCAGTACCCTACTATTCCAAGTTTATCCCATTTTCTTTAGACAAGGACAAGTTTGCACTGAAAATTCTACACACTCTTCGAACGACGCAATTTTGAGAACTTCTTTCTAAAAGCGGCAAGTTTTCCTAATAAGTAAACCGGAATTATATAGGCGTAGGTACATATCACTTACTGTAATACAGCCGCGGAATTACCGATTACCGCGCTTAATAAATCTCAGCTTTTTCTACTTTCTTTGGAAAATTAAAGTCGTGCATGTTAGAAATTATATAATGACTTGATGGCTTAAAAACCTTGGAGAACCAATTTGGATATATCACCATTTTAAAATTTAATTATTACGCCATTTTGATGTTAAAAATAGCACAAAACTTACCTCGACCCTCCTTTCCAAGGCTAATGATACCGTCATTCGATTGTCAAAAACGTCATCAATGTTTGTCATGACGTCAGATGTAAACTTTACGTGAGGTACATACAGATGACGTAACATCTCAGAAATGACGTTAGTTGGCTCTTTTCCAGTATAACTAATCACACCTACAATAGAAAAACAAACATGGCTATTTACAGATTGGTTTGATAGAGAACTCATCCTCGTCTAGCAAGAGAGTTTATTGACAATAATGGCTAACGAGAATGACGCTCTGTACATTTAGTATAAAGTTTACAATTGGAAACATAATGGGGGATTGGTATAACAAGTTTCCCTCTTGCTGAAAGAGAGGGGGGGATGAAACGTTACCCGAATGAATGGGTAATTGACATGAAACGGCACCTATGGCTGAAAACAGGGGGAAGAGGGATAAGAAAAGTTTGGCTTTTGCTGAAAGACGGAAGGGGGGTATATGTCTATGGTTGATAGAGACGCAAGTTTATATAAAATGAATGGCGGAAATATATGAAACGATGCCAGGCGGGAGGAGGGGTAGACATGTTTCCTTATTGTTGAATGGTGGGGAGGGGTATGAAAAGTTCCCCTATTGAACTGAAAGACAAAGATATACAAATTACGACTTGTTTATAAGATCGCCGAGTTATATATTTTATATGATGTAAATATCTATTGACTATATAGTATTAAACAAGAAATGTCTGCATCCTACCTCCTAGTCTGTTGTTATTGTTGTTGATATATTCACTCAGTATTTCTATCGCTATTTTATCAGAACCACATAAATCATAAACTCTTAAACCTGAAACACAATTAAAAACTCTAAAATCTGAAACACATTAGCCCAGTCGAATCAGAACAGTAGGACGTTAAACCCCATTTCATTTGAATTCTTAAACTAACTGTGACATTAAACCCGTTTAAGGGAGAGAGAAATGGGGTTTGACGTCCACTCGACAAAAACTAGATCATTTCGGGACTAACATATAGTTCAATTTTATTTCAATAATTGTCTTGTGCGTAGGAGTCTTTAGCAGTAGGAATCCGGAGGATCCGGAGAAAACCCACGGGGTTGGACAGGCGACCCTACTCCTTGTCACGAACATCCGGGAAATTGAAACCACGCCAGTCGACTCAATGATAGATCTTATATACATTCGGTCACCACCACCCCACTCCCCCATCACAAGTTTGGGTCTGTACACGGTATGCTCGGTTCCATCGCCTCTCGCAGAGGTCCGGGAATGCCGTCTATAACTCCTAAATTTGACTAGTATTTCGGTCCCTACCCCCAACAGTCACCGAGCCCATACGGACACTGACGCTTCGACCTCTTATATCGAATTCGAACGGGTTCTTTTACGTATAAGCCAATGTGTACATGGGAACCTGGTTGTTCGTCCCATTCGAAGGACTATGCATTGTCGATTGTCAGATCCTCCGTTTTGCACAAATGACAAGGGGGAACGAACACCGCACGAAAACCCCTAAGAATTTTCTCAGCCAACAAATTTTAACTCTTATAGCCAATAAAAATGCTGGATTCATAAAATTCATAAAACATTTCTAGAATGAATTCCTTGGTTTTAAATGTCAAAACAACAATTTAAAATGGATTTTCCAATAGTGGAAGACATTCATTGTAAAAGTTAGTTTAAGAATGGGGTGTGTGTATGTAGAAACCAACACTGAATTGTTACGCTATATTGATCTGGTGTGTTATTCTGTCAACAGACTGATTGCTAATCATTGACGTAATAAATACTCCCCGATACACGCATACCACTTGATAAACAACCCCAACAAAGGCCTCCAGTAAAACGACAACTCCAACAAAGGCCTATAGTATCACATTAAACAATGATCTCAACTCACAAACAATCAACATTATAATATTTAAATCATGTCGTCTTGTTTCACTGTGTGTTCATCTCGAAGTTGTTGGTTTATTTCGGCAACTGATCGAATATATCAAATTGATTTTGGGTAAAATTCAACAAACTTAATAGGTCAAGAGAGAGAGAGAGAGAGAGAGAGAGAGAGAGAGAGCAAAATAAAATAGGATCCAACGTACTACTGTTATACTCCGACTGGGCTACTGAAGACGGACAGATGGCATACAGCGGCGCTATGACCTGCTCTTATATCGAATTAAACCTGCCAAGGAATCTTTCAAGTGATCGCCAAGGCGTGTACGTATACGGGATCTCGTTTTTCGTGCTACCGAAGCGACTTTACGTTGTCGCTGAGAGAGCAGCGAGAGAGGGGAAGAACCGAGAAAAGCCACGAGGTTGGACAGGCGATACTACTCCTCGTCACGTACTAACGAACAGTCGGAATCTACAACTTGACTCAATGACAGACCTTATGATCAAACGCGCACGGGCTACACAGATCGGCGACGCCCCCCCCCCCCCCCATCCAGCAAGAAAAAACCAAAAACATGAAATGAAATGTGGTGTGATATTAATGAAACGGGAAACAGGGGAAAATGTAGCGTCAATACTTATAATAAACAAAAAAAGTGTTCGGCGTTTACTTGTCTATACTAAACGAATCCATGAAGGCGGTCATATTTAATGCTATATGGGAAGTATTCACCAGATGGTGGCGGTACAGCCTACTCATTTTCCGACAGTCAGAGAATGGTCATCGTACGTCGGTTTGACCCATCCAAGCGATTGAGTTCTATCGTTTTATTTTACGAAAACTGAGAGAGAAATGGGGTTTAACGTACACTCGTCCAGGTTCGGGTTTAGATAAAGAGCGGTTCTAGACTATTCCATTTATGAGCCCAACAACCTCCCCCCCCCCCCAATCGCACCCCTACCTTCGTCCCACTGCGATTCCCACACCCTCACGACTAGAGGAAGGTGATGAAAGGGTGTTACCTGATTGAGTAAAGCCGGGGATGATGACAGAATAATGAAGCATCATGACAGAGTAAAAATATAACACACCTTGACTAAAGACCCCAGGATATTGAGGCCCTTTGGTGCAGTCAGCCAGTCCCCTATCGTGTAATTCCGGGAGCGCATGGATAGGAAGTAGGACAGGGAGTGTGGGAAGAGTTATTGCCACTTGTTTATTGTCAACATAAATATATTGACACTCATCACTAGCCAATCAAAATAAACAATAAATATTGATTTTAGTTGCCATGGTAAACAATATCACATAGTAACCATATTTTATCAACATTCCTGCCTTGGTTTCAACATAAATTGCCAAAATTTGTGTAGCTCAACAAACGGCTCACCTGACCAGCTTGTCGGGAATTTTATGATTTCATGAAAACAAATAAAACTCTGAAATTCCGACCGGATTCAAATATCCAATTCATATATTCATTCATTCATTCATATATTCATTGATTCATTCATTCATTCAATCATTCAGTTATTCATTGCGTCAAATATCCAGTTGTGTCAGTTATCTATGTGCGAATATGTTCAACACAGAACCCAGCATATTATCGGAAGAAGAAAAAGAACACATTGGATGCCAAGACTATATTTTTGAGCTTCACACTAGCCTATTTAATACAAGGTCTTCTCCCGCCCCACACAAACATTGGTCCCTTCTGGGGACATAAAGCCCGGCACATGTTATAGATCCAGTTGACAGGACCCTAACCCTAGCGAAACATGGATACACCAAACACCCAGAAGCCTTCAATCCAGGTACAATCGCAATAACACGGCAAAAAGAAAAAAGAAGATATTTCAAGATTAGAATATTCAAGAAAGAGGGACTTTATAATATAAATTATAATATAAATTATATCTATATGATGGAGGTCATAGAGTTACCGAACGTTTAACCCTTGTGGGTGCACGTGGTGAGAATCACATAGCAGGTAACAAGGACCCCAGTTGTAATTCAAAGTTTTTACGTACAGATGTATTTGAATTTAAAAGCAGCGGACAAGTTTCTATTTGCATTTATATTTGACAACTGAAAAACAACTAAATTATTATGCAAAAACATTTAAGTGATATTTTGAACAGATTTAATAATACTCACAAAATTGCTACTTTGTGTACTATGTTATAACGAGGTTAAATGGTGATTCACGCTTGATACAAAAACCATAGAATTTTTGGAATTCATCATTTAATTTTTGGTTTTTGTAACATGCAGATGTTGAAAGAGAGAATAGTCTGGCATACGCAATATGGTATCAGGCAGCAAACACATTAGCAAAATTCCTACTGCGAGTTGTAAGTTTGGGGTCCGATTGGACCTCTTGTGCCCTACAAGCGTTGGACCTGTTTGGCTTGTAACATAACTCTTCATGTGGGAAGCAGATGAATACCGATCTATTTGCTATGTTTAAAAATATATTGGAGACAAAGTCACTAAATTTCAGAAAGCAGTGCCCCGTAGTTATTACAAAACACTATAAAACAAGTGCATGGGGTCCACGGAGACCCCACGTGCACCGACAAGGGTTAAAGCGATAATTTCATATTTTCTAAGAAAGTCAAAACATAATCATTTCCTTGTCTTTTTGCTCAATAGGATGTCAACTCACTATTATACGATCATAGGCATTATTTCCCAGTTTTATAAATCACTAACACCGGAAATAATAACACAATTACCTCTCTTGTTTTTCTATTCGCCCCATGCAATAGCTATCTTCAAACGTTTGAATTTGAAGTTGAAAATGACATTTTTGCCAATGTCTCAACTGGCAATAGTGAATTATAGGATTAATGGGATTATTCTTTAAAGCGGGAATTTCATATTTTCCAAGAAAGTCAAAACATATTTATTTCTATGTATTTTGCTCAATAGGTTGTCAACTCACTATTATACAATCATAGGCATTATTTTCCACACTGAAACATCTTTCACATGGAAAATAATAACACAATTACCTCCTTGTTTTCCCATTCCCCCTATACAATAGCTATCTTCAAACGTTTGAATTTAATGCTGAAATTGATATTTTTGCCAATTTCTCAACTGGCAATAGTGAATTATAGCATTATTCTTTAACAAGGTTGGACTGTTTATAGATACCATCTATTTTAAGGCTTTATTTTAATATATTTTAAAAATATAATTTAAAAATATGAAATTGCCGCTTTAACAAGGTAGGACTGTTCATAGATACCATCTATTTTAAGGCTTTATTTTAATACATTTTAAAAAATATAACTTAAAAATATGAAATTAACGCTTTGAAACAGGTTGCCGTTTACCCCCTTACAGGCCGATTTATTTCGTTATTCGCATCCTGGCGGTAACGAAATTGGAAAGGGTGTAAATTTGCTATTGTCCGCAAAATACCAACTGTCAATCAGCGATGATAAACAACACGAACAACCGACGTTGAAAAAAACCTAAAAAAAAAACAACAACAGACAGAAACAAATCCAGAATAAAAAAAAATCGAGAGTTGTCTGTAATGCTACTTCGTTCTGTGATCGATTTTACTAATAATTTAATTGGACCGTTTTAATGACATAATTTAGAGCATAGAAATTAAATAAATAGAAAAAACAGGTGAACGCCATGGAAACACGAACATGTAAATACAGTTGTTAATGATTGCATAGTTAGTTGATTGTTTTGTTGGGTAACAAACGATCTATTATAGTGGCACTTGTAGCCAGATTTACAATAATCAAGAAACGTAACGTCAGCTGTTTTAAAATCAAATGGTAATGAGGTCTTTAGATGTATGATTATATGACGGGGAAGATTGCGCTTTAAATCGGAAGGGCTGTTATTGAGTCAAGTTTCGTGGTTTCGATTCCCCCATTGTACCTGATGACAAGGAGTAGGGTCGTCTGTCCACCCTCGTGAGTTTTCTCTGGGTTCTCCGGTTTCCTCCCACTGCTAAAGACACCTATGCGCAAGCGAATTATTGAAATAAAATTAAATCATATGTTAGTCCCGAAATTATCTACATGGTGCCGAGTGGACGTTAAACCCCATTTATTCTCTATGAAATGAAGTGCGGTTTAAAGTTCTTCGCCGACAGGAGAAATTTTTAATTTTGATTTAAAGCAGCTAAGTCTCTTACTCAATATCATCTAAAATCTTCAACTTATAACACGAATTATTTGTCAATTTCAATCTACAATGATGCTGTGATCTTACCGGGAAAAGATGGGCTTCTGCTATCCAATATTTAAGACAAAATAAATATTTTACCATTGGTACACGAATCGTGTACCATAATGCGTTTCAGTCCTAGTTCTAGCAAGAACGAGGCTAGACACATTGCTCCAAATCTAACGGCGTATGTAGACTGAAATAACCAGACGCTAGAAATTTGCATCCGAATGAGACCGCTGGCTTATTTCGCGGAACATAAACATAACTGATTTGAAATTAGAGAAAAACGGAAACCATTGAATGTAAATCAGTTTATATACATTCATATTACAGCACTATATGCGTAGCGACCCACGTCTGTCAATTTCTAGGTCCAAACTGTTAGTGATTTGGCAAATAGTAGTTAAGTCTCTAACTCAATATCAACCACTGTCTTCGACGTTGTTAGTCAATTAATATCAACATGGTGTTGATTTCTTACCATGAAAAGATGGGTTTCTGATATCCAATATCTAAGAAAAATATTCAAAAGTCACACACGAATCGCGTGCCAGAATGCTTTCGAGTGCCATTGGTAATCATGACAAGTATCTTATAGATTTGGAGGAAAAACCGAGGTCCAGATTACACATTGGCCTGTACGTAAATATCGTAACTATCTCTCGAATTTGCGATGTAGAAGTCATAGATTGCCTATCGAGACTCTATCGTATACCAATATACCAAGACAGGAAAGGAAATGTCGTCTTTGTAGACTAAATAATATAGGAGACGAATTCCATTATCTGTTAGAGTGTCCATTTTTTGCGGATTACAGGTCTCAATATGTAAAGAGATATCATTTCCAATTTCCATCCACACGTAAAATGAAAGAGTTATTGCATGTTAAGGGTAACAGACTATTAAAATTATGTAAATTCATTGAAAATATATTGTCATTTTTCTCGGTCCCACAAATTTAAATACTGTTAAGAAATAGTCTGATGTTTAATAAAATGTGTATGTATATATTAAGATACTACTAATTGATGTTAAATCTAAATTGTTTGAAGTGAAATGAATGTATGAATATAATGAAAATGTAAAATGAAATTTAATGAATTCTTGCAACCTGATGGTTTTCGTGAATAAAAATCATTATTATTATTAAAAATCCCTTGACATTTGGAATTCAAAATAAGACTGAGTCATAGTGCGGCTGTCCGGGCAAAACATACGTCAAAGTACAATGTATGACGTAAGTCCATCTTCCTTAGTCCAGTCGTACATAAGACGAAGACGTTAAACCCCATTTCTAACGACCGAAAAACAGCTGAAACAAACTCTTAAGATTATGAATATTATTCATCATTTTCTCCCAGGTAATTTCTTTGTTTTCTTTCTCTAAAGAATGTAAATCTTCATATCTAAATTTGTGTTTTAAGGCCTTTCATGGCTTTCTCACTTAATGTTTAAACGACGTGAGCCGACTTTAAGCCAATATTTTTCGTGTATTTAAGGTTTTCCGATGATTTTCTGTGTCGACATTTTGTAAGAATTTTGGCGTCTTTGTAGTTGAAAGTGTTTTACGGGTCATGAGATTAGCCGACAAATTTCTTGTAAATAAATATGACGATATTTAGAAAATAAATAATTGTTAAGTATTTTGGAGACACTAGTTCTGATCCTATAAAGAGACTAGGGGTTAACGTCTCGTCAATATAGTTTCAGTGTCCAATCTCATGGATTGTACGTGACATTGAGTATGATCGCCTGTCTAACCTCGTGGGTTTTCTCCGGGTCCTCAAGTTTCGTCCCACTGTTAAAGACCCCTAAGCACAAGCAAATTATTGAAATCCAATTTTAGTCCCGAAATGACCCCCTCCTCTCTCTCTCTCTCCCTCTCTCTCTCTCTCTCTCTCTCGTCGGGACTTACGGAGGAACTTTCCCCTTTTAAGTGTTACAAGATGGAGGCCGTTATAAGGAAAACTTTCTAGTCGTTCGGATGGTACAAAGCACCGAAGTATCATGTAGACATTGACGTGTACGTAAAAGATCCCTTGGCAGTTGGAATTAGATATAAGAGTAGGCCGTAGTGCCGCTACCCAGTCAATGCAGAACAGTAAGACGTTAAACCACATTTTATTTCATTTCATTTCAAATTGAGACTAATCTACGCTAACTTCCATGCTATTGATTACGTATACAACGTTAAGGTGCAATTTTTTGGAGACATTTGAAATCAAACTGTCAAGGGTTGTTTACATGTGGACCTGTGCATTGATGGCACATTTCCTATGTCGACACGACGCGCGCCACCAACCAACACATACTAAATGTACGTTATCTATCTACAATAAGCTATACTTAGCAAATTGCCCACATTTTAAGTCCCAAATCGACGATTTTAGTTGGAAACATTTAAAATAGTAAACTTATTGTTGGATATGGCAGGGGGGGGGGGGGGTGGCCTAGTGGTCTAGAATGCCGCGCTTCGACCTCTAGCTGATCGGTCACCTCTCTCTTGCGGCTGGTGTGAGCGTATGTGGCATGGAGGTAGGGGTGCCTTCTCAGCCTCGTGGGTTTCCTCCGGGCACTCCGGTTTCCTTTCGCTGCTAAAGACGCCTACGCGCAGGCGAATTATTGAAATAGAATTAAAAACAATATGTTAGTCCCGAAAAGACAAAGTTTGTGTCGAGCGGACGTTAAACCCCATCTCTCTCTCTCTCTCTCTCTCTCTCTCTCTCTCTCTCTCTCTCTCGCTCTCCCTCTCTCTCTCTCTCTCTCTCTTCCTCTCTTTCTCTCTCTCTCGTTGGATATGGCGGCCGTTAAGGTTAGGGATCTATTCTCGTAGTAGAAAAGAATATCCCTTCGTGTGCAGAATGCATCCAACACTTTGATAGGTGAAAAGTGAGCTTATAAATAATGTTATATGAGGCTAGTTCATAAAATATCCTGGAAACGATCGGAATAAATTATACTAATAGCTAATCCAGACCAGGGCCGGATCCAGGATTTTGTCGAGGGGGGGGGGGCACATTGGAGCAAAGGGTAATATGTTACAAAGCTGGATTGCTTGGGCGGAGACAAGCGAGAATCATGTTTATATCATCTATTAAAGAGCAGATATGTGAATTACAACAGTAACAAAGCAGACAATTTTTAGATCTAAAAGCTAAAAATGAAATAAAGCAGACATATGTGTTGGGTCTAAAACCAGGTATGGCCATATTTCATCATTTATAAAATTAGAAATTAAAAACATAACTAACCTATGGATGTAATGGACGAGGTTTTATTTAGTTCCTGCCATTTCCACAAAGCTGTGTAGGCCATTTCCATTGTTACGGAATTAAAATCCTCACATTTTCCTTGCGTCTGACGTTCGTGTATATCAAACAAACATACTATATCTATGTCACCGTCCTGTTGAAATATCGGTGTAGGAGGGAGGGCAAAGGAACAGCCACACGTAGCAACAATCACATATAATACAATTCCTGGCATTTTGTAGAGAATCAATGACGTCTTTTTATTATATCATCATGTGATTATCTCTTTTGGCCTCCTTTAAACCTGAAAAGAAACATGGAATAAATATTTGAAAGATTAAAACATCTTCTGGTCTGTAAATTATTTAACATTATAAATGTTTGAATTGTGACCACATTTGTATGTGACAAGGGGCCGGGTCGTCTGTCCAACTTCCGGGCCCGCGTGAAATGCTCCCCCCCCCCCGCTCAGAAATTGCTAACAATCATTAAAGTATACACAGTTCCTTATATTAACCTAAAAAAGCTATTTTTTTTTGTTTGAATACTTATTTTAAAATGCTTATTAGACGACTAGGTAACTATATAGCATGATGATTACAACAGTCTGTTAGAATGACCTTTCCGAAAATTTCCTCAAAATGTTCGCTTAATAGTGTCTAGATACGGACCCGCCAACTTCGTGTTTTTTATACGGTTCCCCCGTTTCGTCCCACTGCTAAAGATATCTATATAAATATTTAACCATTACTCTTGTACGGAAATGACCGAGCTGAAGTTACCCCTCCCCCGTCTCCGTTTCTCTCTCTCTCTCTCTCTCTCTCTCTCTCTCTCTCTCTCCATTTATCCTCGAAATATACTTATGATTGTCGACTATAATCGTCAGTTTGAAACTTGAAATGTTGGTCAACTAGCTTAGTGTATGTTCTCAAACGGTGCGACATAATAATCTCTAATAGGAATATCTGTCTTTAATGTTGGCGTACCATTATTTCAAATAATCGTACGGGCAACTTGCCAATCGTACATTATTTATACTGGTGAAATATTTGACTCGTGTGACGTATTTCCCTGTAAAAACGCGGGTGGGGTGTCTGTATTTTAAGTTGTTTTATGATCGCGAGCTTAAAACATTGCGTAATATATCGTAAATACATTCGGGGCTACTTTAATAATACACAAACGAGTCTATTATGTTAATATTACGATGAATTGAAATTTATTTATTTATTTATTTATTTTTCCAAGAGGCATATCAAACATGGCAGTAGAGGTGATAACATGAAGTTACATGATAATAAGATGATAAGATGTGAAAGTTTTGATGAGAGAAAAGGTAATGATGTCATGAATGACCAGCCTCTTGAGGATGACCCATAAAAAAACCTGCTTAGATTAAAACTAGGTTTATTTCCAATTTGTCCTTGGAGGAGGATCAGGTCATGTCATCATAACAATCTGTCCTTCTCGCTGTATAATAATACCACAGCCATTTTATTGTCCATGAACATTTATTGATAGGCCTATTTTAAATCCGAAGTAATCCAAATCGGGCGATTATCTACTATTGGTATTTGGATTTGGTTTTTCTTAATTAAATATTAAAAAATCGATCAGCGTACCTATGAGAGTGGATTAGGCCGTGAGAAATGTGATATTTTAGTGAAAAATGCGAATGACGCACGATTTTCAATACGACAGCCGTGATGAACAACCATAATCTTAAACTTTTACTTCGTTTGAAATCATTAGCTCCTCAAAAGTAATGTGTGTGACAAATCGACCAAATTTCTTCAGGTTCATTATTTATTTGTTTCACTGCGAAGTCTACCAAAAGAGAGAGAGAGAGAGAGAGAGAGAGAGAGAGAGGGAGATACAGAGAGCGAGCGATAGAGAGGGTGTGTGTGAGAGAGAGAGAGAGAGAGAGAGAGAGAGAGGGGGGGTCTTAAGCAGTGGGTGGAAACCGGAGGACCCGGAGAAAACACACGAGGATAGGTAGGCGACCCTACTCTTTGTCACCTACAACCGGGGATTCGAAACCGCGCCATTTGACACAATGATAGACCTTGTGTTACGACGTGAAAAAAGCTAGTGAGCATCGTACCAATCCTATTTTTCTCTAATTTATTCATATAAAAAAAATTTACTTTTGATTACGAAACCACGGATGTTCAGTGGGTTCGTTTAGCCCAATAGCCAAAACCCCCAATTGCCAAAAATACGTCATTTTGGTCGAGATTAAAGGTTTTGATAAAAATCAGAAATGTGCTTTCTAATTTACTGGAACAAAATTAATTCATTATATCATTCTGGGAACATAATTATTTATGGCTTGATTACATTATCCTTTTTTGATAACACCCACTTCCTGTCCGATGGGTCAACTTAACCTTATTTATATTGTAGGAGATTTCTATAAAAAAAATATGTAACCAGAAATCATTTTAAATAGAACCCAACAAATTTTAAGTGGAAATTTGTCAAACATGGCGAAACTTCCAATTCTACAAGTTTAGACATACGGTAAACTAGCTTAAAGGCTAGTCACACTAGAGGCGGAATGCCGTCGGAAGGAAAGTTCTTTGCATGTTTCTGGATATTCAAAGTGCATTCTAAAAATTCTGATTGGCATTCCATTCTTATGACTGGTTCGAATGTATAGCCATTACTTAAAACTTTCGAGGTGCATTCGAAGTGGAGAAATTACTGACGACATTCGAACTGTATTCTAAATGCAGTCTGATCGCATTCAATGGAGAATCGAGAAGACATCACACTTCAATTCTTTTTATTTTGAACTTTTTCGGCTTACAACGGCTTTTCAATTATAGTTGACAAAAGATTCAAAGTATCTGAGATCATACATTTTCAATGAAGCACTTTTTTTTAAAGGGTTGGGGGCAATTCACGGTGAGGAGTGTGGTAGAATTTACGCGCGCATTATCTCCTTTTGTTGCTGATGTGCACAAATAAGACAGTGGGCCGTGTTTGAAAGGCCTTCTAGGCAAATGTTTAACTAATTTGACATTTTAAAAATTAAAATAAATTATTTTTTTTTTAGTTTTAGTTTTAAAGTTTAACTATTTTCTTAATCGCAAGATCAGACATTTACAGAACGAACAAACACCGGAGAATTGAGAGCAAAGAAAGTGGGGGGTAAAATCCATAGTTTGTTTGAGTTCAATTCGTGTTCAGTACAAAAACAGATTTGTGTAGAAACATTTGATCAACACAAACTTGATGGATTCAACTACACAACGTCATGTGTGTGTAATAACTTTATATAACGTCCGCTTTCATCGAAAGTGATATCGCAGATAAAATACACAATGTCATGTTATATTGCACTTTTCATTGAGTGTTTAATGTGGGCCACAGTGGCTCAGTGGGTAACACTGACTCAGTGACCGGGTTCGATTATGGTATTGGCCCAGAAAGTTCGGTGTCTGGCCTACAGGAAGAAAATTGTTTAGTCTTTCGGGTCGAAAAATCGCTTCGCTGTTTACGCAATAGGGTGCACGCGAAAGAACCATGAAAGGCTAAAAATTCGATGACAACAAATACTGATGCAATACACGGTGACGCTATATATTCACACAAAACACGATGACGTCACATGTTCACATAAAACACGATGACATCACACACACACAACACACACACAACACGATGACGTAAAATACTCATAACTTGACATAAAATGCTCATAACTTGACATATAAAATACTGATAACTTAGCCACCGTGATCCCCTATTTACGGAAATACAGGAGAACTAAAGACATGTAGCCAAGTCTCTAACTCAATATCGTCCAAAATTTGCAACATTGAAAACACGAATCATTTGTCAATTTAAGTCAACATTGATGCTGTGATATTTCCGGGAAAAGATGCGCTTCTGATATTCAATATTTAAGACAAAATAAATATTGTACCGCTTCAGTTCGAGCAAGAGACTCGAGGAACGAGACTAGAAACATTGCACCAAATCAAACGGCGCATGTAGACTGGAATAACTAGACGCTTGAAATTTGCATTCGATTGACACTGCTGGCTTATTTCGCCGAACATAACTGATTTGAAATTAGAGTAAAAACGGAAACCATTAATTGTAAATCAGTTTATATACATTCGTATTACAGAATTATATGCGTTGCGACACACTTGTGTCAATTTTAGGCATGAAATGTTAGCGATTTAGCGCCTTTAAATGATATATGGGGTATTCCAGACAGAGTAAGCTAACTCTTCCCCGTGCACGATACTAGTTGGTCGGCCATTTGAAATAAAAAAATATCATGAAACATGTTTGTTAGATATGATAGAATATTTTAATATTTTACTAAGTGGGTAAGACGATGGCTTGCTAGCCTGGACATCGGGTGTTCGTTCCCTGCATTGGTCGAGAATGTTCATCAGGATCTCAGCTGTCTAGTCGTTCGTATGGTACGATAAACTAGTACTTAGTATAATACCCTTATACTAAGTACTAGATGTTTAAATGTCCTACCTGTTGTGTAAATTATCCATTACAACCTATTTTATTTGTCCAGGGGGTTCGAAAATATTTTAAAATCCAACCCACATTTGAAAAGGTTTACGTTAGACTTTTTAAATCAATTGGTTGAATTTTTCTAATTTTTTAAATTAGGTGTGTTAAGATGAAATTTATATCATCATTTAATTGGAATATTGTAAAATGATACGATTTGTTGACCAGAATAAAGATTGGGACATATTATTCAGTTACAACAAGAGTGTTATTGGGGCTTTAATACATTGGCATGCATGAAAAAGATCCCTTGACGGATGGAATTTGATATAAGAGTAGGTGGTAGTGCCGCTGCCCGAGCATGGCGTATGTACGTCTTCATTAGCCCAGTTTGGAGCTGAACAGTCGACGTTAAACCCCATTTCATATCATTTCATATCTTAAATCCAAGTTAATTCTACAATAAAAAGAATTTTACCTCTATCTTCATAAAGATGATTTCACAGATTTGTCACTTTTTAAAAAAAATAAATCCTGAATCGGCAATTATTTAATAGCATCAAGATCGAAATAGTCCGAAAGTAATGACAAAATCAGCTGTTCACATTAAATTATGTGTGTCATCGATTTTATTGAAAATCAAATAAACACAAAAATAAAAACATGGACGCTTTCGTAATAAATCAAAACAATGTCTTTTTGGGGCAAGAATCCACCGGCTTCTATAACTTGGTTATTTTTGTCTTTAAATGTTTAACTCCCGTCCCGACCGCAAGGCGCGTTATGAAATAAAATACAATACTTTGATTCAATCTTTCCAAATTCTACTTTCACTTGGAAATTTAAAATGTCTTGAGCACAATATGTTTTTTTTAACTTAAACAAACCACGGACAGAATTATCCAATTTCTCTGATCAGTTCGATTAATCCAGTTTTTTATTCTCTCCACATGTTGTCATGGCGTTCTATAGTTGAGACCTGTGTGCAATTAAAATTTCCCAGCGAAATGATCTAAATTCTTATTGAACAGAAAAACAAGACGCTGTCAATACTGCATCGTGTAAAGTTTAAATTGTGTTGCACTTGTCAACAGCTGACCCTTGTCCATCGATGTCCACAGCTAATGATGTCCAATATCCGCTCTGATCAACCTATTCCAATCGACACGATGACATGGACTCGTCTGTACCGTGACAAGAGGTGATACCAATAATACAGGTGGGTTAGTCTATTAAACTTAGGGAAAACGGTTCGTCATTAAGAGTTGATACAAGAGTTGAAATGAAGTGATGAATGAAATGAGAGAGAGAGAAATGGGGTTTAACGTCCACTCAATACAAACTAGGTCATTTCGGGACTAACATATGGTTTAATTTTATTTCAATAATTCGCTTGCGCGTAGGGGTCTTTAGCAGTGAGAGGAAACCGGAGTGCCCGGTCGGAAACCCACGAGATTGAGAAGGCGCCCCTATCTCCATGCCACATATGCTCCCACCAGGGCTCGAAACCACAGCCGCAAGCCAGAGGTGACCGGCCATCTAGAGGTCGAAGCGCGGCACTCTAGACCACTAGGCCATCCCAACCCCCTCAATGAAATGAAATGAACTCCGACTTTTCGGTGTCACTCGAGCTGATGAAGTGGGAGACGGATGGGCGATGGAGCAGGTGCGCAGCGTAGCGGGGCTAGACTTTAACGTCATTCTTTTCAGCGCCAATCGGGCTGACGAAGACGGGTGAGGGCCAGGGGTACCGGGGGTAGTTTAATACTCTACTTTTCTAGGCCAGCCGAGCTAAAGAAATGAAATGAAATGAAATGAAATAGGGTTTAACGTCTTACTTTCTGCTTCGAACTGGGCTAATGGAAGATGGGCATACGCCATACAGTGTGCTGTGAGGGCAATTTTGACCAATGTGTACACGGAATCTCGTTTTTCGTCCCATCCGAAAGACTAGACAGCTGTCCCTTGCCCGACCATCTTACCTTTCTCCACTGACAATGGGAAACCACGCTGGAAAATCTGAATGAATTTTCTCGGCAAATGCCGGACTTGTGGAAATGAAATAGATCTTTCTGACCTTTCTGCTCCGACTGGACTAATGAAGCTTGACATTACGTCATGTCGTGTTGCTATGGGCAACTTTTGGGCAGACGTCCAAACAATATGGTGAAACTTAAACTGTGGAATAGTTTACCATTAGATCTGAGAGCTGAGATCTTTTTGAAAATTAAACCTGAAAACTTAGATTATTAGAAAATATTTTTGCTCTTAATAACTCGCTCTTGGGGTTCGATTTGCTCTCAAAACATAATTATTTCTATGTCTTTTGCTCAAGAGGTTGTCAACTCACTATTATAGATCATGGGCATTATTTCCCAGGCATAAAAATTACGTTTGATTTTTAAGTTGAAATTGATATTTTTGCCAATTTCTCAACTGGTAATTGTGAATTATGGGATTATTCTTTAACAAGGTAGGACTGTTTATAGATACAATCTATTTTATGGCTTTATTTTAATACATTTTAAAAATATAACTTAAAAATATGAAATTGCAACTTTAAAATAGCGTTCGGTTGGAACGACAACAATGAGACGAAGACCAAGTACACACGATCTGGTCTGGGAACGATTTTACCTGAGATAACAAACATCTTGTTTTTCTTTTTAATTTATCTCTAAAATGATGATAAATATTGGAATAAAACAAAAACTAAATCATTGACAAAGGAGTGAATTTTTGTTGAATATTTAACGTTTTATTGACGAGCACACACAGAAAGAAATCCCAAACAACATAAAGCTTTAATACAAGAAATATTTGAAAGTTAAAATATTGATAAAAGACGGTGCAAGCGTGTGAACAATAATGAGAGATATTTGTTTATAGCACGACAGTGATGACACCGGGTTGTTTTCTTTAGATATTAAAATACCAAAATAAAATGAGGTTTAATAGCCTCCATTCCGCACCAACGGGTTAATGAGAGAGAGAGAGAAAGAAAGAGAGGGAGAGAGAGAGAGAGAATTGGGGTTTAACGACCACTAGACACGAACGGTCACGCATTAACCCAATTGAGTCTTGTTAGTGGAGTTGTTTGCTGGCGTTACTCTGTAATACGACCCCATGATCAATGGTTGACGCTCTGTAATACGACCCCATGATCAATGGTTGACGCTGTGTAATACGAGTCCATGATCAATAGTTGACGCTGTGTAATACGACCCCATGATCAATAGTTGACGCTGTGTAATATGACCCCATGACCAATGGTTGACGCTCTGTAATACGACACCATGACCAATGGTTGACGCTGTGTAATACGACCCATGATCAATAGTTGACGCTTTGTAATTCGACCACCTGATCAATAGTTGACGCTGTGTAATGCGACCACCCGATCAATGGTTGACGCTGTGTAATACGACCCCATGATCAATGGTTGACGCTGTGTAATACGACCCCATGACCAATGGTTGACGCTCTGTAATACGACACCATGACCAATGGTTGACGCTGTGTAATACGACCCCATGACCAATGTTTGACGCTGTGTAATGCAACCCCATGATCAATGGTTGACGCTGTGTAATGCGACCCCATGATCAATAGTTGACGCTGTGTAATACGACCCCATGATTAGGTAAGATGAGATAAAGAGCTGACAGTCTCGATTATCCATTTTTAAGAAGATCCGCAGATCTGATTCAAATCTGTTTACAATAGGACCCATTAGATGGATGGCATCAAGAGTTGATTGTTGTCTTGCGGTGTTAATTAATGTCTATATGATAATTTGTATAACATTTTAGGCCTAAAGAAAGACCAATAAAGATGGCGATCTCGGGGACCTGTTTTGCCAAATAATAAAAGTAACAGGTCTAGGGAGAGGGGTTTTACATAGGCTAAGCCTGTTGTCCAATCCCATTCAGACATCCTGAATAAAATATTGTTTATAAAAAAAAAACAGGTCTATGAACGAAAAGTTGTTAATGGAAAAGGTTGGAATTTGGTGTGCCGCCATTATTCGTTGTAGGTGTAGTGCCTTTATATGATCCAAATACTATCGTCATGCTCCAGTCAACTGATAATTGACAATAAACCGTAGATCCAGTCAAGCATACACCAATATTGTATATTTATATAAACCCTGTACAACAAAAATCATTCTATACAATATATATATATAGAGAGAGAGAGAGAGAACCCCCGGTCATTATACCACAATATATCATAGGTAATTAAACCTCGTGTGTAAACCATGAACACAACACGTGGTTTAATATATAAATGGTTCATTATACTCTCAAGACTCAAGATCAGGTCTTTACTATATTCAATTGTCGAGATCCACCTTTAATATAAGATCTTGTAACCCAGGCGCGGATCCAGAGGGCAGGGGCGTGGTGAGGGCAATTATTGAGAAGAAATTATGAGTAACAAAAAAGATTTTGGCACAAAAACCCTTTTACTGACCGCGGAGCTGTGGCCGGCGAAGCCGGCCACCGCGAGCGCCGAAAGCGCGAGCCCGCGGCGGGGGGTCCAGGGGGCCCTCCCCCGGGAAAATTTCGAAAATTAGAAGCCCAGAAACGCAATCTCCAGCAATCCGAGACAAGAAATACGGTAATAAAATATGATTAAATTTTCCAACTTGACTCTTTCAAAATTTTTTTAATTGGGTCAGATGAAACAATTTTTCCACTTACAAATGTTTTTCATTTTTTGAGTAATTTGATTGTGATTTTGGCGCAAAAACTTTTTGGCGCATGAGTATGGCTACTCATGAACTCATTCTCACCACGCCCCTGCCAGAGGGGGGGGATCCAGGGGGTCCGGAATCCCCCCCTCCTGCTCAGACATGCGATTTTATTGCCGACTTTTAGACCTGTAATTTTGGAATTTACCTTTCGGAAATACGTCAGAATGCACCAAATTGAATCTAATTTATCAAATTTTCCTGGGGGAGGGCCCCCAAACCACCCGTTAATTGGTTCAGTGCCTTTTATCAAACCTAGACCCCCCCCCCCTGCAAAAAATCCTGGATCCGCGCCTGTAACCATAATCACCTCTCTCTCCCCCTCTCTCTCTCCCTCTCCCTCTCTCTCTCTCTGGAGGAGGCCACACTGTGTGAAGTTGGTGGCATTAAAGTTACAGTAGCATATTTTTAAGTTATATTTTTAAGATGTATTGAAATGAAGCCTTAAAATAGATTTTACCTATAAACAGTCCTACCTTGTTAAAGAATAATCCTATTAATCCTATAATTCACTATTGTCAGTTGAGAAATTGGCAAAAATATCATTTTCAACTTCAAATTCAAACGTTTGAAGATGGCCGTCCATGGAGAGGAATGGGAAAACAAGGGAGGTAATTGTGTTACTATTTCCTCAATCAGCCTGTGTCAGCCATTTTAATGCCTGTGAAATTTTGCCCATGATCGTATAATAGTGAGTTGACAACTTTTTGAGCAAAAGACATAGAAATAATTATGTTTGGACTTTCTTAGAAAATATGAAATTGAAACTTTAATGCTTACACTTTTTTTAAATCTCAACTGCCAAGTGTCCTATTACATATAAATCAGTGGGTACGCGGAACCTCTATTCCTCGTTCCATCTCAGTGACTAGACAGGGTTTCTGTCAGAACCTCGGCTTTTCGTCCCATCCCAACGACTACACGACTTTTGATATCAGTACCCCGGTTTGTTGTCCTATCTCAACGTGTCCTCCAAAATGCACTACTGAAAAGGCGGAAACCATGTTAAAAATCCCGAGAAATTGCTCGACCTACACAGGTTCCGAAACCCAGGATCCCCTTGTAAATGAGTCAGTGCCTACTGACTGATCCACTGTTGATCCCTTCAAGAATAAAACCGAAGCAAATTTAAAATCTTACCTGAAATGTAAGTGATAGAAATATACACCGTCACAGATCGAAGTTTTCTACTTTATAAAGTTATCAAATTGTATGCCACACCTTTAAACATATCTTTAATACCTCCGTCACATTCCTTTTAATTAACAATACCAATAAACGACGTGATGATCGAGTGTATATAAATACCTAGACGTGATCATCCAGGGACGTGATTGTCGAGATAACATTCATTAAGTTTATTGGTCTTCACTTCACTATTATTATTGTAATGGGCCAACGTTTTTATTGGACATAAAGAAAGACTATTTTTGTTATTTGCTTGCATTCTATTAGAAACCAGTGGTTAAATGTGGTCTAGCTATGTCTGGATATTACTATTATAGAAGCAGACGTCGAACCTTCATAATTTTTCGTGTACGACAGTATGTGTTCATTGTGGCGACTGATTCTCTTAGTGAAACACTGTTTTTGTTATCCTCACAATTTCTATACGAATTGTGAAATATCGCCCCTTTATCCCCATCCCTTCTTCCTCCTCCTCATTCCTCCTCCTCCTCGCTAGGCCTACCCCTTCCGCCTGCCTACCCCTCCCTCCTCCCCCAGACTACTCCCTACCCCTTCCTCCTCCATACTACCCCTTAACCCTTCCTCCTAATCTCTCCTCCCATCTCCTCCTGACTACTCACTACCCCTTCTTCCGCCTCCCTCCTCCTGAACACTACCCCTTCTTCCGCCTCCCTCCTCCTTCATATACACTACCCCCTAACCCTTCCTCCTCCTCCTCACTACTCCTCCATAGCCTTACATCCCTCCCGCCCGCCCCTTCCACCCCCTTATTATTTCCACCACACAGTCACAGATCAACAGGAGCTGTGGTGGCTCAGTAAGTAAGAAGCCGAATCGCTAATCAGTTAGTTCTAGGATTCGCTCCCCGTTTCCCTTTGTCAGTGGTGCAGGTTGGAGTTCCTAGCAAGGAAAGTGTCTAGTCCTTCGGATGGGATAAACAACCGAGGTCCAATGTGCACGTTTGCATCCACGTAAAAGAACCATTGACAGTTGGAATTCCAAATAAGAGTAGGCACACTGAATTAGCCCAGTTAGTTCACAGAAGTAGGACATTAAACATCATTTCATTTCATTTCGATTTCCGGGTATCGGTTTCATTAAATCAACCCAATTTTATGTTATTTTCTAACCTTAATCAAAGAGATTGGCCTCCTTTAAAGGTTGATTAAAATAATCAGTTACCTGAGATCACCTAATCCAGGTGTATTAACCTCCACGGTCCACCAGGTGTTTTAACCTCCACAGTCCACCAGGTGTTTTAACCTCCACAGCCCACCAGATGTATTAACCTCCACAGTCCACCAGGTGTTTTAACCTCCACAGCCCACCAGATGTATTAACCTTCAGTGTAATAATATCCACAGATCATCTAATGCTAATGTCTATCCCGCTACGAGAGTAACAACGAGAACTGTCTTTATCCCCGAGGACTTAAACACTTAATAATAATAATGAACGTTATCCGAGTCGTTAAGAAATAATGATTTATTCTACATTAATAATAATATATTCCAATAAAATAGAGGCGAATGCAAGTCGTCGGAATATATAGGCAGTAGGGTGGTCGAGTACAACCCTATTCCTGTGAAGCAGGGGCGGAACCAGTTTGTCGTGGCATATAGGTGGCTGAGTGGTCTAACGTTTGTGCCTCCATTCCAATAAAGCAGGGCGGATCCAATTCTTCGTTGCATATGGGGGGTTGGGTGGTCGAGTGGTTAAAGGCGTGCGTTTTAGATTATAAGGTCTATTATATGGACAATAAACATCAACGCTGCTATACATTGTTCATTGTCAGGCCACAACTATTTCACAGAGAATTACTTACGAATTATCTCTGTCACAGATGACTCTCTACAACACGTGCATTGTCTTCACGTGGCGTCAGACATTCGCTCAACGGCTCGTGCATTGTTTACATAACACCTAACTGCTCCGGGCAAAATGATGCATTTTACTCATTTTAATACCCATTTACACTAAATAGGAAATGTTTTTCACTAGAAACACTTCAAACGTTTTTATTTATTTTTCTTATACTTCAAAAAATGGTTGAGAATTAATTTTTCGGAGTAAAAAAGTTAATATGCCGTACTCATATGGCCTCGTCGATGTCATGCTTATCAGTGATTGTAGCGGCCAAGCGAATATTCACTGCGGGATCAGTTTGGTCAGGCCAGTCAATCAAATTCGTGTCTGCTATTGATCGGAGCTAATTGTCAACAGAAGTCGTAAGTATCGTATGATTCAAGGCTGCCAACTAAAATCAAATAGGTATAGCATCCTTCAGTTAAACACCGACTGGGCCAATCTATAGAATTAGACAACCGAAAACCAACCCGCAAAATCCGAGAATCTTTCTCTTACTCCAGGTTAGGGGGTGGGGGTTGGATGACCGAATGATTAGCGCGCGAGCGCCTTATCATACGGGCTGCCATTGAGTCAATCGGCGTGGTTTCGAATCCCCGTTTGTAAATGTCCAATCTCGTAGGTTTCCTCCGGGTACTCCGGTTTCCTCCCACTGCTAAAGACCCCTACGCGCAAGCGAATTATTGAAATAAAATTCAGTCATGTTAGTCCCGAAATGACCTAGTTTATGTCGAGTGGACGTTAAACCCAATTTCTCACTCTCTTTACTCCATGTACAGCGCCTTGTCCATTGAGTCACCCCGGCTCCCGTCCATGTTAGCGTCTTGCTCATTGTGCCACTGCGACTCCCGTTGATATAGAGACCGTCTCGCTTATTAAGCCACCTCGACTGAGGTCCGCCGCAACTAGACCTAATCGATTGATAATACGTAATGAATAGAGACGATGAACCGGTAAAACGAGTTATAGTCTAATAAGCCGTGTAGAGAGACATGTAGAATAAACACACGATCTATTATACTCTGGTTAATATAATATATAGTTCATTGATAACTCCTCTTAACAAGCCGCTTTAACACGTGCGCGTTACATCGTAAGGTCTGTCAATTAAGTCGCGTTGTCTTCATTCCGAGTTTGTAGGTCCATTTATCCTCGTATACATGTTTCCACCAACGACAAAAAAAAACGTACAGACGCGGTTACAGAGGGGGGCGCACCCGGCGCACGCCCCCTCTATTTTTAGAGGTGACGAACAATTTTTAGCTCCATATATTCTCGCGAGAAAGAAGAACAAAAATAGTTTAGGTTGGAAATCTTAATTTACAGTACTAGTATAAAATTAGTCCTTGTGGGCATTTTTTACACTCAAAAATCACAGTTCCGGGCTTCGCACTGCCAAGTTGGTGCAGCACGCCCCCTCTTTCTGAAAATCCTGGATCCGCCCCTGGCGTAGTAAATAATCCTTACTGGGGAAATTCGGTGATTTTAAAGAGACATGTTTTCGCTATTTATTTTGGATAAGATTGTAAAATTTAAAAACTAAAAGGATAAGACACACTATAATGTCTGAATTAATTCACTTGCTTGTGGGTAGGCTGAATAATATAAATTATTATGTCCAATTTTCTGTGGACCCTACTGAAAATAATTCAGTGTACAGGGCGTAATGTTTGCTGATTTTTATTGTTTATCCTTAAGCAGATCATTCACGATTTTGTTTTTTAATCATAAATTTATGTATCTGTTTCCCAAAATAAATAAATAAATAAAATTTAATAAATACATCCTGTTTATTTTGTAAAATAAATGTACATTTTACATAAAGTAATATATGATATAAACAAATAGTATTAGAACATTTTATAAATATTGTATAAAATCAAAATGAGACAACTGTTTTGTTGACTGGCAACGCATATTTTAGATCTAAGATGACCAAATAATCTATAAAATTTGACAAACTACTGGTAACTGGTAACGCATACTAAATATTGAACTAAGTCCCGTCCCTCGTTTGTTTGGAGAAATCGTTAAACTTGACATGTAAATGTTTAAGATTTGTCCATCAGTTTCTCTAAATTTGTTGAAATCTAACAAAGGCTGAAACTGTTGACAACATCGTGTAAATAATCATGTTCTACGTCAAGTCTAATATTAAAGTTTTAATACTGGCAATAAAATGAAGTGGGCTATAACGTCCTACTTTAAAGCCCCAATACCACTCTTGTTGTAACTGAATAATATATCCCAATCTTCATTCTGGTCAACAAATTGTATTATTTTACAATATTCCAATTAATTGATGATACAAATTTCATCTTAACACACTTAATTTAAAAAATTGGAAAAATTCAACTTGTTGATTTGAAAAGTTTAACGTAAACCTTTTAAATGTGACTTGGATTTTAAAATATTTTCGAACCCTCCGGAAAAGTAAAATATGATGTAATATATAATTTAAACAACAGGTAAGACACTAAAACATCAGTACTTAGAATAAGGCTATTATTTATTTTCTGGAGCTACCAAGCCAGCAAGAATGTTATTGTCCCTTTAAGGCTCCGATTGGGTTAATCTGATTAAAACACAGATCCTATTTCGTTTCGTTTTTTATAGTTCAAAATTTCGTTTTACTTGTCTTTACAAGAGGCCATCGCATACAAAACGAAACGAAATATTGACCTGTATTTTATTCGGATTGTGGCTGCGCTAAATATGAATCGGGCATACGCCATGTAATTGTGTGCTATGAGGGGAAAGTTTTCCCGGACCGCGGCGGTATATGGAATTTCAACGGCCAGGCGTTCTTTTACGTACACACCGATGAGTACACAAGACCTTGGTTTTTTCAGTTTTGATACTAAAAAGAATACTACATGTATTTTTATTTTTGGAAACACAACCTAGGTCCTTTCAGGACTAACAAAAGGATCAGTTTTATTTCAATAATGAGCTTGCGCGTTAGGGTCTTTAACAGTGAGAAGAAACCGGGGCGCCAGGAGAACACTCGCGACGTTGGAGAGGCGACCCTACTCCTTGTCACGTACAGCCGGGGAATAGCAATCACGCTATTTGACCCAATGACAGACCTTATAATACAACGCGTACGCGCCAACCATTCGACCATCCTCCAGAAACGTAGGACGCTACACCATTTCACTTCACTTCGTCTCATAAATTACCACTTGATCTGAAATAATACATTTTTTACACTCCAGATGACCGGCCATTCAACTCCGACCAACCGTAACGTAAGTACTTCACGGAATAGCACTTCATCAAAATTACCGTTAGTGGGTCTCTTCCATCAAATACTTGTACAAGCATGACAATTGATGGTCAGTGATATATATACTGTATATATATAAATAATACTTACAGATAGTCGAGGACATTTATATAAATACTTGGACTACAGTAGCGATTGATGAGTTTCTATTTAGTTATCTATTCCAGGTCAATAAATGTGATCCCAGGTCCGAAATTAAAAAGAAAGTAGTAAATATTAAGTGTCGCCTGGTTGCCACCTTGTTTAAATAAAGGGGATATTGAGTAGATAATTGAACTTGTCTGCTCCGATTTGAAATAAAATTAAACTCCCGCCCCCCCTCTCTCTCTCTAGTGACTACCTGTCAAAATATGGTGTACATGCATCACAACGTCGTATTCAGTAAAATTAAATCTATACCAAAGAATTATATTTATTAGGTGTGCACGTCGGTTTTCGGTATCAAAAACATCAAAACTGGTCGATAAATTAAAAAAAGAACTCAGTAAAGCCTCGGGTTTTTCTTCTTCTTTTTTACCTTTATCAACATCAAAGAGATTTGCTATTTGTTATTTTATTGACATTGTGTGTACATTGTGTGTCCCCTCCGTGGGGGTGTCTTGTGTAAATGTTTGTATATGGTGCAGTCCTCCTGTATCCTCTACTCGCTATTAACAGTCACAACAAGAAAATAAAGTCGTTGTTAAAAATAAAGATTCATAAATTTGATTTTGAGATTAATAAAAGAAATGATCTTTATAAATGAGTAATGGAGAACGAGATATAAAGTTTAAACAGACATCAACTCCTGGCAACATTTAATTAAATGAAATCTTTTGGATTAGGAGACAAATTTAGGGATTGTGCAGAAACCTTTGGAGAACTTGGAAGCTAATATATACTGGGATATGATATTTACGATTGCATGGCCGCCATGTTAAACTATAAATAATGTTTATTTACTTGTAAACAAAACATCGTTTATAAATAAATATAACTTTGGCACCGTTTAACGGACTGGCAGATCATCGACATACAACATGGCGTCGTGCGTCAATAACAACATAGCTTTATAATGATTAAAATATTACAAAGCCTTGGTTTATATCCAAATATATGTAAAGTTGGCCAGTAGTTGTATTTGACAATGTTTCTCGGTTCCATTCTGAATGATTGAATGTTCGTGTTGTTGTTGGTTCGGCGATTTTCAAGACTACGATCCAAGGTCAGGCGTAGGGTTGATTACATTACAAAATCATCAATTAGATTACAATAACATTCGTGTTTGTATGATTACAATTGAATTACATTTACAATTGCATTGTGATTACAATTGAATTACATTTACAATTACATAATGTTTACAACTACATTACGATTACATTACGATTACAATTACATAATGATTACAATTACTTTATGATTTACAGCTATTGTTAATGTAATTGATAAAATACTTCTAAAATAATATCCAAGACATTAATAAGTTAGGAAAAAGAAAAGTCTTATCATTTTATTCAGTGTACACTATAAGGTATCATAAGCAGGGGCGTATTGCGGATTGGGGGGGGGGGGCATTGTGAGACCCCCACTCCAACTGATAACACAGTTCAAATAAATTTCACGTACAATATATTACATATTATGCGTTGGTATCCGAACCCCACTTTGGATAACTTGGTTAAACAAATCGCCCCCCACCCTTGAAGCACCGTGAAAGTCCCATTATGTGAGATTTAAACACAGCTGGCCTTTCTTGTTATAAAAGTTCACAGATAGATTATGAATAATAAATATATTGGACATTTCAAAGGACTTTTTTCTGAGCGAAGTTGATCGTGTTTGGGGCGCGGGTTGTTTATTATCGTGGCAACGTTACTTGTTAATCGAGACTCCGCCCTGTTTCCCCTTTTTTAAATTAAATGATGATCCTAATTTGTCTCTCGCTCACTGTTTGTAAAATACGGGGCATGGAAACAATTTATGATGAACGGCGATAAATTGCCGATCGGTCTAACTTCCAATTCACGAACCGGGGCTACGACAATTTGTATCTTTAAAACCCATCTTGACAACTCCCTTAAAAATCTCTTGAAGACAACACCGATTGCCACAAATTTCCGACTGGTCCCGCCGCTTACCATCCAGGGGATATTGTCGTTCCGTTGGCAATAAATGGCAAACAAGACCAAGGGAAGTAACTCTTTCTGTATAGCCTAATTTAATATGCAAGAGAACACTCCTCAAAATTACACAAATATTTTACTGGGATTCGGCAAATAAACATTTATAATGGAAATAAAACATGAATGTCAGCACAATATGACAAACAAATTAAATTGGTAAAATTCGTAATAAAAGTAACCAACATCCAAGTTGTACAATGTGTAAAAGGACCCTTACAATAAATGGAGAAAACCTGCCGACTCATGCTGACATTACATAATTATTTCTCTGGTTTGTATTCCCAATTGTTTTCAAATATGAGTAAACTCTATGTCACAACAAGCCCGTGGACGCTTACGGCTAGCCCCCGGATCCATTCACTCTTTTTGATTTGTTGTTGTTTATGGTCTCTTAGCATTATGTCTTATCTGTATATTTGTTTTTGTGTAGAATTGTGTGTGGTGCAGTCCCCCCTGCACTTACTAATAAATATAACATGACAATGGTGGCTAAACTTAGACACACCCACTGAATTGTGATAATGCTCATTTACAATTCAATACAAAGTCATTTAGGATTAAGACAGCCTTCAATTATATTTCATTAATGACTTAGTAGACGTCTTTGACAATGGGAGCAAACACGAAATCGCAACCACACTTCATGCAAATGTGTACCTGCCCCACCATTTTGCACAGCTGACCAGAGAGAACCACATTGGAAAAATCCTGATTAAACGCACAACCCCCTGGTGGTGAGCACACCCCTCACTCCCTGAGTCACCATCACCACCCCCTTCCTTGGAAACAATACAAATACACAAAACACTGGGTAATGAATAAAAAGGAATGAATTTATTGATAAAAATATTGTAAATGAAAATTTTTTTTTTTAAATTAAGGCGTGAGTTTAGATTTTGTAGAAAAGGCTAACCACCAAACCAAGATGGCGACACAAGCAGCTACGAATTCACTTTGTATATAAGTTCCTTGCCATACTCCCTGTAATATAAAACACATCATTTACATGACTTTAAATTCTCAATGGTTCAATTTCTTTTTTGGTCATTAATTAAGCATGTTTGTTTTGAGATTAGGAAAGTGTTAACCCTTAACCGGTCACGGTCGCATATTTGCACCACAACGTTATGTCCAAAAGTGGTCACGGTTGCATATTTGCGACCATATCAAGAACCTTTTTCATAAGTCACATTTGAGTATTTTGTTTCGTATTTAATTGATATCGCCACGCATGTGTCTCGGACAGGAACTTGTCGTGTCAATAACATTGAGAAAAACATGCCTTTGTTCAACATTTTTTGACAAAAAACGTAATTTAACGATGTCGGGAATGTTAAAGACCATTGAAATGCCTATATAGGCGGATTATATCGATTATGCTGATTCAGAAGACGATATTTCCGATGAAAATGATTTAAAATAATTTGCAAACTATAGATCAACTTATCCTCTTCAACTATTTTATTGGTGTCAAGAGTCTATCACTTATAATTATCCGGCAGTAGTCGCTTGTAATAGGCATACAAAATATTTCATGTTAGTTTGTATTTAGCCTGACCACTTGATGCCATAACGTCAAAATGACATCGACCGGTTAAGGGTTAAGTCGTATGCCTGTGGGTAGAGGTTCCTAGCAGTAAGAGGAAACAGGAGAAAATACACGAAGTTGCCAGGTGATCTTACTCCCAAACAACAAACTTCTACAATATATTTTGACCTAATCGGAAAAAGGTTTAGCTTATTGAACTGAGTTAAACAGAAATTTAAACAATGACTTTAGGAGAAGCGTTGCTTTAAGTAGAGCATGGTGCATTTAAGGGGAGGAATGGTGCCTTGAACTGGGTCAAAAAGGTTTTAAAAGGGAACATCGACACTTTAAGGGGGGGTATGGAGATTTTAGGGAGGGGATAGGGCATGGGGTTCTTAGGTAGGGGAGGGATTATGGGGGCTTAGAGGGCGGGGGGGGGGGGCATAGACAATTTAACAGAGACACAGGGGCATTAAAGGGGAACATCAATGCTGTAAGGATGACATTGACATTTCATGTACATCTATGAAACAAGGGAAGTAACTCTGTATTTCTCCACCCTAATTAAATCTGTTGATAATATAAACAACTTACACCATGGCTAATGTTTATTGTAAATAGAGGAGTAATGGTTGATACATCTTCATTATTTCTTCTAGCCTGAAATATCAAAATTATAAATTAGATTTCTACTACATTTTTATACACAGGAATTTCAGGTATATCAAAGTGTGTTAGTCTCACATCCCGTATAAAATACATCATCTGTCATGTAATGTAAGCAGCCTTTAGCAGTGGAAGCAAACTCACGAGGAGACCCTATTCCTTGTCACATACAACCCAAGAATCGAAACCACACCAGTTTACTCAATGACAGTACCTTATAATACAATGCAGCCTCATCAATCATTCAGCCACCCGATCCCCTCCAATGAAGCAGGCAGTAATGGCAAATTCCAGACATGCAATCAATGCACGAAACTGTGGGTAAACTGCTAGAAACGACAATGCTGGTTGATTAATCAATGCCTGGCGCCATACGGCCAAGAGCCACTCATATGACCCCTGATGCGACTTGCCACTACAACCAGTCACGTCTTCGTGTAGTGTAGACCATTGAAAGTACAAAGAAAACAAAGGAAATATAGAACCAATTCCACTAGACTCCTGACACATGTTAATCTACATCATTCGGCCACCAACCAAACCCCTACACTACAAGAACTCAGTTCATTTATAAAAGGGGGTCACGGTGGCTAAGTGGATAAGGTTATGGTTCGCTAGGCTTGAGGTTGGGTGTTCGATCCCTGCATTGGCCGAGAAGTTCATCTCGATTTTCCGGCGTGATTTCCCCTTGTCAGTCATGCAGAAGGAGGGCCTGACAAGGTCTGCTGCCTAGTCATTAAGATGGGATGAAAAACCGAGGTCCCGTGTACACATTGGAGTGCACGTAAAAGATCCCTTGGCAGTTGGAATTCGATATAAGAGTAGGCCGTAGCGTCGCTGCCCGGGCAAAATTTCCCTCATAGCACACTATATGGCGTATGCCCATCTTCTATTAGCCCAGGTTAGGTGCAAAAGTGTAGGACATTAAACCCCATTTCATTTCATTTTTTTAAGAGAGAAATCGTCACCTTTTTTAAAGCAGAAAATCCCTCTTCATCATAAAATCTGGATTCATAATTTCCTGATCTTAAAGCTTTATATTCATCAGTGATAGTAATTTGATATTGGTTTGTTACTGTGGTCCTAACAGCTGGAATCATTCTACCAGCAACATCAGCAAACAGATTTATATTCTACAAATATATAAACAGATCAAAATAATAATAATAATAATATCAAAAACATGCCAATTGACTCAATATTCTATAAATATACAAATAACAGATTAATATTCTTGTCAGGACTAAGATTTGGTTCAATTTCATCTCAATAATTTGCTTGCATGTAGGAGGCACTAGCACGGAAAGGAAACCCCCATGAGGTTGGACAGACGACCCTAGTCCCTGTCACGCTCCAGCAGGGGACTGAAACCACACCAATGACAAAGCTTGTGATGTCACGCGCATACTACCCTCCACCACCAATTTGGAGTGAAGAAAGTTTGCCATACCATACACATCATAATATAGAATCCAACAATTTCATTTCTTACCCAATTTTATTACAAGTAGCTGTTTACCTGGCACTGATAGTTTTGTGGAACCCAGGAAGATTATAACTCTTAAATTTAATTCGGAAGTAATAATGCAACACCGCAAGGCCTGTCACTAACCAGCTAAAGCTGTTGATATATCCAAAATTTCAGCCTTGATTAGCCCCTAATCCCCAACAGATGCCAGCCATGTCCTACATCATACCCTTATAGGTGCGAAACTGTCAATATTGTAACTTCGAAATAGGAAGTAGTACAACTCAGGTTACCCATATATATATCCCAGTCCAGGGGAATTCCCTTTTATCCGTCAATGCCAAACAGACAGTAACAAATATAAATATAAAATAGTTGTGTTTACTCTACCTGCAGACCATTTTTACATGTTAGCGTAAACTGTGAGATAAATACGGTTTCCGTAGAAACAGTTGTCTCTGATGTTGTGTAAGTTTCACTCTTCACTACTGGCCCCAAACATACATCAGCTAAAATAACAGAAATTTGAAAAATAAAACTCAAATAAAGATTAACTTCAGGTCATTGGAGGAGGATGATTAAAAAGGTATTCCTAGCGTAATATTGAGGAGAGTCACAAGCTGGCTGACAGGCGCCCTCACAGTCACAGGAGATCTCGAGTTCAGTTCTGGCATTTGAACGAGATCTAGTTAATTGGTGCTGCTTGTGTAGTTTCATCTTGTCAGCGAGTCATGTTGGCTAGGTGAGTAAGGTGCTGGCTCACTTATCAAAGGTCCCGTGTTCAATCCAACAGTTGACTGCGACAATTCATCAAGGTTTTCTGACTGGGTTCCTCCTTATAATGCAGGACCTAGGGCCTGACAAAGGAGAACATATTAGTCTTCAGATGGGACTATAATAACAAAGTCCTGTGTACACATTAGCATGCCTGTTAAAGATCCCTTGGCAGTCGCAATTCAATATAGAGCACTGTACAAGTCTCCTTTCTTCCACTCATCCAGCATGTTTTTGAATTATGTGTGGTCTACTGCAATGATGACGTCCATATCAAACAGGCACCTGCTACCCAGACTTGCTACCCTCCCTATTTTGAAAGAAAAATGCTGCGATACTAAATCAGGATAACGAGTTCAAATAATGGTGGATTTGGGTAATAAATCTCAATCAGGCTAAAGGGATACAGATAGTTGAGATTAGGATCTTTCCACTCGCCTCGGCACTACTATTAATTTCTCCGACTATTTTTAATATCAATAATGAGTCTATCTCTGCTGACTCACTGTGCAGTGCAGCTAATAGTGGATAAATAAATCACTCACACTCTAATATAAAATCAAAATCATTATTTACACAGGGAAAAGTATACGCTTCTCGTTACTTTGCAATCTGTGCGACTCGGGCAGTGTTTGCCACGCACACACTTTTCATAAACAGATCAGATAAATCGGTGGTTTTCTGGGTTTCCTTAGAATATTTGACCACAGAAACGATACAAATATGAGGCTATTAAACTCATATTTGTGAAAATGTAATTAGATAAAACGAAATCTCCATACCCGAAGTAAAAACTGTTAAAACAGCAAGAACTAATATCGTCAACATCTTGCTTGTGGTGGCTGCCATCTTGAAAGAGAACGTGTCAATAGAGGGCGCAGAGTAAGGGGAGATAATCTTACAAGACCTTTGATTCGGGGCTCTTGGCAGCCTTGGGCAGGTGATATCACGATTACGTAATAAACGTAGACCCTACAGGTATAAATAATAATAATTGACACGCCTTGGAAAATCCTAGAATACCCAATCGGTTTGGGTATTGACATGTTTATACTGATCATAAACATGTCTGAATAAATGGGCGTATCGCAGGCTTTCTTCCTGGTAGATATCAGTGTTATTTTATTCACAAAAAGGGGGTAGGCCTATCATGAAGCCTGTCATTGAGTTAACTGACTAGGTTTCGAATCCCTGGTAGTACGTGGCAAGACGTAAGGTCGCCTGTCCAACCTCATGTATTTTCTCCGGGTTCTCCAGTTTCCTCCCACTGATAAAGACCCATGCGCGCAAGCTTTAATTGTGTCCGGCTGCTATATTTATGTATTTACATGTTTATAGATATAACGAAAATAGACCAAACGTGAATTTTGGCCGTTTTGGTTTTCAATGGCCGTTATTAACATGTTCGAACAAAATACCAACATATTAACATGTTTATTACCTATAGGCCTACATATAAATCGCATTTAACATGTGACCAATGACGTTTTAATAAAAATGACGTAAAATGGGGTTTAACGTTCTACTGCTCTGCTCCGAACCGGGCTAATGAAAACGGACATACGTCATGCAGTGTGCTATGAGAAAAATGTTGCCCGGGTTGAAGCGCTACTCTTACATGGAATTCCAACTGCCAGGGGATCTTTTACGAGCACGCCAACATGTACACGGTCTGTCTGCGATATCACTTCAGTGGAAGCGGACGTTAAAATACCAGGCAGTAGTGTACACGGTGCCTCGTTTTTTGTCCCATCCAAACGACTAGACAGCTTTTTTCGACAACACCTGCAGTTAACAGCTCTCCACGGACCTAATCACAAAATAAACAATTCGTGATTTCATATGTTTATTTTTTTATTAGAAAACAATTTTTACTGTGGCTAATAGGAAATAAAGAAAATATAAATTAATAATTAATAATAAGAATTTATAATGTGAAAAAAAAAAAAATATATTGAAAGAATATAAATAATTTCAATAAATGCATCAATATTATTTCTCCGCAGGATAAATTCGAGCATAAATGCCTAGATTACAAAGTGCAAGTTTACAGCCCACAAGGGTGGGGTGGGGCACACCGGAAAATCCCGATGAACTTTCTCGACCAACACCGGGATCGAACACGTGACCTCAAGGTTAGCGAGCCAACGTCTTACGCACTTAGCCGCTCCTTGCCTTAAATATTATTTGACATTATTATTAGTAACCAGCGAATAACATTGAAGATATGTCTAGGTTAAAGGGAGAGAGAGAGAGAGAAATGGGGTTTAACGTCCACTCAACACAACCAGGTCATTTCGGGACTAACATATGGTTTCAATTTTATTTCAATAATTCGCTTGCGCGTAGGGGTCTTTAGCCGTGGGAGGAAACCGGAGTGCCCGGAGGAAACCCACGAGGTTGAGAAGGCGCCCCTATCTCCATGCCACATACGCTCACACCAGGGCTCGAAACCACAGCCGCAAGCCAGAGGTGACCGGCCAGCTAGAGGTCGAAGCGCGGCACTCTAGACCACTAGGCCATCCCAACCCCCCTAGGTTAAAGGAGACAAAATACCCCTTCTTATATTAGTATCACAGGGGTGTCCTCCACATAATGTTTACATATAATTTCACGATTTTCAAAATATCTTCGATGTGTGAAAATCAAAAAAATAATACGTCATGTAGTTTACAAATATACAAAGTGACGATAGATTTTTAAAACATAAATGATTATAAATAGAATATATTAAATAATAACAATTGAAATAAATTGAATAACAGAGTAATGACAAATAAAAATTGTCATTATTAATAATGATTAAATAACACATAAAATATAGTAAATTACTGAATGATAACAACAAATGAAAAATTGGTATTACATGATAACAAATATAACACATTAAATAATAACAACTGAAATATATTAAATTATTAAATGATAACAACATTACTGTTAAATAAAGAACACCAATTGAAATACAATAAAAAAAAAAATGGGGGTATCTTCCTATATTATGATCAGAGGGCTATCGTCCGCATAATATTCGATGTAAAATAATTTACAGATTTATCAAAGTTAATCAAATTTTAAAAACAACGTAAATAATAACAAATAGAATATATTAAATAATGACACTTGAAATAAAATATTATCAATTGAAACAAATGATAAATGACAATTAGAATACACTGAATAATAACAATTGAAATTCAGCAAATTATTAAATGACAAAAAATGAAAACTTTTATTAGATAACAAATAGAATATATTTATGAACAACAATTGAAATACATTAAATGATAACAAATGAAAATTATTATTAAATAACAGATATCATGTTATTTAATAATAACAATTGACATACATTATATTACTAATTAATAACAAATAAAAATTATTATAAAATGATAACAAATGGAAATTATTATTAAATGATAACAAATGGAAATTATTATTAAATGATAACAACTTAAATAGAATAATAACAAATGAAAATCATTGAAATCAATTTGATTTTTCTGAATGATAACAAATTAAACTTGGAATATTATTAAATAATAACAATTAAATTACGGTTAACAAAAACATGACTATTGCATAATGCATAATGTAGGATTTAGATAAAGATCTGCTCGTTCTTGCAATAATAGCTCATAAATAGATTATGAAATAATTCTATTCTGATCAAAGTTATGACTGTTTGAAAATATAGCGTAAATTGTTTATTATCGTAGCAACGGTACTGGACAAGTGTGACAAAGTCTCGATTGATGTTCTAGAGCAGTGATTTTCAACCAGTGTGCCGCGAGATTTTCATAAGTGTGCGGCGATATTTTGAACGGCCCACCAAATAAATTTTTCACTAAAAAGGCCAGCTATTTAACTTTACTTTAATTAATTTGATTCATTCTATGTTTCATTGACTAGTCTGTATCTGCGATTGTATTCCGCCAATGACTTGCCATGTTTTTATTTTGCAAACTTCAAATATTTGTCATATATATTAAGCGAGGTGTGCCTTTATTTTTTCATGTGTTTCAAAGTGTGCCGTTAGCACATAAAGGATGAGAACCGGTGTTCTAGAGAGTTGATAATAGGCTAGTCCGGTGCATAAATAATAAATCATATAAAGCAAGACTTACATAACGTAACTCTAAATATTAAATATCACACGAAATGCTTTACAAAAGTTTACATAAATATCGGTATGTAAATAAAAAACGGTATTTAATCATGTCTTGATAGATCTATCGGATATAAATTACGTTACTATGACAACCAAATCAATTAAGAAATCATTAGAAATAAGATTTAATCAAATGAGAATAAAATGGTTTTATAACGTGGAATGAGCTGCAGGGCGAGTTGAGGTCCTTAGGGTATTATTGGCATGCTTTTCATGTATAATGGCTTGACAACGGTGTTAAAGAAGAAAGTGATTAATGAATCGTAAGCTGTCGAGAAAATCCGGAAAATTGCAAAACAAAACAAAAACACGATGTACAATGCTAACGGAGAAAGGTTACTAGGAAGATGAAATTGTAACCATACGCGGTTAAAATTACATATATGGCTTTAACTTCCTACTGTTCTGCTCCGAACTGGGCTAATGAAGATGGGCATAAACCATACAGTGTGCTACCAGGGAAATTTTACCCGGACAGCGGTGCTATGACCTACTCCTATATCGAATTCCAACTGTCAAGGGATATTTGACGTGTACGGCAATGTACACACGGCCAATGTAAGGATCGAACATGCGTTCTTCAGGCTAGCGAGTCACTTGGCCCTCGTGGCTCCCACATATGACGTTTTAAAAGCGCATTGCCATGGATTAGTGCGGATAAAATCATGATGCATTATTCACTAAAATGTCCCGGTCGTTGTATAGAAATCGGGGGTATGAGAGCGGTTGATGGACGTGGGGGTTGGTGGAGGGGGGGGGATGGATGAGTAGTAATCCCCAAGTGGTCTTGTGCACATCCCTATCCAACCAAAAGCAATCCGTTTATATATTTTCACTGATTTTCCTTTTGGTTATGTTTTTTAATATATGATTTCGCTTGTTCATTGATGTTTAACGTCCGCTTCCATCTAGGATGATATCGCAGACAGTATCCGGTAGATACTTAGCAGGCCATCTTTATTGTACATTTTAAAAAACAGGTTCCCTAGCAACGAAACATACGTCGCTTCCTGCTAAAACGATTTAGCATTACTATTCGTAGGAAAAGAAGTATTCGTAGTACTATGTTGTCAGACACGTGACTATTATGGTGCGAATATTTGCATATCTACAAAAGGCGAAACCCCAATAATTCTGTTTCGCTACTATTTCCTAATAATTAACAATAAAAATTAAACAATGAAAAATTTTTTTTTTTACATAGAAGAGTCTTTGTCCTGCTTAGGCTGTATGCGAGAAGACTCGCGGGAAGACTATTTCTTTTTTCTGGTGTTTGCAAATGTTTGTGATTTGGAAGCAATGAGGGGGAGGTAATAAATGATAATTAACGTATTAACAATAAAAACAACAATAAAGCCCATTAAACCACTTCTAAAATTAAAAACTGCATGCTGAGATTGTCCCTGTTCTATATCGGTTCGTATAGCAACCAGATGCATAACAATAGTTACTAGAGTACATAAATGAAATGTCTGATGACTCTGACCTATGTTGTCATAGTAACCGGGTCTCCATTTTTCAGGTAAATGTGAAGAATATACTGCCGCTGTCAACATAAATAAACAAATCACCAAGGTGATGTGATTTAATGACGTCATACTACAGTTGTTGCTATAGTAACAAAGCCAGTAACGCGGGAACGCCGGCGCTGTCAACCAAACGCCAAATAATGCGTAAGGAATAATCATTAGACATTTGCGTTGCCACGACGACGTGTTGGTGTATTTGATCTTGCCGATTGAGGTTATCACAAATGTAATGGTTGCTAAGACAACTGTGACAGGAATGTAATACGGTTCCAATATGTTGTACATTTCTCGTTGTGAGCAGATATACATTGATCCAATGGCTATGGAGTAGCTATACAGGGTGATGCCTGAGTAGTCGAAGAGGAAAAACACGTAATGACTTTTTATAGATTTAGAACACATCAAATGCGCAAAAGAACTCAGTAAGGTCATGGACACACATCCAATAGAAAACATCAATATTTTCTTGCCGTCTTCATTGGATAAGAGATCGTAGGTTTGTCCGTAATATAAAGTTTGTAGGATTATAAAGATGGCGGATAACAGATGAGACCAGACGGTCAGAGTTTCATTGTGCCATTTAAATAAACTGATGACGTAATATGTCCAGGGCTGATGTAGCAGACGATATCCGGTGAGTATAAAAGGTTCTCTCATCGGAACAGGAACTTTGGACGAGGGGAGGGTTTTGAAAGTCATCTTGCACTGGAGGTAGGAAGTATATCCCATACAAACTGAAATAACAAATTTAAAATAAATATAAATCACAAGTTGCCTAGTGACAGGTAGGCCTACTAAACTCCATACTGCTTGCATTGTTCTGTTTGATTAGAGCTAATCCTACTACTCACTGCTGGAAAGAGGGGAAATTGGTGTTCTAAATTATGATTGGTAAATAGTCCGATTAACTACCAATCGCTAACTGCGTTACAAAGGCACTACCCCTAAAACAGAGCTTCAAATTGGACCAAATATGTTTACATAACGTTACGCCATGTCTCACGATTTTATTATGCCCAATTATTAACTAGTGCTTAGCAGAATATTGCAGTAAAACTAATTGCGTGACAAACGAGGTTATCGAATCGAATAAAATGTAAACAATACTGTTTGGCAAAGAACGTACTTTCACCGTTTTTAATACCTTATATCACCGTCCGAAGTTTTAGGGAAGACCCAGATTAAACGTAAGACTGTCATGTTGCTGTACTCAAGTGATAGATTTGATTGGACGGGAAGAATAGACACACTATCTCAAAAGTTCAAGTATCAGAAGCCAATCCAGCAATGGCCAGAGCGGGCAATTGCCTAGCGGGGTGCAGGGGGTACATTGCGTCCCCCGAAAAATAAGGCGCCCTGAGAAATGGCGCCCCCACATCCCCCCCCCCCCGAAAAAAAATAATAATTTGACAATCTTTCAATTATAGAATAATACACTTGATTATGATCACACAGTGATGCTCTCAAGGTACTGATCAGTCGGCCGGTTTTAAGGGCGCCCTGATCAAAACTTTCTAATATCACTTACGTGGAGGTTATGGCGCCCCATCACTCTGCTGCACCCCCACTTTTAAAATCCTACATACGGCCTTGTTGCCTCAGGAATATGACGAAACTCGGATACGTCACTCACGCCTAGCATAGTAACAGGCACACAACGGGATACCTCACGACAAGTATTTTATTAATAGTTGCCTTAAACAGGGCCGGTGGGATAATGTAATCAAAATACAATCAAGTGAAGGGATACCGGGGACTTACATTGGCATATAACTTATATAAGTATAATTTCCTACGCACAGAATCAAAAACCCAGGAACAAACAAGCGGACACAATCCACAGAGCCTACCCTGGAATATGATTATAAAAACACACAAACAAAACCTCAGAGGACAAACAAAGACAAAAACAATATCAAATCAAATAAATGTATCTGAAGGGCTCTGAGTCTACCTTGGGGTATAGGGTCCTGCCTACACAAGTACAACCCCAGAAGACAAACCGGAGGACACAACACACAACAGATAAAGATTGTAAATAAATACAATGTCAAATCAAGTTAATGGATGAATCCGGAGTGCCTACCTTGGAATATAATTATATACCAGCGGACGAGACCTTCCACTCTAGCGATATTCTGTTGAGTATAACAGGTAAACAAGGAGTATATTGGTAGACTATGTCGACAGCTGTGTTCATATTTTTATTATCTCCCTTCAAATACTTATCGATTCTACATTCCACATATTTATCACAAAATTTAATCACAAGAAATTTAATCTATCGTTTTATTTATTATTCTGACAATAAATGAAATGACATTTGGTTTAACGTCCTAATGTTTCGCTCCTATATTGGGCTAATGAGGATGGTAATACATCATACAATTCTAACTTTCAATTGGTACTTGGTCTCATCCGAACGACAAGACAGTTGTCCTTGTCAGATCCTCGGTTTTCCGTCCCACCCGACCGACTAGATACCTTTCTTGCTAGGCTCCTGTTCTGCACTATGACAATTGTGGTATATACACCCAGCGTAAAGAATAAAGAGCAGAAGCGCTCCGCCCCTGAAGAGTAAATTATTTCAACGATATTTAGTATTTGAACTGGAATATTTGAAGAGGAGAAGGAAAATATGTACATATATGTGATAATCTTACTTTCTTAATGCCATGCAGGGATTCCGGTTTATTACACTATAGCCTTATTATCAAATCCTTAATATTAAATTTGATTCCCCTTGTTTAGGTACATATAGGGTATTTCTGGTTTGTCAGCATCAACTAAGTATTGTGGTGTACATGTATATTGTCTTGTTATATTTTTATATTTTATCATTGCTTGATAATGACTATAGAGAAGCCTAGTCGAACGTCGCTCAGTAATAAACAATAATGGTATCCCATAGACTTGTGACCTGCATATTTGAAGAGTAGGAGTACAGTTTTCCGGCATAAACGAATTTCCATAACAATCACAATTTATTTTCACAGAACATTAATAATGAAATATGTGAAATACAATCAATAGTTTTGATAATAGATCTACTTATTTCACACCGCAATCAATACACAGCTAATGTGTTTACACAATACTTGGACGGTCTGAAACATACATTATGCAACACCTGAAACATACATTATGCAACACCTAAACCATTGCTGGTCTTTCTTTAGGCCTTATATGTTATATAAATTATTAATTAGTCATTAGCTATTGTTTTCTTTTTCAAATATTGTAGCGAGAACGACCAACTCTTTATAGAAAATCTTGCATAATTTCAAATTTATTTAACGTCCTACTGTTAATTAGGACCGGCATGCGCCATGCAATGTGCTGTGTAGGTTGTACTACGTGCTCGCCAATCTGTACACGTGACCTCTGTTTTTGGTCCCATCCGAACGACAAGACAACAGCGCTTGTCATGTATTCCATCCTGCATCACTCTGACAACCTGTCTACGATATCACCTTAGGTGGAACTGGACGTTAACCCAAGACCTCCATAAGCCCTGTATACACGGTCCATTCTGCCTGGGTCTTATGTTGCTTAGGTCTTTCATTTTGTGCCCTGTAGGTCAGTTAATATGTCGCCTATGTCCTACGTTTGCGATATGTTGCCCCAATGTCTGCCATATTTGGTTGAAATAGAATTTTTTATGTCGACCCATTACATGTCTAACTTGCCTTTTTACAAATGAAATCTGTTTTCAAATTTTCTTTCTTCGTTTGTTAATCCAACAACACCGTCCACGTGACTATGACGTCAAGTGTGATTACACGACATCAAACAAAATAATGGTTAGAAACTAACACCAATGGAAATGAAATGAATGGGGTTTGACGTCCAACTGTTCTGCTCCGAGCTGGGCTAATGAAGACTGCTATTCTAACTGTGAAGGGATCATTCACGTGCACGTCGAAGTGTACACGGGACCTTGGTCTTTGGTCCCATCCGAACGACTAGATAGCTGCCCTTGTCAGACAGATCGCCCTGCATCACTTACAAGGGGAAACCACGCCGGAAAATCTGGATGAACTTTCTCGGACAATGCAGGGATCGAACACCCGACCTCTAGGCTAGCGACCCAGCGTCTTACCAACTTAGCCACGTGATTCCCCAACATCAATGGACAAACTGTTAAACTTTAAACGAGTAAAACGACATGGGGTTTAAATGTTTTAATTTCCCGCACCCACAGAGAGACAGAGAGAGAGAGAGACAGAGAGAGAGAGAGAGAGAGAGAGAGGGATGGGGTTTAACGTCCACTCGACACAAACTGCGTCATTTCGTGACTAGCATGGTTTAATTTTATTCAATAATTCGCTTGCGCGTAGGGGTCTTTAGCAGTGCGAGAGGAAACCGGAGGACCCGGAGAAAACCCACACCAGTTGACTCAATGACAGGCTTTATGATACAGCACGCACGTGCTAACCATTCAGCCATCCACCCCTAACAGAGGTAAAGAAGACACACATAAGAGAGAGAGAGAGAGAGAGAGGAGAGAGAGAGGAGAGAGAGAAGAGAGAGAGAGGAGAGAGAGAGAGAAATGGGGTTTAACGTCCTCTCAACACAAACTAGGTCATTTCGGGACTAACATATGGTTTAATTTTATTTCAATAATTTGCTTGCTTGTAGGGTTCTTTAGCAGTGGGAGGAAACCGGAGTGCCCGGAGGAAATCCATGAGGTTGAGAAGGCGCCCCTATCCCCATGCCACATACGCTCACATCAGGGCTCGAAACCACAGCCGCAAGCCAGAGGTGACTGGCCAGCTAGAGGTCGAAGCGCGGCACTCTAGTCCACTTGGCCATCCCAACCCCCCTGACACACATGCGGAACCACGGTCGCTTAGTTGGCACACTAACCTGAAGGTCGGGCATTCGATCCCTGCACTGTCCGAGAAACTTCATCTGGATATTTCGGCGGGGTTTCAACTAAGACGGACTGTCATCTCACCAAGATCCACGGTAACTCAGTGAGTGAAGAAATAACCAGATTCGGATCGACCGCGGTGTTGACCGAGAACGATGATAAAAAATTGTATGAACATAAAGACTTACCCTTTGTGTAACTACAGATAGAAATCGTGTGCGTTCATACCAGACGTACACGTACGTACAACGATAGGATGAATACACATTAACAACAGAGGATATACGTCACCAAGCGTAACGATCACACACTCACGCTCGATAGGTTATATTATAGAACAGATTCTTGTATTCAAAATAAAGTCTATTGATCAGAAATGGAGGTCAGTATATAAGACAAGCCATGGCATTATTCCCCATCTTTTGTAGAACTAGTAGAAGGCAATCTCAATCAATCAATACATAATCCATTCTCGACACATCGTGTGTTTTGAGGAATTAAAGCACATCATTCTTCTCGCACACTCAGCACGAGGTTCATCTAATTCATCCAGTAGCAATTCAATCTTTCTCTTTTTGTGAATAGTAATCTATGTTTGGTACACACAGTTCCAGTTATATCACATGATTTTAGCTGAGTCGCGTGAGATGTTTCCAAACAAGGGGATGTAACTCCATGTCCGCGTCCAATCGATCTGCCGAGTTCAAAGTGGATGATAGGATGCCTGATTGAGAGTAGAAGCTCGTGTTTGGTATAGGATTATAATATGATTACTTCGATTGGGTTGTGTTTAGTATAAACTAATAAATAATATAAAACGGATCAATTTAGGAACAGTCGTTCACCATGACAAGAAATCAATACCTAGGGCTTCAAATAAACGTTAGCACGTGCGCACTGTGTCGTAAGATCTGTCATTGAGTCAACTGACATGGTGTCTATTCCCTGGTTGTACGTGACAAGGAGTATGGTCGCATGTCTAACCTCGTGGGTTTCCTCCGGGTCTTCCGGTCGCTTCCCACTGATAAAGACCATACGCGCAATACGAATTATTAAAATAGAATTGAACCATGTGTTAGCTCCCTCTCTCTGTCTGTCTGTCTGTCTCTCTCTCTCTGCTTCAATTACTATCGTGGTCCAGGGAGGAAAGACTCTGTCCGCGACATCACCCTCGTCGAAAGCGGACATGGCTGAGTGGAAGGACTGTTTCCGATATCATCCTCGCCAAAAGCGGACGTTACGACCCATTGAATGACTTGCGTGGAAGGATTGTCTGCGAAATACGACCTCGGTGGAAGCGGACGTTGAACGGTGTTGAGAATGTTGTTGGAGACTTACATCGTCTTTTGAGTGGCACATGAAGGATGGCATGGCAGAAAGAGTGACTCGTCGTATTCCTGCACGTAAAACAACTCGAGGCAGTGGGAATTCTAGGGGATAAATCATCCGCCAGGTCAAATTTTCCGCCACACGCCCAATGAGACATCCATAATTGCGTATTTAGTTTAAACCTTATAAAATGACTTAAAAGGGCATTTTCGCGCCAAAATTGCGTATTTAGATTAAACCTTATGAAGTAGTCTAAAATGACATTTTCGCGCCAAAATCAGTTGTTTTCATTTGCTGTTTAATATGCACTCAAGTTCTGCTTTCTATATTCACGACGAAAATGTGGGGCGTTACGCGAAGGCCGTGCAAAGACGAACGCAGTTTAAGCGATATGGAATCTACTATTGACTAGTCTGCCACATAACAACCCTCTGGTTATGACATAATGCAGATCAGAAATCTGCCAATAACGCTGTAAACAGCACTGAAAGCGTGTGACCTTTTCCATTTGAGAGGCGACGCAAAGGGGGGGGGGCGTAAAACAGAGAATTACCAGCTTTGGGAATAGATCACTATTCGGTGGGGGGGATGGCCTAGTGGTCTAGAGTGCCGCGCTTCGACCTCTAGCTTGCTGGTCACCTCTGGCTTACGGCTGTGGTTTCGATCCCTCGTGGGTTTCCTCCGGGCACTCCGGTTTCCTCCCACTGCTAAAGACCTCTACGCTCAAGCGAATAATTGAAATAAAATTAAACCATATGTTAGTCCCGAAATAGGCTAGTTTGTATCGAGTGGACGTTAAACCCCATCCCTCTCTCTCTCTCTCTCTCTCTCTCTCTCCTGGGTGACATCCATGCATATTCAAAAATTAGCATTCTATTTTGTAATTCGGTTGTAATCGACTGTACATCTTGCATACGCACACAGACAAAACAAAAACATTTTCAGTTTTATTAAATAAAATAAAAGTAAAAACTTTACAAAATTCCACGTCTTATTTCTTCTTTTTCGTGTAGGATTGATTATTGTGTATCTGATTATTGCGCATCTGATGTTTGCGCATGGGTTGTTCAAATTGCTGAGAATTAGAAGCAATAAGTGGTAGATAATACAAAATGATTAACGTATTTATAATAAAAAATATAATAAAACCCATTGAACCACTTCTGAAATTAAAAACAGCATGCTGAGATTGTCCCTGTTCTATATCGGTTCGTATAGCAACCAGCTGCATAACAATTGTTGCTAGGGAACAATAGTGAAATGTCTGATGACTTTGACCTATGTTGTCATAGTTACCAGGTCTCCATTTTTCAGGTAGATGCGTGGAATACACTGCAGCAGTCAGTATGAACAGACAATACACCAAACTTATGTGATTCAGTGACGTCAAACTACATCCGTTGTCATAGAAACACGCCCGGTATCTAAAAATGATTGGAGTCGATACCCAAACAGCATATATAACGTATGGAACAATCATAAGACACTTACGTTGCCATGAAAACGGGTTCGTAACTTTTAACTTAGCTATTACAGTCAACATGAAAGTTACGGTTCCTAGGGCAACGGTTACGGGAATGTAATAATGTTCTAATACTGAATAAATGTATGGTTCTGAGCAAATGTAGAGCGATCCCAACGCTGTAGAATACGCATAAAGAGCGATGCCTGAATAATCGAAAAGGAAACATACGTAATGATATTTAACGGACTTCGAATGCATTAAATGCGCAAAGGCACTAAGTGACGTCATGGACACACAGCCAATAGAAAACATCAATATTTTCTTGCCATCTTCATTGGATAAGAGATCGTAGGTTTGTCCGTAATATAAAGTTTGAAGAATTAAAAAGATGGCGGATAACAGATGAGACCAGACACTTAATGCTTCATTGTTCCATTTAAATAAACTGATGACGTAATATGACCATGGTTGATGTAGCAGACGATATCCGGTGAGTATAAAAGGTTCTCTCATAGGAACAGGAACTTGAGAGACTGGTAGCGTTTTATAAACCATTTTTAATGCTTTCAAATACCTTCAACCTAAAAAAAAAAATTAATAAAGTTAGGCCATAACCATTATGGAAGAACTAAATCTGCCTATTGTAGGTCTTTCTTTAGGCCTGAAATGTTATCTAAATTATTAATTAGACATTAACATATCCAGACTTTAATCAACTCTCGATGTCAGCGCTAGTCTGCGATATTTACTGGATTAGGATCCGAATTGTTACTCAACTTTCATTCAAGATTAAATCATGAAACGGATAATCGAGACTATTTTTTTTTTGTCGTACCGACTTTGGTAATGATGATCGAGGCTAGGCCAAAATACAATCGCCAAGTTCTCAGTTCAGTGGAGATCAGTAAAATTCATTTTACATTATCTAGTATAGTGAGAATCTCCCATAATGTATCTTTAATTGATTGGTTGTCATAAACAGGGTGAAATGAAGCTTGCTACAACATTTTCTAGGGCACTTGAATCAACAGGGAGAGCTGGGAGATAGGGGGGGGGGGGGTGATTAATGTCCATCAGACTCGCACGAGTGGAATTTGTGGTTGATAGATAGATGGCGCTTAACATCCATTCAACACAAACTGGGCCATTCCGGAACTAACATATGATTCAATTTAGCAGTGTCAGGATTTTTAAACCGTAGAACCCGGAGAAAAGATACGAGGTTGGCCAGACGACCCAACTTCTTGTCACGTACAACCGGAGAATCCAAATCACTCCAGTTGATTCAATGACAGATGTGGTGATACAACAGACAGGCGCTAACATTTCGGCCATTCATCCCACCCTACCCTTTAAACTGTTGAAAATATCCAGGCTTGGATTTAATCAGAATTTACCCAACACTAGACAGGTGGCGCTGGTTGTCTACATCGTCTGCAGACGCTGTCGAATGTTGAGAAAATTTCGAATCATCAATTCTTCAAAAATACTGAAGGGAATTCAGCCATTTTTGAGCTAATATTTCTTTAAGACATTCCTTGTAGTTTGCCATGGCAACCATTGACTCTAAATAAATATCATGATTGTCCTAGACATGTGATGTGTGCTTATGTATGCAAAACATGACTAGACATTATTTTTTAAAACTCGTACTATTTTAAATCTAATTGAGCGATGGACCTGAAATTCTAAGCGAAGTAGTCCGACATCCATGTTGCACCACATTCAAAACCTCAATGATGTAGGTACAATACCTTTTGAATTATTCAACTTAAATAGCGTCGGCTTGGGCCTACTCGTTTTTCTGGGTCAACCGATTTAGCAGGATATATGTAGTTTACGTATGGTCTACTCGGTGTATATGTTTCTATATACACAGCTACAACATGCCCATACACAAGTGAATTATATATGACGACTCGCTTCACTAACTTCCATACTTCTACAAACCTTTATCGTTCTCTTTCTCTCGTACTCTTCAACGTAATCACGTCACATTCATTTCAGGTTGCATTTTCTTTTTTTTAATTTCGTTATAGAGTTACCGTTCCTGCTTCGCTGTGTTGAAAGGTGTCTTTAACGGTATTCCGGAGATGTTGTGTTCTTTAGTAAAGCCACAGCCTCGACTCAAAGTCGTCTTGTTCAGTGTTAGTTATCATTGACATCGTGAAGGATTCATGAAGCGTGAAGATCATTAAGAACCATGATATAGCACTACGAACTGCTTGTGTAGTCGGTAGGAACGTGACTGTATGACTTAATTACTTCCGGGTTCTATTAATCGCTCGGGATTGACCGGCCGAAATGTTTAAAATGAAATGAAATGGAGTTAAACGTCCCACTATTCTGCTCCGACTGATAATGAAGACGGACATACCCCATACAGTGTGCTATGAAGTTAATTTCGCCGGACAGCGACAATAACTGCCAAGGGGTCTTTTATGTACACTCCAAAGTATAAATGGTTCCTCGACGGTTTTTCGTCCCATCCGAACGACAATACGCTGTTTCTTACCAGGACCTCTATCCTGATCCACTGACAAGGGGAACCACCCCGGAAAAGCTCGACGAACTTTTAACCAGATCTGAGATTAGCGAACCAACGTGTTACCACCGTTATGTTAGCTTAATTTAGTTACCGGTGGTCAATCCAACCTCGGGCATATCGGCGTATGGAAGACCAAACAGCTCTTTATTCAATGTTCTTAGTTCTAAATTAATAGTCCTTAATTCTTACTTCTTCATTTGTTGTCGTATTTCGACATTTGTACACTAAAATTAACATTTGTATCTTAAATCAATATTTGTTTCACAGATCAGACATTTGTCATATCATATTTGCAAAATGTTTTTTAATATAAGATATTTATTTTTTTTTTTTAGAAAATCAAAAAATTAGTCTATACCTGTATTTACATTTCATCAGAAAAATACATAGAAAAACAAATATCGAACAACAAATTTCAAAATACAAATCTCCAAATACAAATCTTGCAAAACATTTCTCCAAAAACATTTCTCCAAAAACATTTCTTCAAAAACATTTCACCAAATACATTTCTCCAAATACATTTCTCGAAATTCATGAACCGGAACATTAGAAGACTAGAGAATGTGACATTCGGGGCCTCCGGTTTCCTCCCACTGCTAAAGACCCTTACACACAAGCTAATTATTGAAATAAATTGAACCACGTGTTAGTTCCGAAATGACCTAGTTGTATCGAGTGGTTATTAAACTCCATTTTCCCTCTCTTTGAACAAAGAAATATGTCGCTATCAGACAAAGCCTAATTTCTGAAAATAGACTACTTTCAATTTATTTTCGTTATCAAAGGCCCGGTCCGATTTCTCCATCCAATCCCCCCACCCGTATAATGAAAATGAAATGGGGTTTAACGTCCTACGTTTCTGCTCCTAAACTGGGCTAATGAAGACGGACATACGCCACACAGTGTGCTATGAGGGAAATTTTGCTCGGGCAGCGGCGCTACGGCCTTATCGAATTCCAACTACCAAGGGATCGTTTCACTAGCGCCGCGGCCACTGAGCGATTGTTCTTATTGTACATGTGCTTATACTCGATTCCCATTATTGTATGGTGACTTATTGTATACCAGGTTGATTTCTAATGTTCCGGTTCGATGAATTTCGAGAAATGTTTTTGGAGAAATGTATTTGGAGAAATGTTTTTGAAGAAATGTTTTTGGACAAATGTTTTGCAAGATTTGTATTTGAAGATTTGTATTTTGAAATTTGTTGTACGATATTTGTTTTTTTTTTGTTTGTTTTTTTTTGTTGTATTTTTCTGATGAAATGTAAATATAGACTAATTTTTTGATTTGCTAAAAAAAATAAATATCTTATATTAAAATTCTTTTACAAATCTGATATAACAAATGTCTGATTTGTGAAACAAATATTGATTTTAAGATACAAATGTTAATTTTAGTGTACAATGTCGAAATACGACAACAAATGAAGAAGTAAGAATTAAGGACTATGAATTTAGAACTAAGAACACTGAATAAAGAGCTGTTTGGCCTTCCATAATCGGCGTGCATGTTCGGAAAGGATCCATCGACAGTTTGAATTGAAGAAGAGCAGAAAGAAGCAAAATTCTCTGTACTCAACCTCCACATCGCACGTGTAAACCATACGAACGTTGTTTTTCCGTTGCTAGGCAACACCGTATTCTTTTCTGTCTGCTATTATTGTTTAACGTCCACTTCCACCGAGGGTTATATCACAGTCAAGTTGTCTTAATTTAGTATGGAGCGCACACGCGGGGATTTCCTCGTGGGAGGAAAACAGATAACCACGAGGTTCAGAGGGCGCCCCTATCTCCAAGCAAGCGCAACACTCTAGCCCGCTCCCACCCCACCCCCATTGTCAATGGGAGGAAACCGGAGTACCCCAAGATTCAAAAGGCACAGAAGGTACCACGAGGTTACCACGAGGTCCAGAAGGCACCCCAATCTCCAAGCAAGCGCGACACTCTAGCCCGCTCCCACCCCACCCCCATTGTCAATGGGAGGAAACCGTGGTTCAGAAAGCGCAGAAGGCACCCTTATTTCCAAACGCGACACTCTAGCACCACCCACCCGCACCTTTTTTATCAAGTAGCCCCCATCCCCTACCCCACCCGTCTTGTCAAATAGCTAAAGTAGACGTGTCATCCATACTATTTTAATTTTAGTGCACATTAGTCTAAGGGACATTACTCCATTTTGAAAGACCGACTCTAGGATTCACATCGTTAACTTTCATTCTTTCAAATTAGTTATACGTTTCTGACATGTAGGATAACATCAACTAGAAACACACTAGGTCTTTTTAAGACTAACATATGGTTCAATTTTATTTCTTGAATTCGCTTGCGCTTAGGTGTCTTTAGCTGTGGAAGGCAATGAGAAGATCTAGAGAAAGCCCACGAGGTTAGATGTTAGTGGACTATATAGACAATATGCATTCACTGTAATGTTAAAGGACAATATTGGTGCCAGTCATTATCACATATGTAGTAGAACTGATTAAACACTTTCCAAATATAATATTAACACAGAGATCATCGCTACCATAGAGGAGTAATAAAGGATTCATGAATCGGAAGTGACGAACGCCAAAGGAAAACACGAGTTATCTCTCTATGTGAATGACTGAAGTGAAGAGTGATGACAGATAAACGGCCGAATTTCTGCTCACTAATAATTCCTTCGAAGATAAAAAGTTGTTATATGGGACCGCAAGAGGTTATCTGACGATACAATAAAGTAATTAAGTGTCATAAGATAAGAGAACACGGGAAAAATAGAAATACTCCGTACAGCCCCTTGTTTTTATTCATTCTATAGGGGAGACCGGGGCACATTGAACCGCTTTGTTCACATACATGTTTGTAGGCCTACTCATTTCATATCAAATGTTTTTATTAGAAGATCTCTTTATTTCATGATCAAAATTGAAAAAAAAAGCAATATGCCCTCTTATATGGATCAAACCCCGGTTTATCTGGATTGTATAGATTAGACATATATGAACTTAAGTACAAGAATTTCGTAGGCTAAGAAGTTAACGTGTATGGAAAATTTTTCTCTTTTAAGCGCTTTTTTGAAAAATCCACTGCCTAAGAAAATAATTGACAGCATTTGGCTTATTGATGGAGAAATGGGTCTAAGAAGTTATCTCACATCTGTATAGTGTTGGGTTGTATAATATTATTTATAAAGGATATATCCATGGTGGTTCAATGTGTCCCGTTCTCCCCTACCTTATAAAAACATGGTAATGCACGGACTTTTAATCTGTTTTTCTTTCCTGTTCTCTTATCTAGTGGCAGTCAATTCTTTTCATGAATTGTAAGATATTCTCTCACAGCGTCACACAGCAACTTTAGGTCTTCGAGGGAATTATTAGTGAGCAGATATTCGCCCATGTATCTGTTATCATTAGTCACTTCAGTTAGTTATATAGAGGAATAACTCGTGTTTTCCTTTGGCGTTCGTCACTTCCGATTCGTGAATCCTTTATTACTCCTCTATGGTAGCGATGATCTCTGTGTTAATATTATATTTGGGAAGTGTTTAATCAGTTCTATCACATATGTGATAATGATTGGCACCAATATTGTCCTTTAAAACGGTCGTGCAAAACCTGGGAGAATAGAAACACGACGGGGGCCTACGTGTATTTCATGTGTACGCCCAAATGTACACGACACCTTGATTTCCGTCCCTTCCAATCGACTGACCTAGTTAACACTCAGCGACATTGTTTTTATTAAAAAAAAAATACTGGCGCACTTCAAAATTGTGTATCTCTGCATAGCTTGGAGACGTGATTCAAATTATGTATCAAATGAAAGAAAATGCTGTTTAACGCCCTACTGCTATGCCCCGACTGAGGTAATAAAGAGACAGTTTGCCCCGAAAAGCGGCACTATGGCCCGTACTCTTATACCAATTGTCAGGGATTCTTTTACATGTTATCCAATGTGTATACCGCAGGGGCGGATCTAGGAATTTTGAAAAGAGGTGGGGGCGCCGCAAAATGAGGGCACTGACCGCCGATACGGTGCACGCCGCTGAGAAGGGGGTGGGGGCCCCCAAAAATTATCCGTCATTTCCTTGCCTCTTTAGCCTATTCAAGAGCTATTTTGCTGATATTTTCGTCTAAACATTCGGAAATCGAAGAAAAAGAGCCTCAAAGTCAAGCAAAAAAGCTAGTTGAAAAGCACTTTTAGTAGAAAGGGCACTGTCGAGAATTAGGGGCGGGGGTGCCCCTTGCACCCCCATTGAATCCGCCTCTGTACCGCGACCTTAGTTTTTCGTCCTATCCAAACCACTACCCATTGCCTGTTGTCAGTTCCTCGTCCAGTACCACCGACAAAAGAGAAACTATGCCGAAAAATCACGATGGGTCATGCGCTTTAATAAGGAAACCGGTGAATCAGGCCTTTATAAAGATATAATAGTTTCCTAGGGTCTTTTAGGTGGCCAGGGAATACTCTAGAATTGTATTATGTTCATCCCAAAAAGAGTGATGACCGAGTGAAAAGGCGGCTTTAAAATGTGTGCATAAGGAAATCTCTCGAACAACCATGACAGTTGAAACATATTCGTTATCTTTAATTACGTCACGATTCTACTTTCAATTATCGGTACTGGCGGAACTGTGACGGGACGGAATTCCGCACAACTCGATTGCAGTTCTGTATATTCAGGACGTCACGGACTGATAATCGAAATGAAATAAAATGGGGTTTAACATCCTACTCTTCTGCACGCTGACAATCGAGCATTTTGGCGCTTCCCTCCAAAGACACCATGTTTTACCCAAATAAGATGGACCGAGCCTCTTCTGTGACTTCTTCTGGTAAGTTTCCTGGAAACATTTGTCTACGACATCACCCTTGGTGGAAGGGTTAAATTTTAGATGCTTGACCTCTCTATACACAATGAATATAGGTCAGTGTGATAATTATGGAAGCTCCACCATTAACAACAAACCATCGTAACCATAACAACATATTAACAATCAGTTAAATATTCTTTAAAACACGAGAATATAGCTCGCGTGATTGGGTAAAGATAATTGAATACAACTGAACGGGAAGTTTGATAATCACGATTTTATTTTAAAGATACAGCTTTTATAAAGCTGTTGTCATAGCAACTTCTCAAGTTCTGTAGCGTAGCATTGACATATATGCACACAGATAAGAAGCCATTTTGGAGCCGCGGTGACCGCTAACTTGAAGGACCCGCGTTCAAATTCCGGTGCTGGCAGAGAAAGATCATTTGGATGTTCTGGCGCCCCCCCCCCCCCCGCCCTTGTCACTGGTGAAGCACTGAGGGTCTGACACGGGACAGCGTATAGAAGTTGGGATGGAACGGGAAAGTTACGTGTATACATTGGTGTGCAGTTGGAAATAAGCATAAGCGTAGACACACTGTCCCGACTAAGTTTCGTTCAAAGAACACTGTATGGCGTAGTCGTCCAATCATTGGAACGCTAAGCCCCATTCCATGCCCTGTCCGTAGGATTATCTTTTGTAATTGTATATATGGCATTTAACAAAACCGGCCCAAGAATTGGAGCTTGATAACGATAAGAGGATACTTATCGACACGCCGTGCTGGTTTATAACAAATCTGTGATTGTTTTCCCATATAACTGTTTTAGTTCTGTTCTGTTTCAAATCGCTAAATGCCACTAAAAAATTAAGAATTTGATTTAATCAAAACTTTCATAGCCTTTTTTTAATAACAACCATAGATTTGTCATAGCATCTATAAAATATTTTAGGCGTTATGTTCCAAGTGAATTTGGGCAGTTTTGATTGACATCCGCTTTGAACGCACCCCGTTTGTCTCATCTTTAGATGGTGTAGAATTCGTCCTTGTTAATTGTGTGTGGGTGTGTGCAAAGGATTCAATATCACTCAAAAGGGCGGGAGTATGGGGTTGGGTGGCTGAATGGTTCGGGACTATAAATGGTGTTATTTCAATAATTCGCTCGTGCATAGGGATCCTCAGCAGTGGGGAGGGGGGGGGGAGAACCGAGAACACACGCCACTTAAATCCATACCAGACCTTATGGTCTAAAACACACACAATACATCATTCAGCGACCAAACCTCACTTACATTAAAATAGGACACTGGTGGGAAGTGATAGATTTATTAATAGGAACATAAAGGATACATTTTAAATGTAGGAACATGGAGACACATAGAGTGAGAGTTGTATACTACAAGTACTGCACAGTAAAATATTTCCACGAATACTTCATTTGTATTATCATGCACATCAATATTCACTCAGTTGATCATCGCAATGTTGTATTACAAGGACAATACCGTGTTATAATACAAGGACGATACTGATCGCGATGTTGTGTTACAGAGTGAAATCTCTGCTGTCCTTTTGACTTACCCGCTGTTACCAACATCAATATGATTATTGTAGAATAAGCTACGGTCATAGAGAAATGGTCATGTCGGAGAACCCGCCGACTTTTAATTTATTTATTAATATTCAGCCGTCATCATAATTCTTTTTATTCATTATCAATAATATGTATACGTATACTTAAAATAGCATTATGCAAGAGCAAAATCTGCTTATTACAGGTCTTTCTTTAGGCCTGAGATGTTATCTAAATAATCAATTAGACATTAATTAACATATCCAGACCATAATAAACTCTTAAAGTCAAGGCTAGCCTTCGATGTTGGCAGATTGAATTCCTATATGCCGCTTAATGGCCGTTGATAATTAAATCAATCAAGTAGATAATCGAGACTATGCTGTTTATATTAATGATTTTAGTAATGATGACCGAGGCTATGTGAATATTTCAAACGCTTTTTCCTCTGCAAATTGTGGACCAATTTGACTGAAATTTTCAGCAAATTACCTTTACACTATCTAGTTTTTAACTATTATAGTGAGAACTGCCATCTTTTTTTTTATCTTATCTCCCATAATGTAACTTTAATTAATTTCATACCTCACCTATAAATTGGTTTAGGTTTCTGGTACAGTCAGTGCCGTCAGTTCAGTTAAGTTGAGTTGAGTTGAGTTGGGTTTGTAAGCCAAACACGGAACGATGGAGGCAGGCGCGGATTAAGACGATGGCCGTACAGATTATAATATTATGATATGTATTGTTTGTTATATTTGTAGTGTAGTTTACAGATACATTATGGGAGATTAGATAACGAGTTGGCAGTTCTCACTATAATAGTTCAAAACTAGCTAATGTAAAGGCAATTTGCTGAAAATTTCAGTCAAATTGATCAACTGTGAACTTAGAACTAAGCGAATGGAAGTTCCACTTAGCCTCCTTCATTGGTAAGACGAAACCAGTAGTCTCGGTTATCCAGTTTTATCGGTAAATCACGAAATACAATCCAACAAAAATCTCAAGCTAGCCTCGACATCGAGAGTTGATTATGGTCGGATTAAGTTAGTTAATGTCTATTTAATAGTTTTTATAACATTTCAGGCCTACGGAAAGACCTACAATAGGCAGATTTTGTTCTTGCATAATGCATGTTTAATGTTTGTTACCGTCGTGCTAAATTAAAGGAACTCTAGTCCACAGTTATTATATATATATATATCTGATTAGGTTACAGTTGTAATACACGGACGACACTTCGTATTTTCCTTGGTTACCAATGACTGTTTCGCACTAAAAGTAACACGGACAATAAACGTAAACAAATAATGAATTATTTAAATAATTGAAACAATTACAAAACTATAACCTGAGAATCTTTACTCTTCCGATTCCTCTTGGATGTAACATGGAGGCGACGGGACAACGAAATCACTTTCAAACGGGGCCATCTGTGACCAATGAAGCTGGGACAAGTGCATCTCCACCAGACGTGAATGTTCTGGCTTCCGGCAAACCTCGTTCACGTGTTGGGTATGAGATTTCTTTGCACACAGTTGTCTAATCGTGTTGGGCATCCTCATTAGAACTTTCCGGAATCCCTTGGCGCATGCGTTATAGATGATGAAATTGACAGAAAAGTTCAAATAGTAAAGAACTTGAAAGATTTGCTGCAGAAGATGTTCCAGATCCGTCGTACGGTAGGTAACATCAATCATCGAACGGAAGAAAGCTTGTAGACGCAACGCATGACTTGGCAGATTTAAAACCAAGAATGCGACAACTGTAGTGATCAGAGTTTTCTTCATCTGTCGCTGTGCCTTGAACCTGCCGTCTGCTGGGTCTACTTCCGCTGTGGCATCCAGGGGTGCGTTTTCGTGTTTTCTCGAGCGACGTCTGCTGGGAATCCATCTCATGACGTCAATGAGGATCCTAGTGTTCATAAAGATGAGAAGCGTGAAGGGAACGACCAGGGTGAGAGCTGTATCAGTCAATGATATACCAACCAACGCTACACCCGCATGCGCGACGGTCACGCACAACACGTGATTCTCCACCGTAATCGTCTCTGATGTCCAAAAGGAGAAGGAATACAAGACCACCGAGAATATCATGAGAGAACACACGATGGCACGAGCTGATTTACGATTACACATTTTAATGGCTATATCCATGTAAAAAATAGCAATGTAGATTTCGGTTGTCAAGGCCGTAATAAACCAGACAGACGTGAAACTGAACACATACGTCACGTAGACTAACATCTGACAAACCCCTGTCACGTGGACACTCGTCACTCCCGCACTATCCAACCAGCTGATGCCAGCACAGATGAGGAATCCCGTCTCAGACACCGCCAGGGCTGCTAGATAGACTGATGACGACACACTACGTAAGTTGGAGAAGAGAAACACGAGGAAGGAGACCCCATTACCCAGCATTCCCGTTACAATAATGATCGGTATTAAATAATTATTGCATAATCTGACAAAGGCGTGAAGATGTTCGTATTCGTATCCATCAATTAGTTCGGATAGATTAGTAGCAGACGTGTTTACCTGGCTGAAGTTCACCTCCGGAATAAACTCAACCATAGCCATAATATTTACCTGAAATCAGACCAATGGATATTGTAATTAAAGCGAACATGATACGTCATAATTGTTATTTTAAAAATGACATCCGCTATTTGTATGAATATTTCAAATCAAAGAACGAATTGAAGCAAGAAACAGGAAATGATACCTCCACATTCCTACTCAGATCGTTTGAATGTTTCAAATCAATGAAATGAAATCAATCTCGAAACCAGAAAAAATTTTTGAAGGAATTTCTCTGGTGAATCGGGGTAGCCATTTTTCCGAAAGTGACGAATCACATGACTGTCACGTGACATATATTTATTTTACGTGCCTGGATGACCGAATCACTTAAAAATATACCCACGCGTAGAAAATTGGATCTTTACAAAAATTTGAATTTGTACGTTTAAGATCCAATTTTTTATGTCATCGAGTTGACTTTGACCCAAGGATCATTTTACAACAAACGAAACGACAACCCGACCTCTAGTTTTCGAGAAATCGACCCAAAAAGGTTGACCAATCAGAGGTCAGAATGGGTGGGGCTTAGGTTTGGGAAAAAGTGGTAAAAATGGCCGGTCAAAGGAACCAGAGGCTGCCTCAGGGAACGAGATTTAAATAAAATGAAACAAGAAATGATACGTCCGCATTCCTGCTTTGATTGATATGGTAGTTTTGAACTGAAGAGTATAAAATATTAAATGGCAATAATGGGAAGTGGGCATGGCGCCGTCTCTTGGCGTCGGGCATGCGCCAAACTCAATAGATGACGTCGTTAGGATAATGCCTCGAGAAGTGCCACCTGTAGGTGATAAACACTCCACGTCGGTGTGGCTCCGCCCCTGTGGGTCGGGGCATACACCAACATCAATAATTGTCAACTCCAGGGTGTAGGGAATAACTATAGCAATAAAGTAATTTTATTTTAATAAAGTAATTTAATTTTAATAAAGTAATTTAATTTTAATAAAGTAATTTAATTTTATTAAATTAATGTAATTTTGATAAAGTAATTTAATTTTAATAAAGTAATGTAATTTTGATAAAGTAATTTAATTTTAATAAAGTAATTTAATTTTAATAAAGTAATTTAATTTTAATAAAATAAAGTAATTTTATTAAAGCAAGTAATTTTATTAAAGTAAGTAATTTTAGTTTAATAAAGTAATTTTAGTTTAATAAAGTAATTTTAGTTTAATAAAGTTATTTTAGTTTAAGTTTAATAAAGTTATTTTAGTTTAATAAAGTAACTTTTGTTTAATAAAGTATTTTATTTTTAAATAAAGTATTTATTTTTTTAATAAAGTAATTTGATATCATTTTAAAGTAATTGAATATAATTTTAAAGTATTTTAATATCATTTTAAAGTCATTTAATATCATTTTAATAAAGTAATTTAATTTTAATAAAGTAATTTTATTTTAGTAAAGTAGTTTAATTTTAATAAATTGATTTTATTTTCATAAAGTAATTTGGTTTTAATAAAGTAATATTATTTTTATTAAAGTAACCATGCGTTTAATCCCGAAATGACCTCGTTCTCTCTCTCTCTCTCTCTCTCTCTCTCTCTCTCTCTCTCTATCTCTCTTCTTATGGAAAACAGTTACTAATTTATTTGGACGACGTTTCGAAGAGTATTCGGATTGATAGAGCTACCGTTGAGAGAATACTCATGTGGAAGTTGTCCAAAATATATTAGCAGTTCATTCCATAATTATGTGTTATGGGTTATTATGAATAGATGCGTGTTTTAGTTTACAATAGATATGGTAAATAAGTTCGATAAACTCGACATAGTTAAAGGGTGTTGATATCCTATTGACAGCCAAACATACTTATGTATGTCAAGTGGTGGTATGAAGACAACATTTAATTCTTCAAGAAATTTGTCTTAAATCAAACGCCTTGATAACTAATAATGGTGGCTCTCCATGGCATTGTTATAGGCATTGAAAACACTGAATCATAGAGTGGGTGTTCCTGGACGATTGTTGCGCCCACACTGATCCCGCAGTGAATATTCGCTAGGCCGCTACAATCACTGATAAAGATAACATCGACGCGACTTAATGAGTACAAAATATTAACTTTTTTCGTCGGACAAATTTAATTTTAGAGAACCATCCGACCAAAGATTTTTTGAAATTTGAAATTATCCATGTTAAATTTTTTGTCCTATTTCATTTATATAAAATTTGTATTTAGAATACTTTCCTTTAAACACGGGAGCATCGAATTTAGGAGTTGGATCTGAACAAAAGCTCTTCACACCAATGTGAATAGTCGGTTCACTAGAATAAAAATGCTGGGTGAACTTACCTTCAATTTTACAATGAGTTATCAAATCTATCAAAAAATATTTTTCAAAAGAATTTTGTTTCCAGTCGATGTCAATTATATCTGTACATGTCCATAACACATGGCTAAATGGAATCGGAGTTTGAATCTAGATAAAAAGACATTCCACCCCAGAAGCCGAACTATACCACTATGGTGGCGGTAGAACTGAAGTAACCCGAATGAAGGAGGTCATGCTATAAATGGTAGAGTTTGTCTTCAGGTGTTAATTTCAGCTACTGTTACCATGGTAAAGATGGCGTCTACCAATGTTTCGGTGGTTTCATGTTATACAGATATTGTATGATATATAAGTAAATGAAATGGAGTTTAATGTCCTACTGTTCTGCTCTGCCTGGGCTAATGAAGACAGGCATACGCCATACAGTGTGCTATGAGGAACATTTAGCCCGAACAATGGCGCTACGGCCTACTCTTATATCGAATTCCAACTGCCAATGGATCTTTTACGTCACGCCAATTTGTACACGGGACCTCGGGTTTTCGTCCCACCCGAACAACTAGACAGCTGTCCTTGTCAGTAACTCCCTCCTGCAACAAGAGGAAACCACGCAGGGAAATCTGGATGAACTTTATCGGCCAATGCAGGGATCAAATACCACAATCTAATTAAAATATAGATCTATATTTCGTTTCGTTTTTTATACTTTCGATGGTCTACACTCATGTAGATCTTACAAGTTATAATGGGAACTCACGTTCTATGACTTCGGGTATCAAGCATGGGACATTTGACCCGATAACGTCAGTCATTCGATAAACTAATTAGCGACAGCCATGCTTTTCAAAATCTACTTTTGTTTTGTTTTGATTTCTCTCCGCTGGTGTTAGTATAGACGTCATTGGCTGGTAATATCCACCCACAGTTCCACGCATGAAAAGGTCAAACGGTCGATTCGACAGACCATTTGATTGGCTGACCCCTCATTTCAGGCAGAACACAGGTTAAATAACAAGTCCTCCAGATCCAAGAGTAGTAAAGACAAGTAAAAACGAAATTTTGAACTATAAAAAACGAAACGAAATTGGATCTGTGTTTTAATCAGATTGGGATCAAAAACCAGGTCCCCAGGCTTGCGAGTCAGCGTCTTACCCACTTTGCCACGCGAATCCTCGTTGTATATATAGATTACGCTGGGGTTGTCGAACTGGTTACTTTCTTTGACTGAAGGTCGGGATTCTTTAGCGTCTCTTCCGAGGATCAAGATATAGATATCCCCCAATCCTTCTTGACGATCTAAATCCAATCTCTAAGTATTGTGGCATTTCAAAATGCGGAATGGCAGCTTTAGGACCCCGCTAAGCTTGATGTTAAGGCCTAATTCAGATCCTATTTAGGCCTAACGTCTGCTTCCATGATGGGTTATATCACAGACAACGGTTTTATAGGAGACTGGTCAGTGGTTCACGTCAAATGGTTACGTTGAGAGATTATTTATATAGCTGTCTAGTCGTTCGGTGGGACGAAAAACCAAGGTCCCGTGTACACATATGCGTGCACGTAAAAGATCTCTCGACAATTGGAATTCTATATAAGAGTAGACCGGCTGCCTAGGCACTGTATGGCGTACCCCCGTCTTCCATTAGCCCAGGTTAGTTGCAGAACAGTATGACGTTAAACCCCATTTCATTTCATTTTTTTATAAACCATTAATAAGCGCAGGTTATAATAAATCCTAATCGGGGCCGCTTGGACAAGTGGCATGTAGGTCCAGTCGGATCCGCGTTGCCACCATAAACAGATGTAGAGATGGTTGATTCATATCAAGATAGTAGTATTCAAAGTATTTTTCATTTATATCAAATTGAACCATGATTTTGTCTCGGAGTGACTTAGTTTGTATCGAGTGGACGTTCCCCCTCCCTATCTCTCTCTCTCTCGCTATCTCTCTCTCTCTCTCTCTCTCTCTCTCTCTCTTTCTCTTCAAGCCAGACCAATGACAATCATGGGCTTCAAGGAATACCATTGGCAACCATGGGCTTTATGAAACATCAGACCACATCAATGGCAATCATGGGCTTTATGGAACACCAAGCCACATCAATGGCAATCATGGGTTTTATGGAACACCAAGCTACAACAATGAAAAGCATGGGCTTTCTGGCACATCAAGCCACACGAATGGCAATCATGAGCTTTATGGAACACCAAGCCACACCAATGGCAACCACAGGCTTTATGGAACACCAAGTCACACTAAAGACAATCATGGGCTTTATGGAACACCGAGCTACAACAATGAAAATCGTGGGCTTTCTGGCACACCAAGTCACACGAATGGCGATCATGAGCTTTATGGAACACCAAGGCACATCAATGAATTTGAGTTTTAAGGAACACCAAACAAGACACACAACTATAAGGGCTTCACGGAACACCAAGACCGGGAATTTAACCTTTATTCTCGGTTTTAAAACAATTATCTAAAGATGACAGTCTTTTTTATCACGAGTTGTCATTTTCTTAATTGCTGAACCAACAAAATGATTCAAAATAATGATTCAAAAACCCATGAATTCGCAAGTTTAAAAATCAAAGATCGCGTGGAAGTCGATGACGTCATGAGATGACAGGGTAGATGATTCTGACAAAAGAAACAAAACGGGTTGCTGTTATAAATGATAATAATCAGAAACCGCCTCGATGACTGGCGAGATGAAGTCGAGGCAGTATACGTTGTATATAGAGCCGGAAATGATATTGTCGTTATATCCTATTTGTGTTAATATTACAATGTATTACTCTCTAAATTACTATACTACAGTCAACAGTGGTCTGGTTTCCGTTACACCACTATTAAATTTCTATATAAGCTCATAATAACGGCTGTTCGAGTCAGTTATCTTGTTAGCACTCGTCAAAAGTTGAATTCGTGCATTGGATTCAAAGCAAGGATTAAGAATACATTTATAAATAATTACATTAAGGAAATAAAAAATGGTTTTATTCGTGACTGTCGTAATAGCAGGTAATTTTCTTAGCATTTTTTTTTCTGCACCGATTGGGCTGATAAAGACGTGATTTTTGTTCCATTGAATAGATCTGCAATATAAGATTATATTAAAATATTAAACATTTAATTAGATAGCCAGCACCTTATTGGATAAAAAGAACCGAAATTAAATGTATTTAACGTCCTACTGTAGGCCTACTGGGTCGATGAAGGCGAGCATACGGCCTGGTCTCATATCGAATTCCAACCAACATGTATACATTGGCGCGCACGTAAAAGAACCGTTGATATAAGAGTAGGCGGTAGTGCCGCTGCCTGGGCAAAATCCCCCCCCCCATAGCACACTGTATAGTGTATGCCAGTCTTCAATAGTCCAGTCAATACAGAAGAGTAGGACTTTAAACCCCATTTAATTTCGGGTGGGGGGGCTAGTGGTCTAGAGTAATGCGCTTTGTCCTCTAGCTGGCCGGTCAACTCTGGCTTGCGGCTGTGGTTTCGAGCCCTGGTGTGAGCGTATGTGGCATGGAGATAGGGGCGCCTTCTAAACCTCGTGGGTTTCCTCCGGGCACTCCGGTTTCCTCCCACTGCTAAAGACCCCTACGCGCAAGCGGATTATTGAAATAAAATTTAACCATATGTTAGTCCCGAAATGACCTAGTTTGTGTTGAGTGGACGTTAAACCCCATTTCTCTCTCTCCCTCTCATTTAATTTCATTTCAAAGTAGGTCCAAGGTGAACGACACGCATAGGCAATGAGTAATAAATAATACACTTGAGCATCCTAGTGAATTAATTAACTTAACCCATATTTACACTTCTACGACAGTTGCATCCGTCATTAAATAGATTGAACCGGATAGTATCTTCATGGCAACCATAATATAAAACTATTATTTACAGGCATTAATACAATCATCATAATTACAGACATGTATTTGATAATGCTCTCTTAGATATTGCCCAATTTTGGAGGCACAAGATACGGTGATAAATGGGAGGGGCTTGTGGGGTGGGCGTTGCACGGGACCGAGAGGCTAATATTGCTGAGGGTGGACGTGATGCGGATCCTGTGAAATTTTGGAAGTTGCGTATTTTTTCAGGTGTTCCAGGGACAATAGTTACATAGCTTTGGTCTGTGGTTGACTTTCTACCGTAGATCTATAGCAACAGAGGGAGAAGGGGGGTCGAGGAGGGGGGTGGGGTGATGCTTTCTTGCTAGATCATAAGGTCTATTATTGGGTCAAGTGATGTGATTCCCATTTTCAGCTTGTACGTGACAAGGATTAGGGTTGGCTTTCCAACCTCGTGGGCTTTCTACTGAATATCCCGATTCACCCAACTGCTAAAGACCCCCACGCCCATGATTATTATCGAAATAATTTGAACCGGATTTTACTCCTGCAATGGCGTAGTTTGCATCGAATTGACGTCAAACAACCCCTTTGCCACTTATTAAGACGCCTGATTATAATTACAGCGTAAAACATTACCATGAAACCAAGTGATTTAGAAAGCGAGTGGGTGTAGAAACTGTTAACGCACGGTGAAGCCCGTCAAACGGCCAACGCCTAGTAATAACCGTGTATGACAACCGCTCTTGGATCTGTTCCCATCATAAGTGGCGCTTATATATATATATATATATATATATATATAAATAAATAAGATGTTTGAAAAGAAAACAGACTACATATTTAAAGTTAGCGCTTTCAGTTCCGTCGGAACCTCTTCAGACTTTTTAATATGATAGCGTAACTATATAAACAAAAATGTTAACAATAGAAAGACGTCACATCCGACGTTTACAATATGTTGAGTTACTACTGTTAATAACAATTTACGTTGAAATTCAGTTTAATATACAATGAAATATACATATTTATGTAATGAAATATGCTTATAAAATACATGAGTTAAACTTTAACATTAAGTTCGGGATTGTATTTCCGTATGAACGCGCTTTCTTTTATTTCTAATAGCGCTTGATTTGATACATTTAATTTATACATAGGGAAAACCGTGTATTTACCCCCGCCACAGAGATCTAGATGTTCGCTTAAAGGAATAGTTCTATTTTCTGCGTTTTTAATTTGAGAACGATGGAGGTTCATTCGTCTACTTAATTGTAATTCTGTTTTCCCTATGTATCTACCCTTACAACCTGTACATATCATCAAATAAATTACATTATTTGATTTACAATTCATATTTTGTTTGACTTTAAATATTTGATGATTTGTGACAGTGATAAACGACCCTTCGATAATATCATTACATGTTAAACATCGATTATCATTACATTTAGAAACTGTGGGTGTAGGAGATATAGAATCAAATTTTGAAGATGTCAACATTGTTCGTAAACTATGTGGTTGTTTAAGACTGTTAATTATTGTGGTTTGATTTATAATTTGGCTCATTTTTTCGCTATTTTGAAGAATATGGCAGTGTTTGTCATATATTAATTTACACCTCTCTTGTGATGGGTTGAAAGTTGTAACTAACGCTATTTCCTTATTTGTTGGAACAGTTTCGTAAATTTTTGGTGCTCTTAATTTTGTCTGATCAAGGGAGAGGGCTTTTTTGTTTGCATCCAAAATAAGCTTAATGGGATAATTCTGTCGAAGTAGATAACCTTTCAATTGGTTTAGTCTGACGAGTTTAGTTTCATGGTTGGATACGATTGTACACACTCTTCTAGCTAGACTAAACGGGATGTTTCGTTTTGTATGGGGTGGATGACAAGATTTGAAATTTAGGTACTGGTGTGTATCTGTACTTTTGAAGAATAAATCTGTTTCTATTGTACCCCCTGCTGATAATTTGACTGTTACATCCAGGAAGTTTAAAGATATATTACTTTGTTCGATTGTAAACTTTATACTTCCGTCTAACGAGTTCAGTAAATCAAGCAGGATTGTTATAGTTTGTTCGTTTTGTTTTAATATAAAAAAACAATCATCCAGAAATCTTTTCCAGTGGAGTTTTGCATAGTTACAAAAGGTGGCGCCAAAAGTTATATCTAGTTTAGTGTACCAAATTTCCTCTAGATATCCCAAGGATAGACTAGCATACGTAGGTCCTACTTTCGTTCCCATGGCAACACCTTTTATTTGCCTATAGTATAGGCTATCAAAATAAAATATATTATTGGATATGACCAGATCAAGCGCGTTTAGTATAAAAGATTTTGTGAAACGGTCTGGTATCTCTTCTGGAAAATTATTTATCCAGTACTCAATAGCTCTAAGTCCTAACGTTCGATCAATATTATTATATAAGTTTACTACATCAAAGCTAATAAGTGTACTACCTGGTTCTACGCATTTGGGTAATTGATGTAGAAAATCAATGTCGTCACGTATATAACTTTTCACGTGCGTCAATGCAAATAACTGTACTATTGTTAGTCTTAATTTGTTCTTGGATGAGTTTACTTTTATGTATTTTTGGTAATCCATAGAAATTTGCGGTATGCGGCTCGAATTCGGTTAAATATAGATATTCTTTATCAGTAAATTGGCAAATGAAATCTTTTAGAAAATGTCTTATTTTACGTTTTATATTACTATTGACATTTTCACTAGACGGATAATAGTATTGTTTATCTTGGAGCATTTGTAATATATTAGAACGATAAAAGTACTTATTTAGAATTACAATAGCCCCACCTTTATCGGCCTGTTTAATAATTATGTCTCTATTGTTTCGTAAATTAATCAGGCCTATCTTCTCTTGTGCATTTAGATTCTTGTTTACCTTAATATAATTGACTTTGTGAGCTAAAGTTTCGTTTATGAATTGATCCAAATATGTATCTCTTCCTACCTGTGGCGTGAAGTCCGATTTGTTTCTTACTAGACTTTCTGAATATGAGATAGAAGGTTCATTTTCATTTGAATTCCGTGTTGTGTTAACATCTTCATAATATTCGGCTAATCTTAGTTTTCTACAAAAATTTGACAATTCGGATTGTAAAAGTTCCCCATTATAATTAGGTGTGGGTGTGAATTTTAAACCTTTGTTCAGTAAATTTATCTCACCTATTTCTAATTGATATGAACTTAAATTAAATATTACTGGTTCATTATTTACCTCCACCGGTCTCGATATCGGTTTTGGCGTTTGTCTAAAAAATAGTTATTTATATTTGAATTTTGATCTCGGAAAGGAGATCTGTTATAGTCTCTAAAATCCCTGCTGTTCTTTCTGCGGTCTCGAGATCTTCCAGGACTCACATACCGTCTTCGACCGTAGATCGGAGCTTGTTGATTATGATACCTTGGAATAAATTGTTCATTTCTTTCATCTGTATTTGTATGTTTATATTGGATTCGGCGGGTTGGCGACGTACGTTTATTCTGCGAGATTTCCCTGGCGGTACTGGGTTCCCGTACTTGTGGGCGTTTTAAATATTTAGTGTTTCTTTCGTTTATGAATTGTGCAGAATTCTCCAACTGTTTCCGGTTCTTCATAATGTCAGTACCATTTTTTTCGGCATACTCTGTCAGCCATTGTTTCCGACTTTCCCAGGAAGATTTAGCCTTTAGTTCGTCTGCTAAACATTCTGTTTTCCACATTTCAAATACTTTTTCGTGAATGCCGTCATTTGTTTTTTCCGTGATAAATTTGCCAAAATCAGAGTCGACTTTTTTGTAATTGTTTTTAAATTTGTCGGAATTAATTTTCATCAATTCTATTTGTGCTTTAAATTTTTGGATGGCTAAACGAATGCGAATACGCTGGGCATCTTCAGACTCGTTTTGGATTGGTTTTATCCTGTATTTAACAGTACTTGGGTACTGACATTGAAGTATTTCAAAAACCATTTGTTTCGTTCTCCTTTATTACGATTCCAATCCTGAATGATGCCTTGTTTAAATTGTTGGACTTCATTATCGCTAACTTTAAATATGTAGTCTGTTTTCTTTTCAAACATCTTATTTATTTATATATCACCTGAGAGTTGTTTTCAGAACTTTTTTTGTATATATATATATATATATAAACGCCTTAATCCAAGATCACAAAAATGAACTGACGGACAACGAACAGGATTATCTCCGAAAATTCGAGTATAAAACTAGTCAGTTTTATGGACTTCCAAAGATCCATAAATCCAAGATAATCAAGGAGTCTATTAAACACCAAAATGCCGAATTCATAAGTGTTTTCCAGCCAGGCGATCTCACTTTCAGACCAATAATTGCCGGTCCGTGCTGTCCTACTAATAGACTATCAAATCTCATTGATATCTTACTTAAGCCGTACGTGCCAAATGTAAAATCTGTTATTCGGGATGACATAGACTTTGTTAATAATTTGCCCCAAAATTTGAACGATGGCGACGTTTTCGCAACCATGGATGTTTGTAATATGTACGGCAACATTTCCCATGACCTATGCTTTCAGGCCATAGAGTTTTGGTTGGATAAACATCCCGAATGCAGTCATGAAAAAATTTCAAACAACTTCATCCTCAAAGCTATACGAATCATCCTGACTAACAACACTTTTACATTTGGCGAAACACATTATAAACAGATTCTTGGCATAGCGATGGGCACCAAGGCGGCCCCACAATTAAGTAATTTAACAATGGGATTTCTTGAAGAAAAACTATACTCCATTGTAGAAATTGAACATGGCGTGGATTACAGATTATATTTAGAAAATCAGTTGAAACGATTCCTAGACGATATATTCTGTATTTGGAATGACATTGCAGATTTGCACAAAATAATGAATGATTTAGATATAAATATCAAATTCACAATTGAAACGAACGATCTGCAAATCGCATTCTTGGACGTTCTAGTGAAACGAAGGGGAGAACTCCTTATAACGGATATGTATTCTAAAGAAACAGATACCAAAAACTATCTTTCATATAAATCATGTCACCCACGCCATACCAAAAATAATATACCATTTTCTTTAGCTAGAAAAATATGCACCATTGTGATAGATGAAGACCTACGGGTTGTCAGATTGGGTGAGCTAAAAAGAAATTTATTGAAGCAGTATTACCCCCTCGAGGTAATAGAAGTTGGGATAAATAAGGCTTTGGCAATTGATATCCAAACACTGAGGGCTACTAAAACAAAAGACAATTCGGATAATATAATTACCTTTGTCACTACCCATAACCCCCAACATCCCAACTTCTTTAAAACAATGTACGAGAGCAGGTCACTATTGGCATCAAACGACAACCTCAGAACGAAATTTGATAATGTTCAATTCATTAAATCACAAAGACAGCCACCTAATCTGAAACGCCTCCTAACCAAAGCAAAATTCAATTCATCTATCACAATGACCGGCTTTCATGTATCTAAATGCTCGGACCTTCGATGTAAATGTTGCGACCATATTACGCCAAATAGCAAATATACTTTCCACAACTTTACGTTTAGTGTCAACGACAATATGAATTGTGACACAAAAAATCTCATATATGTCTTGACTTGCTTAGGCTGTCTAAAAATCTACATTGGAGAAACTTCGTGTCATCTACGGGATAGAGTACGTAACCATCGACGGGATTGTAATATTGAAAATGGGCCCTTATTTGTAAATAGACATATCTTTAAATGTGCACAACACCTACAAGTAAAATTTCAAATTTTCCCATTTTATAAAATGAAAGTCGATGACACCACGAAAAGGAAATTAATGGAAAACCATTTTATTAAAAAATTCGTTCCTCAACTTAATAGTCAATAAGTAACAATTGACCATTAGCTTCATTAATCTTCTTCAATCTAGGATTATCTTCCACTCATTGTTCCTTAATTGAACCCATATACTACAGATTAACACACGTGTATACATGTTTTTTGCTCGTTACCTATATACTATGTAACCATAGACAATGGTAACTATAGCCAATTAAAACCACAGTGTTACTATGTAAATATAAATATGTATAAATATACTATACTGTCCATCTATTTGTTATGACATTAATTATGAATAGTCCCAAGACGGACGAAAAGTACTTTAAAATGTTAAAATGTTATTAAACCAGTGTTGAAATCAGTTTGTGTCGGCATACCTTTTATCTTTTCATCGTTTACCGTGAAACAAAGTAGTGCAGCTTTACGGTTGTGCTGATTTTTCTGGATATATATATATATATATATATATATATATATATATATATATATATATATATATATATATATATAATTAGACAATATGTGACCAGTGACAACCAAATGAGTCACTTGCGACAATCGTGCCATGACTTTAATTCAACTTTGTTTGTGCATAACTCATTTAATTTTCATCCAATCTTTACATCTTATATATCATGGATAAGCTTATAACATTTACTTTCTGACTATATGCATAACTCAAATAGTATTTTTTACCTCAAGTGACTCATTTGGCTGTCACCCGTTAAATGTGTTGTCTTATTGGTTCTGGTGATGGCTGATATTAACCAGACTAATTGTTATGGTAGCAACCGACCCCTGGACTTTTTGTCTCTGAGTGACTTAGTTTGTATCGAGTGGACGCTCTTTCTCTCTCGATCACTATCATCATCATCATCACCACTATCATCATCATCATCATCATCATCATCATCATCATCAATCGTCGTCATCAATCGTCGTCGTTGTCATCATTTCATCACCATTATAATTATGATTTTTATTTTGTTTGTAGTACTTTGTGTTGGAATAAATGGACAATGCGACCAACACGCAGCGACTGAGTGTGACGGATATGACCTACTTCCCGATCATCCTCTTGGTCTTCTGCTACCCGATGATATTCAGCCCTTATGTAGGTAAGTTTCCCGATATTTTCTTTATGTGACAAATCAAGGAAAACTTGTGGCAACATTTCTCGTCCATATTTTACAGATATGTAATATCTTTTAATTATAACCACGTAATCATTATCATATATCATTATCACATGATAGAACTGGTTAAACAGTATCCAGATATAATCTTAAGACATAGATCATTGCCACGATAGATGAGTAATAAAGGTTTCAACAATCGGAAGTGACGAACGCATATTGATCTTAGCGGACTTCCGGCCAGGGCATATATTTGTTGGAGAACGGAGACGGCCCTTCACATATGACGTCATGTGTCGATTGTGTGTTGGGAATTGGGGCAAGGGTGAGACTTGATCCAGGATTAGATTTCAGAATTTGAGGAGAGGCTAAGTCTCGACATAAGCACTTTACGGTTTCTTTCTTCCAGATCAATGCTGTAATAATAGGTTTTATCTTTCAGGACTTGCAGCTTATTGGTTCCAATACTTTTATTCTCTTTCAGTGCTTATCCAGTTTTTTGTGGGGTTTTTTTTACGTAATCTAATCATACATTTTATAAATGTTTCCTAGTACTTAACCCGTTTACAATCCTCGATTTTCAGTTTATATCGATATATCAGGATATCTTTCATGATTATATATTTTTTTATTTCTTAATTTCAAATTATTATTTAATTTTCTTTGCACATGTATCAACGACCACTCTTGTTTACTTATACATACACACTTCTCTTTATATTATTGTTTCTCTATAGCTCAGGTTAATTGGTTTTCCATTAATAGTGTTAATACACTGATCTTTTTATAAATAATAGCATTCGCTTCCTTTTAATCCCGGTAAGAGTTTTCCGTTGTGTAAGATTAGTCCTTAATCAAAGATGTTAAACTTTAATTGTATTTGATTTTTATCTTTGTTGCATATTCTGTATATATTTGCCTACACTATTCACAAATTTGTATCATTGCTTGATAAAGTCGAGAGCATCCTCGTCGAAACGTCGCTTAGTATCAAACTCAGTAATTGTGTATCCATAAAATTGTACCTTGTGTCGATTCATGATATTTCCTAGTTTTATTTTAAAAATCCATGCAATGCATTATATTCGTATAATAGTTGGTTTCGCTGCTTTTTAGCGTTGATGGCACTGATGGCCTTCCTTCGATGCTATCCCTTCTAGGTCGTTTGTGGTATTCTGGTACTTTGGTTTCTGAAGGAAAAAGAAATAAATTTAAGACTCTGGATTGAGGGCCACATTAGCGTATTACCTACTACGGATTGGATTTTCTAAAATAGAGTATTTTCAAAATATAGGAGTTTGGACTAGGGATTCTTATAAATAGTTGATTTTATTTACTAAGTGTTAGGGCTAGGATTTGATATATTGTTTGTTTTTGGGCTAGGATTGATGTTATTTAGCCTAATTTACTGTGCACTGGTATGTCGTTCAGATTTTTATGTTTAGAATATGCGATTACAAGTTTCTATGTTAAGAATGTCGGGGAGATCAATATAGTGTTGTTGGAGATCAATATAGTGTTTCCTGGTGCTAGCCGTATGAATATTCAATCAAATAAGGCTGTTGTTTTCAATTTGTCAACCAAGATTTTTGCCTAACCGTTTAAATTTCTTCTGTAAGTTCAATGTCGCTCTTGGTCTTTTCTATTGACGCGACAATGAGATGAGAGATGTCATGATATGGTTGCTTGAAGTGAATTGAGACCGATTTGTCTTTTTTGGTGACTATGTCTGACCGGTGACCGCTAATTCTTTCCCTAAGTTTTTTATTTAGTCTCTCCTACGTATTGTTTGTCACGTTGCCTACATGAAATTAGATATATTATATGTTTGGTCTTAAAATAGTAATGAAAATTGTCGAATTATTTTTTTGCTAAATCCGGCATTGATTGGCAGTGCACGAAAAGATGTGTTGTCATTATAGTAGTTGAATAGAGCAGCGGATACGCCGTAGATAATATTAAAGCGACAGTAATGTGTCCTCAACCGGTGATAACGTGTCCCAAACTGTAACGTGTCTCAGACCGGTAAAGCTTGTCTCAATTTTTTTAGTAACGTTGCCCAAGATATTATTTTGTATGATATTTTTATGTCAAGTCAATAATTGCAGCATAGTGACGAAATTATCGTCTTGTTTGAATGCATCTATTGGTGGCTGTGAACCGGCTAAACAAATTAAATGGAGAAGTGCCATTTTGTCTTCTGAGTACATCTGTAATAACCTAAGAGGTATGATAAAATTGATAAACTGATGGTGATTTACAAATGATGTACATATAGTAATATACACAAGATAATATTCATAGCGTAATATCCTCAGGGTAATATACACATAGCAATATACCCGTGGTAATATGCACATGGTAATATACACATAGTAATATACACATAGCAATATAGTCGTGGTAATATGCACATGGTAATATACACATAGTAATATACTCGTGGTAATATACACATAGTTATATACATATACATGTATATGTATGTTACCATGAGTATATTACTATATGTATATAACTATGTGTATATTACTACAGTGGACTCTGTCACATCCGATGTCTGATCACTCCGGATTTCTGTGACATCCGACATGATTTTCATTGTAGTAATATACTCATGGTAATATGCATGTAGTGATATGAATATCGTAATATACACATAGTTAAATGTAGTAATATCCACATAGTGATATGTAGTAATATACACTTAGTGATATGTAGTAATAGGCATTGTATTTATCAACAGCGTATAGAACATCTGTGGCCTGTTTCTTCGACGAAGAAACTATTTCCGGTATGGAAACATGTTCTGATGATCTAGAGTACAACATGGACGAAATGGGGTGTGGGTGAGTTGATTTTATATCCACTACTTTGTAATATTCAAATATTATACGGAACGAAATGTTGATCTCGGGCCTGTTTCGCGAGATTTTAACTAAGAAAAATCCCAATTTTACTACTTCGATTGGATAATATTTGATTTTGATGCTTAGAAAATCAAAATTGAAGTATTTACTGATTTGAATTTTATCTTTAGTTAAGATTTCGTGAAACAAAGTCCTGTTTAATTAAAAGCGGATAATCGCCTATTTAGAATAATATTGTCAGTTGGTTGCAACAATGTTAAACTAAATTTGAAAATCTTCCACTTTTGACTATTGGAATTTCACATAACAATTACGTGCTGTTGAGGAATGGGAGAGAGGGAGGGGGGGGGGGGGGGTGAACATCCACTCCACACAAACTATGTTATTTCGAGACTAACATATAGTTTAATTTTATTTGAATAAATCGCTTGTGGGTACCGGTCTTTAGCAGTGGGGAGTAACCGGAGAAAATCCGCGATGTTCGACCCTACTTCTTGCCACGTACAGCTGGGGAATCGAAACCACGCCAGTTGATCCATTGACAAGCCTTATGATGCGGCGCGCACACGCTAACCATTGCCCATCCCCAGATTCAATTAGTAAGGACAATCGAGACTCCGATATTAGATATTCTGTAAACAGCTCAGAATGAAATGGTTTGATTGAAATTTTCAACAAATTCATTTTTGGTTTTCTTTTTTCGAACTATAATAGCGAGGAGTAATATCAGGGGCCTTATTCACGAAATTTTAACTAAGACAACATCCAAATTTTACTTATATGATTGGATAATATTAGATTGATTTTAGTGCTAAGCCAATCAAAACTGAAGTATCTACTAAAATTTAGATTTTATCTTAAGTTAAAATTTCGTGAATCAGGGCACAGCTCATTATTAAAGCATGTTTCCAAGCGCGGATCCAGAGCCCCCCCCCCCCCCCCTGCTCGGCTACATAAAAAAAAAATAATGCCTTGCATCAATGAAATTACATCACAAAGTGATCCTACGTCAGTATAAAAATTATTTCTCTGTTTTAAAAGCTCAATTTGTATGTATGCCTATGTAATTTAGAGGCGATGATGGCAGATTTCCGTAACAGAAACCTGGCAAACCCCCTCCTGCAAAAATTCCTGGATCCGCCCCTGGTTTCATGTCAAATGATTAATCTGAGTAGATATCAGGGTGAATTAAATTTGATATTTAAGCACAGTATGATTTATATATTTACAGAAGTTTCCCAGAGTTTAAGAACTGTACAATCAAAGTCATTGCTACTAATTGTCAACCGGAAGCTGTGGTAACTATGCGCGCCATATTAGCCGTAAACACGGCACCAAAACTTGATGCAATGAACTGTCCCGTTGAAGGTAATTTTTATACTTTTTCTTATTTGAGTATTGCACATAGCTAAATAAAAAAAATACTTAAGTCATTTACATTGCAAACAAATTGCTTTGAGTTTTTTTTTTTTATTTAAGTAATTTATATTGCTAACAAATTGTTATTTTAATGGGGTTGTTCACGCAGATAACAAATTGTTGTTTAATTGAAGAAAATCACATAGTTAACAAATTGTTGTTTGTTTTGAGAAAACCACATAGTTAACAAATTGTTGTTTGATTGGAGAAAATCACAACAAATTGTTATGTAATTTGAGAAAATCACATAGCTAATAGTAAGTGCACTACACGTTCGAAAAAATATTCAAGATAAACCTGTCGACAAGAGAGAAAATATCAAATCAAATGAATGAATCCGGGGGCCAGCCGTAAGCGTCCACTGCGCTGTATTATGATACAGACTTCACTAAAAATTAAATAAAAATGATTTACAAAAAAAAACAACAGAAATAATACGACCAATCTCGATAATGGCCGTCTCTTAATAAACTGTAGTTTAATTCGAGTATTGAAATATTTCTCAGCATCTAAAAGATTTTAGGTGAAAATTAGAAAATTTCAAATGTTTATTTTACAGAATTTCTAAATTCTTATTATAATTTTAGAAAGCTGACATCTATACAATTCCAACAATATAAGATTTGTTGTGAAAAGTAAAATTGCATTTTTCACCCTTTTTCGCATTTTAGTCAATTCGTAGAGTTCTTATTTCTTATTTCGGACTAAAGTCTTCAAATCACACTATATGGCGTGTTATTAGCCCAATGGGACATGTCATCCCATTTCGTTTCATTTCCAACATTTATTGGAGATCATATTGGGCAGGATGAGCAAGCGTCGAAAATGAAAAAGTACCTGCGATTTATTAAACTAGCCTTCGATGTTGGCTGGATTTGTATCCTATATGCTGCTTAACGCTCATTGATAATTAAATTAAAAAGAAAATGATCGAGACTATGCTGTTTATCTTGTACTCAACTGGTAAAGGCGCTATAGAAATACGTAGTTATTATTATCTTACTGATTTTAGTAATGATGATCGAGGCTAAGCGGAAATTTCAATCGACCAGTTCTCGGCTCATAGTCGATCAATTTGGCTTGATATTTTCAGCAAATTACCTTTACACTCTGTAGTTTTAACTATTATAGTGAGAACTGCCAACTCTTTATCTAATCTCCCATAATGCATCTTTAAGAATGACGCGTTGTGTTCTGTTATTAGTTTGTTAATACTATTATTAACTTTCAGAGACAACAACGTCATCAACTACTCAAAAACAAACTACGTCATCGACTACACAAAAACAACCTACGTCATCAACTAGACTAACCACCATGGTCATGCACAGTAGTACAGAGGGGAGTGGCGATGTTAAACGAGATGACGACGAGCCAGAAACAGAAACGGGGAATGTTGGCCAGCGTAACAACGCAAATTATCACGTGACTAATTTTAATTTACTGATAATGATTCCGCAGATCATATTACTCAGTGTCCTTTAAACTAATGTACAATAAATTCAAAACAACTACAACACCAGAAAACAAATTGATTATTTAAAAGCAAATTGATCTCAAATTCATGCAAGCAATTAAAATGAAAGCAAATTGATTAGCGTAAAATGTATTAGGCCTATTTCTCTTTATAATTTGAATGGAAAACGTTACCAAAATCAGTAAACGTTTAATGGAAAAAAATTGAGTAACTTATCGAATTCAGAAAAAAGTTAAATTAAAACTACATTGAATGGCGTAATTTTTGGCTTTGATAAATATAGGCTATTCGGAAAACTTTCTCAACAAATTCAGAAAACTTCAATGGCACGAATAAAGTTTGGGTTGATTATCGAATTTATTAGTAGAGTCAATTATATAAGTTAATTATAGAAATTAATTGGAGTTCATTATATGTAATAATATAATATATTGAAATTAACTGGAGGTAATTACATAATTGAAGAGGAGTTACATTATACAATTTAATTGGAGTTAATTATAAAATTTAAGAGTAAGTTAATTATATAATTTAAGGCGAGTTAATTATATGATTGAAGATGAGTTAATTATACCATTTAACAGGAGTTAATTATATGATTTATTTGGAGTTAATTATATAATTTGATCGGAGTTAATTATATGATTTAAGAGGAGTTAATTACATAATTTAATTGGAGTTAATTATATGATTTAAGATTAAGTTTAGTAGATAATTTAAGAGGGATTAATTACAAGATTTAAGATGATTTAATTAGATAATTTAACATGGGTTAATTAAATAATCTAGATGAGTTGATTATATAATTTAAGATGAGTTAATTATATAATTTGAAATGTAAGTTGAGTTGATTATATAATTTAGAATTTAAGATGAGTTGATTATATAATTTAAAATTTAAGATGAGTTAAATATATAATTTAAGCGGGGTTAATTATATAATTTTAGATGAATTAATTATGTAATTCAAGATGAATTAATTATGTAATTCAAGATGAATTAATTATGTAAATCAAGATGAATTAATCATTAAATTGATGAAGGGTTAAATTATATAATTTGATAGGGGCAGGTCCCTTTGAACATAGAAATGTGCCCCTTTTAAATCTAACGTAATTCTTCACTCGTGACCTTAACAAGCTAAAGAAACCAGTAACAGGATTCTTATTCACGCCGATTGATAGGCCCAGGCTTACTGCATGACGTTGATAGACCCAGACATACTGCATGACGTTAATAGGCCCAGACACACTGTATAACGTTGATAGGCCCAGACACACTGCATGACGTTGATAGGCCCATACATACTGTATGCCGTTGATAGGCCCAGACAGCTCGTATTGTAGTTTTTAGTTGTAGTTTTTTGTATTTGTATATTTTGTAAAAATAAATTATGTTCTACTTGTACCACTCGATTCACTGCCAAACTTGTTAGATTTTCTCCTGCTGAATATTTTGTTTTCCAATTTTTAAAATAAATATTTTATTTTTGTTAATAGTTTCTTTTTTTTTTCTTTTGATGGTGTGTTTGTTCATTGTTTATAATGTTTATTTTCTGTCCGCAGGTTTAATTTGTAGATTTTTGCTTTGCGTGTAGTGCGGTCCTCTTGCACTTACTAATGTAGTAGGAAGGGGTAATCTTGGAAAGGAAGAGAGAGAGATATGGGGTTTAACGTTCACTCGACACAAACAAGGTTATTTTGGATCTAACATATTGTTTAATTGTTATTTCAATAATTCGCTTGCGCGTAGGGGTCTTTAGCAGTGGGAGGAAACCTGAGTACCCGGAGGAAACCCACGAGGTTGAGAAGGTGCCCACATCTCCATGCCACATACGCTCACAAAAGGGCTGCAAGCCAGAGGTGACCGGCCAGCTAGAGGTCAAAGCGCGGCACTCTAGACCACTAGGCCATCCCCCCCCCCCCATCTCGGAAAGGGTTGAGGAGGTGGTACAAATAGTTAGAGAGAGGGTAAACAAACAGGTGAAATGAAATGAGGTTTAGCGTCCTACTGTTCTGCTCCGACTGGGCTAATGAAGACGGCCATACAGTGTGCTATGAGGGAAATTCTGACCGGGCATTCCAACTGCCACGCCAATATGTACACGGAACCTCATTTTTGTCCCATCCGAACAACTAGACAGCTGTTCTTGTCAGGCCCGCGTACTGCACCACTGACAAGAGGTAACCAGGTGAGGAAATCCTGATGAAATGTTTTGGTAAATGCAAGGATCGGGTATGTGACCACCAGGCTAGCGATCCAGCGTCTTACCCACTTAGCCACCGTGGCCCCAGGAAAAAGCTAGGTAATTTGGGGACTAAATGTCCTCTCAATGATTCGCTAGCAGTGGGCGGAGACCGAAGTACCTTGAAAAAACCTACAAGACTTGACAAGCGACCCTACTTCTTGTCACGTACAAGTGGGTAATCGATACCACGCCACTTGACTCGGTGATTGACCTTATTATCCAGTATGTCAGACCGAAGACCGAACAAGACATTCACGGCTTGCATAGATGTCAGACACGTGATGCTAGCCAGTCCTTCCACCTCCCAATCTTCCCTTTTGGAGGTATTACGCTGCGTCACAGGATGTATTCAGAGAGAGAGAGGGGGAGCAGCAGACACAGAGAGAGACGGGGAAGAGGAGTGGGGGGGGGGGGTAACGCATGTGCTAACCATTCTGCCATCAAACAATTATTGTTTATTTTGATATCCAAATTTAATAATCTTAAATAATAATATTTACATATTTATACAATACATATAATAACATTTAAGGATTTGACTAAAATTTTAACAAAAGAATCCAAACGAATAAATGAAATGAAATGAAATGGTGTTTAGCGACCTGCTGTTCTGTTCCCACAGGACTAATAAAGACGGGCATACGACATACAATGCGCTGTGGGGGAAATTTTGTCCGGGCAGCGGCACCACCTACAGCCTACTCGATCGTATATCGAATTCCAACTGCTGTGAGGGGAATTTTGACCTGGCAGCCGCACTACAGCCTACTCTTATATATCGAATTTCAACTGTCAATGGATTGTTACGTTTGTGTCACTATTTACACAGGACCTCTGTTTTACGTCCCATCCAAACGACCAGACAGCTGTCCTTGTCGGGCCCGGTGTCCTGCACCACTGACAAGAGGGAACCACGCCCGAACATCTGGATGAACTTTCTCAGCCAACGCACACTCGGCTAATCTCGACAGATTCCGTAAACTACATCTAGTCTCGGATGTATGACAGTCAGTGATATGTACCTACGCCCATACATTTGCGATGCGGCTACCAGTTTACTTTAACAGGAAAACTTGACGCTATTACACAAATTAGGAACCTATTCGGCTAGCGACCTATTCGACCGATCGAGCTGCAACCTGTTCGTTGGAAACCTATTTAGAGTAAAGACAACAGTCTCTATTTATCAACCAATAAAATCCAACGTAATGTCTATCAAATGAAAGTAGAATATATTATTTTTTATCCATTCCTTCAGCTCAGAATAGAAGTGTAATTTCGTCATTATCTTACAGCTGGATCGGTCGAATAGATCGTTAGCCAAATAGGTCGCCAACTTGTGATTGGAATGGGCGCAGCCATGTTTCATCCGGGACCTTTAAAGTAGTTCCAATATGGCGGAATTCATCATACAGCCGAGTTTAGATTCCCGAAATCTTCCGAGGTTTGCCGAGTGAGCCAACGCAGAGGGTCTAACACGTGACTCCAAATTAGCGCGTCATTCATCATGGCTCCCCAAAGGATTAACCCGCGAAACTGTGGTAGTGGTTGGAAAACAAGCGTTGACGATCCTTAAATTGTAAATAAGGTAATACCATATGGTCATGTGGTACTAGACGATTCAAATGGCGAATCTTAAAATTAGAACATAGTATAGTCTCGATTATCAAATATGAATTATGGTGTTTCCTAATGGTGATATAAAACCCCACCAGCAACACAGTCGACATAATGTAGACAGTAGCGGATTATAGAGGAGGCACTAGAGGTGTCAGCCTTCGACTCAAATTTCTTTTTTAAAATCTCAAGCAATAAAAGTGAAAGAAAACACCGAATCTGGGGAGTAAATTTGATATGAATCCCTTGAAGCGAGGCTCAAGTCAGGTTTTGTTTTATGTGGGTTTCTTTATGCTTGGCGTGCTTACTATTGTCTACATGGTAGCATCCGTTCTCCGCTCTGTTCGAATCGCTCATCACTTGCGGTCCACTGAGGAGCCGCGCTGGTTCGATTAGTAAGACAGTGGCTTCCTAACCTGAAGGTTCCGTTTTCGATCCCGTTGTTGGCAAAAAAAGATTTAAATAATTATTTTGTTCCGGGGTGTCTACCTCTTATCAGGGTTGCAGAGCGGATCAGCAAAGCATTTTAACAGATTTACTTTGAATTCTAACGATGCCATTTTCGCGTTAACCAGGACGAACTAATGACGAAACACCCTCAGTCCTCCGCAAAACAAGAAACAGCACTGTAAAATCAAGGATAATTTTGTCGGTCAACATGTAAAAACCCGTAGTGCCACTGCCCTGAATCAGATGCGGATTCAATGGGGGCCCTAATTTTCGATGGTGCCCTTATTTTACTACTGAAAGTGCCTTTCAACTAGCTTTTTTGCTCGAATTTGAGGCTCTTTTTCTACGATTTTCGAACGTTTAGACGAAAATATCAGCCAGATAGCTCTTGAATTGGCTAGAGAAGTAAGGAAATGACGGATATCTTGGGGCCACCACCCCCCTTTCAGCGGCGTGCCCCGTCTCCGCGGTCAGTGCCCTCATTTTGCGGCGCCCCCACCTTTCAAAATTCCTAGATCCGCCCCTGTGAATATCCCAGATGAAACAGACAGAAGGACGTTAAACTCCATTGCATTTCATTTCGATGCATTCCACTATCAGATCCGGATTAACATTTTATCAATCTAATTGAAATTCAGATCTATATTTCGTTTCGGTTTTTATAATTTCGGTGTCCTACACTACATGTAGATCTAACAAGTTATAGCGGGAGGTCAAGTTCAGCCAGTTCCAATGTCAAGCACACGACATTTGACCCTATAACCTCAGACATTCGATTAACCAATCAGAATCGTTGTTGCTTTGTTTTGATTTCTATAATGCCCACCCACAATTCCGCAAAAAAAAGTTCAAACCCTCGATTCGACAGACAATTTGATTGGCGGACCCCTCATTTCAAGCAGAACACAAGTCTTTCAGAGGTAAAGACAAGTAAAACGAAATTTTGAACTATAAAAAACGAAACGAAATAGGATCTGTATTTGTATCCGATTGAGATTTTATCGACGAACGAACACTCATTGAAACGTCGCTAGAAATAATTCCGTCAAGTAGCATGTTATTGTGGAACAACAGATCTATGTGACAAGGCCACCGAGGACAGACAAATCACCCCCACTCCCGCTACCCTGCCCCAAACGATATACAAACAAACAATGTTTCTACCTTTAGCCTCCCATCTGAAGATCCATGGGTCACAGAGCGAGAGTGATGTCCTTGACCCCGGAGACAACATCATATACATTCACAATGTGTGTAAAAAATAACAAATATTTATTTTAACATGTTAAGGCACAGATTTCTAACTAATTCGTTATCAAGAGAAGGGGGTTTAACATCATATTCCCGAAGCAATAGGGACAACGTATGGCCGTTCGGATGGGACAAAAACCCATGATACCGTGTACATATTTCCGTTACCGTAAAAGAACCCATGGCTGTGGCCATGTCTTTTCGGATTTAATGATTTTTGTTTTTCCATGTAAACAAAAATCTGACATTGTTTTCGGGGATATACAAAAAGTACGGGATATTGATGGTCGAGGGGGGGTGGGTGGTCGAATGTTTTAACACGTGCGCGTTAGATCGTAAGGTCTGTCATTGAGTCAAGTGGTTTGGTTTCGATTCCCTGTTTGTACATAACAAGAGATAGAATGGTCTGTCCAACCTCGTGGCTTTTCTAAGGGTCCTTTGGTTTACTCAAGCAGCGAAAGACATCTCTCTCTCTCTCCCTCTAGCCCCCCCCCCCTCTCTCTCTCTTCCTCTCTCTTAATGAATAATGGTTTTGATCAATAATCTAGTAATACTTGTCAATGTTGCTTCGGGAATATGATTTACCAGTACTCTCACCTCCATCTAGTTTTAGGGCTTCCGGAAACCTACTTTGGTACATACTGATTCAAGGCTTAAACGAAATGACATAGGCTGTCTTACCATATATAGAATGTCACTCCATATATAGAATGTCACACCATATATAGACTGTTGAACTATATTCAGAATGTCAGACCATATATAGACTTCCAGACCATATATAGACTGCCTTACAATATATGGACTGTCAGACTACAGACTGTCAGACTATAGACTGACGGTCCATAAATAGACTGTCAGACCATATATAGACTGTCAGACTATAGACTTCCAGACCATATATAGACTTACAGACCATATATAGACTTCCAGACTATAGACTTCCACGCCATATATAGACTGTCAGACTTTATAAAGAATGTCAATTTATACGTAGACTGCAAGACCATATATGATTTGATCAAAAGTAGTCTTAGCAAAGAGAATGCTTGCACAAAAATTATTAACATGTAGAGTCATCTCAAGTTCAATTTAACCTGTGTATTTCATGTACATCAACGCCAAGATGGTATCCTACCTACTTTGCTAAATCATATACTATCTACAGAACATTTATCATCCCTTATTTGTTAACATTTTTTTACAAAGAAAATATTTTTATGGTCTTTTGGTGCATCGAGATTTTTACATGGAAAATATAGAATAAAATTATTATGTACAAAAAATCAATTTATGATAAATTACCGGTTCTCGATATGAAAAATAATACGTGTTTTTATACTTCTTTAACGTCCAGTTCCATTTCTTCGTTCATATAACTTAATGAAATAGGGGTTGTCTGTGTAGTGTTAATTGACGGTGAATTGTTGGCTCGGACGATCTTCCTATTTAGTACAACCTCACTGCACCCAGTCGAACATGCATATATAGAGACACAGAAACATAGAGCGCTCTCCCTGTCAAGCACGCCCCCGTATTACCGCATCCATTTGAACACCTATATATGGAGACGCAGGAACATATAGAACAATATCCCTGTCAAGCATCCCCCCCCCTCCACATTACCGCATCGAGTCGAACACGCATTGAGAGATACGAGAACAAGGTTTTGATGTCTTGCTTCCCTCGTCGAGATATACTAACTCCACAACTTTATAATGGGCGTGGACGTTTCTAAGATCTATGTTTCCTGCGTGTCTTCGGTCTGGCCTATCGTCGGTCAACTTCCGGTATTTATTCCAACTGTCAATATCAGACAGGCTAATATTAAATTGGCACTTGTGTATGTCATGTTCAGTCATTTTCTTTGAATCCATTATTAATCTTTCACTTTACAAATGGTGACCAATCATTAGTGGTCGGGTATCGTCTACGCGGCAGTGTATGCGTGCTCTTTGTAGAAACCCGGTTTGTCATTTATTTGACATTTCGCTTAGTCATGCGCGTGCTCTATATCCACACACTTGTTTATAATAGGAGTTGTTTCCCTTTCAGGGCACAGTTCACGCCACGGTGTATGACACAGTTCATGGGATACGGCACGGTTCTGGGCATGGTTCAAGCCACTGTACAGTTCACAGTTTACGATACGGTTCACGATACAGTTGACGGAACGCTTCACGGTTCACGACACGGCTCGTTGATTCACGACACGCTTGACGGCACGGTTCACGGTGTTTACGAGATTTCAAATGGTATATTCAGTTTACCCCCAGCGTCTTGTGCTAAAAATACAGTCACATGTCCCACATTTAAGTTCATTTTATCATATTCAGCAAAATTTAGTTTTTCATGTTCAATAGACTAATCCAACAATGAATTTCACTTTGTAATGTCGAATAAACTAGTTCAGTGCTTAATTTCACTTTGTCGCACCCACACTGAATATCACTAAGTCGGGCCCGTAGCCAGCTCATAAAATTTGGGGGGACTACGGAATTTTTTTTTTTTTTGGGGGGGGGGGGGGGGTGATTTAGAGGGGCTAGGGTTAGGGTTTTGGCGAAATATTGGGGGGGGGGCTAAGCCCCCCTCCCCCGTGACTACGGGCCCGCACAAGTCATGTTTATCAAGCTTGTCCCTGATTGAATTCCCAAGGGGCTGTGTTCGGCACACTGGTCTCGGGCTGAATTTCATCCGACCGTCGCACTAAAGTTATGAAAGCAGGAAGTTTGGTGTAAGCTCTGTAAGATGCTGTGCTTTAACAAGCTAAAGCACTTCAATCCCATCATCTCACTGGATTTAACATTATATTTTTCACATCAATTTATAATTATTTTTTGGGTGTTTTTGGTGTTGGTGGTGCTATATCTACTCGATTCCTTCTACCGTTCTTACGCTTTACATAAAAACTGAAAATATAACAACAAATCAATTAATCTATCTATCAAATAATTACTATGTCGCGATTTTTGACAATTTTATATAATAAGGCCCCGAGTTCACAAAGCATTCTTAGAATTTGCTCAACTTTGAATCACAGTTTATGAGAAATATATTTGATCTAGAAATACCAAACTTTGCACATAGTTTCTTATTCATGTATTTGATACATCACAAGAACAAAATTATTATAAAAGACTGTATTTTAGTTAAAATAAGGCGACAACTTTGCGTAAATTCTCAACTTAAATTTGAGAATGCTTTGTGAACTCGGGGCAAGATTAAAAACTGAAAATAGAATTTGACAGTAGAAAATGAAAGGATTCATTGATGCAGGCCATGCACTAACGGGGTCCCCATTAAGCAACATGGCGTGCGTAGGAAGTAGTTCTCCTATATCCAGTTAAAGTGGGGTGGGGCATATATACACAGTTCGGCATAAGTCCTTTGGTAAAACAACAGACAAGGGAGGTAATTATTATTTCCGGTGTGAATGATTTTTAAGTGTGGGAAATAATGCCTTTGCTCGTATTATAGCGAGTTTACAACATATTGAGCGAAAGACATAGAAATAATTATGTTTTGCGTTTCTTATAAAATATGAAATTCTCGCTTTAACAGATGCTAAGTCTATAGGTAAGGCCTCATGACTATAGGAGGTCAATCGTATATCTGGAGGCCCTAGGTTTCGGCCTGTCATGCCTATAGCTAACTCCCAGATCTTGAGACCATTTGTTTGGAGTCTGTCAAGTCTCTAGATAACTCCTAGATCTTGAGACCTTTATAGGCTTCAGTCTATAGGTAACTCCTAGATATCGAGACCCTAGACAGCTCCTGGATCTGGGGACCATATGATCCATCCTGTCAAGCCTATAGGCAACTTCTAGATCTAGAATCTAGAGACCCTAGTCTTTAACCCGCCAACTGTATAGATAAACCCAGCACCGTAAAATATGAAATAAATCCAGCACTGTATAATATGGTAAGCGTTTTTTTCCATCCACTGGAGACAGGTGTTATGACGTCATATGTGGATTTTGGGTTAGGATAAGGGCTGTGGCCTGCAGATTTTGTCAGTCTCGAGATGTAGACAGGGCTAGCCCTAACCCTAACCCTGGGCCAAGCCTAACACTTATCCTAACCCACAATCCACATATGACGTCATAACACCTGGCTCCAGTGGATGGAAAAAAACGCTTACTGTATAATATGATATAAAGGAAATAATTTGTATATTTACATTGCAACAATAATGATAATAATTATCAATATAATTAAAACCACCACGAATCCAATAATTATACCAAGTTCTGAAAATATAAAAAAAAACAAACATCAATTTCATATCATTACAATCGGATTAATATACACGCCGTTTCTTTATTCTGGAAGGTCGTGTCAGAGGTCATGTCAGAGGTCGTGTCAGAGGTCATACGAACGGCTTTTGACCCTATGATGTTTGATATTAATTTTATTAATCAATCAGCATTGATGCTTCTAGTGGTTCCAAACGTCAAGAACTCGTCGTAGCAGACAGTCTCATTGGCTAATTCGTCACTTCAACAAACACGCCGATAAAATAACAACTCATCCAGATCTTAGACAAGTAAAACTAATTTTTGAACTATAAAAAACGAAACGAAATAGGATCTGTGTTTTATTCAGATTGATATAATTTTTGGGACAGTCAATCTGATGGCACCGAACCGCAGAAGTGTGTTTACTCTTCTATAGTCAGACGGCTCATGTATTTCCTTTTTTTAAAATTCGATTCATGTACATCTTGTCAGTAGTTATACAGAACTGCGTGTCGGTTGGGATAAAAATCAGTGTATACCACGACAGCGTGTTAAACGTCCATGGCAGCTGGAAATGGAAATATTTAGGAACGATCGCAGTTTCCCTGTCAATGCAGTATCCCCCCCCCCATGATACGCTGCGTGGTTTATACCCTTGTCTTTAATAACCCGAGATGCGCCGTGACTCAGTGATTAAGACACGTTCTCGCTTATCTGGAGGACCCCCGTGAAGATCCCAGTGTAGAACGAGAATTTCATTGGGAATTTTCGGTGTGGTCCAACTTTGTCAGTGGCGCAGAACGGGGGAGGGGGCAATCGACAACGTATTCGACTGGTGTGCACGTAAAATATCCCTTGACAGTTTGAGTAAGCCGGCGCAACCACCACATTTACCTGATAGCACGCTAGTAGCCCAGTCGATGCAAGAGAGTCTGTCGTTAAAACGGCAATTTCATATTTATTAGTTATATTTTTAAAATAAAGCCCTAAAATAGATTGTATCTATAAACAGTTCTACCTTGTTAAAGAATAATCCTATTAATCCTATAATTCACTATTGCCAGCTGAGAAATTGGCAAAAATATCATTTTCAACTTCAAATTCAAAAGTTTGAAGATCGCCATTGCATGGAGGGGAATGGGAAAACAAGGGAGGTAATTCAAGTAATTGTGTTATTATTTTCTGTGTCGGGGATTTTTATACCTATGAAAAATTACCCATGATCGTATAATAGTGAGTTGACAACCTTTTGAGCAAAAGACATAGACATAATTATGTTTTGACTTTCTTAGAAAATATGAAATTTCCACTTTAAACCCCATTTTATTTCATTCGCTATGATGGCATGCAGAAAGTAAGACGTTCAACATAATATTTTCAGTAAACTGATTATGAAAACATGTCAGTCAGGAGGAGGTAATTGGTAGTTGGAACGTTGCTAGCCGGGTGAAGACAGTGTGGTTGACAATGTGCATACTGAATGTGGGCGTGGCGTGCCTCTATTTTCGTACGCCGTACAGTCGCCATTGAAAACAAGTATGGGACGGTAATTTTTGTATTTAATTATTTCTGTAGCTTTGTAATCGGAGTTCAGCTTTAAGTCCACAAAGCAACCATGAACATTTAGTTATATTACAGTTATTAAGATCTAAGTAAACATATTTATACATTAACTTGAGGAGAATTACGTTGCTTGTTATAATTAAGGAGGGACAGGAATGTAATCAGCATTAAATATAGTCTTTTTGATAATAAAACCAAACAACATTAGGCTACATGCCATCTATCTGTAGTTTACAACATTATACGAACTATTGTATCAAACTTGAGGTAAAACTTACACTGTCAATATTTAATATTTCTAGAATAAACTTTGAATTGATTTAATCAATATGTCGAGTAACGGCATGCGTACTTATGTCAATATATAGATTATTAAAATGCGCAGAAGGTATGGATTATTTTAATAATGCGCATTAAAATACACTTGTTCATTGCTGACCGTAAATTTCTATATTACATTGGCAACTGTGTAATTTAAAGATCTCTCGTCAAAAGACAACACCTAGTAACTCACTTTTTTCTTATTTTGAGAAAACAAAGGAGAACACAATGAATGAATATTAAACCCCAGATTATCCATTGATTTGACTATTGAGTTACTTGGTTTTTCTGTGGCAAATGATAAGTTGTATCATGGTTGTAACTGCTTACAAAATCAAACGATTTTAATATCTAGTACAACAACAAGAAGCACATCCCATAGTAACTACAAATTTGGTCCTAACTCAAATTTGACAAAAACGTGAGTTACTAGGTTTTGATTTTGACGGGAGAGATGCCTTCCAGTGCACAAACTGGGTGATTTGATGTAATAATGGGATTAAGAACATATTAATTAATCCATCACATATTGCTTTAAATCCCTCTTATGCAGTGGGTTTTTTTTTTGGGGGGGGGGTGGCCTAGTGGTCTAGAGTGCCGCGCTTCGACCGCTAGCTTGCCGGTCACCTCTGGCTTGCGGCTGTGATTTCGAGCCCTGGTGTGAGCGTATGTGACATGGGCTTCCTCCGGGCAATCCGGTTTCCGCCCACTGATAAAGACCCCTACGCGCAATTAAAACCATATGCTGGTCCCGAAATGACCTAGTTTGTGTCGAGTGGACGTTAAACCCCATTTTATGTAAAATTAGACCAATTCGATCATGTATACACGTCTTCTATGAGTTGAACGTCTGCTTCCACCGAAAGTTATATCGTCTTATTGTTATTATCTTAGTGCATTCGTAAGGGTCTTTCCTGGGTGATGAAACCGGAATAACCGCAGTAAACCCATTACCTTGAGATGGCACCCCTATAGCCTAGCCGTATACGCTCACACCAGGGATCGAAACCACAACCGCGAGTCTAAACTGCTCTGTGTTTTTCATACAAACCAGGTCCTGTGCCGTGAAAGTATTTCTTACTCAAGTGTAAAAAAAATCCAGTTGCTTGTGCCTTGAATATACTACTGACATATCCGATATAAAATTAGCTATTTTCTCTTGCTCGATACCCTCACCTCTTAGTACCGGGGTGGTCATTATCCCAGTTGGGCCAGAAAAGGACGTTAAAGGGGCTATCCCGATAAGAACAGAGTCCGAGTATTTATGAAATTTATGGACCAAAATATAGCGGCATGGTGTATTTACCTTGTCTCAAAATTTCAGCTCAAAATATTGAGTCGTTTTGACGTGGACATCAACCCTGCTTATCCGGACACGTAACCCTTTTACTAAGATTTCGGGTTAATTTTTCATTGGGTGACCTGATAATCGATTCCCGTTTCTTGAGGGGTCTATACAATGAATGACCCATGTAATGTACTTGATAACCAAAGGTAAATTTCACCTACATATTATTTTTATTGAAAAAAGTCTGATTTTATCCAGCTACTGTATAATACAACGGTCTCCATTTCCAGATGAAGACTGTCAGGTTTAAGTTATTTAGAAGCGTATCACAAATATTGGGGTAGTTGGTCGGCCTTAGGTAATGGGTTTTAAATTATATTAACACAAAATTAAGCAGTTTTATTCTCCAAAAAGTTATCGGGATTGACCCTTTAATTAGTACCGGGTTAGTGGAAATAAAGTCCCTGGGCTAGGAAAACATGAGACACCCATACTTAATGGTATCCAGTCATGCGAAACAAAACTTCATTCTCTTAATTAACTTCTAAATGTCAGTTGAATATTTCTGACAATTAAGTACCGATAAATAAATTGTTCTATTTAACCATTAACAAGTTCTTTGAGCACGAGACTGACGCTCTCCTACATTATGAGTCATCGGGCTGCAGTGTATGTACTTGTTGATATTTCACATTAAAAATCATTTTTTAATATTTATAAAAGATTTTGATTCGCGTTGCTTAAACATGTATTTCCTTATGATCGTTTTAATGGACAAACGCCCAGTGTGTACTGTGTGCTATAGTTGTTGTCTCTACTGAATACATATTTTTACAGCTATATAGCTATATATACTGTCGGCTATACACTAACCAGGAAGTGTAACCTAGGCAACCGAGCTGCAAACATTATTTTTTAAAGGCACAGTCAAACACATTAGGTTGTTTTCAATCAAACTGATCCCGCAGTGAATATTCCCTTGGCCGCTACAATCACTGATAAGCATGACATCGACGAGGCTTAAGGAGTACGGCATATTAACTTTTTTACTCCGACAAATTAAATTCTCAAACATTTTTTTGAGGTATAAAGACGTTTGAAGTATTTGTAATTAAAAAATATTTCCTATTTAGTGTAAATGGGTATTAAAATGAGTAAAATGCATCATTTTGACCGAAGCAGTTAGGTGTTAAGTAAACACTGCACGAGCCGTTGAGCCAATGACAACCGCCGCGTGCAAGTCACCGCACGTGATGTGGACAGTCATCTGTTACAGAGATAATTCGTAAGTAATTCTCTGTGAAACAGATTGGTTTTCAATAGGTAGATAATTTGAGTTCGATAATATGAAATGAAATGGAGTTTAAAGCTCAGCTACTCTGCCCCGACTTTCACTAATGAAATATGTACATTAGACCTCTGTTTTTCGTCTCATCCAAATGACTATTCATTGTCCCTTGCCAGACCCCTCGCCCTGGAAGGGGGAACCACGTCGGCCATTCAAGATGAGCTTAATCGGCCATCGTCAGGATCGAACACAATCCTCTAGGTTTGCGAGCCAACGCCCTACTCGCGGAGCCGCCATGGCTCCTCAATCCGAAACGATCGATAAAAAATCTTTCATCAAAAAATCGCTACCTCCTCACTCAATCAAACCCATGATAACATTTCTTTGAAACAGTATTCCAGGGCTTCAAATAGTTATATACATATGTAATTGCCGAGCAGAGAGAGGCGCATAATATATATTTAATTATTGTCAGATTTCGGGTAAAGACAAAGTTAAATAACTAACCTGTATCTGGATCTTCGATGGAAGGTTTCGTCGTTGGTGGTTTCTCTGTAATACCTGGGTTGTTGCCACCGCCATTGTTGTTCCCGGTATTACCACCAGTTGTCCCCCCTCCTGCGCCATTATTATTATTAGCCGTAGTTTCTCCTCCACCGCCATTATTGGAAGAAGTGGTACCACCCCCTCCATTATTGCTGCTGGAGGTCGTTTCGCCTCCATTATTATTACTAGAAGTTGTGGTTTCATCGCCTCCGCCGTTTATATTGTTAGTACTTCCTGTTGTTTGGCCAGCACTTCCGGTCGTTGCAGCTATTGTCGTGGCTGTTGTTGTCTGATCAGCACTTCCGGTCGTTGCAGCTATTGTCGTGGCTGCTGTTGTCTGATCAGCACTTCCGGTTGTTGACGCTATTGTCGTGGCTGCTGTTGTTTCGTCTATAGTCGTGGACGTTGATGTAGGGGCTGTTGATCCGACGCTTGTTGACGGAGGAAATAAAGTCGTCGTGGTAGCTTTAGTGGTTGTTGGTGGGATGAGAAACGATATGAATGTTTCACAGTTGAGCTGAACTTGGGACCCTAATACAAAATAGAAATTATATTTAACAATCCAGGGGCCTATTTCACGATAAGATCCCAATTTTAGTAATTTGATTGGATAATATTAGATTGATTTTAGTGCTTAGCCAATCAAAATTGAAGTATCTACTAAAATTGGATTTTATCTTAAGTTAAAATTTCGTGAAACAGGGCCCAGACATTGAGACAGAATGAAAATCTGGACCCTTATTTCAGGGAACGTCCCTCGCATGCTAACGTTTTGGCTGTCATTATATAAAAGAGGCCTCACCATGTGTAAAAAGAATCTGCACATTAAATATATGGTACTGAGTTCACAAAACATTCGCAGATTTAAAGTAGCTAAATCGCTAGAAATTGACCCAAATCGATCGCAACACATAACAAAATGTAATCTGATTGTATATAAACTGATTTACATTCAGTTGTTTCCGTTTTGACTAAATTTCAAATCAGTTATGTCCAGCGAAATACGGCATGAATCTCAACCGAATAGAAATTTCTAGTGTCTGGTCTATTGCGCATGCATTCCAGATAAATTATGGCGTCGCCGTTTGACACGAGTTGTGGAATACAGATAAATAATAAAATAATAATAAAAATCTACCTCAGGCATTTTACAGGAAAAAACAATCATCTTACCTTGGGTACTTTCAAACTCTAAACAGAATTTAAAACCATTGCCATTATCGCTGATCTTAGCTATACCTATTTCCACAGTTTCTGAAGGATTTAGAGTATAGGATTTGAGTTTAGTATTATCCTGGCAAGAATATAACGGCCCTGTATCGTCTCCATATTTAGAGGCTAAATAAAAGTCACAGCTAGTAGGTGGTATTGTTACATTACTGATAGTGATATCTCCTAGATCGTTGCCTCCGTTAAGGTTAGCGATACTAAACGAGCAGAAACATTCCGTTGTATTATCGCCATCTTCAATACCCGATAGATATGCTAATCGTCCTGATTTGGTTAAACCACTACACACTGGTACTGCATCTCGACCTGTAGATATAGAACAACAACGGTAATAAATACTTGTCTTTTAATGTGGGTCTGTTGTTTTATGTGAGGAGCGGGGGTGGGGGTGGAGAGGTTAGTGGTGGGGTGGGGGTAATGAACCAGGGCCGTATTTAGCGGGGATGCAGGGGGTATATTACCCCCACCCCCTCGAAAATAAGGCGCCCCGAGAAATGGCACCCATACGGGATTACTTGCTAGCAACTTGACTGTGGCAGTCCCTGCGCTCAGTAACTTGAGCATTATATTGGCGTTCCACCACTCCGATGACTGTATTTATATAAGAATATTGTAAGTGGTTTGGGGGGTTGGGATGGCCTAGTGGTCTAGAGTGCCGCGCTTCGACCTCTAGCTGGCCGGTCACCTCTGGCTTGCGGTTTCGATCCCTGGTGTGAGCGTATGGAGTTAGGGGCGCCTTCTCAACCTCGTGGGTTTCCTCCGGGCACTCCAGTTTCCTCCCACTGCTAAAGACCCCTACGCGCAAGCGAATTATTGAAATAAAATTGAAACCATATGTTACTCCCAAAATGACCTAGTTTGTGTCGAGTGAACCCCATTTTTCTCTCTCTCTCTCTCTCTCTCTCTCTCTCTCTCTCTGTGTAAGTGGTTTGGGATTGAGCGGAGTGATTGGTCGTTGTGGTTGGTTGGTTGGTGGTACTGGGGGTGAAGATGTGGTAACGAGCATCACCTATCATCACATTAACCACCGCTACACAGAGGACTATTAATAGTAACAAGCGGCCGGAAGTACTAAGAAACGTTTCTATAGAATTTAAATACTAAGCAACGTTTCCATCAGGATTATTTACTCTTAATGGAGTTAATCATCGAATCTTCGTTCATTAGTAAACCGTGTAATTATATCGCAAAGAATTGTGTTTTTACAGTTCCATTTCTAATGTCATTGTGGCATGAGTTCGATCGGTTGTCGTGGACAACATGAACATAGTATGGGCCTTTAAGTAAATAAAATGAGCAATCTATCCACCGTATTGAATAGAGGGCGGTGGAAGCTTTCGATTATTTTCAACAAGGAAATTGTATGAATAAGTTGTTATCGATGAATGTGATCAGAGATATTGTTAAAGTATTTCTATAGACAACGTGACCGACGCCCATGTTATATAATAGACACATCACTTATGATATACTGTTTGATATAATATAAAGTTATAGGCCGTGTTTAATAGTAGCCAATATCTACAGTTAGGTCGTGTTAATAGTAACCAATGTCAATATTTCCACAGTGTTTAAAAGTAGCCAATACCAATGACTAAACATTATAATCACGATTTACAAACGCAGAATGACTCATTTGGTGTCAAATCAGGACCTTTTTTTATAAAGTAACGCAATACATAACAATGAAAATATAATAATGTTAAAGCGCACTAATACTGCACTTTGAAAAGCGAGAGAGAGAGAGAGAGATGGGGTTTAACGTCCACCCAACACAAACTAGGTCATTTCGGGACTAACTTATGGTTTAATTTTATTTCAATAATTCGCTTGCGCGTAGGGTTCTTTAGCAGTGGGAGGAAACCGGAGTGCCCGGAGGAAACCCACGAGGTTGAGAAGGCGCCCCATCTCCATGCCACACCAGGGCTCGAAACCACAGCCGCAAGCCAGAGGTGACCGGCCGGCTAGAGGTCGAAGCACGGCACTCTAGTCCACTAGGCCATCCCAACCCCCCTTTGAAAAGCGCATCATAGCCCAAAGATATCAAGACCAGATACTGTATAAACGTCCTCGTGTAAAGGTATCAACATTTGACAAATGGAACAGCTATGGGACCTACAATACATCACGAAACAGCGCACCGATTGTATTAAATCGACACAAATAGTACAGAATTCCACAAATTTGTTTGCGACACACCTTTCAAGTTCCTAGTGGTAGGACGGTTCGCACATGCGCACTGGGCAGACTTCAGAAACATGTTATATTACAATGACAATTCAAAATGATATTATATATAACTTACTAGCATCACAGTTTTGGCAATCTGAAAAAAAATAAAACAAAAATAATGGAGATTATTAAGATTCTTAATAAAATACTTAACTGTAAAACATCATTGCTTAGTAATTAGAGACCTCTAATATTGAGTAGTGCAGGGCGACAGCACCACATACAAGACAAATTCATTTAAATACTACTTTAATAACAATAATTATTGTTGAACTAGCATTCTCAGGCGGGGGGGGGGGTAGACCCCACCCTGCTCAGCTACATGAAAAATTTTAATGCCTTGCATCAATGAAATCAAATCACAGCGTAAAATTGACGTCAAACAATGTGTTTGATTTCTCAATTTAAAAAGCCCAATTTGTATGTATGCCTACGTAATTTAGAGACGATGGTGGCATTATGCATCGTCAGCTGTCAGATTCTCCAAACGGGAGCCTGACAAACACCCTCCTGCGAAAAGTCATGGATCCGCCCTTACTTCTAAATACCTCGAGTGAGAGGACTGGATTACTGAGACGAGACATCGTCATCATAACACATAACTATGGTGGCTGATTGGTATCATGTCGTATTGTCGTAATGTCGCCTTTCATAACGCGACAACCCGACAACCCGACAACCCGACATCACGACATTTCTACCCGACAACACGACAACCCGACAACACGACAACCCGACATCACGACATTTATACCCGACATCACGACATTTTTACCCGACATTACGACACTAAAAATGTCGTAATGTCGGGTAAAAATGTCGTGATGTCGGGTAAAAATGTCGTATTGTCGGGTTGTCGGGTTGTCGTGATGTCGGGTTGTCGGGTTGTCGTGATGTCGGGTTGTCGGGTTGTCGCGTTATGGAAGAAAAATCGGGCAATAAAGAAAATGGTTGATCAAGTGGAAGTAGATTCACGCTCACATTGCAGTTTGAGTTGCATTCGTATCCATTTGTATACGTCCACATTCATAATGTGAACCGTCTTCATTAGCTCAGTCGGATCAGAACAGTAGGACGTTAAACCCCATTTCAGTTCATAATGTGAACATATTATGCCGCCGCCCTTGTCTGTGTGTCTGTCATTGAGTCAAGTGGTGTGGTTTCCAGCCCAAGCTTGTCCATGACAAAGAGTAGGGTCGTCTGTCTAACCTCGTGGGTTTTCTCCGGGTGCATGCCCTCCTCCGCCGGCTGGTGCCAATCCCGCTGTTTTGTTATTATTTTGTCTGTAAATATTCTACAGGTTGCAATTATTAACAGATTTTGTTCAAATTCGGCATGATCAATCATTTCAATATAACAGGATGGTACCTATATTAATATTTAGTCTGTAAACACTCTACAGGCCGCGATTCTTAATGGATTTTCTTCAAATTTGGCATGAGCATTACTTTTAAAGAGACAATGGCGCCAACTGATGTAAATGCATGCCCGACCCATAGGGGCGTTGTCACGCCCACTTTTCGTGAATATTTTGTCTGAAAACACCTTTCAGACTGTAATTGTTATGAGATTTTAATCAGATTTGGCATGATCAAGACAGGATGGTAAACACCCTACAGGCTGCAAATTTTATACGCCCACATTGAAATATATCAAGGGCCATAACTCTGGTTGTAATTATTGGACATCGCTGAAAATCATTAGGTCTTCGTCGCATGAACTTACACACTACGCATCAATTTCAAGCGAATCGGGTGACAACGTTAGCCTCTAGAGCGTCCACAAGATTTTAAAAAGTGAAACGTGATCATGGGCCATAACTTTGAAAATAATGCCCATGTCAGTCCTTGTGACTAAAGTTATTATCCGATTGATTTGAAATTTATACCAAGTGTTTATGTTCATGAAACTCTGGCAGTAATTATCTAGCAGTGGAAATCAATGGGTTTCTACGTCTCATGGCCATAAACATTGTATATAAATTTAAAATCAATCCGATGATAACTTTAGGCCCCAGAGAGTCCACAATCTGACCGACGGGCGGACTGACGGACAGACGGGGGCGAAAACGATTTATTTAAATGTGGACGTATGAAATTTGCAACCTGTAGGGTGTTTACCATTCTGTCTTGATCAAGCTAAAACTGAACAATATCTCATAAGAATTACAGCCTGAAAGGTGTTTTCAGACAAAATATTCACGAAAAGTGGGCGTGACAACGCCCCTATGGGTCGGGCATGCATTTACATCAGTTGGCGCCATTGTCTCCTTAAAAGTAATGCTCATGCCAAATTTGAAGAAAATCCATTAAGAATCGCGGACTGTAGAGTGTTTACAGACTAAATATTAATATAGGTACCATCCTGTTATTGAAATGATTGATCATGCCGAATTTGAACAAAATCTGTTAATAATTGCAACCTGTACAATATTTACAGACAAAATAATAACAAAACAGCGGGATTGGCACCAGCCGGCGGAGGAGGACATGCACCCGGAGAAAACCCACGAGGTTAGACAGACGACCCTACTTTTTGTCATGGACAAGCTTGGGCTGGAAACCACACCACTTGACTCAATGACAGACACACAGACAAGGGCGGCGGCATAATATGTTCACATTATGAACTGAAATGGGGTTTAACGTCCTACTGTTCTGATCCGACTGAGCTAATGAAGACGGTTCACATTATGAATGTGGACGTATACAAATGGATACGAATGCAACTCAAACTGCAATGTGAGCGTGAATCTACTTCCACTTGATCAACCATTTTCTTTATTGCCCGATTTTTCTTCCATAACGCGACAACCCGACAACCCGACATCACGACAACCCGACATCACGACAACCCGACAACCCGACAATACGACATTTTTACCCGACATCACGACATTTTTACCCGACATTACGACATTTTTAGTGTCGTAATGTCGGGTAAAAATGTCGTGATGTCGGGTATAAATGTCGTGATGTCGGGTTGTCGTGTTGTCGGGTTGTCGTGTTGTCGGGTAGAAATGTCGTGATGTCGGGTTGTCGGGTTGTCGGGTTGTCGCGTTATGAAAGGCGACATTACGACAATACGATATGATACCAATCAGCCACCATACATAACAAACATTACTCGAGACAAGATACTTAGTCATTACAAAAGACCATGGAAAGGAATGGGGTCAATACTTCGGTCATTATGAGACTAACATCTGTTCCAGTTGAAACTAACATCTGATATTTTTTATCTGAATTGTTGCATGCGAAACGCTAAAGCCCATGGGTCGCTCACGTGCACACCAGTTGTTAACACGGGTGAATTTTCTCTGTCAGGCAGTACAAAAATACCTTGTTAAAAATGAATGCACATTTAAAATATTTTACCCCATCGACCCCCTCCAACCCACCCCATCAACATCGATCGCCAAGCCTTGCTTGAGATGATTATATTAAAAACATCCGTTACTAGAAAAGTCAGGTCAGTCAGTTCCATTACTAGATGTTGTTATTAAAATAATTCATTACTGATGAACATAATAAACACTAAATTATTTATCATCGTCGTTAACCATGGTCCATTAATCATAAACAGTATCTTCGTGTAGAATGACCAATATCGCCAGGCTAACGTTCAATCGACACTAAATGTGCAATTTCTGGACTTACGCGTGGTTTAATTTTATTTCAATAATTTGCTTGCGCATAGGGGTCTTTAGCAGTGGGAGGAAACCGTAGGACCCAGAGAAAACCCACGAGATTGGACCCTACTCCTTGTCACGTACAAGCGAGGATTCGAAACCACGCCAGTTGATTCAATGACAGGCTTTATGATACAGCGCGCACGTGCTAACCATTCGGCCATCCAACCCCCTACCCTGGATATATTTGTGATTTTGTTTTCTTAATTTAATGTTACATAATTATTTCTGAAATCGAGTTTAACGCCCTACTTTTCGCTTCGACTGGGCTCATGAAGACGGGCATGCGCACAATGGTGAACTACGGCCTTCTCTTGTATCGAATTCCAACTGCTATGGAATTTTGAAGTGCACGCTAACGTGTACACGGGACTTCGATTTTCCGTACCATCCGAACGACTATAAAATGTTCCTTGCCCGACACCCTATCCTGCGCCACTGAATCATATGTAGAACTAGACGCCATTATTCGATGATAATAAGGTGATTTATCATACACCTAGGATTGCATTCTATCAGTGGGAAAGGAAATTGGAGACCCTGGAGGAAACCCACGTGGTTAGGCAGACGACTTGATACTCCATAAGCGTGGGATCGAAACAACGGAACATGGTCCATCCATTCCTGGTTTCTAACCACGTGATTAAAATTGTTTATCTAGGTTTTCTATTGTTCTTGAAGTCTTGGTATTGATTTTATTATAAACTAGTTCATTTAACAAGCAGTATCTTCAAGAGATCATATAAATGTAGTCATAATCGATATTAACTGAGAACGAGTAATGATGACTTTCTCGGGAATAAAATGGGGTTTAACGTTCTAATGTTCTGCTCCGACTGGGCTCATCAAACCGGAAATGCGTCATACAGTGTTGTATGAACAGCGACACTACCGCGCAAGCTTATATCGAACAGTAGGACGTAAAACCCCGTTTCATTCCATTTTGTTTAAGGAATTAAACATTGGTATAATCGATTGATAAGACAACGAGAGATATTGACGAGTTACAGACACCATATTAATATAACCAGTGTAAATAGACCAGGGCCCTGTTTCACGAAATTTTAACTTAAGATAAAATCCAATTTTAGTAGATACTTCAATTTTGATTGGCTAAGCCCTAAAATCAATCTAATATTATCCAATCAAATTACTAAAATTGGGATCTTATCTTAGTTAAAATTTCGTGAAATAGGCCCCAGATCCGTTACAATCATGGCGTCTATTATCTATCACTCTTTTCTTTTATTAAATAGATAGTAACTGATATAGATTCCTACAACAATAGTATTATCCATCTCACTGTTGGGTTAACATCCCCCTCATCCCTAACGGGTTAACTTTCCCCATTTTAATGCTAGACTGTCACGCGTAATGGTCGTCAAAAAATGGTATGTGCACAACAGTGTTAAATAATTTAAATCATTCGCGATGTAAACCTTAGCTAATCAGTATTGTAAGAAAAAACTGGTGTCAGTGTACGGTGAACAACTTCTTCGTGTTGATTTTACAATCGGCATTTATCGATAAATTCCGGTAATTTCCGTATCGTTTGCTTTTATACAGGGAAAGATTAACATCAGAGACTGAATTCATTTCCTATTAAGATATCCGACCAGATCATTAGGCCTAGTTGCAGGCAAATTACTACACGTGATTATCATAGTTGCAGGTAAAACCCTACACGATTTACAGTATTCAAATAGTTCAAAGGAAATGTCGTGGCTTGAGGGGGGGGGGGGGACCCCTTGCCATTGGTTGATGGATGTAGGGGTGGTGGAGAGGGGTGTCTTGGATACAGAAATATAGATCACTATGGTAACATTACAATAAATGCGAGATAACAACGCCTCAAGGAAGGATATTGTCTAGAAACTTTTTAATTCGGTATAAAAGTATTGTTATATACATGTATATGGTCAGTGGTGCAGAAAGAAGGATCTGACAAGGACAGCTGTCTAGTCGCTCGGCTGGGACGACAAACCGAGGTCCCGAGTGTACATTGGCGTGTATGTAAAAGATCCCTTGGCAGTTGGAATTCGATATAAGAGTAGTCTGTAGCGTCTGTATCCGGGCAAAATTTCCTTGATAGCACCCTGTATGACGTAAGCCCATCGTCATTAGCCCACTCGCAAGAAAACATTAAGGCGTTAAACCCTACTTCATTTCATTTCAATATATTTGTGGTTCAATCAACTATTTCGCTGTATTCCATGCCATACGATAATCAAAGAATATTTACTCGAACCCTACTTATCTCGAATGAATTTCGGCTTATCGAGGTTTAACTGTAAAATGTATAACATTCAACACGAAGTGCACAATCACGCACGGTGAAGATCAAAAGTCACATCTATTGTAGCACGAGAAGAAATAAATGATCGATGATTTCAATATTTACCTAGTTAGTTCTTCTCATCATTTAAAGAGATAATACGCTTTCATCAAGGAACTGGTCATATAAAGAGACAATGTGCTTTCATCAAGGAATGATTATTTAAAGAGACAATACGCTATCATCAAGGAATTGATCATTAAAGAGACGATACACTTCCATTGAGGAATTGGTGGTATGTTTATTCATCATATTCAACCGAAATCCACTTGATGGTATCGATATTCAAAATATTCCGCTAGTCGTGAACAATAAAATGATTTCCGAGAAATCTAATTCAAAGTTTCAGAACACAGAGCTTTCAGATATTCAGCTTAAATCAGGTGGAAGTTTTTTGGTTTTACCAGTAAACCATAATATCGTCTCGATATACTCAATAACATTACATGTAATGGCGTCAATAAAGGGGGGGGCAGCGGTGGGTCAGTGAATAAGGCGATGACTAGGAAATCCGGGTTCGATACCGGTGTTCAACATGTCAGTGGTACAATACGGAGAGTGTCTAGTTGTTCGGGTGAGATGAAAACCTGAGCTCCCGTGTACACGTTGGCAGTTTAAATTCAAAATAAGAGTATTACCTAGGAATTAGCAGAACAGTATGATTTTAATATGATAACTGTGGTTCTAAATATTTACTCCCAACAGTGGAGATAGGACTGTCTGATCCTCAGGTTGCGACCCATCAAAACATTACAATGAAATGGTAACATGTTCTGACTAACGTTTATGTCAAGGTTGTCTTTCCTGGGTCGAGTTACAGCTTTCCCAACTGAACATTACACGATCGTGTGGAGCTAACAAAGATAGTGTACATACCCGTCGTTTAGATGGAACTAAAAACGGAGCTACACCTATGTATACATTCGCGTGCACGTGAAAGATCCCCTGACAAGTGAAAATCAAACAAGAGTTGTTTGATAAGTTCTAGCTGACAGCCCACAACTCAGGCAAGTTTCTTCAACCCCGCATTGCACAAGTTAAGACAGAAATCAAAATTAGAATATGTTAGTTTCAAAATGACCTAATGTATTGTGGTGTTGACGAGACGTCAAGCCCTATTTCAACTACAGAGCTTATTCTGAACCAATACCCCATACGCAAACCTAATTTCATGGTCAGTGTGCTAACTTACACCCACGTTGAATCTAATATGGCCGTCGAATATTAATAAGTCTACTTGGGGAATACCAAACCTAACCGGGGGTTGGGATGGCCGAGTGGTCTAGAGTGCCGCGCTTCGACCTCTAGCTGGCCGGTCACCTCTGGCTTGCGGCTGTGGTTTCGAGCCCTGGTGTGAGCGTATGTGGCATGGAGATAGGGGCGCCTTCTCAACCTCGTGGGTTTCCTCCGGGCACTCCGGTTTCCTCCCACTGCTAAAGACCCCTACGCGCAAGCGAATTATTGAAATAAAATTGAACCATATGTTAGTCCCGAAATGACCTAGTTTGTGTTGAGTGGACGTTAAACCCCATTTCTCTCTCTCTCCCAAACCTAACCCTTTTAAGAAGAAGTGTTGCCATGCAAACCCTAATTCTATCCCTTTTAGAAGAAATGCGGCCATGTTGGACTTAACTTGTGTCCAATTTACCTTCTATCCTAATTTCATACTCACCGCTTAAAGGCACTTGCAATAACATGGTGGTCAGCACAAGGCCGATAACTCCCGTCACAGGCAAACACATGGTTCACTTTTAAGGCACACAATTGAATTAAATCCTGAATCTACGTCATCAACAGGCTTTAAGATTAAGAATTAGAGGTAATTGTTTCTTCAAGATACTCCGTTATTTTGAAATGATGATTCCAAAACAGTTTCACATAATAACACAGAAATGTCTTTTAGCTACGATCAGAATCAGAAAATAATTTCTACGAGCACTTAGGTAGCTTTGAATAATTATGCAATCAACGACGCGATCTAACCGTTTGTTAATCTAATTAGCCATTGTACATTTCTCTAACAGCATTCCTATAATATCAATAAACCTTTCAGAGTTCTCTGTTTGTTTCTCTGCTTTCCGTTATTGATGTCTGAGCTACGAAACAGCCTCAGGTAGTAAGTACAAACAGATAATGGACGACAACAACCTTCACACAGATAAATAAGTATTTTAGAAGGAATCAATATTGATGCTGGATGACATCGGTAGATAACTGAAGCTTGGCTATTGTTTTATCTTTTGATTCCTTGAGATAGATTTAATTAAAAAGAAGTTGTTGCTATAACGATACCCAAACATACATCAACATACGTTACTTTTATTTTTAGAAATTTACATAATACCGTGCTATTCTATGTTAAGACTTGTGTGTGACAAAATCTATATATACTATATGAATAGAATATGCCGGTCCACGCCCGATTTAAGCCGCGTTATTGACGACACACATATATACATATATTGCGAATTTATCTGATTGTTGTTCTTTTTGAGCTTAACGTCCGTTTCCACGTAGAATGTATTCGCAGACTAGTCGGTTCCCGAGCTCCAGTTCGTTCTATGGAATCACATTCCGCAGGAATCTTGATATATTAGTTATGACACGGTGTGTATCGGGTACTAGCTAATCCATGAATACAAACGCCACTGGATTACACGTTTTCTTTTACATCCATGAATACATTCGCCACTGGATTACAGTTTGGCTTTTCTTTTACATCCAGTTGTTTAAATTCCTATTGTATCCCGTAGTCTCTGATGAGCCGTTAGTCCCGTACTTCAAGTTCAAGTTTCGTTTTCTGAATTAAAATCTCCATGGTTTTCCACAAACGTAAAGTGGTATTAATCTGAAATATATAAGAGAGAGGATCCGTGAGTTTTTCTGTCAGAATGATTGGCAGGTCGCGGTGATTATGTTTTTATTCTCTCGCACGATGTCGCCTTCTATTAATGTCGGTACGAAGCACGCGCCAATATACACCGAGTTTAAAGGCTATCATATCGACGTATTCTAATTGATCAAACTCTATTCTAGCCGTGTCGTGTCTTTCATTTCTCGCGTTTATTCAATAAACAACATTATCAACTGGTTTACATTAGAAATGTCATTATTACTTGTGACAATTTATCACGAAATCACGACAATTTTACATATTTTTTAATTAATTTCTGTCGACTTCAATCGCTTATGTATCATTATATCTGGAGCTGAAAGAAACACATCAACGTTAATCGTGAGTGAAGTATAATTTCGTTACATGACTAGCTAGCATTCAGTTCCTGGTTTGATACCGACTTTTCTGGTTTTTCTAGCCTAGTTTTCCTGGTCAGTGGAACAAGGAAAGACGGTCAGTCACGCGAAGACCCGAAATAGAATGGGATTTAACGCACAACTGTTCTGCTCCGACTAATCTAATGAAGACAGGCATACACCATAGAGTGTGATATGAGGAAATGTTGCCCAGGCAGCGGCGCTACGGCCTATTCTTATATCGAATTCCAACCGCCAAAGATCTTTTACGTGCACGCCAATGTGTACACGGGACCTCAGTGTTTCGTTCTCACCTGAAGGACTAGACAGCTGTCCTTGCCAGGTCCTCCACCCTACACAACGAACCCGAGTTCCCGTGTACATTCTTTATAGATGCAAATCGAATTAAGAGTAGGTCGAGATGCCGCTGTCCGGGTAAAATCCCCTTTTCCACAGCATACTGTGTGACGTATACAGAAAAAACGTTTAACTACCATTTCCTTTCAATCTAATTCCATTGTCGGTTTATGTTTTAACTTTTATGCTACCTACCAGATGAGGCAGTCAGAATACATCTGGTTTCAAATCACAAAACATCATTGAACAAACGTTAGACTGTAAATTCCTTCTATAAACTTTGTCATTTCCGGCTATCGACACAAAAATACTTAATAAAATTCAAAGTTTACAAACCGTTTCTCTAGAAAATGTTGCGACCGAAATGTTTAGAATTCAATGTCTCGTGAATGTCATTATTAGCTTCCTGTTTTTTATATGATAATATGTTATTAGGTTTTAGTCTAAGCACGAGGCACTTCAAAACATCTCCAATGCATCGATCTTGTACCACGTTTGACTATATGACATGACAGTGTGATAATTCGAACCGGTTTGTATGATTCGGTATTTGGTAGCAACCACGTTGTTATATACCTTAGCATAATCCATATAGACAAATTGATATAGAACTATCGTCGATTTGTACAATTGATACTCAAGGTATACTCTTTATTATGGATGTGATGGAAGAATTAGGTACGCGGTTTAGCGACGATGTGACAGTATTTTTGGTATCATCTATATGTTATAGAGAAAGCGTATCGTCGTTTCGCATGATTAATACTCCACATACACGCTTTCTTGTGTATATGATGAGAAGAATTGTGGACATGGTTTAGCGACGATGTGATAGTATTGACAATGAATCGTCTTTGTATAATATATATGTTTCTTATATAAAAAAATAAATGACTTTTTGATCTGTGTAAGTTGTAGTGGGAAAGAAAGAGATATTTGTATTCGTGTTTTTATAGTGTGGAAGTATTAGCCTACATTCCATACAAATCTATAGTTTTATTGTCGTCATTCTCTATGGTATCCATTATCCATTGATATATGACGGTGCCTCGGTGATTAAGGCGCTCGCCAACTTGCTTTATCCGGTGTTTGTTCGGGAAAGGTCCTCGCAATATATTCGACGGGGGGGGGGGGGGGGGGCTAGTGGTCTAGAGTGCCGCGCTTCGACCTCTAGTTGGCCGTTGGCCAGTTACCTCTGGCTTGCGGCTGTGGTTTCGATCCCTGGTGTGAGCGTATGTGGCATGGATATGGGGACGCCTACTCAAACTCGTGGGTTTCCTCCGGGCACCCGGTTTCCTCCCGCTGCTTAAGACCTCTACGCGCAAGCGAATAATTGAAATAAAAAAAAAACACATGCTAGTCCCGAAATGACCAAGTTTGTGTCGAGTGAACGTTAAACCCCATTTCTCTCTCTCTCTCTCTCGACAGAGGGTTTGGTTGGCCGAATAGTTAGCACGTGTGCGCTGTATCATACGGTCTGTCATTGAGTCAACTGGTGTGGTTTCGAATCCCCAGTTGTACGTGACAAGAAGTAGAGCCGCCTGTTCAACCTTGTGGGCTTTCGCAAGGTCCATTGGTCTCTAACTGCTAAAGAACCCTGCCCGCAAGATAATCATTGAAATAAAATTAAACCATATCTTAGTCCCAAAATGACCTAATTTGTGTCGAGTGGACATTAAATCTCTCTCTCCCTCTCTCTCTCTCTCTCTCGCTCTCTCACACACACCTTCTTAAAGTCAATATGTAATGGATATGCGTCGGTGAGGCATTTTTTTCTCATCAAAAGAAGCCCTTTCACACTTTAGTTTTGTTAGATTTAAATACGAAAAATGACTATTAAAATAGCCTTCTGACGCAATACGACTAAATGGCAGATTTGAAAGTAGCATTGTCTTGTAAAATATGGGTTTATTTGTTTGTGACGGATGTAGTTCAATATAGTATTATATTCAGAACATTCATACAGATAACGATTTTCCCTTCTATATTTTTACCTGTATAATTTATCCTGGTATATTACCGATCACACCTTCCGCACACCTGTTACCCGGTAATAAATCATAAACCTATTCTCAGATTTCTTCTACAATAAAATTAACGTCCTATAAAGCTCAAATCTAATGAATCATGTTTCAACGTTTATTGCATGAATTATATTACACAGTACGACCACACTTTAGGTGTCACGGTGTCTCAGTGAGTCAGAGTTGGGCGCATCCACCTAGAGGTCTCGTGTTGACCGGAAATGTTTATCTTGATTTTCCATGGCTTCCTCCTCCAAAGTGAGGGCCTTGTCGGAGGGCCTGGCAAGGACAGCTGTCTAGTCGTTTGGGTTGGAAGAAACATTATGGTCCCGTGTACGTATTGGCGGGCATTTAAATATGCCTTGGTCGTAGAAATTCCCAAAAGAGTAGGCCGTAGCACAATATATGACGTATTCACGCCTTCATTGGCCCGATCAGAGCAAAACCCAATTCAATTTTACAACCAAACATTAGATGCCTTGGGTTCCGGCCGCGTGTGACAGATCCTCGTTCCAGCACTCGTAAAAAGCTGTAACCTAATAAATGTCAGTCATCTTATACAGAGAGAGAGAGAGAGAGAGAGAGAGAGAGAGAGAGAGAGAGAGAGAGAGAGAGAGAGAGAGAGAAACTAGGTCATTTCGGGACTAATTTTGATAATACGCTTCCGCATATATGGGTCTTTAGCAGTTGGAGGAAACCGGAGGACCCGGAGAAAACCCACGAGGTTAGAAGTTATAAGACGTCTTTCGCAATACCTTTGGACATGTCTGTTCAGATGTCATTGCTTGAAGATTATTGAATATTATATCATATATTATGCCCGTTCAAATCTTGTGCATACCTTATTATACAGTATGTAGAATATTAAGTACTATGAACCGTTTTGTCTCTGCAGATACCATTTCAATTCCCGTGAAGGTTATTAAACATGCATTATTCAAGAGCTAAATCTACCTATTAATTTAAGTCTATATTTAGGCTTCAGGGCCCTGTTTCACGAAATTTTAACTTAAGATAAAATCAAATTTTAGTAGATACTTCAATTTTGATTGGCTAAGCACTAAAATCAATCTAATATTATCCAATCAAATTACTAAAATTGGGATCTTAGTTAAAATTTCGTGAAATAGGCCCCAGATGTTAAAGAAATGGTTAATTAGACCTTTATGTACATGAAAAGTTCATAATAAACCCTGTAGACCCTCGGGTGGCTTGGATTTAAACATTCATCCATTTAATAATTAAATCAAATAATGATGAACCCAGATAACATTTACCGTTAGTCACTGACGTCACTACTGGGTGGAGTTATCGTCTGCCAATCCAATGATCACCAATTCTCGTAGACGGCGAGGACACAGTTGATGGCTATTCCTATTCCAAACTTCCAACAGTGACAACTCTGTTCAGCATAAAATAATTTGACTGAAATTTTCAATATTTTCTTTTTTTATCATCTGTTTTTTAATTACTGTAGCAAAAATGACCAACTCTTTTTTAAACTCTTAACTAATATATCTTTAAAGCGATAATTTCATATTTTTTTTTTTTTAAAAAAAAGTCAAAACATAATTACTTCTTTGTCATTTGCTCAACTCACTGGTATACGACCATAGGCATTATCCCCGACACTTTAAAACATTTGATAAAGGAAATAATATCACAATTACCTCTCTTGTTTTTCTATTCGCTCCATGCAATAGCTATCTTCAAACGATTGAAAATGATATATTTGCCAATTTCTCAGCTGGCAATAGTGAATTATTGGATTAATAGGATTATTCTTTAACAAGGCAGGACTGTTTATAGATACAATCTATTTTAAGGCTTTATTTTAATAAATTTTAAAATTATAACTTAAAAATATGAAATTGGAGCCAATCTAATTAAAATATAGATCTATATTTCGTTTCGTTTTTTTATACTTTCGATGGCCTACACTCATGTAGATCTAACACGTTATAGTGGGAGCTCACGTTCTATGACGTCAGGTATCAAGCACGGGACATTTGACCCGATATCGTCAGTCATTCGATTAACCAATTAGCGACCGCCATGCTTTTTAAAATCTACTTTTGTTTTGTTTTGATTTCTATCCGCTGGTAATATTTACCCACAGTTCCACGCATGAAAATGTCAAACGGTCGATTCGACAGACCATTTGATTGGCTCATTTCAGGCAGAACACGACTTAAATAACAAGTCTTCCAGATCCTAGTGTAGTAAAGACAAGTAAAAACGAAATTTTGAACTATAAAAAACGAAACGAAATTGGATCTGTGTTTTAATCAGATTGAATTGGAGCTTTAATATCTGACATACATCACTAATTGGGTTTTAACACCCAGGCGCTACAATACCTTTCACTTGGTTGTTGGTTATGATTTATTTCAATACAAGTAGTTAATATTTTCTCGCCACCGTGAAACACGACCTGTTTTCTCACTAAAGTCAGTAATTAATATTAACACCCATGTCGCCAGTGTGTAATTAAGGGATACACAATAACTAATAGGTTTGGGATGTTTTACTGCAATAGAGAATTACATTGTTCTTGAAAACGTTCTAGCCAACAAATCTAGGCTTTGATTTGTGATTTTCCAGTAAGGTCTCCTCCTCCACCCTTGTCAGTGGTTCACGGAGAGCCTTAGTTACAAGGACCTGTGCCTAATCGTTAGGATAGGACAAAAAGTTGAGGTTGCGCTTACACCAATATGATTCAAATACCCATCTATATTTCATTTCGTTTTTACTTTCGATGACCTACACTACATGAAGATCTGACCGGTTGTTTTGGAAGGTCGCGTCAGGGGTCATACGAGCATCTTTTAACCGTATGACGTCAGACATTGATCAATCAATCAGTATTGACGTTTCAAGGTCGCGTCAGAGGTCGTACGAGGGGCTTTTAACCCTATGACGACAAACATTGGTTAATCAATCAGTGTTGACGTTTCTAGGGGTTTATACACATTTCCGCCCACCTCATGCCTAAAGCTCGCCGTAACAAACTGTTTCATAGGCTAATCCTTCACATTATCTAGAACACGTCAATGATTACAACTCTTCCAGATCCTAGTGTAGTAAAAACAATTTAAACGAAATTTTGAACTAAAGAAACGAAGCGAAATAGGATCTGTGTTTTAATCAGATTGCGTTTACGTGTATGTGCGCGTAAACTAACCATAGACCTTTGAAAATTGATCAAGCGTCTCTTATACTACTTATCGTGGCGTCTGCCCGCTTTTATTACCGCTCTTGATGCGGAAAAGTATTTTCATTGTCGTTATTCATGATCCTCCTGAAGAAACTTTCCGAATCCCGACTGTTAATTATTATCATAATTATGATTGATCACGTGCAGTATTTCCTGTTTATTACCCGACCAGTTGTTGTAATCTAAAAGTTAGCTCGACCCGACGAAGAATCCTCTATAAGGCCTATTGAAATAAATAAATAATTGATGAGAGCGTCAATAACTACTATATAACATTTCTCACAGGAGAATAAAAAGTCGATAAAATCAAAAGCATGTTCATTGTTTTAGGTTTATGTTACGAGAGACGTGGAGTCTGTATTAGGTCCCCGTAGTTTAACAACATTAATCCACAACGGTGTAAATTTGACAGAAAAATAGACGGTGTATCAGGAATGTACTAAGATATAACTAGATGGTGTTTATATAATTGGTTATAACGACTGGTTCATACAAATTGGGGATATAGGGAATGGAATGGGGTTTAAAGCCCCAATAACACTCTTGTTGTAACTGAATAATATGTCCCAATCTTCATTTTGGTCAACAAATTGTATTATTTTACAATAATCCAATTAATTGATGATATAAATTTAATTTTAAAACACCTATTTTGAAAAATTTGAAAAATTGAACCAATTGATTTGAAAAGTCTAACGTAAACCTTTTCAAATGTGAATTGGATTTTAAAATATTTTCGAACCATCTGGACAAGTAAAATAGGTTGTAATGGATAATTTACACAAAAGGTAGGACACTTAAACATCTAGCTTAGAATAAGGGTATTATTTATTTTCTGGAGCGACCAAGCCAGCAAAAGTGTTATTGTCCCTGTAATATCTGGTCAAAAAAAATCTATGGTTCTTTTTAAAATACAATGTAAACCTGAACACAAATTCTCGGAAATTCACAAAATCCTTCACATGTCACAGATCCACATAATTTCCAGGATTTGCCTTGACTCACCAAATTAATTAGGTACCCTAAATCACCGAAATAAAGCATGTCACAATTATACATATGAAATGTATATACCAATTGTGAACAACAGTGAATATATTAATGGTATTTAGTCGACGTGAATATATTATATTGAATGGCGATTAGTTTATATTCTACCGGATTGACCTACAATTTCTCAAGTATGTATATACTTATTGCTAACTTGACCTTATTTCTGGGAGACCAGGGCCGGATTTATAAGAAAGCTATTGCCTCGAGGCCCGTTGGTAGTGGTTTGGTCAGAAAATAGAAATACAATGTTATTGTTAAAGTCAATAGAATTACGTCTTCTTCCAAACTATGGAAAAAAGGTGTAGTGTTTCATTCATTGTATTATGTCATTTTATATATGTTCTATGTTACGGGCATCCCTCGGAGAAGTGAAATGTCGTTTACTCTTCGTCGGTTTTGTTGTCCACTAGATAAGGGTGGGTGGGGGTGGGGACATGCTGAAGAATACCAAGACTTGATTCGAACCTGTGTACCTTTCATTCCTCCTAGAATAGTTGAATAAAGATGAAGGTTTTATACCACCTTGGTCTCGATGTCTGTGGATAGAAATAGGTTAAAGATTCAGGCGTCGGTAGATAACTATAATAAATTGACCTAAACATGCCTCACCGTATTATGGATCACGCCAGTTGTCCGAGGAACAAGGTATTATGTTGAGTGTCAATCCCAAGAACGACAAAAAAGAGAGGGAGAAATGGGATTTAACGTCCACTCGACACAAGCTAGGTCATTTCGGGACTAATCATTTCAATAATTTGCTTGCGCGTAGGGGTCTTTAGCAGTGGGGAGAAAACCGAAGGACCCAAACGAAACCCACGGGGAATCTAAATCACGCTCATATCGATGACTAAACAGTAAATATTGAATCGTTGCACCGCATGCACTTGTTAATCGTCGCCATGGAATTTGACATTCTTGCTCTTTGGAGAATTTGTGCATAGAGCTGAGATTACGTCACGATCGGTTCCTGGTTTGTATAGTATATGCAATCGTTCCGTTCCATCTGGACTAAGAGATGGAGGGGAGTTTGATAGCCGAATGGTACGGTTTAGATCACAAAGTTTGTGGTACAGTTTCCATTCTCGGCCTGTGTGTGACAAGGAGTCCAGTTGCCTAACCAACCTCCTAGGTTTTCTCCGGTTTCCCCATAGTGTTAAAGACCTCTACGTACAAGCGAATTATTGAAATGACATTGAACCATATAAGTTAGTACCGAAATGACCTAGCTTCTGTTGAGTGGACGTTAAACCCTATATCTCATTAGCGCGAGATAAACAGACGAAACCGGATAAATAATAATGATGATAGAAGTATCAATACTCCTTTAATTATTTATACGTCATCAATTATTCCGATTACATCTATACATTCGGCCATTTAGTTTAAAGGGCCAATCCCGATAACTTTTGGGGGAATTAAGCTGCTTAATTTTGAGTTAAAATCCTTTAAAATCTATAACCCAAGGTCCACCTACTAATCCGATATTTGTGATACGCTTGTAAATAACTTAAACCTGACAGTCTTCATCTGGAAATGGAGACCGTTGTATTATACAGTATCTGGATAAAACCACAGACTTTTTTCTATAAAAATAATATGTAGGTGAAATTTACCTTTTGTGATCAAATACAGCGCATGGGTCATTCACTGTATAGACCTCTCAAGAAACGTTAATCGATTATCAGGTCACCCAATGAAAAAATTGACCCGAAATCTTAAAAGGGTTACAAGTCCGGATAAGCAGTGTTGACGTTCACGTCCAAACGACTCAATATTTTGAGCTGAAAATTTGAGACAAGGTAAATACACCATGCCACTATATTTTGGTCCATAAATTTCATAAATACTCGGACTTTAATTTTTGAGACTGTTCTTATCGGGATTGTCCCTTTAATATTGAAATACACCCTCCACGTTACAGGTGCCTGTAGATAAAATCAATCTATTTAATGGATGCAGAAACAGTTTATTCATAACTTCATTAATAGTCAGTTCCAAATGCAGGTAGATTTTTTATTACCGGAAGCGACATAGCATTTATCTTATATTTAATACATTTAATGGATGCTGGAACAATTTATTTAAAATCTCATTAACGGCCAGCTCCGAGTGCAGATAGATTTTTTATTACCGGAAGCTACATTATTATTCATCTTTTACTTAAATATGCATTATGCAAGAGCAAAATCTGCCTATTGTAGGTCTTTCTTTATGCCTGAAATGTTATAAAAACTATTAATTAGACATTAATCAACTTATTCAGACCATGATCAACTCTCGATGTCGAGGTTAGCATGAGATTTTTGTTGGATTGTAGTTCGATTCGCTTACACATTTTCCTTTGTGATTTACCAATAAAAATGGATAACCGAGACTACTGGTTTCGTCTTACCGACTTTAGTAATGATGACCAAGGCTAAGCGAAACTTTCATTCAATCGGTTCTAAGTTAATAGTGGATCAATTTGTCTGAGATTTTCAGCAAATTGCCTTTACGTTAGCTAGATTTTAACTATTGTAGTGAGAACTGCCAACTCGTTATCTAATCTCACATAATGTGCCTTTAATCTATTAAATGGATGTAGAAACAATTTATTTAAAATCTCACTAATAGTAGGACGTTAAACTCCCTTTTAATTTCTCATTTATAATCAGTTACCAATGCAGGCATTATTTTTTTATTACTCGAAGCGATATATTTCTCATTTATAAAAAAAAAATATTACTCGAAGGGACATATTTATTTTTTACTTCCTTTTTATTTCTCATTTATAATCAGTTTCGAGTTCAGGTTATTTTTTTTATTACTCGAAGCGACATGTTTATCTGTTACTTACCTTGTTTTTGTCGAATTAATTATTTTTAATTACTGATGAATATTCAGAGTCTCGATTGGAAGGGACGATTTTAATAAAACGGAATATAATCATTGGATGTAATTACAACAATTCTATCTATAAATAATCTAATAACTGACCTTTAATTACAAATGTTTTGTATTATAGGCTATTTTATATGATTTTATTAGAATATTTAATAACCCAGTTCCCCATAACCTTGGCCGAAGGGTTATTGTTCTCTTGAAAAACAGAAAACATTTTCAACAAGAAAACATCCATTAGAATCAATGATTCATCATTATTGTTTATAATATACATAAATAAATAAATAAATAATAACCCGAGGTCGATTGCTCAAAGCTTTGCTAACTTAAATATAGAGAGAAATGTGTTTAACGTCCACTCGACGCAAACTAGGTCATTTCGGGACTAACATATGGTTAAATTTTATTTCAATAATTCGCTTGCGCGTAGGGTCTTTAGCAGTGGGGAGAAACCGGAGTAAGCGGAGAAAACCCACGAGGATGGACAGGCGACCCTACTCCTTGCCACGTACAATGGTACCGGGGATTCGAAACCATGCCAGTTGACTCAATGACAGGCCGTATGATACAGCGCGCGCTCGTTAACCATTTGGCCAGTGAACATGTAACTTTTTTTCAGAATATATAGAACATTCTAGAGAGTTAGAGTGGGGATGTTCCTTTCTCCATAGAATAGAATTTTGGGGCCTGTTAACGGGTCGAATATTCTACAGTTTCTGTAGCTTAAATCCTATAATATTTCCTACAGATTTATGCTAAAATTTCTATAGGAAAATTGAAAATACTAACAGAAATTTAACGGACCGTTAACAAACAACACTTGCCCTTTCAATGTCTTGTTTGAAACCATTATTACTGGTCAGGGCGAGGCCGAGACGACCCTTCGATATTTTTCTAGTCTGGTTCTCGCTGGTCGGGGTTGGTGTCGACAAGGCAAGGAATGAAATGCGTCTAGTTGTTCGGATGGTGTGATAAAACAGGGGTACACTGGTGTACACATTTGCGTGCAGAAATAAAATGAGAGTGGGTGCGAATGCCGCCGCCATCCCAGTAAAACTCTACATGCAATAATAATGATGCCGTTCCCAGTAGCAGTCCCCCCCCACCCAGGTTTCAACCTTACAAAAATTAACGTGATTAATGAAGGCACGAATTCTAGGAAAACTCCTCAATCGTATATCCCAGCGATTATTCAATCTTACTCCTCCGTATATGACCATCGCATTGGTATGTCATTTGTTACAATTCGTTGCATGGATTATTTAATTGAAATCGACTAATTCCCTCACGCTTAAAAACCACAGCTAATTGGAATGCAAATGGGGGTTCTGTTATTCCAAATGGCACGAATATTCTTATCCAGAGAGGGTTTGGTGGAGAGTGGGCAGGAGAGCGAAGTTGATTTTTTTTCCTCTACCTCTATGTATGTCCATAGATTTTAAACTACAAGCACTCTTCAATATTTTATTGTATCCACCCCCCATTTTCAAAGTTTTTAAAATTCCTCTCGGACACATTGTTCTCTTAATTGGTTTCCGACTGTCTAAAATTCGCAGTTTCCAATGACTGAAGAATTAGCAAGTACTTTAAGGGTTAATGTACACTTTTAAGCATCTGACGAGGCATACGACACACCTGTGCTTGCCTACTCCATGATCAAACAAGATAGCAGATGGCTTCCATCTTGTTTACTGACGGTACTACTTATTTTAAGACAGACTCGGCTTTCCAATTTATAATATCTACGTCATTGGGGATTTCCAATTTATACTCACTGGTTGCTATGACCCGCTATGGCGTTGTCTAGAAACGCGCGTGCTCGCGTTAGTTTAAAATTTTTGCTATACGTTTAACATGGACTATTTGATGTAATTTGCCTGATTTGATTTGGCCCCATTTCCATAAATTTAGGTTGTTTTTTAGAAATTTTTAGCAAATGTTAATCTTAGGTGTTTTTTAATTCTAGCCGAAGTAAATTTTTTTACAATTTATAGCGAGTTAAGTTATCGTCTCTAAGAGGCGGGCGTAGTATTTTAAATGGCGGCCATTTGCCATCATGTGTATTCTTGAAGTAGGTACACATGATGTAATCGTATGCTGACGAGGATGTCGAATATTGCCAAATTAAATACTGAAAGGCACTGAACTATTTTTGCGCAGATATTCCTTTCTGAGATCCAACTTTCACCATTGAGGATTGACAAATTCTGTGAAAGGGGAAATGGTGCTTACGGTCTTTGTTCACTCGACACTAACCGAGCCGTATTCTACAATTTGATTTCAATAATTTGGCTGTACATGGTGATCTTTAGTAGCGGGAGGGGGAAAAGGTGGTTGGGATAGGGGACACTACCCCTTGTCACGCGCAAGTGGGGAATCAAAAACACACAACTCTTGGCAGCTAAGTGGGCAAGACGCTAGATCCCTGGTCTGGATGTCGCGTGTTCGATCTCTGCATTGGCCGAGAAAGTTCATCGTGATTTTCCCGACGTAGCTGTCTCTTGTCAGCGTCTGACACAACAGCTGGGACAGTTGGAATTCGATATACGAGTAGGCTACAGTACCGCACCTGGGCAACTTTTCATTCATAGCACACTTTATTATCCCAGTCGGAGCAAAAAAGTAGAGAACAGTATTACATTAGACTCCATTTCATTACATTTTTAGCAGTGGGAGGAAAGAAGATTGGAAAGGGAACCCAGCCCCTTGTCACGTACAAGCGGGGAATCCAAACCACACAACTTGACTCAAATGAGAGACATTATAATCTAAAACACATGTGTTAAGACAACCCTCCATATATAATAACTAAAAAATAAAAACTAAGACCAGATACCATTAGAAATGTTTTATTATTTTACAGTTACTGTAGTCACGTTATATAGAACTATAACAATAATTCACCAATAGACGAACGAGCGAGCGGGCGAACGAACGAACGGACTGACGTATTAGCACTAGTTCACCCAACAATCTAGTATAGCACTACAAATATAAACTTTGGTATTCCATATTACAAGAATTATCTTATACTCAAACCATCTGTATCACTGTATAGTATGTACAATTGTTTTAAATTCATTATTAACGCTGATGTTGCCTAGAGCGGGCCGACAGCTAGCCTGTAATTTGATGTATAGCATTATTCTGCACTAGCCGTATAGTTTTATAGTTACATAATGGATGTCCATCGTAGCTATTATATTGAGTTTTGAAATAAAATGCTATTTTTCCGGTGTGCAAAATGACCGATGGGTCAGATCTAGTTACGGTCATTTTCCATAGCTATCGGTCCCGACAGGCATATGCGGCCGACGTGGAACCTCTGGTATAAAGATGTAAAATTGGATGATTTTTTTTTAACTGGCCATATTTCTAATTTGTTTATGTATTTATTTACCATAAACATGGAAGTACTTTTATTATATCGATTTTAAATATATCACCCTATAAATACTCACAGAAAAACTGGCCAACAGGGGAAGACTTGGTAGCTCTGGGTCCTGGGAACTATTTATTAACTCGAATTTAATACCCTGCATACACTGCTTAACTATTTTGTAAAATAACCCAATGTAGATTTTCTATATAGATGTATGTAGCAAATATTTCTTTCCTCCCTCCCCCCCCCTCCTCTTAATGAAATGAAAATAAAATGAGGTTTAACATCCTACTTTTCTGCGCCAACTGGGCTAATGAAACCAGACTCTCCTGACAATATTGGGGATTTTTTGAATTAACATTTTCTGCCAGGTTTGGGTGAATATTTATTACTTTAACGCATAATTAGTGGGTAGTAAAACAACATGAAATAGGGAAATCTGATAAGAAAATGACATCACAAAGGTCGACCCTTTCGATAATTTTGTAAAACGTTTGTGGTTATAAAGATCATCGGAATGTTCAAAGTGAAACAGTATTGATATAACATTGTGGTTAATGGAGAGAGAATTAGTAGTCTTAATCCATACAGGGCTGTTTATTATCTCCCTTTCCCTTGTCATGGTGGATTTAACATTGTGGTCAATGAAGAGAGAATTAGTAGTCTTAATCCTACATGTACAATAGAAGAATCTCTGCAAATATTTTTAACATTTAAATGTTAAATGGTGGCTGGTTTTAGAGGCAGGAAGACGAAATGAGAGTTTACAATTCCGCGAATCATACTGGACCCAGATCTTTACTCGCTACGGCTTACTAACTCGAGCCGTCTTGACATACCTGTAAATATCAATTTTAATGCATTTCAATCTAAAGGTTTTCTTTTAATCAGAATCTATTATTATATAATGACCGTTGGCAAGGGTTACGGAAAATATTGAAATCTTGGTAAAGATAGATGAAAAATGTCGGATAGAGAGACAGAGGTTAAAGGTTATGTAAACGCAGTTGTTAAATTCTTCCGCCAGGATACGAGACACGATTCCTGTACTATTCATCACATCATACATACGGTTAATAATTGTATAAAATATATCTTTTTTTTTTGATAATAATCACATGACACCTTGTGGTAATATACACACGATAACAATGGCTGGACACGGACATCTTTATTTGGTGAATTATGGGTAAATAATGCTACACTAGTTGCCATAGTAACATCCTCCATGTTGACCTAAATAAATATACACGAGACATGGATAGAAGGAACAAGATAGGCGGTAATATTGTGATAACATATCTCTGTTTATTTCACAAGCTAACTTTCAACTCGAACATGAACAACAGCCTGTATATATATTAAGTGAATTCCAGTTTTTTTAAATCCGAATATTCGTCTCGAACAACGTTCCATCATTTTTTTTTTTTTTTTCTTAAACTTTTTAAAAATTATAATCATCACACAAAAGATTGAACTTCCGTGACACAAGTAACGTTGCGGCAACGTTACATCATCAAGGTCACGAGTAGAGCCACGGGTGCTTTAAAGATTCTTCAGCTGTTGCACGACGATTTGGATCAAACTCTAACATTGGGATCAAGAAATCTGAAAATGCCTCTGCGTCTTCCGAGTCCCATTCGTACTTCTCCATCAAGACTTCGTATAAGCTCCACGGCTTTAATTTGGTGATATGACGTAGTTCTCCTATAAAAATACATACCAACAGATAAATAATTCGTTTGAAAGCATTCACTCACACTTCGAAGATAATGGAGAAAGAAATATTGAAAATTTCAGTCAAATTACTTTATTCAGAACCAAGTTATAAATGCTTGCTTGCTATTGCTACAATGATAAACAAATTAAATGGTGCATGCAGCCATCATATAACCTAGAGAGTTGGTTATGGGCTTGTAATATTAATAAATGTCTAATGATCTGCAATCCACAGGCTTACGAGTTTGGCAGTGGGAGGAAACCTGGACCCTGGTTCACAAAGCATTCTCAGATTTAAGTTGAGAATTTACTCAAACTTGTTTGCCTTCTTTAAAATTCCAATTTCATATTTTCTAAGAAAGTCAAAACATAATTATTTCCATGTCTTTTGCTCAAAAGGTTGTCAACTCACTATTATACGATCATGGGCAAATTTTTTAGGCATTAGAAAGGCTGACACAGATTGATTGAGGAAATAGTTACTCAATTACCTCCCTTGTTTTCTCATTCCTCTCCATGGACGGCCATCTTCAAACGTTTGAATTTGAAGTTGAAAATGATATTTGTGCCAATTTCTCAACAGACAATAGTGAATTATAGGATTAATAGGAATATTCTTTAACAAGGTAGTACTGTTTATAGGTTCAATCTCTTTTTGGGCTTTATTTTAATACATTTTAAAAATATAACTTAAAAAAATGCTATTGGAGCTTTAAACTAAAATATGACCCTTTAAAAAAACTTTTGTTGTTTTAAAGTATAAAATACATGAATAAGAAACTATGTGCAAAGTTTTGTGTTTCTGGATTAAAGATGTTTCTTTTAAACAGTGATTGAAAGTTGAGCAAATTCTCTAACTCTGAGAATGCTTTGCGAATTTGGGGCCAGGATTCAAAGAGAAAACCCACAATGTTAGACTCTAAACTTTGCCATGTAAAAGCTTGTGATTCAAAGTGACCATATGTTAGACCACCACCATGCACTAAGCATACAGGTTTCATTGACGTATGACTGACTATATTAGACACTTACGATAACATTTGGCTAAATTCAAGCCTGAATATCCTAATCTCTACTTGTTAAACGTAAGTGATCCACACCAACTTACCTCGTTTATCAAAATATTCTCTAGAATATTTTCCAGCAAGAGCTATATGTCGTGGAATCGGACCGAGAAGTTCCACGATATGAGCTAAATGATCCTCGTCACGGCTATAACCTTCGCCAGAATGAGGCTCAAATAAGTAATCACCCGTCACTAACTCGAAAGCCTGAAAAGTTTTAAAAAATAAACAATTAAATAACGAGGTTGATACAATACTTTCTACCCAGGTTCTTTCGAATTGCCTGCTCTTGAAAATAAACAAATTGACGAATTTTCATGCCTTGATGTTACAAACGGGGGAACTTTTCATGCAAGAAACTGGAATGGTCCTTCCAGACACAGACAGTACAATTGCAAACAGTCAGTACTTAATACTTTATCAAACACAAGCAGCCTCTTGGCCAGTTGTACATATCGACTTTGTCGTAATTGAAGGTTGACAAATAAGACTGAATTCAACACATCAAGTTGCTCGCTAGCCCGAAGGTTGACGGTTGCTGCCCAAGAAACTTCATCAGAATTTTCCGACATGGCTTCCTCTTGTTAGTGGTGCAGGAATGGGGTTTAACGTCCACTCAACACAAACTAGGTCATTTCGGGACTAACATATGGTTTAATTTTATTTCAATAATTCGCTTGTACGTAGGTCTTTAGCAGTGGGGGGAAACCGGAGGGCCCGGAGAAAACCCACGAGGCTGGACAGGCGACCCTACTCCTTGTCACATACAACCGGGAATTCGAAACCACGCCAGTTGACTTAATGGCAGGCCGTATAATATAGCGCGTACGCTAACCATTCGACCATCCCCAACCCGATGCAGGATAAGGACAGCTGCCTAGTTGTTTGGATTGCATGTAAAAGATCCCTTGGCAGTAGGAAAATATGTAGGATACAATATAATGATTTAATTACTTACCATACAAGCAGTTGACCAAATATCTGCAGGTGGACCATAACCAGCACCAATCAAAACCTCTAAACATCGATACTGTCGAGTCTGGATATCCTCCGTAAAATGATGATGCTATAAATAAAATAAAAACAAAACCGTGATAGTTCACAATATCAGTCTTGCATTCGTTAATAATGTTTGTCATCACGTCCCTCTGGTGACCCTGCTGAAGAAGAAGGTGATCTCATTTCCTCAAGTCCCAAAGGGAGAGGAATGGGGCTTGACATCAACTCAACACTAGGGTGCCCCACGTGCCAACTGAAAAGTTGTTCTTGACACGTTGATCCTGCATGTTTTAGTTCAATGACTTACTACTGATTTCTAACAGTCTCGCACACTCGTTGAGGCTATAAATAGCAACAGCATGCGGAAATGTTCAAAACACCAAACATTACTACAGCCGTAAAAAATCTATTGTTGACGATTCTGAATAGTAATAATATTTAACTTTTTGGTTATTACGGCATCTTTAGAAATTACACTTGTTTTATTTTTTAAATTGCCTTATAATTAGCTGTACCATTAGAAGCTGCATATTTTGGTTAAGTACAAATAATATCTCTGACTCAACATCCGTAATGCAAGAATATGATCAAAGCAGTAGTTTCATTTTAATATTACAAGGTTCTTAAAAATATTGTTGAGATGCCTGATGTTGGTGCTTCTAAATTCAATTTCTTGTTCCATGTTTCGTAAAAAAAAAGTAGTCTTGATTATCCCGGCCCGTCAATTAGACGTAGAATGATCGGTAGACTAGTTAAGCTAGACTAATTTCAAAACAAGGGCACGTAACCTATCTTTTACTCAAAAGTGTCTGGATGTTATGGACGCCACTCCAAACCATTTTTCAGTATTATTTATGTATGGTTTAATGATCATAGCTTATGAAGTACAGCATGGTCGTTTATTTAGTGACTATAAATGTGTGAAACAGATTTAAGGCTTTCTAAATATATTAGTATTGTGGTGTAATTGTCAAGATATTTGGAGATATTCATTTAGGGTGGGGCACCCTACCACAAGCTTGGACATACGACCCCCCTACTCCTTGTCACATACAACCGGATATTCGAACTGATTCAGCAATCTAACCGCCAAATCTCTAAGGTACAAGAGGTCTTAGACAACAAATAACTAAATACAAATGACACTTTTTCATAGGCTGAGCATTAGTGAACTTTGATTCCACCTTTCGTTATCAGTATGTTTCTCACCTTTGTATATTAAATCCAATGCTAGAGAATCGGTTTCAGACCTGTTATTGAACCCTGAATTTCATTAGTCCCAATCTGTTGAAACACAGATCCTATTTAGTTTCGATTTTATAGTTCAAAATATTGTTTTACTTGTCTTTACTACTAATACTACACTAGGATCTGGAAGAGTTGTTATTTAACCCGCATTTCGAATGGTGTTAGGATTAGCCAATGAAACGGTCCGTTACAGTCAGGTTTTTATGATCTGAAATGACTGTTGGCAAGGGTTAGAGGTATACTTACCGTCCAGCAAGCATTACCAAGATCAGCTATTTTAACAGGTATTTCAAACACATCATGTACAGCATCTAGAGAACTTTTACTGGATAAATTACCTATAAATATATCATTAACACCTGGTTAGACTATAAAAACTACAAAAATTATCATCTGAACAATATGGAACAAATGCATTATGAGGGAGAGCCGTAGAGACAGATAAATGCGGTTTAACCTTCACTCCACACAAACTAGGTCATTTTGGGACTAACATATGGTTCAATTTTATTTCAATAATTCACTTGTGCGTAGAGGTCTTTAACAGTGGAATGAAACCAGAAGAACAGAAGGAAACCTACAAGGTGGGACAAGTGACCCTACTCCTTGCCACGTACAAGTGGGAATCGACAACCAGTTGACTCAATGACAGGCTTTATGATCCAGTGCGAATGTGTCAACCATTACGCAGGAAATCCCCAGGAATAGAATACATGCACCATTTAATCAGTGAACTTCACTCAGAATAAATTACTTTGAAATTTTAACTTTGCTCAGAATAAAGAGAGAGAGAGAAATGAGGTTTAACGTCCACTTGACACAAACTAGGTCATTTCCGGACTAACACATAGTGATTTTTTTTATTTCAATAATTCGCTTGCGCGTAGGGTCTTTAGCAGTGGGAGGAAACCGGAGTGCCTTGAGGAAACCCACGAGGTTGAGAAGGCGCCCCTATCTCCATGCCACAAACGCTCACACCAGGGATCGAAACCACAGCTGCAGCCAGGGGTGACCGGCCAACTAGAGGTCGAGGCGCGGCACTCTAGACCACTAGGCCATCCCAACCCCGGCTCAGAATAAAGAACTTTGAAATATCTACTACATTCATTTGTCATGATCTATTTTTAAACTACTACAGCGAGAATCTCCGGCTGTTTATCTTAATGCATCGTTAATTACAAACCTTGATCTTCATTACTAGTACTGGCCGAGACAAACTCTCCATCTTCATCTACATTGTCTCCTGATTTCGTCACATTCACATCTGACGGCGAGTGATCCATTTCTCCATTATCCAAAACTTCTCCTTCCTCCATGATAGGGGAAATAACTCCGCTACTATGTCCGTTACACACTGGTTTCTCTTCTTCATCGTCATCGGTTACGTTAAGTTTTGCGATGGCCGATGTTTCGCTCAGACTGTTTGTGACCGTGACCTCTTGTTGTATAATCTGATTATTAAGGTTGTTATCTTCTACGGTTGTCATGGTTTCGGTTTTCTCTTCTTTTGTGTCTTCCTCTGGCGTGGGTGAGACAGTTTCTGTAAATATAACAATTTGAAGAATATTAGAGTGGTATTTAGTAGTGGGAGGAAACCGGAGGACCCAGAGAAAACCCACGAGGTTTGACAGGCGACCCTACTCCTCGTTACATACAACCAAGTAATCGAAACTACGCCAGTTGACTCAATGACAGACCTTACGCTACAACGCGCACATGCTAACCATACGGCCATCCAAACACCGATTTGAAGAATACTAAATTTGTCTTGAGGCTTTGGGTGAGCCGCGGAGGTTCAGTGTGTAAGGTGGATGCTCAATAGCCAGAAGGTTCAGGGTTATCGATGGGTTGGCTGAGAAAGTTCTCCAGGATTTTCCACAATGGTTTCTCCTTATTATTGTGCCGTATGGAGGGTCTCGGTCCATCAAGATAAGAAAAGCCATGATGACACTTGCACGACTTTTAGCCATGATTTTGTCGTGCCCATCAGTGTCCACATTGACAAGAACAGGCACGACGAGTTCACGCATTGTTTACGCACTTCCCGCATTGGCACGACGAATTTGCACAAATCAGACGGTGCCGTGCCAATGCGTGCCACGGAATCGTGCAAGTGTCAGCCTTGCTTAAGACATTATACAATATTTCATTTCATTATTTGCCAACGCAAGTGCATGTGAATTCGTCGTTAGGTAGACGAAGTGGCGTATCTTCAACATAACTGACGATAAGTCACTTTGTCTGCCTACCGACGAATTCAACACATTAACTACACTTGAGCTGTGTTCATTTTTAAAATCTTTTGATGGGCCTCTTTTTCATCCGCTTGGATCCCAAGACGGGAGATTATTTGTTGTTGACATTTTGATTTTGTTTTCTTGATTTAATGTTTTCAGTGTGTATCAAGCCATGGAATATTTGATATTTTTCAAGAAATGATGCACAAGTGAAAGAGAGAGAGAAAATGTAGTTTAATATCCACTAAACACAAACTAGGTCATTTTGGGACTAACATGTTGTGTAATTTTATTTCAATAATTTGCTTGAGCGAAGGGATCTTTAGCAGTGGGAGGAAACCAGAGCACCCACAGAAAAGCCATAACACAAGGTTGGACAGGCAACCCTACTCCTTGTCACCAAGTCAAAGACTTGAACCAATACCTACCTAAAGCATTGTTATTCGTTTGTTTTGTTTTACTTTCCTCACTGTTTTTATTATTATCGGTTGTCATAACAACTGGATTTTCGTTTATATGGACTTGTTCATCTTCTTCAAGACGTCCAATATTTTCTATGGTCCCGCACCCGTTACTCAGACTGGCAGTACTATCACTATGTGAGAAAGTAGGGCTGGTATGTTGAAGACTATTACTACTGCTACTCTCGGGCATCTCTTGACTGGATTGTCCAAGACTATTAATGCTATCAGAATTCGGTAGTTTCTGAAATAAAAAATAAAATGAAATTAGGTTTAACGTCCTACTATTCTGGTCCGAACTTGGCTAATGAAAACAGACATACGCCATACAGTGTGCTATGAGGGAAAGTGTGCCCAGATAGCGGCACTATGGCCTACTCTTATATCAAATTCCGACTTCAGGGGATATTTTACGTGCATGCCAATGTGTACACAGGTTTTTCGTCACATCAAACGACAACCTAATGACACGCATAATATAATCTATAGTACCGACACTAAACTATTTGGCTACCAAAACACATGCTTCAAGAGAAATACATATTTAAATTATTCTGTGTCATACTTACTTCTTTTTGTTTTGTAACTTCTTCCATTTGTTGTTCATTTATTTCTATTAATTTTAACTGTTTCTTCATCTTGCGTTTTATCTTTTTTCGTTTATTTTTAGACATTTTGGAGGGATCAACGGGTTTTTCTTTAGGAGCAGTACTCACTACAATTTTAAACAATAAGTATACAGTATAATATTCAATACTTTAATTAAAGATACATTATTTAAGTATAGATACATTATTTAATTAAAGATACATTATTTAAGTATAGATACATTATGTATTATACAAGTACAGATACATAATGTAAAAGGTAAATATGCCATTTTTTCAGACTTGAAATCTTAAATACATCAATTATCTAGACATTATATATCATGTCTCCAGAACGTCAGATGATCGTGAGTTTGAACAAGTTGAAACATAATCACTATTTAGCAATTTAATTATCAAGGCCGTAAATTTGCTAAAGTTTATTTTCCAACCCTGGCACATTCCTACACGGTTGTAAAATTGAGGGCTTGAGAAACAAGCTGTCCATTTACATCCATTAAGTTAAGTACTTCAAACGAAATAAATTTAAAATAAAATTTACCAAATAATTTGGGACAACTTGACATTTAAAACAAAATAGCCTTACAAATTGAGTACTGGATAATATCATCACAAGGCAAATGATTAATTAGCCCCGATTTGAATCCGTTTTTTTTTCAGATTGTTTCTAACATACACTCGGTGCCATTTCAATCGAACCGGGAAGAATATTTTCTAATCAAGGGGAAGTAACTCTACATACCGGCAGATCCAGATAATTTAGCTCCTGTTTTTTGAGATTCGAAGGCTTCTGCTGCTAACCGTTTAACATGGGCTTCATCGACACACATTAATATATTTTCTGGTTTGATGTCGGTATGAATTATCTTACATTTGACGTGTAGGTAGTGAAGACCTTGTAACACCTGAAAACACAATTCACAATACATCGTCAACCTTCACAATAACATTGATTGATTTTAATGTTGGTCTTTTGTGTACCAACCACTCTCGGTAACCCCCAGTGGTATCATTCTGTCCTACTCAACTTACTTCTCGGTCCATGCCTTGATCGAAGCAATCAATAAAAAATTGATATACCAGTCTAAAGCCCCGTTTACATGACCAAATAATACACATATGTGCATTTTTGCATATATGTATTAGTTACTCACGTATGCAAAAGTATATTTGCTAAGCATTCACATGTTATATAAGCATTCACAGTAAATATGTGATAAAGTGTTTAGATGCCATTTAGTCATGGAGCGGATAGCAAGGATTCGTCGTCAAAGAACCTTTCCATGTAAACTTAGTGCTGCAATTATCATAGGAATGTCTTGTGAGAGAGACACATGGATTGAAGTCAAGGTTAAATGACTGGTATAGCAGGATTGTTTTAGAAACATTTGACGACCAATCCTGGTTGGAAAATTTTAGAATGCGAAAAGAAACAATTAATATGCTATGTGGAAAATTGCAGGATACACTCTCGCCAGCCACTCACACTGTTCAAGATGCCATAGACGTCCATTATTTACATTTGGGTCCTCTAACTGATGCTCAATACTATTTTCATGCCAAATACTTATCAAAGCCCTAGTTGCTTCATCATCCCAGGCGATTCCGTGACTTTTGCGACCTACTTTACCCCTAGATATGTTGCTGACTATTTACAGACTACTATTGACTTATTTGTTTTACCCAGAACACCACTCAACATCATATATTTAGTGAGATATACACACATATGCAAATATTGCTGAGCGTTTATATGACACAATCTGCACAAATACTTTTGCATATATGCAAATATATTTTTGCATCTGGTCAGGACTAGGTGCAAATTTGCACCTGCAGTATTTTTACATATGTATGCAAATGCGTTTACATGACGAAATTTGCATACATGAGTAATTTTGCATATATGCAAAAGATTTGCACGTGTGCAAAATTCGTCATGTAAACGGGGCTTAAGCTTCGTTGTATATGATCACTACAACAATCTTAGTTGGAATAAAATGCGCTACCTCCTTTCTCCCACTCCATTGGTCGATAAAAGTAGACATATTCGAATGACTATACTGTGTCCCTTGCCAGGGCATCACTCCTGCATACTGACAGGGAGGAACCATGCCGGAACATCTTGATGAACTTTCTAGGCCAACGCAATTTTTTAGTATGTCAGCGCTGATAAGAAGGTTTGTCGAGATCTTTACGTTAGATATTCATTTAGATGCCAGTCTTGTAATTTTCGAACTGTCCCTTGTCCCTTAATTAACTCCAGAACCCTTCGTTAGAGAACGAGCACCTTAAGCAACTGACCCGCATTCTATATACACAACAAAATATATGTAAAATGAAATAATTACCTGTTTTATAATACATTTAACATTCTCAACAGGTATACCTTGATAATTAGATCGAATAATCAACTTTAATAAATTGTTACCCAATACTTCAAACACCATACAAATATCTAAACAATCTCGTTAAAGATTCAAATAAAATATTGTCAATATCACAAATAATCTGTGGAATTTCCTTCTTGGACCAACCCCAAACCCCCTACAGATCATCAGTGGAATTCCCTTTTTCGACCCTTCACCACATGGACCAACCCAAACCCCCGACAGATCATCAGTGGAATTTCCTTGTGGATATTTTACGTTAATCGCTCAGTGTTATAGTAATTTGTTTTTGTTTAGAAATGATTGTGGTTGAGCCACGGATCTTAATAATATCAACTAGTTTTGATATCTCCATATAAAAATAGACTTGTATGATATTCTCTAATATTCTACAAACACATCTATCGTGTAATTTCTCTCGACATGTGGACTGGGAAAAAAGATACGGGTTCCATTCACACCAGATATTTTAAAATCATCCAATAATTGAACAGTTTTCTCTCGATAATCATCCTCTTCATCCGTTTCTCTCACCTATAAAAACAACCAGTAGAAATATAGAGCCATTATTTCATATTCACTTATTGCCTATAATAATTTAATTTTAAAAATTAAACTATACCCAGTCGGGTTGGGGTGGGGTGGGGGTTTTGGTTGGGTGACAGAATCGTTTATTGTATGTTAAGGTCTGTCATTGAATCAAAGGTGCGGTTTCGATTCCCCAGCTATGTGTGCGACGGTGCGTGACAGGAAGTAGGGTCGTCTGTCCTTTTCATGGGTTTTTTCAGAGTTCTCATGTTTCCTCCTACTGCTAAAACCCCTACACGCAAGTGATCTATTGTAATAAAATTGACCTAGTTTGTGTCAAGTGGACCCCCCCCCCCCCCCCCAACTCCTTCTCTTGCTGCATTATATGAAATTAATCATTGCAAATCAAAATCTCATTTGAATTCATCACTAAAGGAAGAGTAATCTTTTAAGTGGGATTCCTTTAAACGGCTTGATAACCTTTGCCTGTCTATTACAATACGTCTTGTTGAGCTACATGTAGTCTAGTATGTGAATTGATGTTTTATAGAGCTAGTCTAGGACTGTTTATATTGACATAAACATGTTTTAACAGTGTGTAAATGTCATACAGATGTTTGAGAAACATAACCTTCTACTAAAACCTCTGTACCATCTTCTGTACATACAATTAGAAGACGCGATAATTAAAAGCAATAATTGTATATTTTCTAAGAAAGTTAAAACATAATTTATTGCTCTTTTCCTTAATATGTTACCAAATCACAATTACACAATCATTGGAGTCATTTGAGGACTTAAAATAATAATAACAACGGCAGAAATTGCAAAATAATCAAATAACCTCCTTTGTTTTTTTCTACACTACACGGAATTGGCAAAGCTTAAGTTGATGTTTCACCAAGAAAATGATATATTTGTCAGAGAGTGAGAGAGAGAGAAGAGAGAGAGATTTTATTTCAACAATTTGCTTGTGTGTAGGGGTCTTTAGCAGTGGCAGGAAACCAGAGGACCCAGAGAAAACCCATGAGATTAGACAGATGACCCTAGACCTTGTCACGTACAACCAGGGAATAGAAACCATGTGAGTTGACTCAATGACAGATTGTATGATACAACGCACATGCTAACCATTTACCATCAACCCCCTGTCCACTCGACACAAACTAGGTCATTTCGGGACTAACATATGGCTTTAAATTTATTTCAATAATTTGCTTGAGCTTAGGGGTCTTTAGCAGTGGGAGGAAACCGGAGTACCCGGACAACACCCAAGATGTTGAACAGGCAACCCTACTCCTTGTCAAGCACAAACAGGGAATCAAAAAAAACCTGTACTGTAAAGGGTAAGAGAACTATAGTTTATTAATGAGTGTACAATGTTCAAACTAAAGATATAAATAATACAGACATGAAATATTATCTAGTAATCCCACATATTGAAATCTATATTGGTAATAGGAATACAGCCTCCTTGTAGCCTCTAATTCTAAAATAAACATTACATTCCTACGCCTTCTATATACAACTTGTCAACAACCTGTCATCCTTTCATTAACGTAAATATACCCAAGACCCTTATTTTAATACAGAATTAGAGTCGATATCCCTATAAACCTGTTGAGAATTACATTAAAGGAGCTGTACATTACAATGGTCCTTGTTTCAGTGGGATACTCTGCACCAATCACGCTAACGAAGCCATGCAGTGTGCTTATTTTAAATTTCACTTGTCAAGGGTAATTTTTAATGTACGCTAATCTATACCTGGAGGACATCAGTTGTTTGTCCCATCTGAATGACTAGACACTATCCTTGCCAGGCCCTTCGTCTTTCACCACAGACAAGGAAAACCTTGGTCGAAAAATACTTGATGAATACAGGGGCGAACCAGAGACTTCATGGTTAGCAAGCCAGCACCATATTCAACTATGTATGGAAATTCCTGATCCTGGAAGATGGGGAAAGTTTATATTTCTAGTGGTCCCAGGATATACGTAATATACTTACACATCTCAATAATTTAATTTCATCAACAGCTGTTTCCGTATAATGTTGAGCAGACTTGACCACTTTTAATGCTACAAACCGTTTTTCTCTGAAAAATTTCATAAAATATAAAATAAAATGATGTTACAGATGTGTTGACTTCAAAATTGCATATTTCTGAATATTCAAACACCAAAATGTATGCTGAAAGTAGTGCAAGTTTTTGAAATTTTGTTTTTATTTAACATGGAATTATTTTCATTTTGATATAAATTTTCAACATCAAATAAGGAAGTTATTATTACTGAAATTAACCACAATCTAGTAAAATAAATAAAAAAACCCATCAAATTTTAAGCAGTGGACATACTAGCTGAATAATTTGGCTGAATGATTTTGCCGAATCAATGTGTTTGATAATGTTTGATATATTCGGCCAATTTTCATACAGTCAAATTATATTTGCTTAGTGTGTCTGCTTTGCCGAAGCATTCAACTGAGTCTAGAATTCATTAGCCAATCACCACTCATAACAAGCAGTCACTTGATTGTTTGAAAATAGAGAGGTTTCGCAACTTAACAGTTACACTTACATTTACATTTAGATAACCGAAAGTGTAATTGTACAGAATGACCTTTCGCTAAATTCACAGTTACATTTACACTCAATAGGTGACACAAAATTGGTCCAGGATCTTGAAAGACCTTCATCACGGATATGTTGTTGAAGATGAGACTGATAAAGCACGCACATGTTTTGTCCCGGCCTCTTTTTATTTTGTCTACCTGAAGAAGTTTTTTTTCTGTGGATTTAGTTTGTGAAAACCACAATTTAGAGAAAAATTATGGGCTGAATCATAGACATTAAACAAAGTTCAGCTAAGTGTTGTGAACGTACAATTATGGAGGCTGCTATCCGTCAGAGCCACACTTTTATGACGTGCGATCCACGTCATACGTCACAAAAACTGATGACGTTTAACCCTCTAAATGTAAATGTAAGTGTAAATGTAAAGTTGCGAAACCTCTCTAATATTCTTGCGGCCATGTTTAATCATGTGACATGAAAGGTGATGCAATCGACTAGTGAATTGGGCGAAGGGTTCGTCTGTGTGTCTACCCATTCAGCTGAATAAAATCGAAAGAGTCTGTCGAATAATATAGCTAATATGTCCACCACTTAAATTCTGAAACATTTACAATTGACAACAGATTAAAGAGACTTACTGTAAATCCCAACAGAGCCATACAGTAGAGAAATGACCCCAGCCTAGTTTACGTACAACATGGTATCTGTTGTGATGGAATAAATCACCAATCTTTACTGGATGATATCCCCCTTAAAAATATAAATAATATGTACAATATTCTGCATGGCGTATTTACTCAAAAAACAATTGTCAAGTTACATGTACATGTATATATTGAAAGTTACAAACCTTTACAATAGTCTCGTGGATCTTCTTGTTCGTCATCATCCGAACCCAAAATTTCTTCATCTTCTTCTTCTTCATCATAAATTGGGTCTTGACGATCATCTCTATAAAAAACAAAGTAATAAATTTAAACCAAAATATATTTAAAGAGGCATAACTCCAAATCAAAATGTCTGATTGCACTCCAAAATCAAAATCAACTCAATGTGACAATATCACTGTAATCAAAAATATAAAACAATCAGATTAGCATACAGGTCTCGATCTCGTTTCATTTTTTTATACTTTCAATGGCCTCTACTCTATTGAAGATCTGACCAGTTATATACATGTAGCGGAAGATTGTGTCAGAGGTAATACAAGCGACTTTTGAACCTATCATGTCAGACATTTGATTAATCAATCAGTGCTGATGTTTCTAGAGGGAACCCACAATTCTGTGCACCATAAGCCAATAACTCACTGTAACTGACAATTTGATTGGTTAATCCCTCACGTCAACTAGAACGCGCGTAATATAATAGAGAGAGAAAAATGGGGTTTAACGTCCGTCCACTCATCACAAACCAGGTCATGTCAGGACTAACATATGGTTTAGTTTTATTTCAACAATCTTTAGCAGTGGGAGGAAACCGGAGTGCGCGGAGGAAACCCACAAGGTTGAGAAGGTGCCCCTATCTCCAAGCCACATACGCTCACATCAGGGATCGAAACCACAGCCGCAAGCCAGAGGTGAACGGCCAGCTAGAGGTCGAAGCACGGCTCTCTAGACCACTAGGCCATCCCAACCACCCTCGTAATATAATAACTCTTCCATTTATTTAAACTTTATAAAAAACAAAACGAAATAGGATCTGTGTTTTAATCAGATTGGAAAATAAATGTAATTAAATTTGAATATTATATACATGGTATGCAAATAACCTTTAAACTTCCCTAATTATCCCTTAGTCATAGCAACCTGCATGACGTCTGTTCATAATTTGTTAATCTGGTCCGTGTAAGACATTAATAAATTAAACCCCCATTTTTTTTTTATTATTTCTTCACAGCCACATCTGGTTGTGAGGAAATCATCTGTAAAGCTGTGGTTTCTCGAACAGAGTCACAGCTGACTAGTTTCTATAAATAAACTCACCAGACTTCCTTCCCCATCCTCATAACTGACATTCGCCAAACAATTAGAAATATTTTCTATGGCAGTCTGCAGACTAACCAACAAATGAAGAAGTCTTGAGACAAATATGTATTAATTGAGGAAAGGCTTAAGACTACCAATTATGTTACAGGTTCATTTTGACATTTCAGGTCCCATGTGACGACTTATCAATATAATTTCAGTTTACATGTCTGCAGGAATACATGACATGTTAGATCAGTGTGTTAGTAGGCGAATCTCAACAGAACTCGATAGATAGATAACGCCGTTGATCTACGTTCATCATGGAATCGAAACCCGCAACGGAATTGGTAACGTACATGTACCCACAATGCTTTACAGAAGTAAAGGGTAACGGAAATGAACTAGAGTTTAACGTCCTACTGTTCTGCTCTTAAACTTGGCTAATGAAGATGAGCATACGCCATGCAATGTGCTATGCGGGAAATTTTGCCAGGGCAGCGCCAGTATGGCCTAGTGTTCCTTCCCCCTCTGCCCCAGTGACATAGTTGATTTTCATTTTCGTTTGTTTTGTTACTGTTGTAGTTCACATATCTGCTCTTTAATAGATGCCATAAACATGATTTTCACATTGTCTCCACCCAAACAATCCAACATTGTAATGTATTACCCTTTGCTCCAATGTATGCCCCAACCCCATAACAAAATCCTTGATGGGGCAAAAAAAAACCCAATGAGGTCCTGTGTAAATGTTGGCAAGCCCGTGAAAGAACCCTCGACACATCTCTTTTCCATTTCAAAATTTTACGCATAAATCCTCAGGACATTGAACAAGAGTAATTTTATTTGGAATCATTATTTCTGTCTCCATCTAATCAAATCAATTATTCACATGTTCAAATTGAATTCAAATTTTAGTTTTCCAGACAATTTTGTCACTTCCTTATCTGACAATTTACAGTGTATTTTTTAGTTCAAGTTAATGTCACAAGTAAATTACAAAATGGTTTTCTTCAATTATTGATTTTCAACATATTACGTGGTAGATTGATTTCAAATATATTCTTGTGGTGAACTAAGTCTTCCCACGCAAGTTTATAAAAAATGATCCTCCAAATAGCTCCTCCAACCAATTCATTATGGGCTTTCTGTCAGTCCACTGCTATTTTAAGAGCCCTGGGACCCGATTAACGAAATCTTAACTTAAGATAAAATCCAAATTTTAGTAGATACTTCAGTTTTGATTGGCTAAGCGCTAAAATCAATCTAATATTATCCAATCATGTAACTATAATTCTGATTTTTATCTTAGTTAAAATTTTATGAATAAGGCCCCTGGGTTATGGACAAGTCAATCAAGATATAATGATACTTAGTCCCCCCAAAAAACCTAGTTTGTGTTGAATGTTTATTAAAAAAAACCTCACCCACTTTCCCACACAGTGCCGCCATGTGCAAAGACAATGGGTCCATGAAATGAAATAGGGTTTAACGTCCTACTGTTCTGTTCCGATGAGGCTAATGAAGACGGCCATACAGTGTACTTGGGCAGCAGGCACTACTACAACCTACTCTTTTATATCAAATTCAAATTGCTAAGGAAACTTTTATGTGTCTTTTCAGCCCCCTCCCCACAACTTGTTTCCTAATTCTTAAAGACTTAAATTAAAAAGCATATTCCATGGCATAATTAGTACGGTTATTCTGGCTTGCCTAGATTTATTGCCCATTAATAAATGCCAGGTCAGGTTTGTTAACTATTATATATACTGGTATTGATATTGGATAGTACAATAAGTATAAATAAAGGCTGTGATCAACAGATCCGCTATAAATATAGATAGGAATGTAAACTTTGATAAGAACCATATGACCGTATACAGGTAGTCTTTAACACATTCCATTCAATGATAGTTATTACTCCTATACAGTGTCAGCGAGAACTAAACAGATTATCAATCAGATAAAACATATTCATGGGCCTAACAACAGTCCAGCATGGACAACTCAACTAAACAAACCATCCGATAAAAATATTAACACTGGCTTCATATCAATCAATGAATTAATTACAAAATACTTATATTAACTTACAAATGTTTACAGCCAAACCCCACCTCTCCTTCCAACCTCCAGGATCTACGTCATAAAAAATCATCACAAAGGGAGACACGTTCTTCAAACAAAATTTAATTAGAAATTGTCTGATCAAATTACGTGAAATGTGGAGACAGTTTGCTTTTCTGTTGCTGCTCCTAAACTGTGGAACAAACTACCATCACATATTAAGGATTCAAAATCATTGTGTTCAAAATCATTCAAATCCTTGCTAAAAACACATGTATTCAGTGCAGATGATGGGAAACTGTTGTAAATGTGACAGACTAACTCGGTGCCAGTGAGCAAACTTCTGGATACGAGGTACAACAAAAATCCATTATTATTATTATTTCTTTATAACTTTATTATAACACAGTGGAAGCAAGAACTAAACAGACGTACTATCAGATAAAAATACTGACAATATATCAGGATTAAAAAAAAATATATTAATTTTATTAAAACTTTCTATACTGTTCAATAATATTAACTCCTACACAATGGAAGTGATTCACTTAGTGAGACAAGAATCCAAATACACAGATCAGACAACTACTAAATTATTACATTAAACGTAGTTGCAACTGGCCCCAAGTTCACAAAGCATTCTCAGACATAAGTTGAGAATTTGCTCACATTGGAATCACTGTTTATGAGGAATATCTATGATCCAGAAACACAAAACCTTGCATTTAGTTTTTTGATGTCTTTGATACATCAAAACAACAAAAGTTTTATAAAGGGCTATATTTTAGTTAAAATAAGGCGACAATTTTGAGTAAATTCTCAACTTAAGTGTGAGAATGCTTTGTGAACTCGGGCCCTGATGTTTGGCCTCCACTTGACTCAATGACAAACCTTATGATCTAAAGTGGATATTTTCAGCCGCTCAACCCCCCTATCATTATGAAATGAATAGAAATAAAATGGGGGTTTAACGTCCTACTCTCTTCTGCGCAGACTGGGCTAACTATTGTTACATGTAACCTCTTACATGTAGTTCAGATAAATCAAATAAAATCCAAGACTCACTGTGATGTATTAACTCCTTACTAACAGTGGAAGAATCCACAGGGACTTGAAGGGATTAAGCGGCCTCGCTTCGTAGGCTCTATCACGTGATAGAACTTATGAAGCGAGGCCGGTGTTGAGCGAGACTTGATCACCCAGTTCCTATGCACATATCGAGTAATGATAGGTTTATAAAGGGACTGGGTGATACAGACTTCTTTTGACCTTATTTCGGGTTTCTTCCGGGCTCGGGAAGTTGAATATCGATAAATGATAGCTTTTTAAGTTCGATTTGTTATTAATAACGCTGTAAAAGGACCAATTTAATTGCATCGGAAGGTGAATAATGATCAAATAAAGTCTCGTTGGCAATAAAAATGACATGAAGTGTCAGAACTAGTGAGTATTGTGAGATGACACCAGACAATATATCATAAAAAAGTCAGAACAAAGATGGCGTCTGCCATCCCTTTATTATATAGTTATAGTCGAGCAGTAGTAAGAAGTTTTATCAAGCAGTAGTAAGAAGTTTTATTTTAATCCCTTCAAGTCCCTGTGGAAGAATCCTAGTAGAGTGGCAGGGTCGGATCTCAACACCCTGCTAACAGTACGGCTGACGGGTAGAAGAGTCCTTCACACAATGCAAGCAAGGACAGATCTCAAGTCCTCACTAACACTACAGTTGATGAGTGGAAGAATCCCGATAGAAGGCAATCAAGATCGCATAATCTCAGAGAGAGAGAGAGAGAAATGGGGTTTAACGTCCACTCAACACAAACTAGGTCATTTCGGGACTAACATATTGTTTAATTTAATTTCAATAATTCGCTTGGGCGTAGGGGTCTTTAGCAGTTGGAGGAGACCGGAGTGCCCGGAGGAAACCCACGAGGTTGAGAAGGCGCCCCTATCTCCATACCACATACGCTCACATCTGGGCTCGAAACCACAGCCGCAAGCCAGAGGTGACCGGCCAGCTAGATGTCGAAGCGCGGCACTCTAGACCACTAAGCTATCCCAACCCCCCCGGATAATCTCACCTCCACCTGATGGGTGGAAGAATTCCAGTACAGGCAAGCAAGATCGGGTCGTCGTAATAACAGGTTTAATGCATTCAGTAATATTACTAGGTTGAATCCATTCAGTAAGGTTGAATCCATTAGTTGAATAGCATAAAAGTAATGACGTAGAATATTCGAGAAGTAAAACCAGTCAGTATTTAATGTGACTACGAACGATGAAAACCATACCTGAATGGCATTTATCTTTTCTCCTCTATGTCACTCACATAAATAAATTAATAAAATGGTAGCTGTGTTTGCAATGCATTAGTCATCCTGTTATCTCTCTCAATCTGAACTATGCTATATTTACAATATCTCTCAATCTGAACTCAGCTCTATTTACGATACCTGCTACTATTATAAATGTTATAAACACCGTCATCAATGACAAAGAAACAAGATGATTCAATCGACGAAAAAAAAACTCGTATCAATTATTCAATACTGATGGCAGACGGCCATTATTCATCAACGTACATGTAACAATATACATGTACTGCATGTGTAAAGAACAAAAGAGCCATTTTTTTTTTTTTTTAACGTCTTTTTTTTCTGGCCCGACACATGCTCAAAACATAGGTTGCCAGACACCCACAGCAGTCGTCCAAGCAATCAAAAAAGGTTGTCACATATTTTTTCTTTTGTTGCTAATGAAAAACTGTACATATAGTTCTCTATGTTTTCACAAACGCTATATCAATCAGATCAACTCATATGAAGGCCTCCTTACGTCACTTAAGCAGGTTTATGGGATACCCAGACATGTTTGTCTTGTGCAGGTGTTTTTTGAGGTGTTACTACTTAGCATGAACATACCAAAATCTGATATAGGCCTAACTACCAGATAAGACTAAGAGAGAGAGAAATGGGGTTTAACGTCCACTCGACACAAACTAGGTCATTTTGAGACTAACATATGATTTCATTTTATTTCAATTTGCTTGCACGTTCTGCTCTTTAGCAGTGGCTGGAAACTGCAGGACCTGGAGAAAGAGGAAACTCAGAAGGTTAGACAGGCGACACTTCTCCTTTTTAACGTAAAACCAGGGAATCGAAACCAGGCTAGTTGACTCGATGATAGACCTTGTTATACAACTCGTGGGCGCCAAACATTCGGCCATCCAAACTACCTGATAAATAATTCTGAGGGAATGTATTTTATTTACTGCAGATGTGTACTTTAAAACCAGGAAGTTAGTTCAATTTTTAACCCGAGAATCTGGTGATCCAATCAACACGACCTCATCAATCCTGATAAAAACATATACTCGGAATACATTTATTTCATCCGACAAGCTCCGCAAGTTGGCTAATGTTATAATGGTCTGTAGCTCGTAAATCTAAGTTACCTTAGACGGCTAGAGAATAATAATCACGCTATTTGTACATACATCACTTTTTATTCAACGATAGACTGTGATACTTATTATGAGATAAATATCATGGTGAATGTGTCATCCAACTTGATAGTTTTAAAGTATTAATGTATTCTCAGTTTGTATTCTAAAACAGGAAATAAATTGCATTAATGGTGTATAACAATTATGGGAGGTCAGTGATAAAACTTCAAATAACGCATTTACTTGCTGACAAAGTAAGAACAATAATCATCATTTCATTAAATGGATAGAACGAGTTAATCACACTTTAGTTGAAGATTCTACGACAATTAAAATGGGAGTCTCTAATAAATAGAGAGATAGGTTGCCAGACAATGAAACATACCCCCATATCAGCTAAATCATTGTTGCATTTTTAATCTTTTATAGGTAATTATGGGCATTTACAAGACAATTTCATACAGATCAGTCTATAATTTCAATCGTTTTAGGATTCACATGGTTTTACAAACTGAAACAAGGGCCTTAACTCTGGAAGTAATTTACAGAAATTGTTGAAATTCGACAGGCTTTTTTTGTTTTACTAATTTAAATGATGCCTATAAATTTCATACAGATCAGCTGATAACATTTGTTGTTTTTCAAGGATCCACAAAGCGAAACAAGGGATCGTAAGTCTAGAAGTTATTACCAGAAACTGTTGAAATTTAAAAGGCATTTTCGTCTCAGTAATGTTAACTAACTATGTCAGCTCAGATGATAAATGTAGTCTGTAGAGGGTTCATGGACGGACAGACGGAGGCAATGACAATCTATAATCTATGGCCACATTTCCATGTTGGCGTATAAAAAGTGTGGAAATTTATGGTTAGGTTATGGTGAATTTAAATAATCTTTGGACCAATTGAACATAAATATATATAATTATGCATAATAATTTTTTTGCCATTTGAAGTTTACATTACAATTTTACATCCTCTGTAAACACCTGTCAAAATCTGAATGTTAATGTTAATTCATTTATACCCATGAACATTTTCTTCATGCCCTTTTTTTTGTTAAATCAAATTTAATACGGAAAACAGACAGTCTTTTAAAATAGTCCCTTTATGAATGTCAGAAAATAAACAGCTAATGATAATAAAATCAAATTTCTACCTGAGCACAACCATTATTTCTATTCACTAATTGGTGATGGACGACATCAACTCAACAAATATTATAAGATGTATTAACACATTACCAAATTAAAAATGTCAAAATCACTTTCTTGATTAAATAATCCAAGCTCATTTAGTAATCAAAAAGCAAATTTGCTACAATCACATAGAATTGTTGACATCTCAGATCTCAAAACTTCCTAAAACTAAGCGAGATTTCTACAAATATTCCTGCATTTATTTGTTGATACTAGGAAAATTACTGTCATTTAACACCAACCCACAAAATTTCCAAAATCTGCCAGTCCCTTTGTTTGTTCTGTTTGTGTTTTGTTGCACAGCGAACACGATTTATTACGACTAATTTAAATCATCATCACTCTATTCCATTATCTCACTTGAAAGTCCCCGGTCAACACTGGGAGAAAACATCCTGACTAGCTGGCGTTATCGTAGAGTTATAATCTTGTTCCTCAAACCACCTACAACAATCAATAATTCTCCTCACTGCCGATCACATCTATCTATCACTTCCTTAATCAACCCTCAACTTAGTTTGGTTTATCGGGAAATACATGCCGAAAATCTACATCGAGATAAGTAGTGGTACGTCATTCAAACCCACCATAAACACACGCGTCATCCACAATCAGAATTCATTCATAAATTGACTGTGATGTCACAACGACCGGCAGCCAATCAATAATGGTGTCACATTTGTTTAGTGTGCTGTAGGAAAAGTCTACACCATGTACTAGCTACATACTACATTGTAAATACTAGAAACATACTTCCACTTAGACTACTGACATTCTTAAGTTCTCCATCATTCTGGCAATCTGCCCATCTTCTTTTTTATTCAAAGCTTTTTCAGAAGAATATATTGGAAAAACTTGAGAGTGTAGAGACAAGGATACAGCTAATTTTACTAAATTTACTGTCTAAGTTACCCGAGTCTGGTTTTAAAAGGTTACAATAAATTGGTTTGTTTAATTTAATCTGTAAAATTAAATACTACAATTGTCTGTTCTAAAATGGGGGTGTTAAAATTAGGCTTTAAATATTACATAAATTATTAATTAAACATTAACTTATCCAGACCATAATCAAAATGCCACTGTTGGCCGTGATACATGTATTTAGTGGATCTACATTAAATACATTTGCCGATAGATACATGTAACTCAACGTAAAACTGGAAAAACGAGACCTTGTCTATTATTGTACCAATGTTCGTAATAATGATTGAGGCTAGGCTAAAATTGAATCGTTAATATTTTGGTTCAGGGCGCAGCAATTTTTCACTAATTATTTTTTTTAACTATTATTTATTATAGCGAGAAATGTAGTCATCCATGTTATGTTCAAAAACTGTGACAGGACAGACCAATTTTAATAGTCCTCTACTACCGCTTGGGAGAATACTTGTCTGTACTTACATGTACTTATTCAATATTCCAATACAATTATAATGTATATTTTTGATCACAAAACACTTTTACGGAATAACAATTACCAATACTATGTTTTACTTCACTGCAACATTTTATCTATTTGTGCTATGAACATGCTTAAATGGATAGCGACTTGTGCAATAAACCGTAGTAATTGTTATCCATAAATACTGTGTTAGTTATTTGATTATGTTCCAATTACTAAATGTCATTCAAAAAAAATATTTTTATCAATAGAAACTTTACTGAACTGACCCTATATAAATATACTTCTTTCTTGAGTAAGGATAGCCAGGACCTTGGTAAAAGTGAGAACTTTTTGTCTTATTCCCGCAAACTCTTTCAATATGTCCCTTTCTCTTGCAAAATCGACACTTCTTAAATTTGTGAAAACATTCATAAGATTCATGGTTTTTTCCACCACAATGACAACACTTTCCTCTTCTTATCCTTCCATCAAAATCATCAACTCTGTTTTTAGTCATCCATGCAGACATCTTTAACTGCCTTTAAATTTGTATTAAATTCAACAAAAGGACAAATAAATTCTGTCACTTCTGCAACCTCCTTTTTTAAATTGTGTGGAAGTCTCGAAAACAAACACTTTCCTGCTTTGGATAGAGTTTTGCTTATAAAAGAATACAAATTTTTTCAAAAGTTTTAGTTGACAAAGAAAAGTGTATACTATACAGTAAACAATCAACAACAACAACCAACTAAACCGAGCGATGGTGGAACCATCTTGCCACTTTCTCCACGATTTCACAGTTTAATTAAACTTTTCAACTAAAGTAACTTGAAATAGTTTAAAGGCAGTTTCAGCCTGTTACATGTGGCTTGAAATAAATACCCTTTGTACAATAGATAGATGAGTCAAGTAGGTGGTATTCTTTGAAATATTTTAAATCTACTTTCCGAGAAAAACTGTAGTTACAATAGATGAATAAAACAGTGACATTCAGGTAATGATATGCAGCAGTGCTGTAAGCCTATTAAAATATGATATAAAATATAACAAATTATCATCAGAGAGAGAGAGACAGAGAGAGACAGACAGAGAGAGAGAGAGAGAGAGAGAGAGAGATTTTGTGTATAACTTCCACTTGACACAAACTAGGTCATTTCAGGACAAACATACGGTTCAATTTTATTCCAATAATTTTCTTGCGTTTAGGTATCTTTTGGAGGTACCCACGAGTAACCCCACATGGTTGGACAGGCTACTCTACTCTTTGTCGTGTACAACCGGTGAATTCAACAATGCCAGTTGACTCAATGACAGACCTTATGACACAGCGTGCACGTGCTAACCATCCAGCCATCCAACAACCCTGCTCATCATAGACCAACAATAATAAAGGCTAAAGCCATACAAAAATCATGTTCCTTAAGCAACGTTCACTAGTTTTACAACATCTAATCGTTGCTTCAATACTCAGCAATTCCTGAACTTTGCGCTCGTTGTTTTTACAAGTGACTAATTAGCATTGTCCAATCAGAGTTCATGGCACATAACACACTATAAACAAACAGGGTTTTTTAAATTAAGAAACTGGTGAAAAAACAGCAACCGTGACATTGATCGATTGTCACTTGTAGGTATTTTATCCAAAAGCCCAGGACTTGGTACATGTACGTATTCACGACGACCGATGAATCTGATAGGTTCCCAAGCTGGACTTGTGCCAATTGAACTTTGTGGCGAAATATGTAGGGTATTACGTGATGGGCTTGATAAGATGTATGTAGTTAAGGCGAGATCAAGCCTTCTATTGAAGATGTACAAAAATATTATTCTAGTTCTCAGGAAATCCTTAGTAAAAACCCTAAAAAAAGTGAGAATGTTTGGGTCTTTTGTTTTTTTTTTATCAAGGTATCACTCTAGTCTAAATGCCATACAGTGTGCTACATGTATAACAGTAGGATGGCAATTTTGCCTGGGCAGCAACACTATGGCATTCTCTTATATCGAATTTGAAATAAGAAGGGATCTTTACGTACATGCCAATGTACATGTATACACAGGCCCTTGTTTTTTGTCCCATCCCAATGACCAGACAGAAATACCAATGAATTTCCTCTGCTAATGTAGGTATCAAACACTTGCCCTCCAGGCTAGCAAGCCAGTGTCTTACCCACTTGGCCCTATGGTTGAAGAAACATTGACCTCAGTTTCAGTCTATGAAGTACGTAACTAATTGATTGATCAACAAATGGCACACTAATCCCCCTCCCCCACAAGTTGGAGTGCATGTAAAAGAATTCTTGGCGGTTTGAATTTTATGAAGACTACCATATTTTTTTGGTGTTTTGTGTACGCTTTTTTTGCCAGATATTTTTATTCATAGAAGGGGTGTGCCGAATGCATATGGCACTGTTTCACAAGGCGCTACCATTTTTATTTTTTCCTGAAACACCTCTGCAAAAGTCACCCTGTGCCTTATCTATGCATGCGCCTAATACACCGATAAAATGCGGCAGGTTGAAATATTGCAGGCCAGACAGAATACTCTCTACCAACAAAATCTTCAGTAGCCCAGTTGGTTCAGAAGAGTAAGTTGTGATTCTACATAAAAGAAAGAAATGGCTGTATTATTAGTATTATGATGTCACTTGCTAGTTAGTCAATAGAATATAAGCTTCAATCAAATTTCTATATGTTTACATTACACTAGATCTATTATACTTTGTACTCTAAATACAAAGAAATCAGGCCAATCTTCAACGATTGTCCAAACAGGATATTACATGTAGCCTTACCTTATATAACTAACTTTTTATTATTATGTATGTAACCTACAGACGAGAGAATGTGTTCAGTGTTAATAGCGGGAAAATTATCACAGATTCAATTGCTATCTACACATTATAACAGATACGTCCAATATGTTATCTTTAAAACAATCCAAAGTTAATTTGAAAATGGAAAGTTCTGCTCCGACTGGTATAATGAAGACGGGCATACGCCATTCAGTGTGCAAAGGGGGAAATTTTTCCCGAACAGCGGCGCTATGGCCTACTCTATATCGAATTCCAACTGTCAAGGGATCTTTTTGATCATGCCAATACATGTATGTACACAAGACCTTGTTTTTTTCGTCCCGTCTGAAGGACTAGACAGCTGTCCTTGTTACGCCCTCCTTACTGCATCACTGAGAAGCAATCATTCAAACCTAGGTATTTTCTAATTTTGGACTGCTGGACAGGGTCGATGACAGCATAATACAACAGTACCTGGTCGAATGATCATTAGGATGGGGCGAGAAAAAATACGTACAAGTATTAATTTTCCAGATCATTCCTATTTCTGAGTTCAAGGGGAGTAACTCCTGTTATGTAGTCCTATGTTTAAAAAAAATTCCACAGTTTTTATGTCTGGATGATCGTGTCTGGTTAATCTTATACATGTACCAAAGCATGCGTAATATTCCCAGCGGAAAACTTGCACTGTTAAATGTTTAAATTAATTGACAAACCTGTGCAGTGAAAAACGTCTACCATTAATGTTATAACTATAACCCTAATTTTGATAATCCTTGACCTAATTCACCTACACAACACAGTAGGAGTCACTTTGTACTGTCTTGTAGTGGGGAGATTCCTTATTAATTAGAAGAATAATATTCAACAACTGACAGATACAGGTACTAAACTATGAAGTTGAAAGGATTAGATTCCAAATTGTTTTTTCAAGATCGGTAGCTGCTGGTTGATATTCGCTGATAATAGTGCTGTTGAGAGAGTGGTCAGGTTATGCTTTGTTTCTTTCAAAAGTTTCAAATTTTATTAATGGTTTACTTCAATGATAATCAATCCTGAAATATTCATCACTGACCAACCCCTGTACTATCTTAATACATACTCATGACCAGTTATAATACATGTGGGTATAGGCTTTCAAAAACTGGTATTCCCAGGAGTGTTTCAGTGAATGTAAAATGTCAGACAAAGATGTTCTTATTAATTTACATGTAATGTTCAGTTTTTACAATCTATGAGTGGTATAGCAACAACCATCATCAGGTCAACTTGTAAAACTAGCTACATGTAGTAGGGTTTAGTGGTTAGAGAGAGAGAGATGGGGTTTAACGTCCTCTCGACACAAACCAGGTCATTTTGGGACTAACATATGGTTTCATTTTATTTCAATAATTCGCTTGCGCGTAGGGGTCTTTAGCAGTGGGAGGAAACCCATGAGGTTGAGAAGGCGCCCCTACTCCTTGCCACATGTTTAGTGGTTAGAAACTCTGCGTATAAAAATATCATATTTGGTCACATCTCCAGATATAAAGAACTATTCATTACATGTACTGGTACCTTTGGAACCGTGGGACAAAATTTGAAATGAGGAGATGAAAGAGACAAAGTAACCAGGTTGTAGAAATAACATAGATCTGTCGGTGGACCTTCAAGGAATGAAATGAGGTTTAAAATTAACATCCTACTTGACATTCAAATCATATCAAAAGCAGTTGAGGCCATTGTGTTGTCCAGATGAATTGATTTGTAACAAGGAATGTGATTGATGCTAATACAGAATTTGACATTTCATTAACAAGAGTATCAAAATTATGTAAACTTGAGAGAGAGAGAGATGGGGGTTTAACGTCCACTCGACACAAACTAGGTCATTTCGAGACTAACATATGGTTTAATTTTATTTCAATAATTCGTGTAGGGGTCTTTAGCAGCGGGAGAAAACGGCGGTCTCGGACTAAACCCACGAGGTTGAACAGACAACGTACTCCTTGCCATGTACAACCGCGATTCGAAACAAACCAAGTTAACTCAATGGCAAGCCGTATTAACCAGCGTGTGCACGCTGCTAACCATTCGGCCACCCAACCCTCTCGTGTAAACTTGATGATATGGAAGGTTATAAATTCTGCTGCAATTGGCTACAGGGATTGTGAATGGTAGTGTAAACAGATTAACCAAATTGTGACAGTCCCCCAACATGAGTCCAATTAGTATAAATGGCTGAATTTGATGCCACTGAAAGCTGGTGTTGAATTTTCTAGATAAAAATCTGTATCGTCGACAATAAAGTCTACAAATATGGAAATAATATTACTTGTCTTATGTTTGAAATACGGACTATAGTCACTATGGGATAGGGTTTTATCTTTTTTTATTTGGCTAATAATTAAAAAGAACAAGCCACTGCAGCACTGGTTTCCTGTCTTATGATAATATAAAAGAATAAGTTCAAGTTGTTCAGTTTGTACGGGCCGGGGAACCAGTTCTGATTTACTTAGCTGCATTATATGTAGCAATGATAATTGTCTTATTCACAGCTACAATTGATACACACTAAAAGACATTGCGCAAGTAAAAATAGCTTAAATTGCAAAATTGTCAACACATATCTTCACAGTTTGCATGGAAGTAATTATTTTACAAATAGGGCCTAGTGACGAGTGGAACACTAAAATCTTAATTCTATTATCTTACCAAACAGTTTTTTGTATATTTTCGGGGTGACCTGAAATCATTTGAGCGTTCCAATTCTGGTTCTGCACCAACTTAAAAAGGGACAGAAATATCGTGTAGGCGCTGGATTTTATTAGACCTAAAGTAAAGTTATGATTTTATGTGTAAAGTTTCACCTTTCATTCAATGGGAATTGGATTATTATATATGTTAAGAATAAGATGTGTGCAGTATACAGTTTGGGGATCATTTTAATTGGACATTATCTAAGGTATTAAGGGAGTTACATGCTAGCAATATTTTTGATGACAAAACGTGTTCAAAGGGAGTCCTTAGAACAATCTGTAGCTGGAACAAGACGAAAGACATAAGTTTTGGAACCATTTCTGAGGTCTAATAATAAGCTTTTCCACTCCCAAATAAATAACCATAACTGTGTAGTGAGTACTTAACCATACCAGGGTATTTTTATGTTGTAAACAGAGTCAGAAGTACGTAGTGGAGACACACTCATAGTTGTGGACTTCAAAAGTAGTAGATCATAAGATCATTAAGATGAGTCATTAAAGTACTGCTAAGTTCATTAATCTAAACAACTAGGCCTATATCAGTTAATAGCATGACACTATTTATTTTTAAATGGTGCATGAACTACTTAACAGCACTAGTACTCTAAGTTTACACAGCAGACGTGATAATCATGATCAAACAATGTCAACAAAATCAACCTGGTTAGCAACATTGTCACTTCCTTCATCAGCTCTCACACGACTACAATCGATGACAAAAAATCAATTCCTTACAAATAAAAAAAAGCTGCAAAAGCAAATTGCTAAATATTTATAATGCAGCCTGGATGCAATAAAAACACTGGTTTTATTTGTTTGTCAGCTGAGAGGATGAAGTCATGAATGAAACAAAATAACTTACGATCTTTTCTTGTCTTCATTTTTAAATCTAGATTTCGGTTTGCCTCGGCGTTTATTCCTCGATTGAAGGATCAAAGCTGAAAGTAGAGACGAACGGGAATATGAAAATAGCGGTAACTAATGTTATAATATTAATTTACATTCAATAAATTCGAATATATTTTACCTTTTCGTGGAATTTTGTTACTCATGATTAACGGAGATCCGTGTATTGGCCCACTGCGCGTGCGTTTAAAGGCTTGGAATTGTGGGTAATGGTGATTGTATTGACCAAAATCTTCCGAATAGTGCGGGAAATTTCAAATTAATCATTATTTAATCGCATTCATCTTTTAAATTTTAAAGCGTAATCTTCTGAAAAAATACTGATCAATATAGTTTTCATTTTCTTTAATGATACGATTTGTGATTAATGTATTAAAAGCGCCGTAAAAGGCAAAATGTGTGCAATTTCTACCTAATTGTGCTATTTTTTTGCGTAAAATTGGTTATTTTATCTTGAAATGATGTGTCACCGCTTCGAAATAAACGAGACGCAGTGTGCTGTTAATATTTCAACTTTTACAAAAAATAAACATGCACAAAAAGCGGACTTTACCCCCAGAAAACCGAGTTTATAAGATATAATGATTTCCCGGAAAAAATATCTCATTTTACATGTCATTACGTCACGGTTGATGACATCATTTTGTATTGACAACAAGCTGAATATTACAAGCTACGATTCAATAAAGTTTTTTTTTTCTTTTCCAAATATTAAAGCTATTTCACTTTTAAAACATGTAGGCTATTAAATTACACGAGTATTTTTGGATTAATAAAAAAAAAATCATTTATTTTTCGGTAAGCAATAAATACAATTTGCACTGGGGTTCTTTTTTCTGTTTTTAAAGCCCGGTCGTTTGTTTTGGAGTTTTCTCTTTAAAACTGTTTTAATTTAATTTTTATTTTTCACTAGGCCTGTAACATTTTATCGCCAATAATTTTCTTCTTTAATTTGAGCGATATGATTTGGACTAATACAATACTTGATTGCTCAGTTAAATTTCTAGTGATTAAATCAACAGTGATTAGTATTAATCAGTGTTAATTAAGCGGCTTGTTAAACAGCTAATGAGTTTTGTTGTAAGCCGCAGGGATGTCACACTCCGGTAGTTAGTAATAAAGAGATTATTGATAAAGGTGTAAGCGCCGATGACAGGAGAACATGCACTTTAGATTGATATCTTGACAAGATAGAAAGGTTTATCTACTTAGTGTTAAACGTTTAACAAGTTTTGTCCAACAACAATAATTGTATAACCTGAGACGGTGTTTGAACGATTAGATGTAATTATTCAACAGTGTTATTCGATGGTGATAATATTATTAAGCTACTATATAAATAATCAAGAGAATGCAAGAAGAGGTAGGTTTATAATCTTTAATAGTAAGTGCAGGGGGACTGCACCACACTAATTCACACGAAAAAAAATATATGGACTAGACGTTAGTTTATTTCCCGATTGAGGGGCACAACTTTCCTCGGAAATCAATCACTACTTTTATTCTAAAAAGTTGATAAGACAATACTTGTCAAAACATCGTGTTGTTTGTAGAATAAAAACAGTGATTGAATTCCTTTAAAAAAAAGGATGTTCTGTTTATTATTTTTTTTTAAGTTTATATAAGGGAGGGGGGGGGGTAGATGGCCGTATGGTTAGCATAGCACGTGCGTGCTGTGTCATAAAGCCTGTCATTGAATCAACTGGCGTCGTTTCGAATCCCCGGTACCATTGTACGTGACAAGGAGTAGCGTCTCCTGTCCGACCTCGCGTGTTTTGTCCGGGTCCTCCGGTTTCCTCCCACTGCTTAAAACCCCTACGCACAAGCGAAATATTGAAATAAAATTGAACCATAATTTAGTCCCGAATTGACCTAGTTTGTGTCGAGTTGACGTTAAACCCATTTCTGTCTGTCTGTCAAAACGGTGTTGCGTACCGTATAATATCAAAGATTATAATAATTGGACACGATTAATGATGAATATCTGTTAAAATCAGTTACTATAGATATATAGATACCAATTCACTACAAGAATATAGTCAGAAATGATGGACTATCTAAAATTATCTAAAATATCTTTCCTGACCAATCAAGCACGGGTCAAGAAATCAAGCAGGCGGGGGGGGGGGATTTCAAAAGACAAATTTCCTGTCAGTAAGCACGAGCGGGTTGAATGTTTTAGTGGATTATGTCGGCAGTGTGTCCCCATATATATATCACAAGAGACTGGCTCGAAAAGGGCAATTTGACTATCTCTTTGAAAGAATTTAATTTAGTTTCTTTTGTTTGTAAAGGGTGCAAATAAGTTGGACCACTTGAAGTGGACACTCTGTAACTAAACCCCACGGTTATATTCGCACGTAACTATATAACGCATGCAAATTAAATGGTAGCTAGCTCTCCACAGGTAACGTATCTCAGATGTTCAGATTGGGTTATATTCTGAATATAAAACGCAGGCTCACTCACGGTGTGGGCCGAAAGTGTTCCTCTAAATTTTCCAGCCCCCCCCCCCGTTGTCCGTTGTACGTGACGGAAAGCCTGACAAGGACAGGTTCTAGTCCTTCGGATGGGAGGAAAATCGAGACGACGCACGTGCACATTTTGGTGAACGTAAAAGTACCCAGTGCTGTTGAAATTGGATATAAGTAAGAGTAAGCTGAAGCGCTGCTGCATTGGCAACATTTCGCTCCAAACATGCTGTAAGGCATACCCTAGCTATAGGCATATCCCTGCTGCATGGGGGGGGGGTCGAATGGTTAGCGTGTGCGCGCTATATCATACGGCCTGTCATTGAGTCAACTGACTTGGTTTCGAATCCCCGGTTGTTCGAATCCTCGGTTGTACGTGGCATGGAGTAGAGTCGCCTGTCCAACCTCGTGGGTTTTCTCCGGGTACTCCGATTTCCTCCCACTGCTAAAGACCCCTAGGCGCAAGCGAATTATTGAAATAAAACTGAACCATATGGTAGTCCCGAAATGACCTAGTTTGTGTTGAGTGGACGTAAAACCCATCTCTCTCTCCCTCTCTCTCTCTCTCTCTATCTCTCTCTCTCTCTCTCTCTCTCTCTCTCTCTCTCTCTCTCTATCTCTCATTGCCTCGATTAGCCCAGTCTGCGTTTAAACCCCATTTCATTTACATTTATAATTTTGGTGCGCGCGATAATTTCCTGAAGGGACAATTAATGTCCAGATAAACTGTAAATAAGGCAACGAAGCCATTCAGCCAAGTTCCCAATTTCAATGATTCGCACCGGCAAGTATAATTTGCCTAGTCGCTCGGAGGGAACGAAAAAAATATACCCCGACAGTCGGAAATCGAAGATTCTAAGTACAAGTCTTACCCCGTAACGTATAGAGATATGAATTACTATGTTTGTTTCAAAATGACACCACCATCACCCCCCACACACAAAAAAAGAAAATATTGATTGACTATGTTCCCCAAGAATTTGTCCACCACACTTTACCTATGTTGCCCGTGTGATAAAAAAAATATCTGCCAAAATATGTAAACATGACAACTTATTTTTCTGTCACTTTATCAAGTCATGGAATGAGACTACGAAATGATCACGTGGTGCCTATTCAGGAGAGAACCTGCTGAGATGGTCTCAAATGCAGGTAAAACGACTTCAAACCTCAATTCCCCACTCCCCACCCCTCCAGTCTCCGAGACCGGGAAGGCATCCCGGGTCCTTGTTGTATTGCATCAAGAAATAATAAGTGAAAGTTTGACTCTTTTAAGATTGTCTAAACATTTGTTTAAAGTTTTGTTCTTTTGTTTTTCCAGCAAGAAAAATTAAAATCCCCGAACGAGCAATGCGCCACTAAGTGGAGTTATCTCCCTTGTACTATGGGTAAGGCTCAAGCTATCGTTAGTCCATTTCCTCGTGGCGAATTAAACGATTCGCTGATAGTTGAAGATTCTCCAGATGCTACAACCGATGCGAATGGACGCGTCATATCTACAGACGGGTGAGTTACTGATATTTACATTTAACAGATATTCAAAAATAAAACAGAATTGCTTATCTTCGTGTCATTGTCATTAAAACACAGATTCTATTTCGTTTCGTTTTTGGTATAGTTCATTTCACTTACTTGTCTTTACTACACTAGGATCTGGAAGAGTTGTTATCATTGACGTGTTCTGAATAGTGTAAGGGATTGTCCAATAAAATGATATTTTGCGGAGAGCTTTAGGCGTCTTTTGCATGAAAGTGCGGGTAATCCCGCTAGAAACATCAATGCTGATTGGTTAATCTTAATGTCTGACGTCATAGGGTCAAAAACCGCTCGTATGACCTGTGACGTGACCTATCGCTATAACCGGTCAGATCGTCATGTAGTGTAGGCCATCGAAAGTATAAAAAACGAAACGAAATATAGACCTGGACGTTGTATTAGGTGTTCTGAAAGCCAAAGGTAGACGGGTTGCTATTGGCCTTCGGACCAACAGGTTTCCTTGAGACCCCATCGCGGTGAAGAAAACGCCTTAAATCATGCCATAGGTAAAGTAGTGTCTGATTTTAGGGACATTTTCTGTGCATGAAACTTGACCCACAACCACCAACTTGTCAGTGGTGTAGGCCCGAGAGTCTGGTATGGGACTACGATATAGTTATTCGGATGCTCCCATGTAATCGCTGGCGTGAGCGTATAAAAACCTTTGACAATTGGAATGCGAGTAAAATTTCCCTCATAGTACACTTCATGGCGTATGCCAGTCTCCATTAGACCAATCGGAGCAGAATAGCAGGATTTTAAACCCCATTTCATTTCCTGTTGGTGCTGTATAGTATAACGTTAAACCTCATCGAGAATCTCAATTCGTGTCATTTAGTTCCTGGGCATGGACTTGAGATGCGAAGGAAATATTAAGAAATGCATGAACAAACCGTCTAAAGTCCCCCACTTTCTTATCAAATAACCGTACAGATTATCAAAAATGATTACCACATGGGGTTTTCTCCGGGTCCTCCAGCTTCCCCCCACTAGTACTCAAGTGAATTATTGAAAAAAAATTGAAACATAGGCCCTATATGTTAGTCCCAAAATGAAATAGTTTGTGTCAAGTGGACTTTAAATCCCATCTCATAATGAACGAAGTATTGTGTCGATGAGAATTTATCTTGATTCGATTAATTTGATTGATTTGATTTTTGGTTTCGTTACAGAAACGAAGACGTGTCACCATGCCAACCAGAGGACCAATCGGTTATTATTCTAGAGACATCACATTGTAATGATCACGTGGTTGGTACTGATGACGTCCCAGATAGATCAAAAACACAAGATGATAGCCTATTGGATAAACTAGAATCATTCCAGAATTATTCACTCAGTCAAACCTTCACACTCCACCAGTCATTTCAAGCTATACTGAGCGACATCAAGCACCAAGAAATGCTTGCAGAATGTCCAGAAGCTCCACCAGTTCCCACAGAACATCCACAAATCTTTGGACAAACTACAGCTCATCTTGAATCAGATTCCATCAAAGGCGACAGCACGAATCAAAATTCGGTTCATTGTATTACGGACAATCTGAAATGCGGCGATCGCACAGACACAGTCGATGTCGTAAAACAGACCCGACTTACAAACACGTATCATGAAGGGAACACCAATGAAAGTGTCTCTTATATCCATATAAACACCAATACAGATGCGCGCGACACGGAAATGAACAATGGTGCAGCGAATGTCGAGACTTATGATAAAAACATTGAAAATAAATCAGAATCCCGGAACTTAGATCAGAATTCTCATAACGAAGCCGCAACCAAACAAGAACAACACCCCGCGTGTGTTGAGCTTCGACTTACTGATTTCCAGCCAGATAGTGGTCATTCGGTATCCCAGGGTTACCATAAAACTAATGCTCACACAGAAGGTGTCCATTCGCCCTCCCGAGGTTATTATCAAACTAATGCTCACACAGAAAGTGCTCAATCGCTTGCCCAAGGCTACCACCAAGCTAGTGCTGACACAGAAAGTGTTCATTCTCCTTCGCGAGGTCACCATGGAACTGGTATGAACCCAGACAGAAGGCATTACCCATCACACATATTACCACACAATATTACACATCCTGCTTCTAACCCTCAAACAATGCACCACAGATATTTTTTGGCGTCAGCAAATATAAAATCGGATACAGCAGAAATATCCCTAACTCATTCTTCCAACGGGGAACAAGGTTTGGACACCCACAAACCGTTTCCTCCAAATGTCACTATAGACCCACGGTATCCACATAGGCCACCAATGTCGTCCAATCCCCCGCGGTTCGTTAGCCAGCATTTTCTCCAACATAAAGCAACGTCCAGAGAACACACAGCAACTCACCCAATTGAAAATCCGAACCCGCTTACAAACGTTACCAGTGAGTCGATGAAAGAACATCACCAGGAATCATCTACCGAGAAAGGGAAAGTAAAAGTTCAAGAAACTAAAAAGAAAAAGGCTAAACAAAAAAGGCAGCTACACCCTCCACAGTCCACTGAACATCCCAATCCTGAACAATCTAGCGACGATGACCCAATGCAAATCTCTAAGTTATCCAAACATATTCAATCAAATGAACAACTGGTTATTCGCCCAAACGATGTTTCAAAAGATCAATCAAAAACACCCCATGTGTTTCCGTCGGCGATTAAAAATGAGCCGTCCCAACCTTCTATCCCAACACCCGCAGGAATCCGAGACCATCACAACCAAATAACATCTCACATGGTTCCTTCAGCGATTAAAAATGAACCGCCCCTGTCTTCGATCGCGACATCCACAGGAATCCGAGACCTGCACAACCAAATGACAGTGCAAGTAGAAACTAATCTTGGTTGTTTAAATCTCTCAAAACCCCGACCGTCCATAAAATCAGACAGACACCAAGAGCTGATGGTGGTATCAAACCAATCAAGATTCGCTGCTCCAGCCTATCAAGCTTTGGCGAAATTAAGTACCCTTGGTGAACCTGTTCATCACCAGCCTATTGCAAATTTCTCTCGTCATGAAGTCAATAGTTTTGTCCGAACATCTAATGGCGGTTTAAATGGACACAATCCGCACTTACCTACGTGGATTTCACAAACTAACCCACAGCATGATGCATCTTCGGTGTTTTCACAACAAACAAGAAACGCTAATGGTATACCTATTCAAACCGTAACAGAAGAAGCCACTATTGAAAATGTACACGTAAGCGTTGCAACCACGAATGCAAACGGTCTTCAAAATCGCGAACATATTCGAGATAACAAAGAAACAAAGGGAAACGGGGGTTTAAGCATTCCAAAGATTTCATCTGAAGACAGCCATCTAACTCAAAGATCCTCTGATGCCACGGATGATCACAGAGGAACTGCATCTAGCATTTACACAAGTGCTGGAAATACAGTCCCATCACACGGACCGAGAGTCTCCCCGAAAGGTCACATGGCGTATGCTGACCAGTATATGAAACTCGGACATCTAGGACTCTCCCCTTTTACCGGTGGTTTGGCAGAATCCACGCCCAAAACTCAACATCACACAAAACGATCGAGACTATCGCCCAATAATTTACTCCTAATACCCGATCTTACACCAGACTTTGAACATACAGTTAAAAGATCGAATTTTGAAGTCTCCCCGAGCAGTTGTTCAACCGGTTCGGGAATAACGACCGGTTCATCACCTGAGAACCAGAATCAGGGGAAGCGATTCAAATTATCACCAACTAACTTCCCGGCCATGTCTGGTAGACTTTCACCCTTCAACGATCCATTTTTCTATCCTCCTCCACCAACTCACCAGTATCATCAGCTAAGGCAAGCTTCTCCCACAGGTTTCAACAGTATACAAGGCAAACCATTATCCCAGACCTCGCCATCAGGATATCTGGGTTTACCTGGACATCACTCACCACTGGGCATGGAGATGTTTCACGCGTCCCAAAACCCATACCAACCCTTTTATAACCCCTCTTCAATGTACCACCAGTCACCGTATGCAGGTGCCATGCAGCACCAAAATATGATGTTCCCACCGAATCCAATGTATCCTCAATATCCCATGCCAGGAGGACAACCAGGGCTTCACGGACAACAGATGCCTCCGCCATTTTCCCTACCCCCTGTTGGTCTCCCCTTCCAGGCCATGAATCAACAACACCAACCAATCAATTACCAGACCAACAACGGAAGAACTTCTCCGCGTGTACCATTTAATCAGGCTTCGGGGAAAGTAGGAGTGAATCTTCACACGCCACAAGAAGCAACAGGTGAGAACAACTATGTACCTACTTGTAAACCTCTGAAATGAATGTTTTTCTGCTTTAATTTTGTTCTATGTTGTTCTTAGGGCGACGATCTTCGAAAAAAGTCCTCAGAAATCGCTTCGAGTTTTAGGTGTGACGTCATAAATTCCCAAATGGCCGCGGTGTCACCAGATATTGTTCCTAGTTCATATTACGTCCGTACATATGCCATTAACAGCCTGCTTTTTGTTTTCGATCATTTCAGGACATCCAGAGTGTAATGTACCGGAAGACGAGGATAACCGGTTGTCCAAGGTGCCAACATTCGGACATATAGGCCAAGTGTCACAGGTGAGGATTCCCCATTTCAGTTCTCGATAAGAATCACTTGCGCTGGCAGAAAGGGAGATCAAAATGGGGCTTAACACAACTCGACAGATACTAGCTTATTTCGGGACTAACTGCTTGCAAGAGACGTGGTGACTGTGTAACGACTTTACTGGGCTAAAATCTATGGTCATGAGGCAACTCAAACATCTGACGTGAGTTACGCAATGGACTCCTGTTATCAGGATCGGATTGAGGGGAGGGGGGCGCTGACTGGTCTGCAGCCAGAGGACCCAAATTAGTTCTAATGTGTTATCTGTGCGCTTTTATATACAACATATAATTTTATGATTTTATTTATTGAGTTGTGTGTTTGTGTTTGTGCGATATAAATCTATCTATTTCTTCTGTATATTTTGTGCTATATAAATGTATATTTCTACCATACCGAAATGCAAATTCCATTTGTGTGGGTCTAATGGACAGTGACCAGAATACCCCCCCCCCCTTCTCCCTGTTGAATCAAGGATATTAGAAAGATGTTGTAGCAAGCTTCATCCCACCCTGACTGTTATGACCTCTGACTGATCTGCATTTTGAAATCAATAGTTTCATACGTCCACTGATGGACTGGCTACTAATTGTTTAACGTCTGCCCCCAAAGAACTAGCGACATGCAGAAAAATTATTTTAGTACATTATTCGCTATATTAACCATATAATTATTTACGGAAGTGTGGGGTTAGATAGCCGAATGGGTTAACAACTGTTCTTTAGATCACGAGGTCTTCCATTGTGACAAGCTCCATGGCTTCGATTCCAGCTTGAACGTGTTCAATCTCATGGATTATCCCCGGGTCCTTCAAGTTCTTTCATTTGCGAAATATCCCCACACGCGAACGAATTATTGAAATAAAATTGAACCATATGTTAGTCTGGAAATGCCCTAGTTTGTGTTGAGTGGACGTTTAACCCCTTTTCTTTCTTCCCGTCAGGAAGAAGAGAAAGTGAAAGTAGAACCCCCGCCAGTAGATGTTGCTGTTGGTAACGATACAGAGAAGATGAAGAGAAAGGGTCGAATCAACTACTCTAGTCAACAGTTGAAGGCGATGGACAGAGTTTTTACAGAACAACCCTACCCCAACACTGATATAGTAGAACGACTGGCTCTAGAATTAAACATACCACAAGCTAAAATAAGGGTGAGCTGATTCATTACACTAATGTTATAGGGATCTTCCATATTCCTAATCCAACGGCTCTGGTTAGGCCCATCGTGATAGATTTGTTACGTTGTGATGGGTTGGTTGTTAATCCGATTGCTTTGTTACGCTGTGATGGATTGGCGAGGCTCATCCTGATTGATTTGTTAGGTTGTGGTGGATTGGTTGTTAACTCGACTTTTAACCAGTTATACTTTTGAACAGGAATTACCAGGCAGTCCAGCAGTGTTGAGTGGGGTTAGAGTTAAACAGGCGTAGCACTGCGAGGAATTGTTTTAGGAATCTACCCCGTGAAGACTGTCTTGGTATCAAACTGATCCCGCAGTGAATATTCGCTTGGCCGCTACAATCACTGATAAGCATGACATCGACGAGACTTAATGAGTTCGGCATATTAACTTTTTTACTCCGACAAATTAAATTCTCAAACATTTTTTTGAAGTATAAGAAAAATAAATAAAGACGTTTGAAGTATTTGTAGTTAAAAATATTTCCTATTTAGCGTAAACGGGTATTAAAATGAGTAAAATGCATCATTTTGCCCGAAGCAGTTAGGTTTAAGTAAACAATGCACGAGCCGTTGAGCCAATGACTAACGCCACGTGAAGTCAATGCACGTGTTGTGGACAGTCATCTGTGACAGAGATAATTCGTAAGTAATTAACTACCTGTGTTCTAAACAGGGTCGGATTAAGACTTAGTAGGCCCTAAGGCTACAGGAACCCTAGCCCTGAATCTAAAAAAGATAACAGGCTTTATTGTCTCCTACATACATGTTATTCGAAATGTTGTCGAACAAACGACATGTGCGAAACCTTTGCCGCCGTTTTGACTTCGGTTTTTAATATAATTCTCGGGTATCCTCCGACGTCTCCATCCCGGAGCCCCCTTTACTTGGAATCCTGTACACGACCCAAGATAAATATTGACGAGGACGGTATCAATTTCGAACCCAGAGTTACCTCTCTACCCTTCGTTTATCTCTGGTAGAACTAGCTCACCATTAATCAGTGTGAATTCGGTTGTTTAGCCCCCGCTCCTGGCTAGTGATTGGCAGGAATTGTAAGAATGAAATACTGTGATTTCAAAATGGCCGGCGGGTTTTAACTGAGATAAACAAAGGGTCAAGTTATCTCTGGGAACGAGATTGGGACTGAACTCCTCAAACAGCCCCTAGAACCTATCCCTGATACCCTATTATAGTGTTTTCCACAATGGGCCTATTACATAGAATAACCCGAAGCAAAGATCCTGGCTTTCTGCCAAAGCGGCCAAAGACTGAAACTAAATATTATATGTGCTATTATTTTCAGGTTTGGTTCCAAAACAAACGAGCACGTGCCAGAAGGAAGGGCAGCAGTAAAATACCCAATGTTTCAACCAATGACAGTGAACAACCATTTAATGCCATGACGTCATATAGACCGTTACCACCCATTGGTTCAACGCCGAACTTTCCAACCAGTAATAACTCTTCGTTGTATTCAAATAATCATATGAACCCTAATATGATACCCTATTTACCCCTTTCGCGGCCATGATGACTCGTCGACACTCCCCAACCTCACCATACCATTTCCTACCTCATCGTGACTGTAGGGAGGGGGTGGGGCGGGGTTGGTCCAATTCTCTAATTCGTACGCTTTAGATCCTAATATGTTACGGAAGAATGGGTTCTTTTTGGTTTGTAATAGGCGAATTTAACGTCATAGAAGAATTGTATTGTTATTTATGACAACATATTTACCATTTTTGTCAGCCATTTAAAGGCGTTTTACCGATTTACTCAATGACGTCACCAAATTAAAAACGCCTCCCAAGAAAACTATTTGATATTATCTGGTTTGATATTTATGTAGATAGACATTTATATTGTTTTATTATTGTAAATAAAATCAAGATTATTTGTATATATTATGTAATTATGTAATTTATATTCAAAAAAGAAAAAAACAAAAAGAAACATGTCTTTAAAAATAATGATTTTATCTTATTAACTAAATGGTGCTAAAGTATTTTATGAAAAATATTATATTTTTACTTTTGTTTTCTTTAATTTTTGAAAAAGTAAAATAAAGTTTATGATCCAAAAAGTGAGGGTTGTTTTGAATTATTTCTATCACGCCTACTCTGCGTCCAGTTTCAATCTCCAAGGTGTGGCACGACCCATCGGTCGGATACGGAAAGCGAAACCGTCATAAACTTACTACATTTAACATGAGGCTTTCTTGTCACACGTCTAGTCTGCATCCATTTTCAATCTTCGAGGTGTAGCACGACCCGTCGATCGGATACAGAAAGCGAAACCGTCAAAAACTTACTACATCTAACGTGAGGCTTTCTTTTCACACATCTTTTGTGTTGGTCTAGGTTTGAAATGATACGAAGTTTAACGCCCTACTGTTCTGGGGCGGGGATGGCCTAGTAGTCTAGTGCCGCGCTTCGACCTCTAGCTGGTCGGTCACCTCTGGCTTGCGGTGGTGGTTTCGATCCCTGGTGTGAGCGTATGTGGCATGGAGATAGGGGCGCTTTCTCAACCTCGTGGGTTTCCTCCGGGCACTCCGGTTTCCTTCCACTCCTAAAGACCCCTACGCACAAGCGAATTATTGAAATAAAATTGAAACTATATGTTAGTCCCAAAATGACACAGTTTGTGTTGAGTGGACGTTAAACCCCATTTCTCTCTCCCCACTACTGTTCTGCTCCGACTGGGCTAACGTAGACGGATACGTCATACAGGGTGCCATGAGAGAAATTGTGGCCGGGCAGCGACACTATAGCCTACCCTCATATCGAATTCCAATTGCAAACGGATCTTTTACGTGTATGTCAATGTATACAGGGAACGCCGGTTTTGCGTCCGATCCGAACGACTAGACAGTTGTCCTTGTCAGGCCTTCCGTCCTGTATCACTGACAAGGAGAAACCACGTCGGGAAATCTTTACGAACTGTCTCGCCCAATGCAGGAATCAAAAACGCGATCTCCGGGCTAGCGAACCAGCGTCTTGCCCACAGGAACTCTAGGTTTGACTGGCGTCGATACTTATGATGTAACTCCCTTGTAGTGAACTTCACGTCGCGTACAATTTACAACAGTCGCCTGTGCGACCTCTGACGCGACCTTTCAGTATAACTGGTCAGATCCTAGTGTAGACCATCGAAATTATAAAAAGTGAAAGGAAATATAGATCTGTATTTTAATCAGGTTGTTCCAACAAACAAAAATATCATCAATTTCAGTTGGATTACGTGACGTCTAACTTGTTTATGATTTTGGAACCAATACTAAGTGGGGGTCACACTTTTGCATGCATACCAAAATATATACGGTGCTAGACGCTGTTGCTTGCCCGGCTTCCCATCATGCACCACGGACAAGGGAAACTCCCACTGGAACCTGGGATCATAATGGTTATATAGCATCGCTATAGTAACAGAATACAAGTCGAAAAGAGAAAACAACACCCGTGCAAGAACATCAACATTTTATCATTCAAAATACAGTTCAGAATAGAGCACACGATTTTATACACAGTTGAATTACCCGTATTAAAGAAGTCGATCGTATTTGAGTCATTTCTAGATTAAAGCCAGATAACCTTGTGAAAAACACAGTGGTCCGAATCCAAGCCCTTCTGGCCGCCATTCACCTCTTCATTCAAGAGTCAGGAAAAGCTTCAGTTTATGCACACTAAACTTACGCTACCTGTGTACAGTTGGCTCCAATTGGCCGACATTTTAAGTCCTACATCGACGATTCAAGTCGAAAACACTAAGTATGCTTCGAGAATATTGTTAATTATTTATTCTGTTCCCAAATATTAATAAAATTGAAACAGTTTATTTAGTCTCTGTGTGTTCCACATTATAATTTCATTCAATGAAAGCAGATCGAAGTATGCTTAGTGTTTTCTACAAAAATCGCCGACTTAAATATTTGTCTATATTAGTTGTTTCGCCACACGGGATAAACCCAATCAAATATTGATAAAAAAAAAAGTTACACCAAAAGTATCTATGGGCACGTCCCTCGCACCGAAACTTGTATTGGGGCGGGGCGGGGTGGGGGCTGTCAGTATAGCAACCCCAAACAGGGTCCCGGAAGGGCTTGTCTCCTAGACAACTAATGAAAGCATATTAATTTGTAAAAACGACAAACTCGGATATATCTTTGGTGTAGAACTTCCGGTAATGGAGGGTAGGCCTACTAAAATGGATGACAATTGCTATTGGAACCGAGCACGTGACTGAATACAAGAAATAAATGGCGGTAACCTTGAAATGACCCACTGATGTATTATTACTTAAATTTTGTTGGGGAATTCACAAACAAAAGGAAGTCGCCTGTTACACGACGCATCGATAAGCTTGTAATTATACTGCAGTGATATAACAGCACAATCCTCGTCTTGATAATTGTTTGGTTCCCCTGGTAACCACAGTTTACTTTTGGACGATAATACGTCACCATTTACCCAATGCCAGACACCTTCAGCCGTCCAATCAGCAGCGCCGACATAAACCATATTGCGGATTGAACTATACTTTTTCACTAGAAAATTAATAGTTAATACATTTATATATAATAAATTAAATAGAGGGCCAAGCCAAACGGCTGAAGCGGCCGTCAGCTGATTGTTGAAAGAATCGAGAATATAGGCCTACGTCATTAAACCATGAAATCCTTACCGTTTTTCTTAATATAGTCTTTCAGAATCTTATATTTATCATCCGACTGTATAATGTACAAATACCCGCCATTTTTTCTACAAATTTTGTCTGCTGATTTCCACGTCCGTTTATCAGGGTAGAATTTCAAGCAATACTTATCACCAATAACGTCACATGATCCTGAAATAAGAATGAACGACTGTCATCTAACGGCACAATGTATTATTTGTACTTCGTCAACAACACAATTTGTAGGAGTTGCGTCAAATTCCGCCGCAATGATGAGGTTTTCACTGTAATGGTCGACTGCAATCTGATTAAAACACAGATCCAATTTCGTTTCGTTTTTTATAGTTCAAAATTTCGTTTTTACTTATCTTTACTACTCTTGGATCTGGAAGACTTGTTATTTAAGTCGTGTTCTGCCTGAAATGAGGGGTCAGCCAATCAAATGGTTTGTCGATTCGACCGTTTGACCTTTTCATGCGTGGAACTGTGGGTAAATATTACCAGCGGATAGAAGTCAAAACAAAACAAAAGTAGATTTTAAAAAGCATGGCGGTTGCTAATTGGTTACTCGAATGACTGACGTTATCGGGTCAAATGTCCCGTGCTTGATACCTGACGTCATAGAACGTGAGCTCCCACTATAACTTGTTAGATCTACATGAGTGTAGGCCATCGAAAGTATATATATATAAAAAAAAAACAAAAAAAACGAAATAACGTCCATTCCACGCAAACTAGGTCATTTCGGGACTAACAAATGGTTCAATTTAATTTCAATAAAAAACATGCATGTAGGGGTCTTTCTTTAGCAGTAGATGAAAACCCACGATGTTGGATGGGAGACCCTACTCCTTGTCACCACACAACCGGGAAATCGAAACCACGCCAGTTAACTCCATGACAGATCTTAATACAAAGCGCACACGTGATAACCATTCACACGTGATACCCCCCCCCCCCTCCAAAGGAGAGCTAAGATGACCAAGTCGCTTATAAGGAGGGCGTGTCAAACGAACACCAACAAACCTACCTTTTAATGACTTTTTATCTGCTCCATTTCCTGTTTTTGTTCGCCTTCCAACCCTTTTGCGTCTTTCAATCCTTTTAGGTCTTTTAACTCTTTCAATCCTTTTTGGTCTTTCGACCCTTTTGGGTCTTTCAGTTCTCTTGGGTCTTACAGCTCTTCCAGCTCTTTCAGTTCTCTTGGGTCTTACAGCTCTTCCCGCTCTTTCAGTTCTTTTGGGTTTTTCAGCTCTTTCCGCTCTTTCGACCCTTTTGGGTCTTTCGACTCTTTCAACCCTTTTTGGTCTTTCAGCGCTTTCAACTCTTTTGGGTTGTTCAGCTCTTTCAACTCTTTTGGACCTTTCAGCCCTTTCAACTTGCTCGGGTCTTTCAACACTTATTCGTCTTTCAGCTCTTTCAACCTGGTCGGGATTTTCAGCTCTTTCAACCCGTTCAGGTCTTTCAGCCCAATCGCGGTTGTCTGATTCGGGATCTGATACCCGGTATCCCAGTAAGGACCGTTCTTGGGGAGTTAGCTCCCGCTGATCAACCGAGTCCTCCATGGGAGTAACATAGTAACAGAGGTCATCTCTGTAAAGGTATTGGTAGCACTGTTTCCGCGGTTCGCATCTCAGACCACAGACAGCTATACTGATGAGGTGTCGGATACGGGAGGATCTCACAGCACGTCCATTGATTGAAGTCAATCTTTTAAAAAGAACGTCTAAGGATCCGGATGAATTTGAAACGCAGCAAATCACAACCAATATACACACACCGACCTTCACACCTGGATGAAACATTTTTTGTCTTCTATATACAACCTCTCCTGCAACTGTATATCTTTTTCATTCAATATTAATACATTGTCAGCTCCCGCTGGTCAGCTACCAGCAACTCGGGTCAGGTCTGTTCACCTCGGAAACAAATTAACCGTGTGAGTGTGTGACGTTCCAGAACAAAACATAAATCCTTATAATAATTACTTTAGTACTTATATCAAAAAACAAGCGGACGTGGTGTAGCGAGTAGGCTAAAATTAATCACCCACGGTCATTCCTGGATCGTTGTTGATGTTGAAGGCGTTAAAAACATGTTCATAACATCAATGACCTTTACAAACCTGTTTTTGGAAAAATTTCATTTAATATTTTGTTGATATTTGAAGTCAATAAACACACATGGCTTACACGCGAATATTGTAATTATTACCGCCGTCACGCCCGAATATTACAGGCAGCGCACCTGCTCGAAGATCAATCAACGCACACAATGGCTGAATACAATCCTATTAAAAATGATAATGTATTTTGTTGTAATGGTAAGGACATCATTAAACCGGAACAAATGAAGTATTTCGTTCACGTCAGTTCTACTTATAGGACGACTGTTTCTGCGATTCAACGTGTATTTTCACCCGTTCCAATATTATTACCGCCTTGAAGGGGCTAACAACAACGAAATAAATCGGCCTAGTAAAATAATACACCCTGAACGACAAGCAACTTCAGTTGAACTTAAAGTGAGCTATTAACTGTGGTCCGTACCCATATTGTGATGGAGTTGCGTTTGGATGCTCTGTAGGAGAATCACTTGGTTTCCGACCAAAATTCCGTCGGAAAAGGTTGTACTTCCACTAGCTTGGCGAAAACATGACCCCAAAACAGATGGAATCGGGTTGAAAATCGTCCATAGCAGTGCGCAACACTGTCTGAGCCCTATAGCGGTGACGCCGGTCGCTACAATGACTATGATGGGCTAGGCTTAGGCTAGTTCCTTTAACCTTAGGAACTGTCTCTGAGACTCTCAGCCAGTCTTTTATCGGACTATTTAGCCTAGGCCTACTACTTAAATCTTTTGGTCAAAACTCTGATTACCAGATTAGGGTGAATTCTAACCTGTAGCCCGTAGGTCCAGGCCTATTTGCAGGGCGACCTTCGGATGTAGGCCTACATAATTAAGTATGGTTCAGACTACAGTCAGAACTATCCCGATGGGGCTCTACCGTATGGTAAGGCTGCCAACGACCACAGGTTGAACAAGTGTGACTTGTGTATAGCAATAGAATGATTCCACGAGTCATGTCAAACGGTGACAGTTTATTCTTATCTGGAGGCATGCGCCATACATACTTGGGGCAGGAATAACCAGATTCTAAAGATTGCCATTCGAATGACATATTATGATATTGGGATCGGTAAGTGCAGTACATTGGAGGATGGTGTTGGATTAGATAATACAAATAACAAGACCAGTTCTTAGTTCAACATCTTGTAATACAGGAAGTCCTTTATTATCCAGGCACATGGGCTACAATAAGAACATAGACCTAAAGGGAAGTAATTCCATTTACCTTAATGGACTCAGACAACTAATATATATTATATAACGTCTCAATATGGCAATATCTGGTGTATTTCACCGAACATAACTGATCTGAAATTAGTGTATAAACGAAAACGCTCGAATTTATATACATTCATATACCGGTACATTATAATTATAATATGCGTTGCGACCCAGTTGTGTCAATTTCTAGGTCAGACAATATGGTTTAAATCAAAATCTCAAAATTTAAATCAATTACCGACCGGCTGATAATATTAAAGTCAGCCATATTGTCTAACCTTAATAATGATATGGTCAATTTGTTTTTCAGACAAAAAGAATAGCCTTGACAAGAGAAAGTATCGAAATATTAAAAAAATCGTGGGATGAGGAGATGGTTTTATGTAGGAAATCATCAAACTGATCCCGCAGTGAATATTCGTAAGTAATTCTCTTTGAAACAGATTGGGAAATCATGTCATGAAAAGATAAAAGAGGTCCGAGCAAAAACCCGATTATCTCCAGAAAAAATAAAAGTAATTACTATGTTATTTATGTTATTTCTTTCAACTATTAAATATTTTTTATTAGCATCACAATATAATTATTTTGATAATATCATAATTGAACCCTGTTGTACAGGCAACACAGAATATTGACCAGGGGAGATCACATGGCTTAGAGGTCGGGTGTTCGATCCCGGCATTGGCCGAGAAAGTTCATCTCAATTTCCCGGCGAGGTCTCCCCTTGCCAGTGATGCAGAACGGGGGGGGGGGTCTGGCAAGGAGAGCTATCTAGTCGTCCGGATGGGGCGAAAAAATGAAGGTCCCGTGTAAATATTGGCGTGTACGTAAAACGATAAAAGATCCATTGGCAGTTGCAATTCGATATTAGAGTAGGCCGTAGCGCCGCTGCCCGGGCAAAATTTCCGTGTAGATATTGGCGTGTACGTAAAAGATCCATTGGCAGTTAGAATTCGATATAAGAGTAGGCCGTAGCGCCGCTGCCAAGGCAAAATTTCCCTCATCGCACACTGTATGGCATATGCCCGTCTTCAGTTAGCCCAGTTCAGGTGCAGAAGAGTAGGACTTTCAAACCCATTTTATTTCATAACATTTCATTTGTAATTGACCTGTCCATCTGTATATACCCAATTTGCTTGTCCATTATAATATAGATTGTAGAGAGTTGATTTTTTTAACAAATCATTTAGGATAATGTTTCTTATGAATAGGAAGGGTTTGGTATACACAATCCATTTTTTTTCGTTCTCGATTAATTGCACTAGAAATACTGTAATTTGGCTTTTCGCTGACAAGGACAGGTATTTTAAATTAGGATAAATCTGTAAACCTTGAAACATAATTTAGCATTTTCTCCACAGTTATATCAGTCATGCCTTTAATAGATATTTTTATACGATGTTTTAGAACTGGATTGGCAATTACCGGTCAAAACAATTAGGTACCGCTACAACGAAAAAAACGAAAGAAATCAATTAAAGGGACAATAACATTCTTGCTGACTTGGTAGCTCCAGAAAAAAAATAATACCCTTATTATAAGTACTAGATGTATAAATGTCCTACCTGTTGTGTAAATTATCCATTACAACCTATTTTATTTGTCCAGAGGGTTCGAAAATATTTTAAAATCCAAGTCACATTTGAAAAGGTTTACGTTAGACTTTTCAAATCAATTGGTTGAATTTTTCCAATTTTTTAAATTAGGTGTGCTAAGATGAAATTTATATCACCAATTAATTGGAATATTCTAAAGTAATACGATTTGTTGACCAGAATGAAGATTGGGACATATTTTTCAGTTACAACAAGAGTGTTATTGGGGCTTTAAGAAAGGGCCAGCGTCGTACACACTTTTCGCATCAGATTTCAAAAGAGGTAGGTAACTTTGAAGTAAATGGGACACAACAACTTTTAATTCTAAATTGAGGCCGGGAGAGTATTGTGTTGCGAATCAGGTGTTACAATATCATTTGTATCTTTATTCCCTTCCAAGTCAATAGTAAGTGCAGGGGACTGCACCACACACAATTCTACACAAAAACAAATATACAGACAAGACATCATGCTAAGAGACCACAAACAAAAACAAATCAAAAAGAGTTAATGGATCCAGGGGCTAGCCGTAAGCGTCCACTGCGCTGTACATGTATACCATGAAAATTGCAAGATGAATGAATAATTCATATTTTTAGTCCTGTCAATGTCAAGAACTGAAACTGTTTTACAAAGATAGGTTGCCAGGCAACGAAACATACGCCCACAACAGCTAAGTCGTCCGGGCAGTCAACAAGGGTTGTCGCATATTGTTTCTTTTATCAGTAAGGAGAACATTTACAACACATGTTAATCTTATTACGAGTAATAGCCCATTAAATAATTATCAGAATTGATTAGAATAGTTTTGATGGTTTGTCTGAAAACCTTTGTCCCCAAGATATTTCAAAGTGATCAAGTGCCAGAAATTATCAGATATCACTGAAAATCAAATAGGATTCTTCGTCTCATGACCCTAACCACTGTGTACAAATTTAAAGTCAATCGGATATTAACTTTAGCCTTTAGAGCATTCATAGGGTTTTTCAAAGTGATCAAGGGTCATAACTCTGGCAGTAATTATCGGATATCGCTGAAAATAAATAGGCTATTTTTATCATGACCGTAAATAGTGTGTATAAATTTAAAGTCAATCGGATATTAACTTTAGATTTTTCAAAGTGATCAAGGGTCATAACTCTGGCAGTAATTATCTGATATTGCTGAAAATCAATAGGCTTCTTTGTATCATGACTTTAAACACCGTGTATAAATTTAAATTCAATCGGATATTAACTTTAGCCTCTAGAGCGTTCACAAGATTTTTCAAAGTGATCAAGGGTCATAACTTTGGCAGTAATTATCAGATATCACCGAAAATCAATAGGCTTCTTCGTCTCATGACCTTAAACACTGTGTATAAATTTAAAGTCAATCGGATATTAACTATAGCCTCTAGAGCGTTCACAAGATTTTTCAAAGTCATCAAGGGTCATAACTCTGGCAGGAATTATTGGATATTGCTGAAAATCAACAGGCTTCTTCGTATCATGACCTTACACACTGTGTATAAATTTAAAGTCAATTGGATATTAACTTTAGCCTCTAGAGTGATCACAAGATTGTTCAAAGTGATCAAGGGTCATAACTCTGGTAGTAATTATCGGATATCACCGAAAATCAATAGGAATCTTCGTCTCATGCCCTTAAACACTGTGTATAAATTTAAAGTCAATCGGATATTAACTTTAGCCTCTAAAGCGTTCACAAGATTTTTCAAAGTGATCAAGGGTCATAACTCTGGCAGTAATTATCAGATATCACCGAAAATCAATAGGCTTCTTCGTCTCATGACCTTAAACACTGTGTATAAATCTAAAGTCAATCGAATATTAACTATAGCCTCTAGAGCGTTCACAAGATTTTTCAAAGTGATCAAGGGTCATAACTCTGGTACTAATCATCGGATATCGCTGAAAATCAATAGGCTTCTTCGTCTCATGCCCTTAAACACTGTGTATAAATTTAAAGTCATTCAGATATTAACTTTAGCCTCTAAAGCGTTCACAAGATTTTTCAAAGTGATCAAGGGTCATAACTCTGGTAGTAATTGTCGGATATCACCGAAAATCAATAGGCTTCTTCGTCTCATGACCTTAAACACTGTGTATAAATTTAAAGTCAATCGGATATTAACTTTAGCCTCTAGAGCGTTCACAAGAAATTGTGGACGACGGACGGACGGACGGACGGACAGACGGACGGACGGGGGCGACGGCAATATACGACCACATTTCCATGTGTGCGTATAAAAATGATATTGGTGTGAATCAAAAAAAAAAAGGACCAAAAAAAATTAAGAGGGTTTGTGATGTACCTATTGTGATGTATCGCAAATATTTTGTCTAACGATTTTGATTCTCAGTAACTGCGAATCATTAACACCCCTGCATTGTTTAATGAGAAGTCAAATTAAGAATTCCCGTAAAATATTATTGTTTATAAAGCGTGTGTCTAATTAATCCAGATTATTCGTAAAATACCATGTGCGTCTGGTTGAACAAAAATTGTTTTCTAACGAAGTACATGTAATAGGAATTAAATTAGTGAGGCTTTGGAAGCTACTGACAAGAACTGGTTTCAGACATAAGACCTACCCAAAAGTCTACACCAAACTCACAAGCTGTCACAGGTACATATACTTGAAGCAGTGCTAAAAACATTAAGATTTTATGAATTACATCTAATCATTGTTATGAATCTAAATTAGAGTAGCATAATATCTTGTTACTTAGGAGTTTTATATTGAAACTGAATAACTGCGAAATAATTTTTAAATTTGCTAATCAAATTTGGCAAAATTGGACTTTTTGATTAGCAGTGCTGTTAATCAACTGTGAAAAATTACCGACAGCCCTGCTATTGATAATGTTTGACGTGGATAATAAAAAGAGAGAGATAACTTACTGAACTGAAGCAACCAAATAAAACTTTAAAACTCGAGATTCAAAACGTGAACACATTCCTGCGCCCAGGAAGTTTAGAACTCAGCTTTCTGCTGTCAAGATCACGGCGTGATACTTATAGTCTATAAACCACCTAAAACTACATGCAGGAGAATACTACTACGTTGAAGCAATTGGGATCGGCGATCAAGAAGAGGCGTGGCGCGATATTTAGGCTTTGGAATTTACCTTCCGGAAATACGTCAGAATGCACCAAATTGAATCTAATTTACCAAATTTTTCTGGGGGAGGGGCCCCAAACCCCCCGTTAATCAGTTGAGCGCAATTATCAAACCTAGACCCCCCCTGCAAAAAATCCTGGATCCGCGCCTGATGGCAGGAATGGAATGGAGACGGAGTGCATGAATACCGTGAATTATTGTGGGAAATTGATGATAATCCATTCAAAAATCTAACCATCTCTTAGTCGCACTGAAACTGCTGTGACCATTGAATTTGTAAGGTGTTATTATTGGAATACATAATTAAATCTGGTAAGATATGATAAAACCATTTCAACATTTAATATGATCTGAAGGCTTATATCAATTTATAAACAGAAATTGACAACCGTCATTGAAAATACAAGTGGTTGCCATGCAACATACGCCCACATCTTGCAAGAGGTGGACAGAGAACAAGCTAAAAGGGGGATTTTTTTACAATCAGGGGCCATAATCCAGGATGTCACTATAACAAGATGAACCAATTGTGACCTGTAGAGACTACACAAGTCAAATTGTTGACGGATCGACAGGGGAGACGACAATCTATATCTACATAAAAACTGATCTGCCACAATCTAAATTCAAATAAAATAACAGACAATTAGGTTTTGTTTCGACTTTTTATTTTTGTTTCTTGATTTTAAAAAGGTAAGATGTGCATGTATAATATTAAATGTGAGATGGTTTTTCCAATACACAGGATAATACATAAAATATAACCCACATTCATTCTTGTATATCACACTTACATATCATCTAATCCTCTCACTCATGTATATATATATATATTACATCTAAACATTAATAACCGGGTCTTGTATCCTCAGATATAACAGGGGTTGCCAGGCAACTTATATCATGCCAAAAAAGAGAGAGAGAGAAGTGGGGTTAAACATCAAGTCAACACAAATTAGGTCAGTTCGAGACTAACATACGGTTCAATTTTATTTCAATAATTCACTCGTGCATAGTTGAGGTCTGTAACAGTGGAAGGAAACCAGGGAGGACCTGGAGAAAATGCACAAGGTAGGACTGGCGATCATACTCCTTGTCATGTACAACCAGGGAATCAAAAAGGTTGCCAAATAACTAAGACATGCTTTAGAGACTCCCCCGCACTCCTCTCAGAATGGAGTCTATTTCAATATACCTCCCTCCATTCACTTAATTAAAATTATCACCAATTTCTAGATTGAATGTGTGGGAATGAATTTCAAGAATCATAATTGTTGTAATTCAAGAATATTTCTGGGTATATGAATAAACTGTTTTTTTGGACCCAGTCAAGTTCTCCTTTATTAAAAGAGAGAAAGACAGAAATGTGGTTTAACACGATTAGTAATATGACAGAAACAAATGTTTTAACTTTTCGAATGTCTGGATGCCTCTGTATTTGGTATGATATTTAAATACATCTTCTTTTAATTGACATTTAGTGTGGGTTCGGGTTCTTAGCAGAGGGAGGAAACCAGAAAGCCTACATGTAGTGAAAATCCACGAGGTTTGCCAGATGACCCTATTTGTAACATACAAAAGGGGAATCGAAACCATCTGTCTTGACTCCATGACAGACGTTCAAGCCTGGAAATAAGGCACCTGTCACTGACAATGTCAGGCACAGATTCAGGCTTTGTCAGGCACGAAACCTCTAGTGCCTGCCATTTTGTCTGGCGCTAATTTGTCTTTTTTAATGACTTTATTAATACATGTCCGGCTGTTGAAAATGTCCGGTACTATTTCATTAGTGCCTGACATTTTGTGAGGTACATCTAAAACTGTTATTTCCAAGCTCTCAGACCTTACATATGATCAAATATGCACACAATGATAAAGAAGTAAAAGACGGTTCAAGGGTTGAGTCAAGGATACATGTGTATATGAAATCTTTATCTCTATATTTACATTCAAACAAAAAAAAAAAAAACAAATTCTCAAACAAACAAACAAAACTCAATCATTCTTAACTTGAACAGACAGCTGATAAATAAACCTAAATTTCAAATTATTATAATTCGCTTTTCTCTTTCCTGGCTTTTGCGGCCTCGGGTTCGTATTTAGGTAAAAGTTCTTCGATTTTTTTCACAAAGTCAGATTTTTCGGCGCATCCTTTACATGCATTGTATTCACCCCATGCATCCAGAATCTTCTTCAATTCCTTTACTTTCAATTTATTCAAATTCACGGTCAAGAAATCAACAGTTTTTTCTGGAAAAAATCAATGGAAATAAAATGAAATTGTTTGTTTTAACATCCCACTGTTCTGGACTGAATGGGCAAATGATGAAGGGCTTATGCCATGCAGTGTGCTATGAGGAACATTTTGCTCAGACAGGCCAGGCAACTGCCAAGGTAGTTCAGCCCTGAACGTCGGTCTCATTACACTCACCCTGACCGTTCAGGGACTGGCCTATTCAATCAATGTCGAAAATGATTTGAACCCCAGTCAATTTTACTGGGCAACTTTTCATTGCGAAAAATCGGAGTGTCAATCCGTGTGAACGGCTGTACAATGTAAAGGAACATCTTAGTGACAAAATAAGACCTTGCTTACCTCGCTAGACTCAGTATGAGCGAAACAACACGCTGTTTAAAATACGTCCCCTCCTATCAATCTATCCTTTCGCCACCATGACACAGTGTGTTGTGATGCTCATACTGACTCTAGCGAAATGAGCAAGGTCTTATTTTCTCACTGAGATGTTCCTTTACACTGTACACGCGCCCACACGGATTGACACTCCGATGTTTAGCAGTGAAAAGTTGCCCAGTAAAATTGGTGGTCAAATTATTTTCGACATTGATTGAATGGGCCAGTCCCTGAACGTTCAGGGTGAGTGTAATGAGACCGACGTTCAAAGCTGAACTACTGTCAAGGGATCTTTTACTATAGTTTTACGTACACACCAATGTACAATGTATACATGGGACGTCAATGTTTTGTAACATCCGAATAACTAGAAAGCTGTCCTTGTCAGGCACTACGCCCAGCATTATTGACAAGGGGAATCCACACCGGAAAACAAAATACTTGTACTCCAGGAATGACAGTTATTAATTGAACTGGAATATACACTAGGTGTCTAGTCTATAAAATACAATGGAATACTATCACTGAGTGACGTGGCCACTAGGCTTCTTTAGTCTCTTTATATTTTATCATTAGATGATTCTGGATGGACTAAAATGACATTTTGGACTATATTTATTGAATCTGGTGTGCACTTAAAAAATCGAGAAGAGTTGGTTATCAGACAAAATTCTTACAATTCATCAAAATAAAAATTAACGTAAGTTTTAAAATGAACGAAGCATTGAGTTGACGATAAACTTATTTCAGGTGTTTGATACCAATGACTGGTAATCAACCTTGGAAGGATAGATGAAGACATCAACAGATATAAAACCTATAAACGTACCATATTTCAGCTCACAAATCTGACTGTCCGCTTTCTTCAATCGTTCACAGATTAGATCAGCAGGTAGATGATTTTTAACGGGACCTGATATCTTATTGAGTATTCCAGTAGCTGATGTCTCTACACCACCAAGATAATAACACTGAAATAGAACAACCACGGTCCAGATAATAACACAGAAATAGAACAAATACCACCAAGATAATAACACTGAAATAGAACAAATACCACCCAGATAATAACATGGAAATAGAACAAATACCACCGAGATAATAACACTGAAATAGAACAATGTCTTTACACCACTACTGAAGACGAGCATACACCATACAGTGTGATATGAATATTTTATTCGGACAAAGAAACTGGGTCCTTCGTTTTTTTTGTTTTTTTTTATCAAATTCTAACTGTTAAGGGTTATTTTACATGAACACCAATTTGTACTCAAAGCCTTGTTTTTTTGTCTCATCCAAATGACTATACACGTACATTATCCTTTGCCAGGCCCTCCTTACAAGACCGCTGATTCACCGACAGAAAAGCCTCATCAACTTTCTAGGCCATCACTAGGTTAAAACACAGGACCACCTGGTTAGCGATCAAACATCTTACTCAATGAATCACCACAGACACCAGCTGGGTATGAGAGAGAGAGAGAGAGAAATGGAGTTTAACACCACTTGACACAAACTAGGTCATTTTGAGACAAGCATAGTTAAATCTTATTTCAATAATTCGTTTGCGCATAGGGGTCTTTTAACAGTGGGAGGAAACCGGAGGACCTGGAGAAACCCCACGAGATGAGACAGACGACCCTACTCCTTGTCACGTACAAGTGTAGAATCGAAACCAATCCAGATGACTCAATTACAGACCTTAGGACACAGCAAGCACACATGCTAACTATTCGCCCCCCGCCCCTCCTCGTTGGGTATAACATTTCCAATGTAGATACATGTAGCACTGTATACCGACCGACTGATTTTCAATCGGCAAGAATCATACAAATCAGAGTAAAATATTGTTTAAAAAACAAAATGTCAAAAAAACTTACAAATCTTTCTTCTTTGCCTTTCAGACCTTTACAGAATTTTCGGAAAAGATTTTCGACATCATCAATGGATGGATTTTTGCTGGCTAATTTTGTTTCATATTCATCTTTAAATTTTTTCACTGTCTTCAGGCAGACTGAAAGGATAAATAAAATATTGTTTACATTTTGCATTAAAGTCTAACACATCATTATAATGGGGATACTTGAGTCAACCTTTCAGAATTGAATTCTGTCAAACCCCAAAATAGTGACAATCCAGTGAAGAGAGAGAGAGAGAGAGAGAGAGAGAGAGATGGGGTTTAATGTTCACTTGACACCTTCGACACAAACTAGGTCATATCGGGAATAACATATGGTTTAATTTTATTTCAATAATTCGCTTGTGAGTAGGGGTCTTTAGCAGTGGGAGGAAACCGGAGGACCCGGAGAAAACCCACGAGGCTGGACAGAGAAAATGGGGATTCTAAACTAGAACGCATGCGTCGACTGCATGAGAAATTATCTCAACCAACCATGACAGCTGGAACATATTCGTTGTGTTTAATTGCGTCACAATTCTACTCACACAACCTTTGTCGGGACTGACGGAACTGCGACACGACACAATTCTCACTGCATAACTTGATTGCAATTCTGTCAATTCGGAACGTTCAAAACTGACATGTGCTCTTAGCTATGTGACAAAAAATCTGAAAGTCACATGTTCCGGGTGACACATGTGTGCAGTCAACATTGAATGATTGTGTTCCAATCTTCAAATTTAACTTTTTGTCATTTTTGGAAAAAGTCATTATCAATTACTTCTTCATTGAATATGTTTTGCTTTGTTCACTACAAACTATAGTCAAGGCCGTAATGAAACCGGACATTGGAAACTGATTTTTAATAATTATCTATTGATTATTGAACATCTGGAGCCAATAATTTTACGGCACGATAACATCATCACTAATGATACGATTTGAGATTTGATTCTTAATTCAAGTTTTTAATTTCGAATATTATTAGATAATTGAGTTATATACCCTAGAGCTACTTTAATAGTTGTTTTTAGCTTTTCACTTCAGAGATTTTGTACAGAATGTCGCCCTTTTGTTAAATTTTTCAAGGTTTTAACTCCTTTAGGAACTGTCTCTAATAGTAAGTGCAGGGGGACCGCACTACACGAAAAACAAAAATCTATAAAATTAACCTGCTAAAAATATCGTCCACTCAGAGACAGTTCCCTAAAAAAAAAAACAAATGGCAGACTATCTCCTTTATTAGCACTGTTCACATTATATGCCTTTCTTTGTGTGAAATCGATTAATTTAACGTCCGCTTCCACCTAAGTGATATCGCCCCTACTTTCTAATTCATTAAAAAAAAAATTTGAATGAACAGTCCCCTGGTGCAGTTGATTTTGATTTTTCAACCAACACATGTATGCGATTGAAATTTCCACCTAGCCTTGATCATCATTACTAAAGTCATTAAAAGCAACTTGATTATCAATTTATTGATTTTTAATCGTGAAGGCAATAAATCGGTCATAATCCACTCAAGATTGTGGGCTAGCGATGCCACATCAAGAGTTGATTAATGGCATACCAAGAGTTGATTAATGCCACATCAAGAGTTGAATATGGTACTGATAAGTTAATTAATAAATTTCAGGCCAAAAAAGTCAAAAAGAAATAAAACTGCAATTGGCAGATTTAGCTCTGGCATATAATGATGATTAACGTTGATTCTGTTTTCCACGAACCCCAAAGTCCCAAATGTAAAATTTGTGATAATAAATGGGGAAAAAAACGAAAAAAAAAACCCGAAAAAGATTAATATAACTCACCTTCGCAGTCGTCGCCTTTCAAAGCAGCTGATGCTGAGTTGAAATACACCACGACCAAAACACAACACGCTGTCAAATAATTCTTCATTTTACAAACTAATTTAACAAATAAATTTGACAAATTTTTGTCAAAAAATCAAGAATAAATCTTAACAAGTATGTTAAACTTATAAAATACCAAGAATTCTACGTAGTTTCTGTTTAGTTTCAGTCATTAAATCAGTATTATCTATGCGTCTATCAGAGGCCGGCTTATCCTTGTGTGTAGTTTTGATAGAAAACGTGGTTTCCTAAATAAGTGTACAGTTGGCGAGATCTGATTGGCTGTTTTGAGTTTATTTTTAGAATTGACGCGTAATTGGGTAGACCGGAAATGTAATACCGGAAAGAAGGAATTCGCGTCAAACTACAAGAAAATGGCGGCGTTCGGAATACATTTCGGCACGTGTTCTTCTTGCCTTGCTGTTTACAAGGTATCTTAACTACAAGAACTATAAATCGGTGAATGATATCGATAGCATAAAAAATTATAATGCACAAGAGGTTATTTTGAAACTCTTGGACATTAAAGTCTCGCAAAGAAAACCAGTTAAAAAAGTTGATATTTTCAAGAATATCAGTCCCACCCCACCCGTACTATTTATATCATGCGCCATGGGGATTAGCCCACATAATCCGACTCATGCTTTTTATGTAACAGGCCTTGCATGAGTAGAGCGAAGCTGTTGTGATTGTTGTCAAATACAAAAACCTTAATAATTAAATTTCCCCAGTTTTTTATTTTGTTTTTCCGAATTAGATCTAGATTTTAACTTAAATTTAAAATGATTTATTTTGTTTTAAAAAAAAAGTGGAGATTATTTTCATCGACAAGACGTGTCAAAGAAAAATTTCCATGAATAGAGGGCATAATCTAACTTGACAGTTAGGGGATCAGAACCCGAATTGCCCCAAAATTTTTGAGTTTATAGACAGCGCCCCCCCCCCCCACATCAAGAATATTTTGGAATATTTGACGGCTACAAACACGTTTTTCTGCAATTTCAGTCCGTGAAAAAAGCATCTTCAAAGTGGTCTAATCTTAATTAAAGGAGGCTGAGTAGAAAACGTGAAAATTTAACTGCCGCAAACGCTATTCCAGACTGTGAATACAGCAACTTTAATTTGGTCCAATACAGCTTGCCTGTCTGCTGAAAATTTGGCTACCGCAAATGCCATTCTATAGCCCGTGTAAGTAGGTACGTTACAAAAATGAGATTACCACAGTTGGGTTTTTCCATAATTTTTTGCAACCGATTTGACAAACGTGCACTGAGCGGCTCCACGAAAAAGCTGATTATTTCCTTATTTTTTGGTCTTTTTTTATATTTTTTTTTTTAAAAGAGAGCGTGGTCTCCCTTCTAGAAGATATTGTTATCCAGTCAAACTTACACTCTGTGAAACAATACGTAACTACCTGTTTTCTTTTTACGACAAGTTTGGAACGTTGCTCAGCGTTGAAATCTTTATAGGATCTCATGAAACTTTTCAGGATGCAAATGTTATCATTATTCTTCCTTTTTGTGAAATTTGGGTATGATTCATGGTTGCTGAAAGTTATTATTTGATGCGCAAAGTGACATGGCCATCCTGGTTGATTTAGACCCCCCGCGAACATCGGGAAGTAACCCGGATGTAGGAAATCGCAAGTGACAGTTGCAAAATCCCGTTATTCATTGTTGTTTGTACTTCGATTTTATTAGCTGCAAAAAAAATTTTAAAAAAAGTATAAAATCGACTTGAGAGATATAGCTGATTATTACTGACCTCAGCAAATATGAACTGCGATCAGACATGCTTGAGGATAATGTAATGCTGGCGGATTAGTTGTGGTATTTGGACATTATTCATTAACTAAATTAAAATGATTAATAAAGATTGCATCAACGATTGTTATCTTGCTGGTATCTAATTAATTAATTATTAATTATATTAATTAATTATTAATTATATTAATTAATTATGAATTAATTATTAATTAAGTAGTTAAAATTATAATTCCCAAAAGCATTTAGATTGAAGCCATGGCCAAACATCTTTTCACACTCAAAATTTGATGAAGATATCTTGGATAATAAGGAAATTATGACCATTTTAGAAAAAAGGTCACAATTTTCGTTGCAATTTATATGGAAATCAAAGGAAAATTTCGGACCCATTGTCTTTATTAGTTTTTGTCATAACTTCCTTATTCTTTAAGCTATTTTGATTTTTTTGGTATCGAAATGTTTGTTTTGGAATATTTGGAATAGTGGAATATTCAAATCTCATTTTTTTGTAACGTACCTAGTGTAAGCAACTCCAAAAGTGTCCTATGGTTTTGTAACCGAAATCCCACTCTGAATTCCAAGCATCCAATCGGACTGTTGCAGCTGCATTCACACATACTAATCGATGCCCGAGAAATGTCACACAAAGTATAGTGGCTCGAGACAAATTCTTTTGTATCCATCCATAGTCAACTCAGTACAAATTCGTGGTATTCAATTAAAAGAAAAGTTTTATTAGGGCTCGATGCCCAACAAAATTTCAGGTTTACAGACAGCGGCGCCGGTTTTCTTCAAGAGGCGAAGAAGCGGAGCTGACCTTGTATAGATCTCCCAAGAAAATTTTTGGCGGCCGTAAACGCGCTTAACTGCTATTTCAGCCCGTAAAATTAGTGATTTATAAGATTTTGGACAATTTAATTTGCAAAGTAGATGAAATAATTTTTTTTCTAACTTTACCCATCTGCCCGAAAAGTAAGCTTGCCCTGGCTCGTATGCCCATGAAGTTGATAGGCGCTGACTAGATTAGAATAGAATGAAAAACATTCTTAGTCTGGTATTTGATAATTACTTGCACCACACAATAATAACTCCACTAAACAGACTGTTTGATTGGGTAATCCCTCTCCTCAACCAAAATGCAGGTTAAGTGATGACCAGGAAAGCAATATTTTGAAATTTACAAAAACATAGGAAATATTATCTGTATTTAAATGAGAAATGAAATGAAATGAAGTTTAACATCCTACTGTTCTGCTCTGAACTAGGCTTATGAAGATGGGTATTTTAAAGCAAGAATTTCATATTTTTTAAGAAAGTCAAAACATGTCTTTTGTTCAAAAGGTTGTCAACTCGCTATTATACGAACACTGGCATTATATTATATCAAACACTTGAAAATCATTCACACCGGAAATAATAACACAATTACCTCCCTTGTTTTTCCATTCCCCCATGGTATAGCTATCTTCAAACGTTTGAATTTGAAGTTGGAAATGATATTTTTGCCAACTTCTCAACTGGCAGTAGTGAATTATAGGATTATTCTTTAACAAGATTGGACTATTTATAGATTCAATCTATTTTAAGGCTTTATTTTAATACATTTTAAAAAATATAACTTGTAGCTTTAATGAGATTGGTGTTTAAATGATTAATAATAATTGTATTACAGGATGGACAAACAGATGTTATAGCTAATGATTTAGGTGATAGAGTAACGCCATGTGTTGTAGCATTTACAGAATATGAACAGGTAACTGTTTTTATTTATTTTCATGGAGTTTCACATCTTACTTTCTTGCATAAATTTTATTTTATGAGGGCTACGCTTTCTACTACAGAAGGAACAATGCCTTGTTCAAAACAGGTTCCCCATTGAATCTTGAGAGACACAAACTAATTGTGTTCATTTATATGTACTGATCCTTTCTGTTGACTCAAAATGGCCAAAACCTGGCAGAAATTATGAAATGGCTGCTCAGACTGAGCTAATGAAGACAGGCATACACCATACAGTGTGCTATATGAATGAGGGAAATTTTGCCCAGGCAGATGAGCTACATGTATGAGGGAAATTTTGCCTAGGTAGCTGAGCTACATATAGCCATGCTACGGAATGAGCTTATTTCAAGTTCCAATTATTATGCTTACACTACTGGGTACATGTTTATACTGGGGGCAGGGAGCAATATTTTTCGTTTTATATCCAAATGACTAAATGTCATGCACTTCTCTGCCCTCAGATCTCAAACTTATGACATTGTGTTAGGGCTAAACCAATTCATTTGTACATCTTCAAGGTCCATGATAAATTAGATCTTCAGGGTCCATGATAAATTACATCTTCAGGGTCCATGATAAATTACATCTTCAGGGTCTGGGTCCATGATAAATTAGATCTTCAGGGTCCATGATAAATTAGATCATAGAAGATAAGGGGCATTCCATGTCAAGTGTACACACCTCATTGACACCATGGTAACAGATTCTCTTCAATTTTTCTCCAAATGTTAGCCCCACCGAGAGAACAATTTATGTGAAGTTTCAGGTTTGAAAACCAAATGTGTTAGTTTTTTGGGCCGACCCAATTTTTGCGTAATCCGGTGGACCAAAAACCTTCCAACAGCAATCATTTTACTCCTAACTGCATGATTGTCATAAATTTGGTACCAAATGAAAGGTCTTGATTTCCTGATCATTTTGGTACCAACGTTATGAAAATCAGACCATTAGGAGGAAAATTATACCTGTTGCAAAGTTATTGACCCACCGGATTGGCCCAAAATTTGATCGGCCACAAAAACGTCATTTTTGGGTCGATTCACCTGAAATTTGGTTTTTACGCTTTTTTCATCCCACCTCACCATTAGACATCAAATAAACGAAATCTAAGATGTCTTGTCAATTTTCAGTGTGTACACTTGACGTGGAATGCCCCATAAATCAGTGTTTGACAAAGACCAAAATGGTCTGATTTGAAATAAGTTAGAGATTTCGATGTAATAACTTTTATTTCAAGTCAATTATGATTTTACTTTCCAGTCTGTGGGAGCTGCTGCGAAACAAGGGATTATACGAAATGCTAATAATTCAATCTGTCATGTAAAAAAAGTTATTGGACGAGATTTTAACGATGCCTTAGTTCAAGATTATATATCTACATGGCCAGTGACAGTAAGTTTTCTTTTCTGGTAAAACATTGTATTTTTCTGGGATTTATATTACGGGACTTCCTGATTGTTGAGCCAAACTCCTACTCTCCGAGACATGAACTTCGGTAAAATACAACTTACAAATAATAATTACAGTCTCAATCTATCCTTTTACAGCTTTATTGTCCCTTGCAAACTACGATTTATAGTGTCAGTTGTATCTCCAATAGGAATATTAATTCAACAATGATTCAATTCCGTTTAATATTTACAAAGATATAGATGTATGTTGAATTGTAATTTCATTGATCGATGCTGCTTGCTATGTTATAAGCCTCCCTGCTGCCATTTCATTGAAGAGAGAGAAATGGGGTGTAATGTCCACTCGACACAAACTAGGTCATTTTGGGACTAACATATGGTTTCATTTTATTTCAATAATTCGCTTGCATGTAGGGGTCTTTAGCAGTGGGAGGAAACCGGGGTGCCTGGAGGAAACCCACGAGGTTGAGATGGCGCCCCTGTCTCCATGCCACATACGCTCACACTAGGGATCGAAACCACTGCCGCAAGCCAGAGGTGACCGGCCAGCTAGAGGTCAAAGCGCGGCACTTTAGACCACTAGGCCATCCTAACCCCCCAACCATTTCATTGGTGTCAAATGATTATTGATTAATCTAATTTAAAACCTGTAGGTTGGTATTTTGATTTTCGATTATTTGGAGTACATAGGACTGAGCATGGATTAAGCTGTGAGAAATTTAATTTTTTGGCAAAAAATGCAAATGTTGCATTGTTACTTTAAAATCTGTGGGGCCTTGTTCACAAAATCTATTGTAGCCCAAAATGGAAATTTCTTGGATTCTGATTGGTCGAAAAGTGGCGTCGAATGAGTATAACAGTCCTCTAAATTTCTTAGGCGACTCACTGCGAATGAATATTTTGTGAGTGCTAGACTCTTGTTTGCAGTGGCCAAAACTTCAACACCTCAAAACTTTATTCCAGGAAATCTTCATGATTTTCTTTTGTATGTCATCAACAATGAAATTCAACCATTGGCTTATTGAAACACACCCCTGAAACACACAAAAAAATAAAGTTAGTGAGTGTATCAGAAAGATAATAGGAAAATTTCATTTCAAGGCTGGTCTGACTATATAATGGTTGCTATGGCCCTTCTGTCATAATCAGACTGGTCAAAATCGAAAAGTGAATAAAAATACTACTATTTACTGAACCCCGTTCGGACCCTAAATAACTGATGGTGATATAATTTAAAAGTCGGACTGATTGATACTGATATGAATAGAACAGAGACTATGATACAGGGTTTTGTAGCGAAGAAAAACATCACACCGTCGAAATGACAACGTGGTACAGTTTTCAAAAAAGCATAGCAACCGCATGTGTACGCTACACAGCATGTATCTACACAGTCGCTCGAATGTATGGACATTTATCAAACGTGATATGCAATTTACTTCGAACCTAGTTACCGCTGAAGTTCAAAATCATTTAAAAAGTACATTGTTACACTTACGATTTCTGTTTCCGATCTTCAAAATAATGGCAGAGTGACCTCCCTTTCCAAACAGACACAAATAACCAGTCGCTCAGTGAACCAAATAGAACAGAAGAGCGTGTTATCTTATTACGTCACGGATATTTTCATTACGTCAAAATTGTTTTATTTGGTTTTTGCGTCACATAAACCAGAAAACGACCGTCAGCAATCGCGAAAGAAAGAATCCCATTAAAAATGTTAAATATTTTGGGCTACAATATCGATAAACACCTCCTGTTTAGAATTTATCGGACTGTTATTGTCCATTTGATACCGCTTAAATTTTTCATTAGAGGCGCTCGATCGCTGCGCGATCTCGGCCTCTAATGATTTAAGCGGTATCAAATGGACAATAACAGTCCTCTAAATTCTAAACAGGAGGTATTTATCTCCTAAATGTTAAACAGATTGAATCCGATCTGCGATTCAACGGCTATTCATGAATAATCGTAAAACTGGATAATTGAGACTTTGTTTATTGTCATAACAACGGTAACTATAAAAATCGAGGATACCATGTTTTAGAAGCTTTACATTATGTAGTTTTTAACTATTATAGCGAGAACTGTCAGCTCTTTATCTAATCTCCCATAATGCATCATGAATAAGGCCACTAGTAGTCATTTGTTTAATTGTTTCCATATTTTCAGGTGACCAATAAAGATGGCTTCTGCCAGTTTGATGTTGAATATAAAGGAAAACCAGCATCTTTCAGTCCTGTTGAAATAGCTTCTAATATTTATGCGAAGATGTTAGGTAGGTGGCTCTCTTACACAGGTCTGCAATGTACTGGTCGTTATAAAACAAATACTAATTTTAATCAACTAATGCTCTGGCTTACGGCTGTAGTTTCGATCCCTGGTGTGAGCGTATGTGGCATGGAAATAGGGGCGCCTTCTCAACCTCGTTGGTTTCCTCCTGGCACTCCGGTTTCCTCCCACTGCTAAAGACCCTTCGCACAAGCGAATTATTGAAATAAAATTGAAACCATATGTTAGTCCCAAAATGACCTAGTTTGTGTCGAGTGAACGTTAAACTCCATTTTTCTCTCACTATTCCGATTGAAACCAATATGGTAGATTATCTAGTGTTGATTTTTTGATTCTGTTTTTCAATTAAATGTTAAATAAACAATTCATGTTAGTGTGGATTAAGCTGTGAGAAATTTAATATTTTAGTTAAAAATATAAGTGATTCTTTTTACTTTAATTTCATTTGAATCCTTTTATTTTGATTACAGAAACTGCTGAAAGTCATGGGGGACGGGGTATTAAAGATGCTGTCCTGGCTGTTCCATCAAACTTTACTCCCAAACAAAGAGAATTGATAAGGTAAATAGACAAATCTGGCTGTTCTATCAAACTTTACTCCCCATCTAAAAGAACTGATAAGGTAAATAGACAGTCCTGGCTGTTCTATCATAGTGCTGTTTCGCTAGCCTGGAAGTCTGGTGTTCGATCTGCATTGGTCGAGATAGTTCATCTCGATTTTCCGGCGTGATTTCCCCTTGTCAGTGATGCAGAAGGAGGGCCTGACAAGGACAGCTGCCTAGTCTTTCGGATGGGACGAAAAACTGAGTTCCCGTGTACACATTGGAGTGCACATAAAAGATCCCTTGGCAGTTGGAATTCGATATAAGAGAGTAGGCCGTAGCCCCGCTGCCGGGGCAAAATTCCCCTCAGAGTACACTGTATGCCCGTCTTCCATTAGCCCAGGTTAGGAGCAGAACAGTAGGACATTAAACCCCGTTTCATTTCAATTCATTTCTATCATAACAGGACTTTTTTTTTTTACATAGCATAAAGAAAATCCCAATTTCAATTGTCCAAGTATAGTGGGAAATTTGTAGACCTTTCAACATGTTGATAATTAAATATGATTCTATTTTGTAGTGAAGCAGCGAGTAAAGCTGGATTTAATGTGTTACGATTGATCAATGAACCTGCCGCTGCTGCCTTAGCGTACGATTTAGGTCAAGAGAAACATAATGAAGAATGGTACGTATTAAAATCTTTACCGTCTGCTCTTGGTGTGTGGAGTAGGCCTTAAATGGGGTTTAATGTCCTACTTTTATGGTGGGGTTGGATGGCCGAAGGGTTAGCACGTGTGTGCTGTATAATAAAGCCTGTCACTGAATCAACTGGCGTGGTTTCGAATCCTCGGTTGTATGCGACAAGGAGTAGGGTCGCCTGTCCAATCTAGTGTGTTTTCTCTGGTTTCCTCCCACTGCTAAAGACTCCTACGCGCAAGCGAATTATTGAAATAAAATGAAACCACATGTTAGTCCCGAAATGACCTAGTTTGTGTCGAGTGTACTTTAAACCCCATTTCTCTCTCTCTATACATACTGGGTCAATGCACTGATTGGATTAATGAAGAAGAGAGGAGTGAGCTGTAGTGCCGCTGTCTTGGCAAAATGTCACTCAGAGCACACTGCATGTCCGTCGTCATTATCTCAATTGATTAAGAAACGAATGATGTTAAACTTGATGTATTACCTCCCTTGACAAACTAAAGGGAGACAACAAGTGGATACTTGGTTGAACGTTCCGCAATTGAATCCTCCGAATCTGCAAAAACAGCTACAATCCAGTGAAAAAGTGATTTCAGGCTACAATGGATGCGTTGATTTCATGTAAAAATATCTTACTAACAATGACAACTGATACATATTTGTTGGGCCACGGTTAATTAATTGTCTGTTTCTCATGACCTGCATGTCTGTTTTCATCCGTGATAATTACCCACTTCCTTAATAATTTGGTCAAACTTAGTGAACTTAATTATTTGGTCAAATTTAGTGAACTTAAAAATTTGTCCTGTTTAACTATATTTGTTTGCCTTTGAATATGAACAATGAATTGACGAATTTGTCAGGACTGACACAACTGTGACTACTCGATTGCTAGTTCTTCAATTCGGGGGGTTGGGATGGCCTCGTGGTCTAGAGTGCCGCTCTTCGACCTCTAGCTGGCCGGTCACCTCTGGCTTGCGGCTGTGGTTTCGAGCCCTGGTGTGTGCATATGTGGCATGGAGATAGGGGTGCCTTCTCAACCTCGTGGTTTCCTCCAGGCACTCCGGTTTCCTCCCACTGCTAAAGACCCCTACGCGCAAGCGAATTATTGAAAGTAAAATTGAACCATATGTTAGTCCCAAAATGACCTAGTTTGTGTTGAGTGGACGTTAAACCCCATTTCTCTCTCTCTCTCTCCAGTTCTTCAATTCAGAACATCTCAGACTCACAGTCGATCATCCCCTAAATGTTAAAGCTCTTCCATCTGATACCATCTTCGTTGTTTCCCAGTTATTTTCATAACAATTTGATCCTCATATATGGTCATTGGAAGAGCTACAAATGCCTGTTATGGCTTCAAATGTTTTATAAATTATTATTTAGATATTTATTTGCATAACAAGCCTACAATAAACTCTCTAGACCATCGGATGACTGAGATTTATATGAATTTTGTGATAATAGTGTAATGTATATAATTATTCTGCTTCTACTGGGCTAAAGAAGACGGGCATATGCCATACAGTGGTCTGTGAGGGACATTTGGACAGGACAGCGGCACCAGGACCTCAGTCTTTTTTCTCATCCAAATGACGAGAAAGCTTTCCTGTCAGGCCCTCTGACCTGCAACGCTGACAAGGGGAAAGCACACCGGAAAATCCCACTGGACATCCTCGGCCATCTTATCCACCGTTGCTCCTCAGCAAACATAAAAGAAGCATTGGCAGTTGGAAGGGTTCCCTCATGTTTGATCCCTGCGTTAGCCAAGAAAGTTTAGTGTGATTTTTGAGCTTGGTTCCCCTTTGTCAGTTGTGCAGAATAGAGGGCCTGGCAAGGGGAAAAATATAGGGACGAAAAACCAAGGTCTTGTGAACATGTAAGTGTGCATAAAAAAGATCCCTTGGCAGTCATAATTCAACATATAAATAGGTCTTGGTGCAACTATCCTGGTAGTATTTCCCTCATAGCACACTGCATGGGGTAGCCCATCTTCATTAGCCCAGTTTGTAGAAGAACAGTAGGATGTTAAACCCCATTTATTTTATATAATATCTTTTTTAGTGACTACGTTGTATTTGTTTTAGTTGTGTTTTGGTGTTAAGATTAGGAGGCACGTCCACGGATGCGACAATTCTTCAGGTGAATCATGGGATATATCAGGTGATCAGTTCCGTCACATTAGAGAAATATGGTGGGGAGAATTTTACCGATGTTTTAACAGAAAATTTAGTCTCAGAATTTAAAAGGCAGGTATTTCACCTCATGATAAAAATATTTCATGCTCATTAGGCAAGTGCCAATATTATGATGTATATGTCACATATATGACTAACTTTTACGTGCTGTCATACACTCAGGAAACTACATTTAATTTTGGAATTTTGAATATTATTCACCATGTCTTGATGTCCGATTGGGCATATTCCTGGACAGACAATTTTGGATGTTTGGAAAATTGCGTCGCACATGTCCGGAATATACAGGTGAAATCCCATCCCTGCTATGATGTATAAGTCACATGGCACATTGTTGCAGCCCAAATGTTCACTTAGTATTTTGTTGTATTTTAGACAAGCTAAATGTGATATTAAAGATAACAGAAGATCTATGACGAAATTACGACTAGCTGCGGAGATGTGTAAACACACGTTATCTACGTTACCTAATGCTCAGTGTGCTGTAGATTCTCTTTACGATGGTATTGACTTTCATTACAATGTATCCAGGTTAGTCAAGTTAATTTATACATGCTATCTCTTGTCAAATACGCCCACACTTTGTTCCTTGAAGGCCCACTCTTTTCATTTATGATAGGCCCACAATTTGTCTTTCTTATAGGCCCGCTCTTTTTCCTTCTTATAGGCCTATTCTTTTATTTCTTATATGCCACTCAAATCTTCTTATAGGACCACTCTAACTTTCTTATAGGATCACTCTAACTTTCTTATAGGTCCACTCTAACCTACTTAAAGGGCCACTCTAACTTACTTAAAGGACCACTCTAACTTTCTTAAAGGATCTCTCTCTGTCCAGGCCCGTAGCCAGCTTGCTGGCTTCGGAGGGCCAGTGAAGTTTTTAGGAGGGGCACACCCATTACAGTCTGCAGTAGGTATTTTAGAATTATGGTTGGCAAATTTTCTTTCGGGGGGGCAAAACATTTTTTCAGGGGGGCATTGCCACCCCCTGGCTACAGGCCTGTCTCTGTCTCTTCAGAAAACACTCTTTTTTTCTTTCTTAAATGACTGCTCTTTCTCTTTTTGGGACCAGATTGGATTTACATGTTGGATGGTATGAAAAAATAAATCAAGTGTATTTATGACATATATTAATTGTCCATGTAATTTCAGGGGTAGATTTGAGATATTATGTAATAATCTATTACAACAGTGTGTACAGTTGATAGAACAGATTCTACGAGAAGCCAAACTATCAAAATCAGACATAAATAAGGTCAGTATTAATGGCAGTACTGGGCTGAACCCGCTGCCGAAACCCCTACAAAAATAATATTTGGTGCTACTTCTATTGCATGATGAAATTTTCGATCAAACAAATGCAAATATCTAGTTGGCTGATGCAGGAGCTAATTGGCTGATGCAGGAGCTAATTGGCTGATGCAGGAGCTAATTTGGCTAATGCAGGAGCTTAATCAGCTAGAAGATCTTAATCGGCTAGAGCTAGTTAATCAGTTACAGTTACAACGTATGAAAAACTGAAGCCCCATGTACACGTTGGCTTGCATGTTAAAAATCCATTGGCAGTTGGAATTGGATGTAAGAGTAGATGGTAGCGCTGGTATCCGGGCCAGATTCACTGCACAGTACACTGTATGGTGTATGTTCCATCTTCATTAGCCCAGTCAGATGTTAAACCCTATTTTATTTGATTACAGGTGATATATTATATATTATTTGTGCATGTAAGAAAGGATTGGGTGATAAATAAATCACCTCGTTTTTTTCACTTTATCAACTTGTGTTGATATTTTTTGATATCAAAAAACACTTGTAGGAGATTCTCTATTTACAGGTGATATTATATATTACAGGTGATATTATGTGGAGGAGGAGCTAATGTTCCTATTTTACAGAAATCTATCAGTGAATGTCTTCTAGATTCTGTTTTATTAACATCTATAACATGTGATGAGGTTATAGCTATAGGTGCTGCTAAACAGGTAAATATTGTAATTAGCTTGATCAGGTAATATATGTAGAATTTCGTATTTTAAGTTATATTTTTTAAATGTGTTAAAAAAGATGATATCTATAAACAGGCCTACCTTGAAATGGCCTCGTTTGTGTGAGTGGTCCTTAAACCACATTTCTCTCTCTCTCGGGGCCGGATGCCTCTGGGTCCTTTGACTGGCCATTTTTACCAAATTTTTTCAAACGTAAGCCCTGCCCATTATGACATGATTGGTCAATCTTTTTGGGTTGATTTCTCAAAAACTAGAGGTCGGATGGTCGTTTCGTTTGTTGTAAAATGATCCTTGAGTCAAAGTCAACTCGCTGACATAATAAATTCGATCCTAAACGTACAAATTCTAGTTTTTATACGCCCACATTGAAATGTGGTCGTATATTGTCGTCGCCCCCGTCCGTCCGTCGGTCCGTCCGTCGGTCCGGCGTCCACAATTGCTTGTGGACGCTCTACAGGCTAAAGTTAATATCCGATTGACTTTAAATTTATACACAGTGTTTAAGGTCATGAGACGAAGAAGCCTATTGTTTTTCAGCGATTTCCGATAATTAGTGCCAGAGTTATGGCCCTTGATCACTTCAAAAAATCTTGTGGACGCTCTAGAGGCCAAAGTTAATATCCGATTGACTTTAAATTTATACACAGTGTTTAAGGTCATAAGACGAAGAAGCCTATTGATTTTCAGCGATTTCCGATAATTAGTACCAGAGTTATGGCCCTTGATCACTTCAAAAAATCTTGTGGACGCTCTAGGGGCCAAAGTTAATATCCGATTGACTTCAAATTGATACACAGTGTTTAAGGTCATAAGACGAAGAAGCCTATTGATTTTCAGCGATTTCCGATAATTAGTGCCAGAGTTATGGCCCTTGATCACTTCAAAAAATCTTGTGGACGCTCTAGAGGCCAAAATTAATATCCGATTGACTTTAAATTTATACACAGTGTTTAAGGTCATAAGACAAAGACGCCTATTAATTTTCAGCGATTTCAGATAGTTAGTGCCAGAGTTATGGCCCTTGATCACCTCAAAAAATCTTGTGGACGCTCTGGAGGCCAAAGTTAATATCCGATTGACTTTAAATTTATACACAGTGTTTAAGGTCATAAGTCGAAGACGCCTATTGATTTTCAGCGATTTCCGATAATTAGTGCCAGAGTTATGGCCCTTGATAACCTCAAAAAATCTTGTGGACGCTTTAAAGGTCAAAGTTAATATCCGATTGACTTTAAATTTACACAGTGTTTAAGGTCATAAGACGAAGAAGCCTATTGATTTTCAGCGATTTCTGATAATTAGTGCCAGAGTTATGGCCCTTGATCACTTCAAAAAATCTTGTGGACGCTCTAGAGGCCAAAGTTAATATCCGATTGACTTTAAATTTATACACAGTGTTTAAGGTCATAAGACAAAGACACCTATTAATTTTCAGCGATTTCCGATAGTGCCAGAGTTATGGCCCTTGATCACCTCAAAAAATCTTGTGGACGCTCTGGAGGCCAAAGTAAATATCCGATTGACTTTAGATTTATACACAGTGTTTAAGGTCATGAGACGAAGAAGCCTATTGATTTTCAATGATTTCAAATAATTACTACCAGAGTTATCTCCCTTGATAACTTCAAAAATTATTGTGACGCTATAGAGACCAAAGTTACTATCCGATTGACTTCAGATTGATACATAGAGTTTAAGGTGTTGAAACGAACCAGTATTTTGATTTTCAATGAATTTAGATAACTGAACAGCTAAATCCATGATATTAAATGTTTCATGTATATACTAATTGTTAGCGTGGGGTAAAACTTTATAAAAAGCAATCAAATTCTAATGATTTTCTGATAATTACATAATGAGTTGTTACTCTTAATCAGTTTTTAGTGTATTACAAATGCTTCATTACCGAAATTAGTAAAAATATGCGACAACCCTTGTTGACTGCCCGGACGATTTAGCTGCTGTTGGCGTATGTTTCGTTGCCTGGCAACCTATCTTTGTAATCTATTTTTCCTCGCGCGGGTATATTTTTAAGTGATTCGGTCATCCAGGCATGTAAAATAAATACATGTCACGTGATTCGTCACTTCTGGGGAAAATGTCTACCCCGATTCACCAGAGAAATTTCTTCAAAAATTTTTCTGGTTTCGAGATTGTGTTCGGTCGAGACACAAATCCAAGGTCTTGTGTACACATTGGCATGCACATGGTAGGGCTGCTGGCTGCGCAAAATGTCTCTCATAGCACTCTGTATGACTTATACCTTTCTTCATTTATCCAGTTGTTGCACAAGAGTAGGGCGTTAAACCTCGTAGCACACTGTATGACATATGCCCGTCTTCATTACCCAGTCATGAGCACAAGAAGTAGAACGTTAAATCTCATTTATTTTTTTTCATTTTATTTTTCAGACGGCGTTTTTAGTGGGTAAAGAACCGGGAGATATCAAGAGGAACGCAGAATCGAATGAAATACGATGTTTATCTCACGATGTCGCCGTCAAGGTGGAGAATGAATCGAACAAACCACTTATAGTTTTACCCAAGTCAAGTTTAATACCTTCACGTAAACAACATAGTTTTATTTTACAAGAAGAGCAGACAACTCTTCGTATGGAGATATACGAAATGGGTTCCGATGATCAATCTCAAGATTTATTAGCTAAGGTATGGAATTTATTTTCTTCACCATTGTTCTATTAAAGACATGGAAGGTTTACTCGTATTGTTCTATTATTGTAACATGGCATGGAGTAGGGTCGCCTGTCTGACCTCGTGGGTTTTCTCCAGGTACTCCGGTTTCTTCCCGCGCTTCGACCTCTAGCTAGCCGGTCACCTCTGGCTTGCGACTGTGGTTATCGATCCCTGGTGTGAGCGTATGTGGCATGGAGATAACGGCACCTTCTCGACCCCGTGGGTTTTCTCTGGGTACTTTGGATTCCTCCCACTGATAAAGACCCCTATGCGCAAGTGAATTATTGAAATACAATTAAACCATATGTTAGTGCAGAAATGACCTGGTGTGTGTCGAGTGGACGTTAACCCCCATTTCTCTCTCTCTCTCTGGTGTGTGTCGAATGGACTAACCCCCATATCTCTCTCTCTCTATATATATATATATTATTGGAAAACTAAATATCTGATTTAAATACAGATCATTTTTTTTTTTTTTTTTTTTTTTTTAATACTTTCAATGGCCTCTACTACATAATATCAACTGGTTGTTGTGGAAGGTCATGTCAGGGGTAGTACGAGCGGTTTTTGACCCTATGACGTCAGACATTGATTATTCATTTGTCATTGACGCTTCTAGCGATTTACCTCACGCTCATGCCAATAACTTGCTGTAACAGACCATTCCATTCTCTAATTTCTTCTTCAACTAGAACATGTGTTATATAGAGAGAGAGAAATGGGGTTTAACGTCCACTCAACACCAACTAGGTCATTTCGGGACTAACATATAGTTTAACTTTATTTCAATAATTCGCTTGCACGTAGTGGTCCCTAGCAGTGGGAGGAAACCGGAGTGCCCGGAGGAAACCCACGAGGTTGAGAAGGCGCCCCTATCTCCATGCCACATACGCTCACACCAGGGCTCGAAAACCACAGCCGCAAGCCTGAGGTGACCGGCCAGCTAGAGGTCGTAGCGCGGCACTCTAGACCACTAGGCCATGTGTTGTATAACAACTGTTCCAGATCCTAATGTAGTACAAACAAGTAACACGAAATTTTTATTATGAAAATGAAACAAAATATGATCTGTGTTTAAATCAGATTGATTTTTATTATTGTTAAATAAGAACTTGGCTTTTCTCGAACTATTCTATTATTATTGATAAGTAAGGATGGGGGGGGGGGGGTCTAATTATTCTATTACTGTAAAGTAAGGGCTTTCATGTTTCCATGGTAATATAACAAGTATGTTATGTGGTCTCTGTTAATTCATGTTTATATTGTTGTAGATAATTATGAGAGATTTACCTGCTGGTGCAACAATACAATCCAGTTTTCATCTGAGAAGGTATCTTTTTATTTATCATATTTACTTTCTATCAATGTAGCATCTAGAGTAGAATCAAGAGTTAGATTGGTAAGTTCTAGAGCTGCACTGCTAGCATCTAGAGCTAGGCTGATAACATCTAGAGCAATACTGATAGAATTTAGATTGGTAAGTTCTAGAGCTTGATTGGTAGCATCTAGAGCTAGGCTGATAACATCTAGAGCAATGCTGATAGAATCTAGAGTTGGATTGGTAAGTTTTAGAGCTGGACTGATAGCATCTAGAGCTAGGCTGATAACATTTAGAGCAATACTGATAGAATCTAGAGTTGGATTGGTAAGTTCTAGAGATGCAATGATAGCATCTAGAGCTAGGCTGATAACATCTAGAGCAATGCTGATAGAATCTAGAGTTGGATTGGTAATTTCTAGAGCTGCACTGATAGCATCTAGTCAGATTGGTAGCCTCTAAATCTTGACTGATATCATCTAGAGTTGGATAGGTAATTCTTAGAGCTGGACTGATAGAATCTAGAGTTAGATTGGTAATTTTTAGAGCTGGACTGTAGAAAGAACCTCGGCTTTTCATCCCATCCTCAAGGCTAGAATCTGTCCATGCCCAGCTGTGCATCAACGCAACTTCAATTCCTGGTTGTAAAAAATCTAATTTTGTCTTTGTTGCAGGGATGGAGATCTTCACATAACTTGTCAGGAAACGACGTCAAAAAAAGAAGAATCAGTAACCATAGCAATCAGTTGACCAATCAGCAGCTAGTTCATATTATTATAAATTCATATTTATCTTGGCCAGTTCAGAACATCATCAATTGTTAATCAAGCTGACATCTTTCACCAGAAATTATTTTTCTTTTGTTCAATTGTTTAGGAAATGTTTCACGCTTAGCAAATTTGGTGTCCTGTGATTTTTTTTACGTGTACCATTATTAATGAAGGCCATTCTCTCACCAAACAAGTGCTGTTTAATAAAGACTTCAGGGGTGTACATTCTTCCTTTTTACATGGGGGGTTGGGATGGTTTAGAGTGCCGTGCTTCATCCTCTAGCTGCCATGGAGACAGGGGCGCCTTCTCAACCTCGTGGGTTTCCTCCGGGCACTCCATTTTCCTCCCTCCCACTGCTAAAGACCCTTACGCGCAAGCGAATTATTGAAATAAAAAATTAAACCATATGTTAGTCCCGAAATGACCTAGTTTGTGTGGAGTTAAACCCCATTTCTCTCTCTCTCTTTCTTTCTCTGTCCTTTTTATACGCCCACATTTTCATGTGGACGTATTATGTCGTCGCCCCTGTCCGTCCGGACGTCCGTCCACAATTTGTTTGTGGACTCTCTACAGGTCACAATTCTTATCCGATTTTGACGAAACTTGAAATATAGGTTTATCCCCAAAAGTTCTCGGCTGCTTTCGATATTGGCATGTATCGGATCAAAACTTCATGGATTATGGCCCCTGATTGTACGAAAAATCACGTTTTTAGCTTGTGGACCCCATAGAGGTCACAGTTTTGAACCAATTTTGATGAAACTTGACATGCATGTTTGTAACCCAAAGATCTTGGTTCCTTTCGATATTTGCGGCTTACGGAATGTAATTTCCTGAATTATGGCCCCTGATTGTCCGAAAAATCACCCTTTTTAGCTTGTGGTCCCTCTGGAGGTCACAATTATTATTCGATTTAAAAAACCGTTTGATTATATCACCGTTACACCCTAAGGAAGGTTGAGTTCGAATTTCGGGAAAATCGGACGAAAATTGCAATACAAAATGGCCGCCGTTTGTACGCAAATACTGTTAAAAAATGGTATATCAAGGTTGTGGACCCTGTGGAGGTCACAATTTTGATTCGATTTTGATGAAACTTGAAATTCATGGTTATAACCCAAAGATCTTGCTTCCTTTCGATATTTGCGCATATCGGATCGTAACTTCCTGAATTATGGCCCCTGATTATACGCAAAATCGCCTTTTTTTTAGCTTGGAGGTCACAATTATTATTCGATTTAAAAAAACGTTTGATTATATTACCGTCACACCCTAAAGAAGGTTGAGTTCGAATTTCGGGAAAATCGGACGAAAATTGCCATACAAAATGGCCGCCGTTTGTACGCGAATACTGTTAAAAAATGGTATATCAAGGTTGTGGACCCTGTGGAGGTCACAATTTTGATTCGATTTTGATGAAATTTGAAATTCATGGTTATAACCCAAAGATCTTGCTTCCTTTCGATATTTGCGCATATCGGATCGTAACTTCCTGAATTATGGCCCCTGATTATACGCAAAATCGCCTTTTTTTTTAGCTTGGAGGTCACAATTATTATCCGATTTAAAAAAACGTTTGATTATATTACCGTTACACCGTAAGGAAGGTTGAGTTCGAATTTCGGGAAAATTAGACCAAAATTGTCATACAAAATGGCTGCCGTTAGTACGCGAATACTGTTAAAAAATGGTATATCAAGGTTGTGGACCCTGTAAAGGTCACAATTTTAATTCGATTTTGATGAAACTTGAAATTCATGGTTATAACCCAAAGATCTTGGTTCTTTTCAATACTTGCGCATATCGGATCGTAACTTCCTGAATTATGGCCCCTGGTTATACGCAAAATCCCACTTTCTTTAGCTTGTGGTCCCTCTGGAGGTCACAATTATTATCCAATTTAAAAAAACGTTTGATTATATCACCGTTGCACTGTAAGGAAGGTTGAGTTTGAATTTCAGGAAAATCGGACCAAAATTGACAGACAAAATGGCCGCCGTTTGTACGCGAATACTGTTAAAAAAATGATATATCATGGTTGTGGACCCTGTATAGGTCACAATTTTAATTCGATTTTGATGAGGAAGGTTGAGTTCTAATTTCGTGAAAATCGTACCAAAATTGCCAGACGAAATGGTCGCCGTTTGTACGCGAATAGTGTAAAAATATGGTATATCATGGTTGTGGACTCGCTACAGGTCACAATTCTTATCCGATTTTGATGAAAAGTCACATTTCTAGGTTGTGTACCGTCACACCATAATCATTGTCGGTTTCGAGTTTCATTAATATCAGACTGGAACTGACTAACTAAATGGCTGCTCCCAATACAGTATGAAATACAGGACGTAAAGATGTAGGAAAAATCACTTTCGGTATTGCTTGTTCTCTGTCCATCTCGAAAATGTGGGCGTATCCTGCCTGGCAGTGCCAGCCTATCTTTACATGGCTATTTATCCAGAAGCAAAAAGATGCATAATGACTGAATTCTAAAACCAGGAAAGGTTTTGTGCTTAAACATTGATAGTCTTAACAAAACATTCTCAGACTTAAGTCAAAAACATTTACTCAAAATTGTTCACCTTATTTGAACTAAAACATATCCTTGTTGTTTTAATGGACATCAATAAGGAACTATGTGCATTAACTTCGTGTTTCTCCGTTCAAGATATTTCTTAACAGTATTTAAAATTTGTCAGCAAAATTTGAATCCACGTAACCTGACACTCTGTTAAAGTTTCTTCATTGACCGTTAATTAATTTGATTAATGTTAAGAGTTTTGTTGCCATGACAACAAACAATAATTGCCTGCTGCTATACAGTTGTTATGTTTTACATGTAGTTATATCAGTTTGATACCCACCTAAAGTTGTGATGAGTGTATATTATTTTTTTTGTATAAATGTAAAATAAATTGCCATTTAACTTTATTGTGGTGTTCATTTAATCTATTCACAATATTTTGGGGGATGTCATTGGCGCGGTTTCGATTGAACCCTAGTTGTTCAAGACAAGGAATGGGTTTTTCTCCAATTTCCTCCAACTGCTAAAAAATTATTGAAAAAGAATTAAACCATATTTTAGTTCCGAAATGACCTAGTATTTCTCCCTCTCTCACTCCATGAAGAACAAAATGATAACAAGAGGTATTTTAGTGTATAAATTGTTAATTTTATTATTAAAAAATAATTATAAACATGTTATTAACCCAATATATATACTATATTTTCAATACATTTATTAAAGAATGTTTTTTAAAATTTCTATATAAACACATGAGGTTAGTCACTGGTTGAGTCTAGGAATTCCCTAAATGATGTGACGTTCACCGTGAAATATGGTGTCATATGTCATCTCACAAATATTACAAGATAAACACCTCGAACTTCATTCATCAAAACCTAAAATATTTCAAAAACTCAGCCCTTTTATTGGTCAAGATCTACAATGTGTACAAGGTTTTTTTTTTTACCTTTCAAACAATGAAATAGCTGCATCCTTAAAATATGAGTTTTAGCTTTTATGAATTACGCCCAGGGCACCTTTAAGGTCTGTAGTCTGTAGTGTGTTTTGTTTTAAAATGAAGAGCATACATACAAAATACACGATGTTTTAACCTGTATTTTGATTGTGATATGAACTCAACCATAAATGCTTTTAACAAAGAGAATTAAACATTTTTTGTTGAATCTGAGACATTGTCAAAATATCATGTGGTTTAAAAACCTAAATAAAATTTTTAAAAATAAATGATACATGATTTAGTTAATTATAAAATAATGTTTGTAGAATGGCCTGAGTTACATGGGTGGATATTATATGTGAGCTGCTCTCACAAAACCGGACAGATGGTCATTTTTATAAAAATATAGCTGGCACCATATTTGAATAGCCCACAGCTAAGCTTTTCAAAAATGCAATTCTTTTTAAATTTGTCGTATCATCTTGAGTTAAGTATGGCTCATTAATAGGAACAAGAAGGCATATAGTTTGCCCATAGTATAAACAAGCGTCTGGTTTTGTGGGAGAGGGTCTCATATGATGGTCCCTATACATACAATACATTAATTTACTAAATACAACATCGATAAAAAACAAATTGACAGATACAAAAAGCCTGGATTATCTATGACAGGCGCCTGATTTCCAGACCTATTGATATTCCAAGAGAATTACAATAAAACTTGAAACCTGTTTCGTATCACAGATTTGGTGCGACAATATGAAAATATCATTCTATAAAGTAAATGCTGGACGACCACACTACAAACAAAACCAATCTTACAAGACAAACATGTGAATACAACAAACTACACAAAATAAACAACCAATATCAGCTCATGTGGTAATAGATTTGGTGTGAAATGGTGACACCTCCTCCAAATACCCCTTGACAAAAACTTTCGACAATTTACAATATTATTTCGTAAAAATGAAATATCTATATGAGCAGTTGTATATCGTGTCATTGATCCAGACCTGAGCAGGGGCCATTTCACAAAATTTTAGCTGAGATAAAATCCTAAATTTAGTAATTTGATCGGATAATATTAGATTGATTTTAGTACTTAGCCAATCAAAATTGAAGTATATACTAAAATTTGAATTATCTCTTTAGTTGAGATTTTGAGAAATAGGGCCCTGATTTATCAAACTGTTTATTCTCAACATTTATTAAGATGGAAGTTGATACCAAAATGTGCTCAAATCAAACTCTTCATCATCGCTCCATCATTCAAACCATATAGATGAATAAATTATAATATTTCAATGTAGAAAACTGGGATGCGATGCTACAACTTCTCCTGTAATTTATGTTTATGTAAAATCTTTAATGTCTCCTCATAACCACTGGAAGAAAAAACAAACATCAAGTTGCGATAAATATGTTGAGTCACAAGTAGGGTCTTTGATTCAACTTAAGTTGGACTTGAATCGTAGAATGTTGAACCCTGTTTCGATACATTATTAAACATTAAAGATACATAAGAGATTTGATAAAGAGTTGACAGTTCTCGCTAGTTAAAACATAGAAAAGTGTAAAAGCAATTTGCTGAAAATTTCAGTCAAATTAATCCACTATGAACCGAGAATTAAGCAATTGAAATTTCCGCTTAGCCTCGATCATCATTACTAAAGCCAGTACGATAAAAATCATATCCATTTAATAATTAAATCGTGAAGGAAAGTTATGCATTAAATTGCATCATAATCCACTAAAGATTGCAGGCTATCCTTGACATCGAGAGTTGGTTATGGTCTGGATAAGTCAATTAATGACTAATTATTAATAGCTTAAATAACATTTCAGGCCTAAAGAAAGATCTGCAATAAGCAGATTTAGCTCTTGAATAATATGTGTTTTATTAAATTACCTCCCCTGTCGTATAATTCTATAAAAACCTGAAGTTGATAAATCGACAACAGTTGACCCTGACCTCTCTCCACATGAACTTAAAATACCTCCATCTATTATCAGATCCAACATGGGCCATAAATCTTTAAACTCCTGCAAATATAAAACAACAATTATACAGAATACATAAAACAACAATTATACAGAATACATAAAACAACTAATATACATAACACATAAAACAACAATTATACAGAACACATAAAACAAAAATTATACAGAATAAATAAAACAAGAATTATACAGAATACATAAAACAACTAATATACAGAATACATAAAACAAGAATTATACAGATTACATAAAACAAGAATTATACAGAACACATAAAACAAAAATTATACAGAATAAATAAAACAAGAATTATACAGAATACATAAAACAACTAATATACAGAATACATAAAACAAGAATTATACAGATTACATAAAACAAGAATTATACAGAATACATAAAACAACAAATATACAGAATACATACAACAAAAATTATACATCAATTATACATAACACATAAAACAAAAATTATACAGAATAAATAAACAACAATTATACAGAATACATAAAACAACTAATATACAGAATACATAAAACAAGAATTATACAAAATACATAAAACATCAATTATACAGAATACATAAAACAACAATTATACATAACACATAAAACAACAACTATACATAACACATAAAACAACAATTATACAGAACACATAAAACAAAAATTATACAGAATAAATAAAACAATAATTATACAGAATACATAAAACAACTAATATACAGAATACATAAAACAACAATCACTACAACTTGTGCATCATTTAGTTGTGTTGTTTTAGCAAGAATTTCCCTATCGTGTTCAGTTTCAAATCATTGTTGGAAAACTGGTCTATTCTGAATAAAAAATAAACTATTAGGTTTCCTAATGTTGTGTAGTTTTAAGGGGTCTGTCTAGATTACATACTGACTGTCTATTTTAAAACTGTTTAGTTTCTAGAGTACTTTTGAATAATTGATTAGTTTGTTAACTGATTTACGCAACACTCATTATCTAATGTCATAGAATTTATATCACATTATAATCCATGATAAATTTACATCTAAACAACTAGACACTGACCATGTCAGATCCTCCGTCATGCAGCACTGACAGGGGGGAAACGGCGCTAGAAAAAATTAGAACTAATGCCTTTCTTACCTCTACTGATAGAGAGCTCCTATCACAACTTATATTAGCGCTGGTTAGAGCTATCGGTTGTCGACATTGTTGTGCTAAACTACGAATAAACTTGTGATCAGGAATGCGTACACCAATCAGATTCGTATCTGGGTTTAGTCGTGGGTTTAATTCCTCAGATCTTTCCATCACCACGGTAACCGGACCTGGCAATAATTCTGATAATAGATCATTATTAACTGTTACTTTACTCCATCTGGAAGAAAAATACACATTGTTGTCATAGCAAACAAAAATAGTTACCATTAAATCAATTCTTCTTGAAACATTTTTTTTTATAATGTTTTTTTGTGGCTTCATTATGAAACATGTCACTCTTTATTCTCCATATCGGGGGGGGGGGGGGATGGCCTAGTGGTCTAGAGTGCCGCGCTTCGACATCTAGCTGGCTGGTCACCTCTGGCTTGTGGCTGTGGTTTCGAGCTCTGTTGTGTGCGTATGTGGCATGGAGATAGGGGCGCCTTCTCAACCTCGTGGGTTTCCTTCGGGCACTCCGGTTTCCTTCCATTGCTAAAGACCCCTACGCGCATGTGAATTATTGAAATAAAAATTTTAAAAAACATGTTAGTCCCGAAATGACCTAGTTTATGTCGAGTGGACTTAAACCCCATTTCTCTCTCACTCTTTTTTCTCCATGTCACACATTAGCTATTAAAAGAATTATTATTTACGGGGTCACAAGGGCTACATGAGTAAGACGCTGGCTTGCTAGCCTGGAGGTCGAATGTTCGATCCCTGCATTGGCTAAGAAAGGTCATCAAGATTTTGCAATGTGGTTTCATCCTTGTCAGTGATGCAGGACCTGACAAGAACAGCTGTCTTGTCATTCGGATGCGACAGAAAATCCTGTTCGGAGCAAAACAGTAGGACGTAAAAACCTATTTCATCTCATTTCACACATAGTCCATAGATACACAACACTCTTAAATTGTTTTTTTTGACCAGAACAATAATTACAATTTTAGTGACTCAAATAAAATTTAAAATATTCATTTATCCTGTTGTTGTCTTGGTCAATATTCACCTGGTTATGAATTGTATCGAAGCAAAAGTATCACTATACGTATCGTATCGCGACTGCAGACGCAATACCCAGCGCTAAAAAATACATACACTATGTATACAGTCTGGAACCTGTGCATCCATGTAATTACAGGCCTACCTTTATAGTCCCCTGGGTTGGATGGGGGAGGGGGGGGGGTCGCCTCCAGGTTTGGAGGGGGGCAGCTAAATAACCTTGAAGGTCAAAGGGCAAAGGTAAGAACTTTATGGTTCAATTCTATTTCAATAATTCACTTGCTCGTGTTGGTCTTTAGCAGTTGGAGGTAACAGGAAGACCCACAGGAAACCCAATAGGTCCGTGGATGGCCCTACTTTTTGTCACATACAACTGGGGAATCGAAACCATGTGACATAATGACAGACCTTATGGTGCAATGCACATACGTTAACCATTCAGCTACCCCGGTAGAAAAGTAGTATTTCCATTACCTGTATATATCGTCAATATCCCCGACACTGATTGCGATTGGTTTCTGTAAATCACGCTGTTTAATATTATAGATTCTGTTTATAGCTTCTACATCTTGCGATAATGCAGCAATACCATATATGGTATCAGTTGGTACAGCTATCACACCGCCAGATAATAACACATCTGACGCAGACTTCTGTAATAAATGTTGCTCTGAAATAAAACGTAATGAAATGGGGTTTAACATCCTACTGTTCTGCCCCGAACTGGGGCTAACTTTATACTGTTCTGTCCCGAACCTGTCCGATCTGGCCTAATGGGCATACGTCATACAGTGTTCTATGAGGGAAATGTTGCTCAGGAAGCAGAACTACAACTTACTCTTATATCAAATTCCAACTGCCAAGGGATCTTTTACGTGCACACCATAGTGTAGACAGAGACCCCTGGCTGGAAATGTCTCTGGTCAGTGTATTGCTACATGTACATTGGGCTGGGTATAGACTGTACAAAATATATTTGCCTAGTATTCACTTGTATCATTTGACTGATAAAGACGAGAGTATCCTCGTCGAAACATGGCTTAGTACTAAATTCAGTAATTGTGTATCCATAAAATTGTACCATATGATGTTAATATGTTCAATTACTAAATGCCAATCTTTTTATATACACAATAAATTTTATTAAAGGGACAATAACACTCTTGATGGCTTCGAAGCTCAAGAAAATAAATAATAGCCTTATTCTAAGTACTAGATGTTTAAGTGTCCTACCTGTTGTGTAAATTATCTATTACAACCTATTTTACTTGTCCAGAAGGTTCGAAAATATTTTAAAATCCAAGTCACATTTGAAAAGGTTTACGTTAGACTTTTAAAATCAATTGGTTGAATTTTTTCAATTTTTTAAAATAGGTGTGTTAAGATGAAATTTATATCATCAATTAATTGGAATATTGTAAAATAATGCAATTTGTTGACCAGAATGAAGATTGGGGACATATTTTTCAGTTACAACAAGAGTGGTATTGGGGCTTTAAAGACTATCTCAATGTCTTGGGTCTTTATCGATATTATTATCATAGCCAGACAGGCATGTATGACTGATGTCTAGGTCATATGTTATTTTATTATTTTTCAATTCTGTTTTAAATTTCAAAATCTATATTTTAAATTTCATTAATGCTTGGTTAGTCATTAGACAGCAATTAACCTGTCAGTCACATTATGACAGACTGGCAGCTAAAGTTGTTGATCTGTTAAGTCTCTTCTAACTATTGTTTTAAATGCTTTAAGTCTTAATCCTTTGATAATTATATGTTTATGTCAACACTTTCTAATAGCTGATTTGTATAAATAGACAAATGTATGCTAGATTATCAATAGTTGGAGAGACCAGCTTAGGGAACATACTAGTTGGAGGTCCGATATATTTACTAAATAATAAGTTGTTAAATTGTTGCTGTTAATTATTTGCTGCTGAAAATAAAGTGTTGAAGATCCATTACAAGAATCTGTAGTCATTTCTGATACTTAAAGAACACACGTCGACGAGCTACATTCCCCCCAAGTCGAACGGTGTTACATGTCTCAACATTTTTATGTAGTCCATGCAATATAGAAAAGCTGCATGTTTTATAGTTTTAGAATCCCCAATGCAAAGTTTCCTAAAATGGCAGTATTATCTGCGACACTTTCACATGCCTATAGTAGCTGTGGTCATAGTTAAAGGTGGGTGGGGTGGTCGAATTTTAGATCATACTCAAATGACATGTTTCAACTCGACCACACCCAGCTTGTACAGAGACAAAGAGTATAGGCTCCGCAAACTCTTGGGTTTTCTCTGGGTCATCAATTATTCATTTATATTATTTATTGCTAAAGATCACTACTACTCCTGAGCAAATTAATATTGAACTAAAATTGAACCACGTGTTAGTCCCGAAATGACGTTGTCATTGTCGTGTGGACCTTACTAAACCAATATCTCTCTCTCAAACCAAAATGGAAGTCACAAAGTGGCTACTAATGCAGGAGGACCACACAACACATAAAACAAAAATCTACAAGATTAACGTGCGGACAAAACAGAAAACAGACATTGGAAAAAAAAACCAAACAAATTCAAATATCAAATCAAGTTAGTTACTTATAAGCTGACACTGAGACACAGACACATGGACTGTTGAGGGAGATTTATTATATATATAACTATAATTTACCTTTCCCTTCCAGAAGAGACAATAATTTAACGATTCTAGCCATGACACCAGCCTAGAAGTGTTATACCGTCGGTCCGTCTTCTCGTTTTCAATGGTAAAATCTAACCCAACGTGTTTACAATCGTTGTTGACATATTTCTTGTTATTACACGTGCTTCCGGTCAAAGTTGGTTGAGCTGAAGTGAGCGACCGGTAGTTCTCAGCAACAGGTCCATGACCTTAAACCTCATTGTCGACAGCTGTGGTTAACTAAACACTGTGTTTTATGGCGGGGGAAAGCGGCAAAAACCTAATGCTATGTAGAAATGTCTAATTCAAAACACACATGTAACATAATGCCCTACCAAATACCTAAAACGTCTAATGCAAAAACAAAATACAAGAAACCTCTAATACAAAATACCTCATACGTCTATTGCAAAAGACAAAATACAAGAAACCTCTAATACAAAATACATATTACCTCTTATGCACAATTGATTTTACAATCTGAAACATCTACCATAAGCATTAGATGACATATCGTCGGTGAGCTATCAAAATTGCGTATATCGTCAAAATTTCGTATATCCTTTTTTCCCAGTTTCTAAATAACCGTCGTCTGGCGCGAATTTCTATCTGGGTCTCGTAACTCTAAACCAATAAGAAATACTCATTTGGAACACGTGAAAAAAATTCGTATTTTGTTTGGTGATTATTTGGTATCGCAAAATTTCGTACCTCCGGAGAAAATTGGTCGTCACCGTGTGTGGTTTTGCCGAGCTAAACAATTGGACTTGTAGGTGAGTAATTTGTTATTTTTATAACTTAATTAATGTTTACGATACTTATCAGACACGAAACTCGCTATATAAGAAACTATCAATCGGCCTGCAGAGTCCTAAATTAGGTTGATAGAGATAAGCTTCCTATGTATGCATCTGTGGGTGTTATTCATGAATAAAGTTGGTAAATATATTTTCTACATATTCATTACAACATTGTATTATAATGAATACGGACTGCTAATAACGGTATTAATTTGAAATTAGGGATATACGAGAAAATAACATAGGAATATTTCTGACGTCTAAGCCTATTGAAAATTAAGTTAGACTGCCATACGAATATTTTATATGTAATATTTGATAATGCCTTGAACTGTTTATCATAAGACTTTAAAAGATATTCTCAAAATATTTTGCAGAAAATCAACAAAACGGGTGATTTTTCAAGAGGAAAGTTGCTGCTAAAAATGGCTCTAAACTCTAAAAGTAACAGACCTTCAAAACCAGGTGAAGTGGAATCAACTTCGGCGTTTCAAAAAATTCCTAAGGAGCCTGCGTGGAATAGAAGAGGATCTCAAGGAAACGTCATCTGCATCTCGAACAATACTGTCTATACCTACGTGGACGCCAAAACCAACACCCGGCTCACCCGCATCAACACCGTACGTGCCTGCATCTACTTCCAAGTTAACGCTATCAGCTATCTTCTTACCTGTAACCACGTCTTACTCACCTGCAACAGTGTCCTATTCACCCGTATCGACGACTAACTTTCCGGTAACAACGTACTATTCTTCCACACCAACGCCATGGTCCCATTTACCCGCATCAAAATCAACACTTTACATACCCCCTGAAATACCCAATAACCTGCATCAGAGTTCTTCTCACCTGCATCAACAACCGACTTATCCGTAACGACGTCCTACTCACACGCATCAACATCTTGCCCCTACTTACCTGCATCAAAATCAATTTCGTTCATAAATTCACCCAAAACCTACCCACGCCTAACAACGTGTAACCCACCCGTTAAGCAACGTCCTTGAAAACCTTACCAGTAATAACGTCATCCTACATACCTGCATCACCGTCGTGGTCGTTCTTACCTACCCCGACCATCTGCTTACCTTCTTCCACATCCTACTTAGCTAGGCGTACATCGTCCACTTATTTACCCGAATCAGTCACATTTACCTACATTAAACACATATTTACATGAAGCAACGTCTTACCTACCTGCATCAAACTGTTGTCTTCTTGCGGGACAAACATCAACAGATCAAAGATGTAACAGTATATCGAGGCTCCCTAGATCAACTGGTACGGAAGCCTTGTTTCATATACCAAGCTCCGATCAAGAAGCATCAACTTTACCTGAATCTATTCTAGATATTAGTCTACCAATTCCCTGTGACAATCCATTCATACCAACTTCAGCAATTAGAATACAAGGGCAGCCAATACCACAAACTACCCCGTTAAAACCTAAAGTCAATTTGCGATGCTTAGAGTTGGGTAATTTCACTGCCTCTGAGAGAGTGAGATCGCTGATGATGATAGAGATCCAGAATGGACACCAAGAAAGAAGACTTCTATGCTTGAACTTGACTCTGATGATGGGGTACAGCCCATTCCGGATGATAATATTTTGATAACTATCATTAGCGATTCACCGAATACAAATATTAAAATGCACTCTAAGAGTCGTGCTAAGCATGGAAGGTCAAACCTATCAAACTGGGATAAAAATGTCGACGGTCAAAACCACCAAACTGGGATTATAATATAAATAGGTCTGAAACAAGATGAAGGTGGCAAATATACTCTTTCAACTGAAAGGATTGGTCGAAGTGTGTAAAGTCTTGTCGAATGAGTAAGAAATGTTATGTTTTCACCTGAAAATATAGAGTCATTTGGACGTGAACACCCAAACTGCTTATCCGGAAATGTAACCCTTTTAAGATTTCGGGTCAATTTTTTCATTGGGTGACTTAATAATCAAATCCCGTTCCTTTAGGGGTCTATACAATGAATGGCTCATGTGTTGTATTGGATAACGAAAGGTTAATTTCACCTACACGTCATCTGGTGCTCCATTGCTTATACGACGCCCCACTCAAGATCAAGTCAAAAACGTACACCAATTTACAAGAACTTAAAAAGGTATTACCCTCTAATTACCCTCCTTTTTATGATAATTTACTTCATAAGGCGGAATAAGTTGAATGCACGAATTATGTTGCTTAATTGAAGTACTCGTTTCATTAATTTATATGAATGAATTTACTAAGATAATTGGGGTTTTCATGTTTTGTAAGGTTTACCTAATCATAGGCCTACATTATGACGTTTGTTGTTATATTGATAATATTGCAATTAACTTGAAATACCCACGTCCAGTAGACGTGTTCGTGTTTTGTTTTAGTCCAAATAAATTAAAAATGAACATTTTTGTTTGGTATCTTTATTTTAACATTAGCTTCAAAAATTCGTAAATCTCCTAAAAAGACCACATTTTCCTATTACTGCCATGTCAAATTTTCGTATGTGCCATTACGTAAAATTATATCACGATTTTCCGTTGTGATTAATATCAGTAAGTAACGTGTAAATTAACGTTTCGCCGTTCCAAATTTCAAGATGATACGACAATATCTCACAAAGTTATTCAGTTTTTTGTTCCTCCTGTAAAATTTGTATGACTTCGTATACACCACTATACGCAATTTTGATAGCTCACCGACGATATCTCGTTGACATTACTTACGTTTCTCCTCTGAATTATCTTTATTTAGGTCAATGTCAAGGTCACCGAACACAACTTGGCGACCTATTCGGCTAGCGAGCTATTCGACCGATCCAGCTGGCAACCTGTTCGTTGGCAACCTATTCAGAATTAAGACAACAGTCGCCCAAACTCATCTATGTTTAACAACCAATAAAATCCAACGTTACGTCTATCAAATGAAAGTAGAATAATATATTATTTTTATCAATTCCGTTAGCTCAGAATAGAGATGTAATTTCGCATTATCGTACAAAATTCTAGACATCCAACTAAATATACTCCGAAAGATAATTAAATAGGCTTTCTAAGTATTATCAGTAAAAATTAGCACATTCATATTAAAGGGGAGCACTCTCTTCCTAAACATGACCAATTTTTTAAAAATTTTAAAGGGAAAAACTGTTAATATCCCGTGTCAAAATTCGGACCATCGTACAAAATTCTGATGATCCAACTAAATATATTCTAAAAGGTAATTGAATAAGCTTTCCAAATATTATTAGTAAAAGTTGGCACAATCATATTAAAGGGGTGCGCTCTCAACCTGAACATAGCAAATTTTTCAATATTTTAAAGTGAAACAACGGTAATATTCCGAGTTGAAATTCGGACCATCGTACAAAATTCTGAGCATCCAGATTGGCACAATCATATTAAAGGGGCGCGCCCTCAACCTGAACATATCCAATTTTTCAATATTCAAAATATATATAGGTGGATGCTCAGATTTTTGTACGATGGTCCGAATTTGTACTTCGAAAAAATACGGGTCTATCTTCCCTTATAGAATATTGAAAAATTTGATATGTTCAGGTTGAGGGCGCGCCCCTTTAATATGATTGTGTCAACTTTTACTAATAATATTTAGAAAGCTTATTCAATTACCTTTCAGAATATATATAGCTGGTTGCTAAGAATTTTGTACGATGGTCCGAATTTCGACTCGAATTATTCCCGTTCTTTCACTTTAAAATATTTAAAAATTGGCTATGTTCAGGTTGAGAGCGCACCCCTTTAATATGACTGTGTCAACTTTTACTAATAATATTTGGAAAGCTTATTCAATTAACTTTTAGAATATATTTAGTGGATCATCAGAATTTTGTACGGTGGTCCGAATTTTGACACGGGATATTAACAGTTTTTCCCTTTAAAATTTAGGAAGAGAGTGCACCCCTTTAATATGAATGTGCCAATTTTTACTGATAATACTTAGAAAGCCTATTTAATTACCTTTCGGAATATATTTAGTTGGATGTCTAGAATTTTGTACGGGGGGTTGGGATGGCCTAGTCGTCTAGAGCGCCGCGCTTCGGCCTCTAGCTGGCCAGTCACCTCTGGCTTGCGGCTGTGGTTTCGAGCCCTGGTGTGAGCGTTGTGGCATGGAGTTGTGGGTTTCCTCCGGGCACTCCGGTTTCCTCCCACTGCTAAAGACCCCTACGCGCAAGAGAATTATTGAAATAAAATTAACCATATGTTAGTCCCGAAATGACCTAGTTGTGTTGAGTGGACTTTAAACCCCATTTCTCTCTCTCTCTCTCTCTCAGAATTTTGTACGATAATGCGAAATTACATCTCTATTCTGAGCTAAAGAAATTGATAAAAATAATATATTATTCTACTTTCATTTGATAGACGTAACGTTGAATTTTATTGGTTGTTAAAAATAGATGAGTTTGGGCGACTGTTCTCTTAATTCTGAATAGGTTGCCAACGTAGGCCTACAGGTTGCCAGCTGGATCGGTCGAATAGCTCGCTAGCCGAATAGGTCGCCAAGTTGTGTTCGGTGACCTTGACATTGACCTAAATAAAGATAATTCAGTGGAGAAACGTAAGCAATGACAACGAGATATGTCATCTAATGCTTATGGTAGATGTTTCAGATTGTAAAATCAATTGTGCATAAGAGGTTATATGTATTTTGTATTAGAGGTTTCTTGTATTTTGTCTTTTGCAATAGACGTATGAGGTATTTTGTATTAGAGGTTTCTTGTATTTTGTTTTTTGCATTAGACGTTTTAGGTATTTGGTATGGCATTATGTTACATGTATGTTTTGAATTAGACATTTATACATAGCATTAGGTTTTTGCCGCTTTCCCCCGCCATAGGAGTGTTTAGCCGTTTATGTGAATGTACGAAGTGAATTACAAATGCCCAGTAGCCTACTATTTAAACCATTGAATACACAGAATGATTGTATCAGTCTTTGGCACCATACATAATTCCTGAAAATCACTGGTTGATGTAATTACCGGTATAAACCGTAAAACATCGGAATATATCGAATATATGTTTTTTTTCATTTCATTAAAAAAAAAAAAAAATGGTAGCGGACGTTAGAAAAGGAAATGAAATAAAAAAAATACTTGTGTAGGGGGGGGGGGGGTGATTTTCGGGGACAGATTTCAAACTAAGCCGATCGGATTTCAGGATTAATCAATGTTACTACATGAAAGAGGGATAAACCTTCTTTTAATCCGTACCATGTATAGGGTGGCTCAAATAAATAAAATAGACCCGGAGGCGCGGGGGGGGGGGGGGGGTAGTGATTTTCGGGGACGGAGTTCACACTAAGCCGAGGGATTTCAATAATAATCAATGGTACCAAATGAAAGAAGAATGACCCCTCTTTTATGGAACGCCATTACTGCCTTGTGTGGTTATATTTTAGATGCTTATGTAGTTTTGTCGTTACGTGACGCGCACATTTCATCACGTGATGTGGCTATGACATTCCCTGTGTGGTTAAAAGTCATTACGTGATGTGGCTATGACATTCCCTTGTGTGGTTAAAAGTCATTACGTGATGTGGTTATGTCATTACATGATGTGGTTATGTCGTTACGTGATGTCGCCATGTCATTATGTGATGTGGTTGTGTCATTACGTGATGTTGCTAGGGCGTTATGTGATGTGGTTATGTCATTACGTAGTTATGCCATTACGTGATGTGCATTCTTTATTACATGCGTTGAATTATTATTATAACTACAGTACTATTTCCGTTCTATGTATATTGATAGCGGGTGACGTAGGAAAAGCAGGTTATCCAGTCTAAACGGGGATAACCCACAATCCATAAGCAATCATGGCTTTGATTTGGAAAGTTTTAGAAGCTTGTGGTTTCCCAAACCTATTGATCAATTTTGAATCTAATATAGAATCAACTTATGAAGACGACCAAACGTCAAAAGGCTATGAGGAAATATTGCAAACTTCGAGAATATTTTTAACGATCAGGTACCAATAGTGTCCACTGGACAAAACCTGGTAGACCTATTTACAGAGAAAGTTCATCAGGATTTTCCGATGTGAAGGCCCCTTGTCCGTGATGGATGGATGGCCTAGCGAGCACGGGACAACGTATAGTCGTTCGATTGGGACCAAAACCAGTGGTCCCATGTAAACATCGGCGCGCACATAAAAGACTTATGGCAGATGGAATTCGAAACAGGAGTAGACCGTAACGCCTCTGTCCGGCCAAATTTCCCTCATGGCACACTGTAGCTAGACTGGTGGCCAGTCTTCTCCACACACCAAAAATTGGCCAGTCCCCTCAAAAAAAAAAAAAAAACCGTAATCTCTAGAGACTGGGCAAATAGAGCTTCATTCTCATCTAGTAGGTCAATCTGCATTATGTAGGTCGTGTGACGTCATGCAGTGGGATTACTGCATTTGCACTGGCAAACTGGTGTAGGTGCGAGATGTTTGTTGTGGATAACAGTTATTGTTATTTAGTGATACTTTAACGATCTAAGAATTTTGTTGACGGACAATATCTGTCGAATGAACGGATACAACGTATGGGATGGGGTGAATGAACATAAATAATTACACACGATATCATTATAACAACTTAACGAAGCCAGTTCATGCGTATCGGGACGAAGCCGAATGGCGAATGGAAACAAAAAAGGTGACATCAGCCCGCAGACGGTTTCAGCATGACTGCTTTGCACTCCATTCGAGACGCATGATTCATGAAGGTAAATATCGAACTTAATTTATCTTAGACATCACATTTACAAATTCGTGTCACGTGACTCGGGGCTTGCTTGACAACTGTCAATCATTCCAAATAAGGAACAACGTAAAACAGGACAAGAAACGCCCATTTTATTGTGAAGCTCGCAAATTGTCCAGTCTCTGGTGCTGGTTACAGGTTTACTCAAATTTTTTTTTTATACAAATGGAAACGAAAGTGTTGGTTTACTAAAAATTACTACTTTTATATAAATCGAAATGTAAAATAAATAGAAGAGACTGGGCCAGTCTAACTGTAGCCGGAGCAGAGCAGTAGGGCCCAAAATCCATTTCATTTCTGCTGGGACAAGGGTGGGGCTAGAGCTAGCCATGTTTACATCTGGCGACCTTGACGAAAACTGGAGGTGGCCTTAATATTTAGATCTAACCAGCCACAAAAGTGGACCCTGAGACCTGGCGTTATTATAGGCGTTGGCTGTTCCTTCGCTAATTCTGATTCTGTCACCTATGGTTTCTACACCTATTTGTACAAGTTGATTCTATTAGATTCAAATTTGATCAATAGGTTGGGGAAACCACAATCTTCTAAAAACTTTCCTAATCGACGCAATTATTGCTTATGGATTGTAGGTTATCCTCGTTTAGACTGGATAAAATGCGTGTCCTACGTCACCCGCTATCAATACTTATAACCGAAATAGTACATGTAGTTATAATAATAATCCAACGCACGTAATAAAGAATGCACATCACGTAATGGCATAACTACGTAATGACATAACCACATCAAATAACGCCCTAGCAATATCACGTAATGACACAACCACATCACATAACGCCCTAGCCACATCACGTAATGACACAACCACATCACATAATGACATGGCGACATCACGTAATGACATAACCACATCATGCAATGACATAACCACATCACGTAATGACTTAACACACCAGGGAATGTCATAGCCACATCACGTAATGAAATGTGCGCGTCACGTAACGACAAAACTACATAATCATCTAAAATATAACCACACAAGGCAGTATTGACGTTCCATATTATGTATTTGGTGGCTCAAATAAATAAAATGGCAGCGGACGTTAGAAAATTAAATGAAATATAACAAAAAGATAGACCGGGGGGGGGGGAGTGATTTTAGGGGACAGATTTCATACTAAGCCGAGGGATTTCAGTAATAATCAATGGTACCGAATGAAAGTAGAAGAAACCTTCATTCATTCCATACCATGTATTTGGTGGCTCAAATAAATAAAATGGCAGCAGACGTTAGAAAATGAAATGAAATATAACTAAAAAATAGACTGATAAACACCCTTTTATTCGATGCCATGTATTGGGTGGCTTAAATAAATAAAATTTCAGCGGACGTTAAAAAAGGGAATGAATTTTTGAAAAAAATAGACTGGTGGGTGGGGGGATTTTCGGGAGCGGATTTCAGACTAAGCCAAGGGCTTTAAGGAATAGCCAATGATACCACACGAAAGAGGAATAAACCTTCTTTCATTCCATGCCATGTATTTGGTGGCTCAAATTAATAATATGGCAGCGGACGTTAGAAAATTAAATGAAATATAACATAATAATGGCCTGGGGGGTGGGGGGTAGTGATTTCGGGGACGGATTTCATACTAATCCGAGTACCACATTTTTCATCCCATGTCGTGTATTGGTTGGGTGGCTCGGGAAAAAAGAAACATTCGGGTTTGCTAAATGAAAATCGATAAGAAAGGAAGATCAGTATATTCCGATGTTTTGCGGTTTATACCGGTAGTTACTTCAACCTGTTTTACGGAATATTCCGGTGGCCTTCAGGAATTATCTCTGGTGCCACAGAAATGGGGGATAAAGACTGATACAATTATTCTGTGTCTTCAATGGTTAAAATACCTCGGGGCATTTGTTATTCGCTTCATACGCTCACATAAACCGTTTAACATTGTGTTTATTAAACACAGCTATCGAGGATGAGGGTCAAGGTTATGAATCGTAACATCCGCTGATTGCAGACCAACGTCAAGTTGCATCCAAATTTCATCAGCTTTTCACGGTACGAAAATATGAAACTGTTCCAGGGGAGACAACTCAAATTTGAAGACCCGGATTCAGATTGGCAAAATTACCACTTCATTTGTTTCAGTGTTAATTCCACGATACTTCGTGGAGGGGGAAGGGGAGGGGGATCCTATTCCCTGCCAGGTTCAAGTGAGAGACTGAACAAATCGGAACACCACGCTACTTGACTCAATGGCAGCGGCACTATTTTGATCCAAAGGGTATGTTTTCTATTTTGGCCATTTTTAGTCACATCTAGATTATTGCTCCACCATCTGGGATACCTGTAAGTAAAACATCTTTAAATTACTTACAGCGTGTGAAAAAATTGGCTTTTAAATTAATTAATGATAAACCACTTCCGAAAAATTCAACCTCATCTACTTATGAAACCCTAGCTAAATCACTGAACATTTTAACCATTCAAAATCGGTTCACCTTCAATAAATACATCTTTCTATTCAAATTAGTTCATAAAAAATGCCCAAACTACTTAACTAATATTAATCTTCGATTTAATATTCCTCAACCTAATAAATCAATATATAAAAAAAATTTAAAATACATTGGACCTTGTCTCTGGAATAATCTATCTACCTCAATTCAAAACACACCTGTGTTATCAAACATTAAAGCGAATATTCTTTTAAAGCCCCAATAACACTCTTGTTGTAACTGAATAATATGTCCCAATCTTCATTCTGGTCAACAAATCGTATTATTTTAGAATATTCCAATTAAATGATGATATAAATTTCATCTTAACACACCTATTTTGAATAATTGGAAAAATTCAACCAATTGATTTGAAAAGTCTAACGTAAACCTTTTCAAATGTGGCTTGGATTTTAAAATATTTTCGAACCCTCTGGACAAGTAAAATAGGTTGTAATGGATAATTTACACAAAAGGTAGGACACTTAAACATCTAACTTAGAATAAGGCTATTATTTATTTTCTGGAGCTACCAAGCCAGCAAGAATGTTATTGTCCCTTTAATGATACATTCCTAACCTTAGTAAACCTTATGTACATAATTTTAATTCATAATTTTTGTTGTTCTTGTTGTTCTTATATTGTTTTGTTATGTTTCATGGGCAGAATTGTAAAAAGGCCTGGCCGAATTTCTTACCCTAATAAAGATATTATTATTATTATTATTATTATTATGCGATAAATGATTGGGTCACGACCCCCGCCCTTACTAGTACGACACATAGAATCGTTCTAAATCTAAGTGTTATTACTGCTCGGTTGGCAGTCGTTAGTATGGGCCTATGTCACTATTTTCTTTCTCTTTCAAATATTATTATATTCATTATTAATCTGACATTTATTCACATGACAGGCTTATGATAGCAGGGGCGGATCCAGGAATTTTTGCAGGAGGGGATTTGCCAGGTTTCTGTTACGGAAATCTGCCATCATCGTGTCTAAATTACATAGCCATACATACAAATTGAGCTTTTTAAACAGAGAAATCATTTTTATACTGATGTAGGATCACTTGGTGATGTAATTTCATTGATGCAAGGCATTATTTTTTTCAAACTGATCCCGCAGTGAATATTCACTTGGCCGCTACAATCACTGATAAGCATGACATCGACGAGGCTTAATGAGTACGGCATATTAACTTTTTTACTCCGACAAATTAAATTCTCAAACATTTTTTTGAGGTAAAAGAAAAATAAATAAAAACGTTTGAAGTATTTGTACTTTGTAGTTAAAAAATATTTCCTATTTAGTGTAAATGGGTATTAAAATGAGTAAAATGCATCATTTTGCCCGAAGCAGTTAGGTGTTAAGTTAACATTGCACGAGTGCACGAGCCGTTGAGCCAATGACGACGGCGCGTGCAGTCAACTCACGTGTTTTGGACAGTCATCTGTTACAGAGATAATTCGTAAGTAATTCCCAGTGAAACAGATTGTATTTTTTTTATGTAGCTGAGCAGGGACCCCCACCCCCACCCCCTCTGGATCCGCCCCTGAATAGGCTATCGGATAACAGTGATTTTAATGGATTACAAAAACGATTAAATAATATAAATCAAAAATGAATAATCGATCATGCTTTAATTTATTATAACATTGGTAGCAATGGAGATATAGGGAGACCAAAAATAAAAAATAGTCCATCGTTTTTGGGCTAATTTCTTATGAGTTATAGAATGACAATCTCCAGCGCCTGGTTATTCGAGTCTACATCGATAGTATTTGACATGACTTGTGTAATAAACTGGAGCGCCATAGAAAACGCATCACTTAGTTTTTCCTGTAAACATAGATCTTATTTATTTTGCTTCTTATTGTGAACAATATTCAAATGGGAACACATCAACATTTACAAACCTATGGATGTTTAATCTGTAACCAACGGTACAAAATCAGAGGGGTCAAAACCAAAAGTACGAAACAGATAGTTAATTCCATGCGAGGTCGCTGCACAGCGTGCTTAAGAGCCAGTGGAGGACACACGCACTACTGACGTCTGTGTCGTAGTTTTGGTTTTGACCCCTCTGACTTTGTACCGTTGAATCCAGATTAAACATCCATAAGGGTACAAATGTGTTGTTATTGATGTGTTCCCATTTGAATATTGTTCACAATAAGAAGCAAAATAAACAGGATATGTTTACGAGATGATTTTGTTACATGAAAAACTGAGTGATGCGTTTTCTATGGTGCTCAGTATATGTTTAGCCTTGTTCTCCGAATCCATTGTTACAAATGGCGCTGAAACGCATTATGATACACGATTCGTGTACCAATTGTAAAATGTTTTATTTCATCTGAAATATTAGATATCAGAAGCCCATCTTTTCCCGGTGATATCACAACATCATTGTTGATTTGAATTGCCAAATAATTCGTGTTTTCAATGTCGAAAACTTTGGATGATATTGCGTTAAAGACTTGGCTACTTTAATACAAACATAAGTAGTTTTTGTGAAGAGTTATTTTATACCAGACATATAATGAATACAATGATATAACCATAACCACGACTAATAATATATAATAAAAGTAATTTAAGTTTGAAAACGAGAAGTTAATTGATGTTTATGAAGAGTTATATAATCAATACGAATGCCATGAAATGAAACGTACTACTGCAATACAACGATACCTAACAATTTTCATAAGAGCCACTGATACCTCTCAAATTGTATATAAATAATATATAATAAAAGTTTTAGTTAAAAGCTAATTGGTGACTGTGAAGAGTTATTAGTCTCTATCATCCAAACAAGTATTCTACGTTGAAGACTAGGGGGTTCTGGGTGACAGAGACTAAAGAGTTATTTAATTCATATTTTATCCAAACAGCGAATACATAACTGTCAATCACTGTGCTGGAGCATTTTCTTTTCTTTGCCTGCTATTCCAAGAAGAGGACATTTTCTCGGATCTGTAGCCTTGTTGCAAGCAGACATTATATACAGACATTTTTCACGAAATTTTAACTAAGATAAAATCCAAATTTTAATAATTTGATTGGATAATCTTAGATTGATTTTAGTGCTTAGAGCCAATCAAAATTGATGTATCTTTTAAAATTTGGATTTTATCTTTAGCTAAGATTTCGAGAAACAAGGCCCTGGACATAACACTAATAAAGTCTACTAGAATTTCAATAAATGAATTTATTTTGGTATTGATAAACCTGAGCCATTAGTTATACAACAAGAATTAGATCATTTTGAGACTAACATATATATCTAATCTCATTAAAATCCAGGTCTATATTTCATTTTCGTTATTTTCTTTTATATATATATATACTTTAGATGACCTACATTACATGAGGATCAGGTCAGCTGTACTGGTAGATCGCGTCAAGGCTCAAACGAGTGGTTATTGACCTATGACGTCAGACATTGATTATTCATTCGGCGTTGACGTTCTCAGTGGGTTAACCACAGTTCGCCAGGAATTCGCCGTAACAAACCATTTAATTGTCTAATTCCTCACGTCAACTAGAACGCCACGCGGCAAACCTCGGCAGATTCCGTTACTCTACATCTAGGCCCGGCTGTATGACGGTAAGTGATATGTACCTACGCTTATACAATTGCGATGCGGGGCCGGTTTACTTATTAGGAAAACTGTCCGCTTTTTTTAAAAAGAAGTTATTGCGTCGTTCGATGCATGTGTAGAATTTTCAGTGCAAAGTTGTATTTGTTTGAAGAAAATCGGATAAACTTGAAGAAAGAAAAATAGTTTTAAACTTTGAAATATTTTGTGTGATAAAACTTCCTAAGGCGTCGTCATGGGCAACACCGTTGGTAATTCGGGAACTTAAAAGTAGTTCCAATGGCGGACTTCTGATACAGCCGTGGTTAGATGTAGAGTAACTCAATCGGCTGAGGTTTGCCGAGTGCCAGACCACCTGTTATATAACAACTCTTCCAGATCTTAGTGTAGTGAAGACAAGTAAAACGAAATTTTGATTATAAAAAACGAAACGAAATAGGATGTGTGTTTTAATCAGATTGGGGCTCTTTTCTATTTAGGCCTACAAGGGGATTGGGGCATGGAATATCAAGTACCCCTAAAGCCCGATTATCGGGGCACAAGATATCAACTAACCCTACAGCCCGATTAGTGCGGCGGCACAATATATCAACTATCCCTACCATCCGATAATTCGGGCACATGATATCAAGTACCCTACCGCACGATTATTGCGGCCATAAATATAACAATAGCCAATGCATGATTACCAATCAATTTGCTGGACCCTTTATTCAGGGACGGACGCGGCGATATTTCAAGACTGTGATAAACGGCGCATTGAGGTGAATCCGAGCAAGCCAGTAGATTGATCTCGGCGCAGAAGGAAATATTACCAGACAGTCCTGTTTTGGAAAGGCGCATGTCTACAGATGGCCGATATATTTCTAGAAATTGAAATGCATTAACCTCACATGTTTCGTTCACAAATTGCAAGTCGCAAAGTAGTAGCTGGTCTCGTTTATTGTATGTGGTATTGAACGAACCCAGAGTAAAATTCATTTGACTTAACGAAACCATGGCTTGCTGAGACAATAGACCAGATAACTTATCTATATTAATATCCTGGTCAATCAGTGATAAGTTAGCAATAATGACGAAACAAAAGATTTTATTGTTTAAGAGACACTTGCCGTCAGTAAGTTGAATGTTTTGTCGACATTCCTGAAGGGTACAATCAGTAATGACCACACCAAATTCCCTGTTTATGGGAGATTTACATTCGGCACTTGACCAAAACATCTGATTTCGTGTGCCGTAGGATTTTACGCTGACGCTACCTTTAATCCCCATTTCTATTAAGAATGCCATTCGTGGTTTCATTTTCATGACGGCAAAATCCATATTACTCCATAGACAAACATCTGGATATAAATTCTTATTACAGTCAGCACAGAAGTGATTTTTAAGACAATATTTACGCTTTGAGCCATATTTCAAAAAGAAACTATGAGAACTAGAACATTTGTCTTCCATGGTAGTTGGAACTTCACAGTGATCAATTATTGTATTACAACAATACGTTAAATTAAGTCCAGGGGTAGAGAGCGGGTACACAGAAAACTGGCCGCTTTGAATCAGGTTTTCAAAACCTCCAGTAACTAAATCCCCCTCGATTTTCTTTGGAACAATTTGAAGATTCCATTGGGTTACATCACTGGGATTAAAGCCATTACAGATGAGACAGTGAATATTGATAAAATGCAGGGTTGTGTTGCCGAGTGTAACAGGTTTCGTGATAGCAAGATTGCACAGTCGTTTAGATTCTTCACAGGCTTGAACTGGGCATCCGCTGATCACCTGCGAAAACAAAACAAAAACATTACAAAAATATTCAATTGACATCGCGCTACATATTCAACACAAATGTCCCGACTATTACCACTTTCCATTGTAACATAGTTCTGTCTTATATTGTCTGCAAAAATGAATAGGCAGAAATTTATTCCCTTCTGTGCTATGGAGCCGAATCGTTGTCATATTAAAAAAAGATATAAGGGAGAGAGAGAAATGAGGTATAACGTCCACTCGACATAAACTAGGTCATTTCGGGACTTATATATGGATCAATTTCATTCTAATAACTCGCTTGCGCGTAGGGGTCTTTAGTAGTGGGAGGAAACCGGAGTACCCGGAGAAAACCCACGAGGTAGGACAGGCGACCATACTCCTTGCCACATACAAGCAGGGATTCGAAACCACGCCCGTTAACTCAATGGCAGACCGTATGATACAGCATGCGCATGTGCACCCAACCCCCCTAAGAAAATATAAATATCATTGTCAAAATTGCAAAATTGTTATAGTCAAACGGTAAAAATGGTCATAATTTTCGAGATTTTTACTTGTAAATGTTACACTACACTTAATACATTTTAATGGACATTTCAGACAATAGTTTAACCTCGAGGTGCGATGATATAGCTCATTAAACAAAATGTTGTTCGTCATGACAACAAATTTATTTCCTTCTTTTCTTTTTTCTTTGCTCCCGAAAATATTAAGTAAAATCGGACAATTCTTGAGAGTTATGAATAACCCAATGGAGCAGTAATTGTAGCCGAGACGATAATACTGACGTCTCATGACGTCAGCTTCGGCTGAACCCGGAACCAGACCCTCTGTCCGTTCGATTCGAGAAATTGTGGCGGTGGAAAATATAAAGGAGAAATTAGCAAGTGACAATTCTTGAATATGTGTGACAAAGTAATTTATACATAGAACTTTGCTAGATTTGCCATTATATTATACTGGACGTTTTCAACTATATACAACTTTTGCTAATGTGTTCAATATGTTATTTACGGGCAACACACGAATGACCTCTGTTCGTTTTGACAAAAGGCACGATCTCATTAAATATCTTATTTATTCATATGTTATTTATAACCTACACATGATCTGTGTGTTTAACACTCAGCAGAACTTCGCGACTTTAAAGGAAAGATGCAGTGCAGTTATAGAAACTATAATCTCAATTCCAAATAAGTAAATCTGTCGTGTATCATTATTCTTAATGGCCGTATGCTTTATAAAGCCAGAATTTACTGACAGTAAGAAGACTTGGAATGGCGCTCCTCCCGGAGTATGCCCATTTCATGCTCTAAATAAAGGTCTATCAACTATGCTGATATTCTGTTATCTGTATCTAGTGTTATATATGGCCATTTTGACTGTGATGATTTGTCAATTTTAATTATTACATGTTGTCTTAATATGGCCACGATTCGGCTCCATACGTACATCACGTGAACTAATCCTTTACTTCACGTGGTGTTTTGAAATCAACTTAAAAACTAGACGTCACCACAAACTCAATATGACGTCAATATAACTCCATTATGACGACAAACGCCAGAACACAGTATTATTTGAATATATATATATTTTTTTTTCTATATTTAGGCAAATACAAGTCAAATACAATAGATTATAAGTACAAGCATAAAGTAAAAATATAACACCTTCTGTCCCTTAGAGAGAGAGCGAGAGAGAGAGAGAGAGAGAGAGAGAGAGGGAGGGAGAAATGGGGTTTAACGTCCACTCGACACAAACTAGGTCATTTCCGGACTAACATATGGTTTAATTTTATTTTAATAATTCGCTTGCGCGTAGGGGTCTTTAGCAGTGGGAGGAAACCGGTGTACCCACAGAAAACCCACAAGGTTGGACAGGCGATCCTACTCCTTGCCACGTACAACCGGGGTTTCTTTCCCTTTAAACCAGCTTAGTTCGCCCTACAGGCTAGAGCGGCCAAGTTCTGGAAACACTCCCCCCCCCCGCCCCGCCCCGCCCCACACCTCTTATGAATCCCGAATAGTGCTGAGTAGACCCCGCCTTCTATTATAGTCCAGTCAATCTGGGGTTAGACCCATAACAAATTACAACAGAATAAATTTCACTGGGATGCATTTCAGTCACTGGGATTCATAAACAACATTCCAAAAATGTTCCAAAATATTTTTAGTGGAAAGGGGTAAAATTGCACGGGACCGAAAGAAATTCTGTTGCAATTTTTGGGGGGCTGACTGGACTTTTAGTGTTTAATGTCCGCTTTTACTGATGGTGGTATCGCGGGAAGTGAGCAGATACCGCCTCCTTCAATTAGTATTTAACGTCTGCTTCCACCGAGGGTGAAATCGCAGACAAGTTGCTTTGCCTATATTATCTTAGCTTACGCGCAGGGGTATTTCTCCTGTGGTAGGAAAGAAGAGTAACCAGGAGTAAACCCACGAGGTTGAGAAGGTGCCGCAATCCACATATTCTCGCACCAGTGATTGAAACCAAACCCGCCAGCCAGCGGTAACCAGCCTCCTAGAGCTCGAAGCGCTATAGTCTAAACCACTAGGCCATACCAACCCAAAATAAGCCCTCTACTACTACCTGGTGTTTTAACGTCCACTTCCACAGAAGTGATATCGCAGACAAGGCCCTCGCTTACTGGCTTCTTTTGTACCCCGATTTCGCGGATGAGCGACATATTAATTAACCGACTGGTTGATTTATGCCACAAATTTCCTTAGAAATGGATATTCACATTATTCAAGAGTTAAACCTATCTATTCCAGATCTTTGGTGGCCTATCGTTATCATTCGTGATTTAACAAAATTTTGTTGAAAACCTAAATAAAATAAAAATGAAAAACAAAGTCAAACTCAAAAGTAAATAAAAAGCAAAAGATTAACCAATAGCAAAAGTTATATCAAAACTAAAAATTAAACCAAAAGCAAAAATAAAAGTAAAACCAAAATGTAAATTAGAATAAAAATACAAATCAAAACTAAAATCATTTTTAAACGTAATTAGAAATGCAAAACACAACCCCGAAACAGGTGGAATAGTAGACTCCAAGTCATCATAAACAGTAGCCAAAGAATGAACGCCAGCCTTTAGAGTCTAAACATAGTTTTGAATTAAAATACAGCTGTTTTTGTTGTTTACTATGAAATATAAAATCAGTTTACCTGAAGACCCAGATCTGTATCCAGTGTTGGACTCTCTAGACACGTAATGTCGACTTCTAGAAGATCGGAATAATACTCTCGGATTATCTCAGCTTCCCGGGCACACACCATCTCATAATCAGGACAGCAGTTCTTGTAGATTAAACAAAACTGGTCACATGAACACGGTAATGGACGATATACTCCACACTGTTGATTACAGGAAACCATGACAAATTCTGGACAACTGTTCAGATCACCGCTCGATGGTGTTGTTATTGTGTCTCTATCGACGTCTGTAGCTAATGTTGTTACCATACCTCTACCGATGTCTCTAGCTAATGTTGTTACCATGCCTCTACCGATGTCTCTAGCTAATGTTGTTACTGTGTCTGTAGCTGATGCTGTTACTGTGTCTCTATCGACGTCTGTAGCTAATGTTGTTACTGTGTCTTTATCGACGTCTGTAGCTAATGTTGTTACCCTGCCTCTATCGACGTCTGTAGCTAATGTTGTTACTGTGTCTCTATCGACACCTGTAGTTGATATTGTTACTGTGCCTCGATCGACGATTGTAGCTGACGTTGTCACTGTTTCTCTATCGACGTCTCTAGGTAATGTTGTCAATATATCTCCTACCCTTTCATCGGTAACAATTTTACCAATCAGATAAAGCAGCAAAGCAAATGTGAAGAATAAAGATATTTTACCCATCTTGTTTAAAGACAAACTTATTCTAATTGACAAAAGAATACAAACCCTATGTTGTTTACAGATAAAACTTTTCTAATCGTGAAAAGTAAGTAGACGCCTGTATAAAAACAAAACAAGATACTGATAATCAATATTGATGTCATTAGGTTTTCAGAATTCCATACAACCAATGTCGTGTCTCGCATCTTCGGTTACCCTTTCAGGCTAAGATATATATTATCTCCATTTCCGCGATCATATTTCATTTCGCCGCTCATCGCGTGGCGAGAGGTGGTGAGTAATATATAATACGTCGCGGGTTCGCGCTTGCGGTTTTAACCGAGTAGGTTACTCTGGATTTTGCTGCGTTCTGTCCACTTGTCAATAGTGGTACGGGATGTAGAGCAAGACAAGGTCCCGTGTACACATTGGAGTATACGTAAAAGAAACCTAGACAGGAATTAGAAATAAGAGTCGTCCAGGCCAAATTTCTCTCATAGCACACTGTATGGCGTATACTCAAGTTCGAATAAGGACAGTCGGACGTTAAACCCTATTTCATTTCAGTTAAGATACTCGTCCAACAGCGGGGTCGAACCCGAGACATCCTTGTTAGTGGGTCACCACCATTCTAATTGAATTCATGTTCTGTTTGTGGGTCACAACCATACTATTGAAGCTGTGCGTCATTGTTTTTGAACAGAAAAGATTGGGTAAATGTCCTGAGGTCATTAGGACCCAAGACGCGTAGCGAAATAGGAGATGTTTGTCGACATTTTAACATGCTTTATTAAGATTCTAAAAGCCATTACTAAAACACAGGGGTGCTATTGTCCAATAGACAGCGTCTAATTGACCAATCAAAATGCAAGGTTTACCCTTAAGGTTTACCCTTAAGTATTGATACGATCAGTATTATCTGGGTGGCTTCTGATCTTCAATTTGTTTAATGGACAGGTAGGCAGTAATAATTAAAATCGTCCTTGACATGTTTAAAACGTAATAAATATCCGATTTATGGCCAACTTAGATTGAAACATTGGCAATATCATATTTTCCATTAAAATATAGAATTTAATGTTTGTAAATTTCCTTTCAGATTTTAGAGTGTATATTGTCTTCATCCGATACACTACTGAAAACTTGGTTAAAATGTTGTTAGGATTATTAGACGTAAATTACGCCAGGGGCAGAAACCGCCTCACATAGCCATTATCAATAAGTAAATAGGTCAACGAAGATGGCGTCCGCTGACACATCATGAAGATGGCATCGACTTGCACTGTTGGTTTAAACAATATATTATTCAATATAGTTACACATAGTCATACAATTATACAGTTTATAGCATACAAAAACAAGCAACATGCTTATGAATATCGCTGCTAGCTTCGGAAGAAAGTGATCAATATTCTCCACTAATATTTAGTAAGATATATGGTACTGAAATCTGCTGAGGTTTTCAGAGTGCGATAAGTAAGGACGTCACCCAGTTCTGACAGTGGTAAAAATGAGTATGTCGTAAAATTTTCCTCAACTAAATTATATAATTCGTCATTCCTCTAACAACCTGGGGCCTGTTTCATAAAATTTTAACGTAGATGAAATTCAAATCTTAGTTACTTTATTGGATAATAATAGATTGATTTTAGTGCTTAGCCAATCAAAATTGAAGTATCTACTAAAATTTGGATATTATCTTAAGTTAAGATTTCGCGAAACTTGGCCCAGGTATCCAGCTGACGATTGTGGAGGCGGGCGATGTAATAAAAAATAAAGACGCAGTGTGTTTTGACGGTGTGTGTGAGGACAAAAGTAAGTATATCGTTACCCCAATCTCGTTCCCAGAGGCAGCCGCGGAGCCGAAGGCCGTCCATTTTTTCCAATTTTTTCCAAACCTAAGCCCCGCCCATTCTGACTGGTCAATCTTTTTGGATCGATTTCTCGAAAACTAGAGGTCGGATCGTTGTTTCGTTTGTTGTAAAATGATCCTTGAGTCAAAGTCAACTCGCTGACATAAAACGAACAATTTCAAGTTTTTTGTAAAGATCTATTTTTCTACGCGTGGGTATATTTTTAAGTGATTCGATCTTCCAGGCACGTAAAATCAGGGGCGATAACGCAAATAAACGAGAAATTTCGCGTGTAGGAATTACATGTCACCTTCCGGGAAAATGGCTACCCCGATTCACCAGAGAAATTTCTTCAAACATTTTTCTGGTTTCGAGATTGCTGTTACCTTTCACTTTATAAACGGTTGAACTGTACTGAAATGAAAAAGGGTTTAACGTCCTACTGTTCTGCCCCGACTGGGCTAATGAAGAAAACACAATACAATGTGCCATGGAGATTTTGCCCGGATATCAACAGCCTACTTTTTTATCAAATTCCTCCTGCCACGGGGATCTTTTACGTGCATGCCGATGTGTGCACGGGACCTCGCTTTTTCGTCCCACTGAACGACTATATTTTGACCCTTGCCAGATCCTCGATCGGCCCTGCACCAATGACAAGAAGGAATCACACCAAAAAATCCCTATGAACTTTCACGGCCAATGCATGAATCGAACATGGGACCTCGAGGTTAGCCACCGTAGTTCCCCTGTAAACAGTTGAAATTTAATCCCAGGTTCAAAAGATGGACAAAAAGGTTTACAAACTCGTGATGTTTTAAAGCGGAAATGTCATATTTTCTAAGAAAGTCAAACGTGGACCAGACGATTGATAAACGCCATTGGCACCTGGAACTTTAGGACTATAATACGCTTCTTCCAATGATTTTTCACAAAATGAAAAATAACATTTACATCTCATAGAATTGACATCGTCTTCAATGTCAGCTTCAGCGAATTGTGTTTCATGGCGACCGCCTTCTTGCACTAGTTTGTGCTTCGGTCGTATCTATCTCAGCTATACACAATCAGTTCTGTTAATGCTTTTAGTGTGTGGATTAACTAATAGTTCATTTATTTCAGTTCTAAACAAAGATTTTAAACTGCACTGCATATTTCCTTTGAATAAATAATATGTTTAATGAGATCGTGCCTTTTGTGAAACGAGCAGAGGCCATTCGTGTGTAGTCCGTAAATAACATATTGAACACATTAGATGTTTTAATAAGTCCGTGCCTAGCAGTCAGAAGTTGTATTGAGTTGAAAACGTCAAATATAATATAATATCTAATCTAGCAGTTCTATGTATAGATCACTTTGTCACATAATATCAATCCAGTGTGTTCCTGATTAGTAATTATCCACCAAGGAAAACACAAACATAACATCCTCATCTCCCTATACCAAGATTTTAGAACACCACGTGATCCACTTTCAGGCCGATTCCACCCCAAACCGTTATGTTTGGACTTTCATCTGTGAACAGAACAGTTGTCTATTGCCTGTGTTGCCAGTTCTGGTGGTGTTGGGAAACTGTAGACGATGGCAAGGTCTAAGACAATGGATATATAATTGAAGTTTATGCAGAGTTACTGAATAGAGACAGAGAGAGAGAGAGAGAGAGAGAGGGGGGGGGGTAAATGGGGTGTAACGTCGAGTCGACACAAACTAGGTTATTTCGAGACTAATATATGGTTTAATTTTATTTAAATAATTCGCTAGCGCGGAGGGTTCTTTAGCAGTGGGAGGAAACCGGAATACCCGGAGAAAATCAACGACGTTGGACAGGCGACCCTACTCCTTGCCACGTACAACCGGGGATTTGAGTTATTGAATAACAGGCAGACATATTATCTATGCAGCGATACGTAAGAGTTTTCGTAATACGACTAATGGCTCCCAAATTATATATCTATAATAAAGAGTGGTTTAAATTTTGATAGCGAGAAGTTAATTTATGTTTGTGAAGAGTTGTTTTATAACAGAAATATAATTATTACTACGATACGTAACAGTTGTCATCAACTACGACGAATAGCGGGAATAAATTATATGTAATAAAAGTTTTGATTAAAGCCCCAATAACACTCTTGTTGTAACTGAAAAATATGTCCCAATCTTCATTCTGGTCAACAAATCGTATTATTTTCGAATATTCCAATTAAATGATGATATAAATTTCATCTTAACAGACCTAATTTAAAAAATTGGAAAAATTCAACCAATTGTTTGAAAAGTCTAACGTAAACCTTTTCAAATGTGACATGGATTTTAAAATATTTTCGAACCCTCTGGACAAATAAAATAGGTTGTAATGAATAATTTACACAACAGGTAGGACATTTAAACATCTAGTACTTAGAATAAGGGTATTATTTATTTTCTGGAGCTACCAAGCCAGCAAGAATGTTATTGTCCCTTTAAAAGCTAATTGTTGATTGTGAAGAGTTATTTTATTCGAGCGAATACAAAACTGCCAATCACTGCGCTCGAACATTTTGTTTCGTTTTCTTTGCGTCCACTTCCAGGAAGAAAACATTTTCTCGGATCTGTAGCCATGTTGCAACCAGACATTATATGCAAACCAGGACATAATACAAATAAAATCTACTAAAATTTCAATAAATATAAATTAATTTATTTTGGTATTGATAACTAAGACTCACTTTATGTATTTACAACAAGAATTTGATCAATTTTACACTAACATTATGGTGATTGGGATTTCTATTATGGCGGTATATTAGTGCCATAAATTCTAACATGCTTTCGTCTAATTTCTTACTTCTATTCATGTAATTTCTAACCTCCATTCATGCATATTCCTGAAGCAATGGCCCGAGAAATCCCTCTCTCACCATTGCTGGAATAGCGTCTGTTTCTTGAACTTATGCGGGAGTGTGTCTATTCTTTCCGTTCAATGAAAGCTATCGCTTAAGTACAGCAACATGACAGTCCTTCGTTTCATCTGGATCTTCCCTAAAACTTTGGACAGTGATTTAAGGTATTTAAACGGTGAAAGTATGTTCGTTTCCAAACTGTATTGTTTACATTTCATTCGACTTGATAGCCTCGTTTGTCACGCAATTTGTTTTACTGCAGTATTCTGCTATGCACGGGTTAATTAGGCATAATAAAATCGTGAGTCATGACGTATACCGTATGTAAACATATTTGGTCCAGTATTGGCAGCTCGTGATTGGTTGGTAGACGGACTACTGATCAATCAAAATTTAACACAACAATATCCACTCATAATAGCAGTGTGTATTTGGATTACCTCTAATCAAACGCAACACTGCGCGGAGTATGCCATTCATGTAACTTCTAACTTTCATTCATGTAATTTCTAAATTAAGACAATGTATAATTCCATTAAGTACCTCTAGCTAGTCCATCAAGTACCCCAACAAGTCCATCAAGTACCCCTACTAATTCTTCACGTACCCCTACTAGTTATTCAAGTACCCTGTCGTCCATCAAGTACCACTACCGCCCATCAAGTAGGCCTACCTCTGTCGCCCAACAAGTACCCCCATCAGGTATCCCTACCGACCGATTACTTACGTCACAAATTTAATCACTATAACACAGGTGTACGGGGGGTTGGGATGGCCTAGTGGTCTAGAGTGCCGCGCTTCGACCTCTAGCTGGCCGGTCACCTCTGGCTTGCGGCTGTGGTTTCAAGCCCTGGTGTGAGCGTATGTGGCATGGAGATAGGGGCGCCTTCTCAACCTCGTGGGTTTCCTCCGGGCACTCCGGTTTCCTCCCACTGCTAAAGACCCCTACGCGCAAGCGAATTATTGAAATAAAATTAAAAACCATATGTTAGTCCCAAAATGACCTAGTTTGTGTTGAGTGGACGTTAAACCCCATTTCTCTCTCTCTCTCTCTCTCTCTCACACAGGTGTACAATAAACAATGACCAACCAATTTGCTGGGACATTTATTCGCGGACTGACGCGCTGATATTTCTAGTACAGGACGCATTTAGGTGTATCCGAGCACGCCTCAAAATTTATCTCGGCACAAAACGATATGTTACCCGAAATTCCAGATTTAGAAAGGCCCATTTCTACAGAGGCAAAATTATTTCAAGAAATGGCAGCATTTCAAACTTCAGTTTCTGGGATAGAAATTGCGAGACGCAACGTAATAGCTGGTTACGTTTATCGAATGTGGTATTAAACGAACCAAATGTGAAATTCATTTGACTTAACGAAACTATGGCTTGCTGAGACAATAGGCCAGATAACTTGTCTATATTAATATCCTGGTCAATCAGTGATAAATTAGCAATAATGATGAAACAGTAGATTCTATTCTTTATGAGACACTTTCCGTCAGTAAGTTGAATGTTTTGTTGACATTCCCGAAGGATACAATCAGCTATGTTTATACCAATTCATCGTTTGGGGGTGATATGCATTCGGCATTTAACCAAAGCATCATATTCCGCGTTCCGTAAGATTTTACGCTGACCCTATCTTTATTCCCAGTTTCTATCAAAAATGCCATTCTTGGTTTCATTTTCATATCGGCAAAATGCATTTCATTCCATTGGCAAACATCTGGATATAAATTCTTATTGCACTCGGCACAAAAGTGATTTTTAAGACAAGTTGTACGAGCAGGGCCATATTTCAAATAGAAACTATGAGAACTAGAACATTTATCTTCCATGGTAGTTGGAGCTTCACAGTGATCAATTACTTTATTACAACATGTTAAATCAATTCCTGATTTAGCGAGCGGGTACAAGGAGAATTGACCGCTTTGAATTAGTTTTTCAAAATCACCACCCACCAAATCCAGATCGATTGTATGGGGAACAATTTGAAGATTCCATTTGATAGCATGATTGGGATTAAAGCCATTACAGATTAGACAGTGAATATTGATAAAATGCAGGGTTGTGTTGCTAAATGTAACCGGGTTTATGTTAGCGGGATTACACAATCGTTTAGATTCTTCAGAAGATTGAATTGAACATGCGCTGATCACCTGGAAAAGAAAACTACAAAATTATTCAATTTGCAGTATTAATTAGAGTCGCGCTATGTATTCAACACGGAGAAACCCCATTAGGCTATATTTCCAAGGCACATATATCTCCCACCAGATATTAGACCCACTGTCACGCCAGAAGTGACCAGCTTACTACAGCTGGATACTCTGCACCACCAGGTTATTGGTTAAAGTATACCTACGAATATTAGTCTGGATGGGTCCTCAAAATTTGACAGAAAGTCGGTCACTGTCTGGATTATCCAGTCTTTTAAGTTACCACGTACTAAATCTATCAAAACATCTCGCTTGTCAACAATGACACTCTCTAAAATTTTGTTTTAAAGTTTTTAATTGAAATGGTAATTTTCTCTCGTCATGAATCAAACGTATGGCTTCTCACAATCTCCTTAATCACGATTCATGCTGTTGTATCGTCTCTATTTTGTTTCTCATAATAGATGTGCCAAGTGAATTGTGGGATATATTTTATCCTCGCTTTATAGAAACTATCAAAATCGGCCCGGCTTCATAATATCTATCACTTACCGAGACTTTAGCCAAGGGGTTCCATTGCCAATGCGTAACCGGGAGTTTGGTTTTTTATGTGGTAGATTATCCAGTAATTTTCGTCAATATAATTGAGAACCGACCCAGACCCTCCGTGCCAAACTGATCCCGCAGTGAATATTCGCTTGGCCGCTACAATCACTGATAAGCATGACATCGACGAGGCTTAATAAGTACGGCATATTAACTTTTTTACTCCGACAAATTAAATTCTCAAACATTTTTTTGAGGTAACAGAAAAATAAATAAAGACGCTTGAAGTAATTGAAGTTAAAAAATATTTCCTATTAAGTGTAAATGGGTTTTAAAATGAGTAAAATGCGTCATTTTGCCCGAAGCAGTTAGGTGTTAAGTAAACATTGCACGAGCCGTTGAGCCAATGACTGCAGTCAACGCACGTGCTTTGGACACTATCTGTTACAGAGTTAATTCCTAAGTAATTCTCTGTGAAACAGATTGCCTCCGTGCGTTGAAGACTATGGGGTTCTGGGTGACCGAGACTACATGTACATTTGCTTGCAAGTTAACTAGGATTATTACCTTATTTGGTTAGTTAGATAGTGTGCGTTACTGTCTGTACTTTCTAATGTTTAAAGGGACTCTCCCAATTTGTATAGTCTCAAAAATGAAAGTCCGAAATTTAAGCGCCAAACATAGAGGAATGTTGCATTTACCCTGTCTCAAAATTCCAACCCAAACTATGGAGTTGTTTGGACGTGAAGTCAAAAATGCTTATCCGGACACCTAACCCTTTTTGAGATCTCGCTGACCTGTAATCAATTCTCATATCAGGGAGGTCTATACAATGATTGGGTCATGTGCTGCACTTGATAATGAAGAATAAATTGCAGTTACACATTATTTTTATGAAACCAAATACTTATGGTTTTAAAATTTCAACTGCTGTTCCTCAGGTGAAATGGTGTGGCCCCACACTGATCAGAAGTGAATATTCGCTTGGCCGCAACAATCACTGATAAAGATAACATCTATGCGACTTAATGAGTCCGACAAATTAAATGCTTGAACATTTTTTTCATATATTAGAAAATAAAGAATGGCGTTTTGTAAACAATGCCAATGGGCAAATCGGACACCAGATCACTGGACTCGTATATCGCAACAAATTCTATTCTAGGGTAGGTGTTGCCTGTTCAACCTAATGCCCCTTCTCCTCTGCATTGAACGACTGATTGTACCATCTGTCTCTCTCTCTCTTTTCTCTCTCTCTCTCTCATGGGATCAAAGACTCGTATCTTCAATAATCAAGAAAAGACAAGTTGGATAAAACAAGTTTGATTTCATTATTGTTGACATTAGTTAGAAGATCAAAGTCGAAACCTCTCTTAGCTTATAAAAAGTATTTTACAACTCCCGCTGTTGTATTTCTCTTTTATCTTCAGTAAACAGATTTTTTTCTCGTGAGAGCGGGACAGGACAGAGACGAGGGTAACGCGTGCAATTTCAGGCCAGTCGGAGTGGGGGATGCTGCCATACGACACACCTGTGCTTGCCTACTCCATGATCAAACACGATAGCAGATGGCTTCCATCTTGTTTACTGACGGTACTACTTATTTTAAGACAGACTCGGCTTTCCAATTTATAATATCTACGTCATTGGGGATTTCCAATTTATACTCACCGGTTGCTATGACCCGCTATGGCGTTGTCTAGAAACGCGCGTGCTCGCGTTAGTTTAAAATTTTTGCTATACGTTTAACATGGACTATTTGATGTAATTTGCCTGATTTGATTTGGCCCCATTTCCATAAATTTAGGTTGTTTTTTAGAAATTTTTAGCAAATGTTAATCTTAGGTGTTTTTTAATTCTAGCCGAAGTAAATTTTTTTACAATTTATAGCGAGTTAAGTTATCGTCTCTAAGAGGCGGGCGTAGTATTTTAAATGGCGGCCATTTGCCATCATGTGTATTCTTGAAGTAGGTACACATGATGTAATCGTATGGGATGCTGCAAGGCGGGCGGGGATTGGGGGTAGTTATGGGGGGGGGGGTGTCAATAATTTGGCTGCAAGTACATTTTCTCCAGGTCTTGCACGCAAGTAACTAGTCAATGATAAACAGAGAGGCTTGATTTTAACATGAAAGTGGAAGTGAGTTGTCTAGAGACATAGGCTTTGTGAAGAAGAAAACCCCGCTATGATGTACAAGAGATCCAAGGGTTGTGAGGGCCGCGATTAAACAACTGGACAGCCGATCTTTATTTCAAGTCTATCCCACGTCCGTTGTTTCCATGACATATTGAGTAATTATAAAGCAACGGGATATAGTTTTACTTATACCCTTTCCTTGTGTACCTTCAAACTGATCCCGCAGTGAATATTCGCTTGGTCGCTACAATCACTGATAAGCATGACATCGACGAGGCTTAATGAGTACGGCATTTTAACTTTTTTACTCCGACAAATTAAATTCTCAAACATTTTTTTGAGGTAACAGAAAAATAAATAAAGAAGTTTGAAGTATTTGTAGTTAAAAAATATTTCCTATTTAGTGTAAATGGGTATTAAAATGAGTAAAATGCATCATTTTGCCCGAAGCAGTTAGGTGTTAAAGTTCCAATTTCATATTTTCTAAGAAAGTCAAAACATAATTATTTCTATGTCTTTTGCTCAAAAGGTTGTCAACTCACTATTATACGATCATGGGCAAAATTTTAGAGGTGTTAAAATGGGTGACATAAGCTGATTGAGGATATAGTAACTGAATTACCTCCCTTGTTTTCCCATTCCTCACCATGGACGGCCATCTTCAAACGTTTGAATTTGAAGTTAAAAATGATATTTTTGCCAATTTCTCAACTGGCAATAGTGAATTATAGGATTAATAGGATTATTCTTTAACAAGGTAGGACTGTTTATAGGTACAATCTATTTTAGGGCTTTATTTTAATAAATTTTAAAAATATAACTTAAAAATATGCTATTGGAACTTTAAGTAAACATTGCACGGGCAGTTGAGCCAATGAAGGCGCGGTGAGCAGTCAACGCACGTGCTGTGGACACTTATCTGTTACAGAGTTAATTCGTAAGTAATTCTCTGTGAAACAGATTGGTGTACCTTATCTACATGTATCAAATAATTCACTGCTATCAGTAATAACCAGTTAAAACAAGCGACTGGCAAGCAACACTTGGCCACATTTTGTAAAAAATGGATGGGATGAGGTAAAATCAATAGGGTTTATCCTCTCATTCAAGATCTTTAGATCGTAAACCATATTTAAGATACAACAGAAAGGGTAGCTCACCTGAAAGGCCAATAAAATCCGTACATATTTCAAATATTGCGTCTAACACAGTCGAACTCATCAAAAAACTTTTGATCCTTGCCACTGTCAGGGGCGGATCTAGGAATTTTGAAATGGGAGTGGGGGCGCCGCAAAATGAGGGCACTGACCGCGGAGACGGGGCGCGCCTCTGAGAGGGGGGTGGGGCCCCAAGAAAATTATCCGTCATTTCCTTGCATCTGTAGCCATTCCACGAGCTATTTGGCTGATATTTGCGTCTAAACGTTCGGAAATCGTAGAAAAAGAGCCTTAAAATCGAGCATAAAAGCTTGAATCCGCCTCTGACTGTTTACATCTCGTTACCTTGGCGAAATGTTCAGGTGGCCTAAATATTTAGATTTTACATGGGTATACATGCGTTTAGGGGAGCGGCCATTTTGACGGGCAGGTAAGGCCGCATTTCAGGAATGTGAACTAAACCGTAATTATGGTATAGCGCCGCTATAATAGCGGTGATATATTTGAACGCCTTTTAAATCGGATAAAAATTGTAACCTTTTGTGGAACAACAAGCTAGTAACGCAATGTTTCGTACGATCTGGGGCTATAACCCAGGAAGTTACAACCGATATGCAAAGGAACCAAACACACATTGTTTCATCAGCATTAGATAGACATTGTGACCTCTAGAGTACCCGTAAGCTATAAATGTGATTTTCCGTTGAATCAGAGGTTATAATCCATGTAGTTACGACCGAGATCTTTAGGTAATAAACAAACGTTTTAAGTTCAATCAAAGTCGGATAAAAATGGTGACCTCTAGAGTGGCCACAACCTTGGTATTATTATGATTAAACCACACATACATTGTGTTTTCATTGCAGAGAAATTTTATTTACCAGAAATCGCTCAGAAAGGGTCTCGAACGATCTAAAATGCCAAGAACTTCCGATGATTAGGCGGTTCCAGGACCCACGCCTAAGGACCAATGGAGGTCCCCCCTCCCCCAATCAAGAATCTCTTCCGCCCTGAATTTAGTTCACAAGGTCGGTGATTGGTTCAGGAGCCATAGTTTCTATCCGGTTGGTTCGTTTTGCCAAATTGCCAAAATTGGGATTGAAGGGTTCGTTAATACCAAAAATTCGTCTCAGGCATATATATATTAGTTATATTACTATCAATATAAATATCCATATTACCACGAAAAGAGTACCCGGAGAAAACCCACGATGTTGGACAGGCGACCCTACTCCTTGTCACGCACAACCGGAGATTCGAAACCACGCCTATGGTCTCAATGACAGACCTTGTGATACAGCGCGCACGTGCCCCCCCCCCCGTCCCGATTTACGTAACTGGGTAATAATAGGTACACGTGAATTTCTGCTCACTAATAATTAGTGCATGTCTTGGGTTATCAGGTCCACGGTGTCAACTCAATTTTTGAGTAGAATTTAGCGATGAAATAAACATGCGGTTGGCGCATGTCCGGATCTCGTAATGGCTCTTCGGTTTAAACGTAATTGGTGTATGTTTTTAAACGCAAAATTCTACTTGAAAATATTGTTGAATCTTTATAAATGTGTGTCAGCTGTGGCAAGAAATGATTCATTTGGCGAATAAAGTAGAATCGGGGTGAAAAATAGTAAGTAAGGATTCCAAAATAGCCTTAGAACAGAGGTGGAAAAGAACGGATAGGAACTGTCAATGGACATTGCCGCTCAAAGACAGTTCCCGCAGGAACTATGTCTATAGTAGCCTAATAAATTCCGAAGTTAACAAGTATTCAATACGTGTACCGGGAGAAGACAATAAACACTCTAAAATCTAAAAGGCAAATGACCAACATTAAATTCTATATTTTAATTGAAAATATGATATTGATGATGTTCACTCCCAACGAAAACAATCTAGAGATATATATATATTATGTTTTAAATAGGCTAAATCAGCACTAATTTGGCTGTAACTATTGCTGCCTATCCGTCCATTAAAGGAGCATTGCGGAAGATACGGTAACGAATGTGACAAAGTGATCTATACCTTTCATAAACAGAGCAATCATTTAGGTGCAAAGAACTAAATGAACTCTGCTAGTTTTGATAATATATTGACGTTTCAACTCTTTAAACTTATGTTAAGGCACGATCTTATAAAAATCTAATTTATTCAATATGTTCTTTACAAGCAACAGGACAAGGACATGACAATATACGTTCAAAATCAGATAAAAAAAAACCTGTGACAACGTAGGGACAAGGGCGATGACAATATACGTTCAAAATCAAGATAAAAATTGTGACGACGGACGGACAGGAGCGACGACAATACATGTATACGTTTACATGAAAAGATGACAAAGACAATGTATAAATTGTGACGACGGACGGACAATATACGTTTACACGAAAAAATGACAATGAGTATTATAATGGAAGCATAATAATTTAATGATAAGAACAACTTCTCTCTACTATCAAACGTGTGATTTTCAGGGGCGGATCCAGGATTTTCAGAAAAAGGGGGCGTGCTGCACAAGCTTGGGAGTGCGAAGCCCGGGACCGTGATTTTTGAGTGTAAAAAATGCCCACAAGGACTAATTTCGTACTAATACTGTAAATTACGATTTCCAACCTAAACTATTTTCGTTCTCCTTTCTCGCGAGAATATATGGAGCTAAACATTGTTCGACACCTCAAAAAATAGAGGGCGTGCGCCGGGTACGCCCCCCACTGGATCCGCGCCTGATTTTACTATTTAATTTATATTCAGCAACTAGAAATTATACACGACAGGTGACGACATAGATTTAAAGATTCATTTTTTATTCACCCAGTATTTTTACTTTAAACAACAATTTGTTTTGTACGAGGTATTTTAACTCGGTGTGCAGCAAAGAAATCATACACGATACGAAGGGAAGAGATGAGACTTTCTGAACTCTTCTTCATACAAACAGACATTTGACTACCTGTATTTTACAGTGATTATAGATCAGAATAATAGACTGTTATTTACAGATACATTACGCAAGAGGTAAACCAGCCTATTGTAGGTCTGTTTTCTAGCTTCATGTATACTAAATATTAATTGGATATTTAGATATATGACTAGTCCATAATTAAACATCCATAATTAAACATGCATTATGCAAGAGCTAAATCTGTCTATTGCAAGTCTTTCATTAGGCCTGGAATGTTTTCTAAAGTATTAATTAGGCGTTAATTAACTTGTCCAGACCATAATAAACTCTCGATGGTATCAGATTTGTCCGATATTAAATAGATAAGAACGTTTCTGCAGTACTTTGATTTAAACAAATATGGAGGAACGAGACTTAGCTTTGATCAACCAGTAGGGTAGTTGAAATTATTGCACATTTTGTCAAACCGTCTAAAACTAATATCTTCACTTGCAATAGAGTACTTTGAATGAAATTTTCAAATTACTCATTTTACAATATTTACTTTCAAACAATTATAGCAAGAATGGCTAGTTCTTTATCTAAATCTTACATAATATATCTTTAACTCTTTTGGAACACATTCGCTATTTAATCATTTTTAAAAATATTAAAATGGATAATTAAGATTTGTTTATTATCTAAGCAATGTTACTGGACAATCAAGAATATATTGTCAAATCTTCAAGTATTCATAACTTTGCCCATAAGGCATATTTAATTCCTGTGAAAAAGAAACTAGTAGCTTGATGAGAGAAACCCTTCCAGGATAATTTTAATTAGAGTAAGTACTGTTTTTCATATAAACATTTACTACTTCATAAAACAAACAAATTCAAATAAACATCATTCTTTCTATCTCCATCATTCCACAAAATACTCAACACAAGCTTTGCTGGCCAACTCGACTACTAACTCGGCATAAGACTCAGCCCAAGTCATGCTAGAGGGCTTGATAACCTCATCGCAATATTCAACACAAGCCTTGTGAGCAGACTGGACAACATGGTCACCATACTCAACACAAGTTATGCCCTTGGACTGGACAACATAAGCTTTACTAGTGGATGGGGTTGGATAACTTCAACATAATACTCAATGCAATTCATGCTAGAGGACTGAAAAACCTAGTCACAGTTTACAACACAAGCCTTGCAATTGGACTGGACAACTTTGTCACCATATACAACACAAGTCATGCTAGTAGACTGGACAACCTTGTCACAATATTCAACATAGGTTGATTAGACACCATTATGTTCTTCGAATGTGCTTGATCATTTTGTTGTCAACAGTTCATCAATATGTGAATAAAATAGAAATTAATTGTGACCGACACTCTTGACTGAAATATGTCATGACCAGTGATATTTATTATTCATAACGAAATAAAAACGAAATAGAAGACAGGTGAAACATCCGACATGACGTAGGCTATTTGATTGGCTAGTAGTAGATTATACGAGGGAAGAAGCTCGGTTGTCAGTCTGGTACATCTCGAATTTACATAATTACAATCAAGTGTTGCGGAATACAGTTCTTTCACAGCTCTGTCAATCCCGACAACAGAGGTGGTGTGAGTAAAACCGTGACATAATTAAACACAATGAATATATTTAAGCTGTGATGGTTGGTTGAGATAATTTCTTAAACAGTCCCGAGGTCATGCAGGGTAGCTCTTAATCTTTTCACAGGTGGTTTTTTGATTAAGAGGATTCAATTACCTGAATTAATCAAATATTTGGGTCTGACAAGGACAGCTGTCTAGTCGTTCGGATGGAACGAAAAAACAAGGTACCATGTACACATTGATATGCACGTAAAAGATCCCTTAGCAGTTGAAATTCTATATAAGAGTAGGCCGTAGCACCGCTGTCCTTGTTTATTGTCTCTCATATATCACACTGTATGGCTTCAATAGACTAGTTCAGAGCAGAACAGTAGGACAGTACACCTCACGTTTAATAGAATATTTTACCCAAGGTATTTGGACAAAGGGAAGTAACTACAGTTAAGATGGTGTCCAGTATAAATTTATCATTGAGACACTGTCGGGTGTATAATGCAGCTTATTCTATAAACAAGATATTTTTTTTGAGGGAAGTAACTACAGTTAAGATGGTGTCCAGTATAGATTTATCATTGAAACACTGTTAGATGTATAATAGAAGTAATTCTATAAACAAGGTTTTGGTGTGGGCGGGTGGGGGAGGGTGTATTTTGAGTCCAGAACATTCCAACCTGATGAAATTCAAATCGAACACAACGGAGCAAGTTCTGTCACAGTTCTATTAACAGATTAATAGTCGAGATGATACAGCTGTGGTGTTATTGATCCAAATATTGAGTCTAGTCCATTGGATGGGACAAAAAAACATGGTCCCGTGTACACATAGCCTTGAAGTCTTCTGTTCCTCGAAATGTCACCTGTCGCAGAGATTGACAGAATTCAATTACAGAAAGCTCAATCTAGTCGATTTCACATCTTTCACAAAGTTTTAACACAAGTTCATTTCCACAATTTTCACACGTCTTCACTACTTTCACTTTAGCACTACAAGTCAGCTATTTACATAAAATATACAGATATTCTCTACTTTCAGTTTTCTCACCATAAATCAAATATTTAAATAAAATATGCAGATTATTGTCTATATTAACAATTATTTCTCTTTATTTAAAGCTTGAACAAATTCTTCTAATTTTTCTTGTATCTGTCGAACACGTTCTGGAATAGAAGAAAATGAAAATGTGGACAAAAAATGCTTAAAAATTTGGAATGGCTGACTGAGATAAAAGAGAAACAGGGTTTAATGGCCACTCGACAGAAAGCAGGTAATTTTTGGACTAACATGGTTTAATTTTATTTCAATAATTCAAAAACCCACCCGGTTGGACATACGACCACATACAACCTGGGATTTGAAACAACGCCAGTTGACTCAATGACAGGCCGTATGATACAGCGCATGCACGCTTACCATTCAACCATACCCCCCCCCCCCCCCCCAAATCTGACTGAACAATGTACACTATAATAAGTCTACATATGAAATTCTTACTGAGTTCTTCTGCTAGTTGAACGCGTCGACCTGTTAATAACTGACTGAGTTGAACTTTATCTTCACCAATATCTTCTAGACCATCTTTAATTATTCTCTCTAATCGACGAGCTACACAAAACATAAAATAACATCAACTCTAATCCACGAGCTACACAAAATATAAAATAACATCAACATCAATGGCTAGGTCATTTCGGGACTAACATATGCTATCATTTTATTTCAATAATTTGTCTTTAGCTACGAGAAAAAAACAGAGAACCCAGAGAAAACACGAAATTGGGAAGGCGACCCTATTCCTTGCATGTACAATTTTGGGGTTGAAACCACACCACCTGAGTCACAGAGAGAGAGAGAGAGAGAGAGAGAGAGAGAGAGAGAAATGGGGTTTAACGTCCACTCAACACAAACCAGGTCATTTCGGGACTAACATTTGGTTTAATTGCGCGTAGGGGTCTTTAGCAGTGGGAGGAAACCGGAGTGCCCGGAGGAAACCCACGAGGTTGAGAAGGCGCCCCTATCTCCATGCCACATACGCTCACACCAGGGCTCGAAACCACAGCCGCAAGCCAGAGGTGACCGGCCAGCTAGAGGTAGAGAGAGAGAGAGAGATGGTTTAACTCAACACAAACTAGAGCATTTCAGGACTTACACAAGGCTCAAATGTATTTCAATATTTCCCCTTATTATATTTAGGTATGTGTTTGCAATTTTAACTCTGTATATACACCCATTTTGTTCCTTTGTTTTAATATTATGTATGTATATTATCTAGGGAGAGGGGTTTTACATAGGCTAAGCCTGTTCCCCAATCCTGTTCAGACATTCTGAATAAAATATTGTTTAAAAAAAAAAAAATTGCCCTTTGTGTACATGGAGAAAGGTCATGAAGATGGACAGACGACTCTACTCCTTGTTATGTACAACCGGGGAATCGAAACCACGGCAGTTGACTCAGTCTGTTACGATACAATGTGCTAACCATTTTGTTAGTCAACCCCACTTCTTCGGAACTAATACCATACTCCTGCGCAGTGTTTCGTTTGATTAGAACTAATCCACTTCACACTGCTATCTTGAGTGAACATTGTTGTGCTAAATTATTATTTGTCAGTAGTGCCATTACCAACCAATGACCTACATTGTAACAAACAATATCGGGGTTAACCAGACCTCAACATATGTTACCGCAATGTATCTAGTGACAATCGCGACTTGTTTACGTCATAACCCGCGAAATTTATTATGCTCGATTATCCAGTGCCACCATGTTTTCTTCGTCGGCCATTTTGAAAATTATGCCAAATGCGAGAAGAGAGGAGGGATTTGATTGGACGTTAAAAGGAGACACGCCCCGCCCAATTTCAAGAATATGACTTCTATCCAGCAATGGTAAGAGAGGGATTTCTCGCGCCATTGCTTCAGGAATATGAACTAATACCTGCTATAATTCTATTTCGATAATTCATCTGTAGCTGGAGAGAACCGGAGGACCCAGAGAAAACCCATGATGTTTGGAAGACAACCCTACTGGGAATTGACTCATGGGGAGACCTTGTAATCTAAAGTGTATTTGATCACCTACCTTCATTATTCATAACTTGTTGTCGTAACGCGTTACTCGTAACTTGTAACATTCTCTGTAATCTCCAGAATAAAACAACATCATGACAATCTAACTGTTGAAATAAACAATATAACTAATTTATCACCTTCATTCATGGTTGTCTCATTTCAAAAATAGATAATTTCATCCAAACTATTTTATTCTCAGACATTTTATCATGGGCTTTTCATCACATCATAACCACTAGACATCTGTTATTGTTAGGCCTGATAAGAGGCCTGATAAGAGGGCAGAGAGCGAGGAAGAAAGAGAGAGAGAGAAATGGTGTTTAACTTCTACTGGACACAAACTAGGTCATTTCAGGACTAACATATAGTTTCAATTTTATTTCCATAATTCGCTTGTGCGTAGAGGTTTTTAGAAGTGGGAGGAAACCGGAGCACCCAAAGTAAACCCACAAGGTTGAACAGGCACAACTACTTCTTGTAATGTACAATCAGGGATTCGAAACCATGTCAGTTGACTCAATGACAGGATTTATGATACAGCACGTACACGCTAATAGTAAGTGCAGGGGGACCGCACTACACGAAAAAAAAAAAACCTATAAGATTGACCTGCGGAAAATATCAAATCAAGTAAATGGATCCGGGGGGCAGCCGTAAGCGTCCACTGCGCTGTACAGTCCCGGGCCTGTTATGGTACAGGCTTCACTAAAAATGATTTGAAAAAAAAGAGGTAACAGAAATAATGCGACCGATCTTGACAATGGTCGTCTCTTTAATGGCGATAGTCTGCCAGTTGACGTCAGATGTTAAAGCGTCTAACAATTTTAACAATAAGGGCGATAATCCGGATAGAATCTCGGAAAACGCCAAAATAATAAGTGTAGCGAGCAAACAGGAGCAAAGCCCGACAACGAGAACATTCTACAGTACGAAGGGCTAGAACTCTACTCAACCTCCCGATATAAGGACAGAGGAGACTTGTTGATATACACCAATCCTTGCACTACTGACTGAGGGAAATTTTACCTGGATAGCACTGCCATGGTCTATTCATAATTTGTTTATTTGACGATCATATTAATGACTTTAAGATAAGACTTACCCCTGTATCAGCGAATCCTCGTTGGTAATAATAAAAACCCTTACGACAATTATTCGCCTGACTCAACGCATTTTTAAAGAAATTTTTACGATATACATGATACCATGTTTCACGAATCTGAAAATAAACATTTTATAAAATAGTATGATTGATGAAAAAAAAAAATTTCTAGCCAACTCAAATCAAATCTTGTCTTGATAATTCAGTTTGAAGTTAAATAAATAAATAAACCGAAGCCCCGGAGGAAACCCACGAGGTTGAGAAGGCGCCCCTATCTCCATGCCACATACGCTCACACCAGGGATCGAAACCACAGCCGCAAGCCAGAGGTGACCGGCCATGAGCATTCCCAACCCCCCATAGATAAAATGAGGTTTAGCTTCCTACTATTCAGCTCCGTCTAGACAAATCAACAGCCATACTTCATAAAGTGTGCTATGAGAGAAATTGTGCTCGTAGAGCAGCACTGCCTTCTCTCGTTTCATGTTCTACTTCAAAAGGGATATTTTACATGCACGTCAATGCAGGGATGGGATTTTGCCCGTATATTACGTACGAATTTGAATATTTTGTTGAGACATGATGTTTAGGTGTGGTCTAAAAACTGCCTTCTTAAATAATGAAAAGAGTTATGTCCCTTTGTTTTCGGTAAAAATATCTGCCAAGGAAAATTTTGAAATCCCATCACTGCTTACCCCCCATTTGAAGCAGAACATGGAGTTAAATAACAAGTTTTCCAGATCCTAGTGTTGCAAAGACAAGTAAAACGAAATTTCGGACTATAAAAAACGAAACTAATTAATAGGATCTGTGTTTTAATCAGATTGTCAGGCCCTCTGTTCTACACAACACTGGAAAATCCTGATGATGATCGAATCATGGAGACCCCCGTTTAGTGAGCCAGTGTCTTACTAACTGAGCCACAGCATGGAAGGAATAGAAACATCTGATCTAACTTACAAAGTCGTTATCAACATCTATATTTTGTGTTTGTAGATTTTTTCGGACTGTTGTTAATTCATCAACGGAAAGATGTGACTGATGAACCTGCAATTATAAATAAGTTGATGACGTGTATTAAGAGATGGGTTGATGTTGTGTATTAAGAGATGGGTTGATGAAGTGTATTAAGAGATGGGTTGATGTTGTGTATTAAGAGATGGGTTGACGATGTGTATTAAGAGATGGGTTGATGTTGTGTATTAAGAGATGGGTTGACGATGTGTATGAAGAGATGGGTTGATGTTGTGTATGAAGAGATGGGTTGATGTTGTGTATTAAGAGATGGGTTGATGACGTGTATTAAGGGAGGAGGGTGAGATGGGCAAGAGCCCTGGGCATCTATTTCACTGGTTTACCATCATAAGAGAAATTAAATTAAATTTAATGAAATTTGAAATTATTTAGGTTATCTTTGTTGTACAAACTAATTTTGATTGAAATTGTTATTTCATCTGTTTGGGCATATATCAAATGTCTTTCTTACTCACTTTTTTGAGTACTAAACTATTTGGTGCTTACGAGCAACGAGTTAGCCCATGGCATCAAGAGAGTTGTATACATCACTGAAAGTTGTGTAAAAACACAAAGTAGGTCATTTCGGGACATGGTTCAATTATATTTCAATAATTGGCTTGTTCACAGGAGAAATGCTATGAGGTCGAACAGGTGATACATACCCTAGAAGAATGTAATAATTTTTCTAATTCATTATTTGTTGCGATACGATTCCAGTTATCTGGTGTCCGACTTTTCCAGTTAAACCACTGTTCTTTGAAACCTGGACCAGTTAATTCATTCAGTGCATTCTCCGCTGTAAAAAATACAAGAACAAGTCATTCGTTTCATTTACCAATAAATGATTTTAGACATAAAACTGAATCATTGCTGACAAAGGATTTGAAAACTATGAATACACTTCCCTTGTGTATAATCATTGATACAACATATGGTATAAAAAGACAGACGGATAAATGGAGCATAACGTCTAACTAACAGATGGTTTGATTTTATTTCAATAATTCGCTTGCATCAAGTCGGAAAATAAGGCACCTGTCACTGACAATGTCAGGCACAGATTCAGACTTTGTCAGGCACAGAACCTCTTTGTCCGACACTGATTTGTCTTTTTCAATGATATTATTAATACATGTCCGGCACGAAGTTGAAATGTCAGGTAGTATTTCATTAGTGCCTAAATCTGTTTTTTTCAGACCTGACTTGTGCGTAGGGTTCTGTTGCAGTGGGAGGAAACCAGACTACCTGAAGAAAACCCACGAGGCTGGACAAGTTAGCCAACTCCTTTCGGCCATCCAAACTCCGCAACAAGTGAAGTTAGTGAAGAGGTTGAAGATGGGCAAGCAGGAGCCACAGTAGATCAGTGGATAAGGCGCCGGCTCACTAACCAGGAGGTCTAATCTCGGAATTGGTTGAGAAAATTTGCATGGGATTTTGCGGCCTGGTTCCCTCTTTTAAATAAATTTTATCCTTTTTACCTTGTTGCAATTTGCCTTTTAATGTTTCTTCCATGAATTTAATGGCTGAATCCCACTGCTGTTTATCTGTTACTGATCTATCTTCTAATATATTATTCTGTATAACTCTCTAAAATATAATATATTATTCTGTACAACCCTCTAAAATATAATATAGTATAACTCTCTAAAATATAATATAGTACTATGTATAACTCTCTAAAATATAATATAGTATTCTGTATAACCCTCTAAAATATAATATAGTATTCTGAATAACTTTCTAAAATATAATATACATAACTCTCTAAAATATAATATACATAACTCTCTTAAATATAATATACTATTGTGTATAAACCTCTGGGGTTTAACCTCCACTCGACACAAACTAGGTCATTTAGGAACTAACATATGGTTTAATTTTATTTCAATAATTCGCTTGCGCGTAAGGGTCTTTAGCAGTGGGAGGAAACCAAAGTACCCATGGAAAACCCATGAGATTGGACAGGCGACCCCACTCCTTGCCGCGTACAACTGGGGAATCAAAACCACACCATTCGACTCTATCGCAGGCCTTGTAATACAGCCCCCCCCCCAAAAAAAACCATACAATAATATTCCATACTTCACTGGCTAAAATTCCAACAGACTTACCAAACTATCTTCAGCCTTGCCTTCCCAGCTATGACCAGTACTGGATTTCACTAATACGGCCTGTTTTAACTTATCATAAATATCATCATGTCCTTTCTTAGTTTGATCTCTGTTAACCAGTTTCTCAAACTGATCATGTAACGTCTCCCAACCAACCTGTTGAAGTAATATATAATTAACTTGACTGGGCTAACCAAGATGGGCATATGACATGTCATGTAGTGTGCTATGACATGTAGTGTGCTATGACATGTCATGTAGTGTGCTATGACATGTCATGCAGTGTGCTATAACATGTCATGCAGTGTGCTATGACAGAGATTTCTAGATGTTATGGTCTATTCTTATTTTGAATTTCAACTGTCAAGGCTTCTTTTACTTGCATGCCAATGGATACACACCATGGGATCCATATCAGCCGTATATGCCGGTCATGACCGAGGACTACGGAAAATGACTGAAACTTGATCTGACCCATTGGTCTTTTTGCATGCTGCAAAAGAGCGTATAATTCAAATCTCAATTTTAAATCAGGTCTAGGATCGACCTGTAGCTATTAAATTGTACAGCCTATACAGAATAATAATGATGGCAAATAATAAAGTGTTGATCGGGGGCTCAAGTTTAGATTTTCATCCATTCCATGATGTATTAAGTTCATTAAACTATTTAAGAATTCTGAGGATGTTTCAAATTCGTATCTTACTTGTCAGACAAAGCACATGGGTTTTATTACAACTTAATTTCTTATGGTACAGACAGAATTTTACCTCAACACATTTTTTAGGTAGTTGTTCATCAGCCCACTTCTTTAACTTGATGTCAACAACAGTATTAAATGTTCTGTTAAATAAAACAACAGTATTAAATGGGTATGTCTCAGAATGAGGTTTAAAACGGTATGTTTCAGAATGAGGTTTAAAAGGGTATGTTTCAGAATGAGGTTTAAATGGATATGTTTCAGAATGAGGTTTAAAGGGGTATATTTGAGAATGAACTTTAAAGGGGTATATTTCAGAATGAGCTTTAAAGGGGTATTTTTTCAATATTTTGTTTATAGGGGAATGTTTCAGAATATTTAAAGGGCCATTTTTCAGAACATTTAAAGGGGTATATTTGAAAATGATATTTAAAGGGGAATGTTTCAGGTTAACATTTAAAGGGGAATGTTTCAGATTAACATTTAAAGGGGAATATTTCAGAATGACCTTTAAAGGGGTATGTTTCAGAATAGCATTTAAAGGGAATTAGGCTTAACATCTATTTTGATGTCAATATAAAACTAGCTAACCCTGTGTTCAGGATGTAAGATATAAAACTAGCTAACCCTGTGTTCAAAGACTGAGCTGCTGGTAAATAAATATTCTCTATAACAAACGTAGCATTCTTCTCCCATAACTTTCGATAAAATGCATCTTCCCTGTAAATATATAAATACCTCAATTACTGTAATCAATATAACAAACTCTCCCCACCTCAATTACTGTAATCAATATAACAATTAGGTATTAGGTGTCCTAGGATGTGGTACAAGTGTTCTAGGATGTAGCATTAGGTGGTATCAGGTGTTCTAGTATGTGGTATCAGGTGTTCTAGGGTGTAGCATTAGGTGTTCTAGAGGGGATGTGGTATTAGGTTTCTAGGGTGTGGTATCAGGTGTTCTAGGCTGTGGTATCAGGTGTTCTAGGACCAACGTGGTATTAGGTGCTGTTGGAAGGATGTGGTATTGGATGTTCTGGGAAGGATGTGATATTCGGGAAGAATCTTACCATTGTTTTGGTGTAACTTGACTTAAATTTATAACTTCATCTAATATTTCACCTCGAGCTTTCTCAAATAATTCATCCTGTAAATAAAAACAATAGCCATTGGGTTTAACGCCACCTTGATACAAACTAGTTCATTTCGGGACTAACACATGGTTCAATTTTAATTCAATAATTCGCTTGCACATAGGGGTCTTTAGCAGTGGAAGAAAACCGGAGGACACATAGAGAACATTCTGGAAATCGATACATGCCAGTTGACCTTTTGATTGAGCGTGCATGTGCTAACCATTCAGCCATCCACACGCCCTTATAAATCCAAGAAGGTAATGAAAAATGTTAGAATGTAAGTGATAAATAAGCCTGATCTACTCACTCTATCTAGCTCTCGTAACGTAGGATAGGTATTCTTCCATTCTGTTTCCAGATTAAATCTTGTTGCTATAAAAAACAATAAGGTTCAGATACGGAAGATTTAGATAAAATGCTGGCTGTTCTTCGTATAATAGTTTAAAAATAGATAATGCAAAATGAACGTGTTGAAAATTTCAGTCGAATTATTTCATTCTAAGCCTAGCTATGGCCACTTGAAGAATAATGTAGTCTTGATTGTTATTGCTCATTGCTACTGTTGTTATGAGGGAAGACTACCCCCCACTTCTAAATTCCTATAAAACATAATTAAACAGTCCACTGTTATTATTCAAAATCGATAGATGTATGAATGGTTACTTGACACAAACAAAACTGGTTAGTCGTAAAATCTGAGTAAGGATCTGGAAAATTCTGCCGATTCAGACTTTTGTAAATAGTAAAATTTTTGTCAAGGGAAAACCAAGCTAAGATCAATTTATAGGGTCGGTCAGTCAATTAATCAGGTGTTTTTACTGACAAGGATCTGCAAAATTCTGCCGATTCAGACTTTTGTAAATAGTTTAATTTGTGAGGAGAAAATCAAGCTAAGATCAATTTATAGGGTCGGTCAGTCAATTCATCATTATAACAAGTGTTTTTTTGCCTAATATGAAATAAGTAAAATGTAAAAAGCCACCTTTAAATGCATCTGTTTGTTGTTCAATTGTTTCTTTCACCATTTTCCAGAAGACTTGAGACACGGCCATACTTAGATTCTGTGTAGTCATCTGTGAAGGTTTCAATACACCTTCCCTAGATTTATATAAACAACTATGTAACCGGAGAGAGAGAGAGAGAGTTCAATTTCATTGCAAAGGCAATTCACGCAAGAGTACAAAAACAATTGTGTAGCACAAATAAAATAGACAAGACAACAAATTAGGACTACAACAGTATGTACAAGTGTTTTACCAAGATAGCATATTTATCAAACTTACTTAAACAGTCTGGATTGTCGAAAAAATTTATCTTCATAGTCTTTAATAGTGGTAATACTGTCATTCGAATTACCTACAAAGACACAAGCAACAGATTCTTAATAAAATCTTACAATATCTTACTAGCGCCAGATTTAACCATAGGCTGAAATCAGGGTTCCATGATCTACGATTTACCTACAGGCCTAGGGCCTATTTCACGAAATTTTAACTAAGATAAGATCTGAATTTTAGTTATTTGATTGGACAATATATGATTGATTTTAGTTCTTAGCCAATCAAAATTGAAGTATCTACTAAAATTTGGATTTTATCTTTAGTTAAAATTTCGTGAAAAAGGGCCCTGACAGGCTGAAGCCAGTGATCCAATATCTGGAGGGTTTCCACACACACTGTAGACTTCAACTCCTGTCATCATCCTCGACTTTGTTCAATTTGTCATCCTCTAGTAATGGGGGTAGGGGATTGGGAGAAGCCTTTCAAAATACATTGATTATTGGACCAGATCAGCTAATTTAATTAGATCAACATCAAACTTTCCACGCTTGTTCCAGTAAAAATAAAACCAAAAGTATGTCTCACCTTTACCCGTGACAACAGCGAAATATCCGAGGGCTTTCATCGGAAACAGTCTTCCTTCTAATATAGATTTAATCTGAATACAAACAAAAATATCTTCAGGTATAAACATAGATTTAACCTGAATACAAATATTCATGTACCCATTTTATAATTCATGGACCAATTTTACAAGTTATGGATTCATTTTATAATTCATGTATCCATTTAACAAGTTATGGATCCATTTTATAATTCATGCATCGATTTTATAATTTATGTACATTTTATAATTTATATCCATTTAATAATTCATGTATCCATTTTACAAGTTATGGATCCATTTTATAATTCATGTATCCATTTTATAATTTATGTACATTTTATAATTTATGTACATTTTATAATTTATATCCATTTGGTATTTTATGTATCCATTTGGTATTTTATGTATCCATTTTATAATTCATGTATCCATTTTATAATTTATGTAAATTTTATAATTTATATCCATTTGGTATTTTATGTATCCAGTTTATAATTCATGCATCCATTTTGAGATAAAGATGATACTAAGATTGCTGGGGAGCAATTACAGATATTTTGATAGTTTAATTGGATATACTCATGAGATCAGACACGCAGCTTGCATAGATGACAGATCTGTGATCAGTAGTGGTACATTTCGTCATCCCCCACGCCATTCCATATAGAAACTTACCCTATCAGGATTATAAAGATTACTCTCGGCTAGATCAACTTTAGTTAAAACAAATATGGTCCGTTTTCCCTGTGGATCCATCATGGAGGCTAAATCTGTTACGTTGCTTCTTTCGGCATCTAACGATCCATCTAAAAAGAGAAAGAGAGAGACTGGGGTTTAACGTCCACTCGACACGAACGAACATAAGGTTCAATTTTATTTCAATAATTTGTTGGCGCGTAGGGATCTTTACCAGTGAGAGGAAACTGGAGAACTTGGAGCAAACCCACAAAGTTTGACAGGCGACCCTACTCCTTGTCACGTACAACCATCCATAGGAAAAAATATGAAGAGTGAAATGTGGTTTAACGTCCAACTGGGCAAATGAATACGGACATACGCCATACAGTGTGCCATGAGAGAATTTTGGCCCAGACAGCAGTGCTCAGGCCTACTCCTTTATTGAATTCCAACTACCAAGGGATCTTTTATGTGCACAGCAATTTGTACTCGGGACCTCGGGTTTTCGTTCCACCCGAACAACTAGACAGCTATTCTTGTCAGGCCCTTTGTCCTGCACTGCTGAAAAGGGGAAACCACGTGGGTGAAAATTTATGTAAACAGTCGAGTATCTAGAAGGGGGCAGGAGAGTCCCAAGTGTCTTTGTTCATGTAAAGTATATTTTCTTCTACATTCATCTCTATAAAGTTGAATCAACAAAAGAGCGAAGTAGTGTTGTATTGTCGTCTCACTCCATTTTAATCCTATACCACGGTTCAATTTAGTCTAAAACCGATGAGTAGCAAATTTTTGTGACAGATTCACATTTTGGCTAATCAATTCAAAATTTGAATAGCATTTGCTCATATTTGAGGAGCAGTAAAACATTGCCTACAAATATTTGCAATTCAGATTTCTCGGGGTATAAGTTTCACGCGTCTCGCGAGATGTCTACTTTTAGTTTTCAGTTAAGTTAACCAATCAAACAATACTGAGTTGTTTTATTCTATTTTTAGTAACATATTTTATAAACACGTGTGATTAAAAACGGAGTCTGCATTGTCTTCTAGTTATCGAATATATTTAAATAAAAACTGTTTCAAATTAATCACGACCACAACTTGGAATATCAAACAAGTGAAGTTAGTCCTGCATTTATAATTATACTCCACATTCATCCAAAATATAATGAATCGCACTTCACATGAATTATTTCGCAACTAACATACAGTTCACTATTATTTCAATAATTCGCTTGCACAAAGGGTTCTTTAGCAGTGGGAGGAAACCCAACATCTCGGACAGGCAACCCTACTCCTTGTCTTATACAAAAGTGGGATGGAAACCATGCCATATGACTCAATGACAGGCCTTATGACTTGACCCCAATGGCACGCCCTAGACCGTCTGACACTCATTTATATTAAATATAAGTATATTAAAATAAATAATGACCTTGAATACACAGTATAATAGCGTTCGGGTTCTCCATGTAACTTGATGCCATTCTTCGGATAGATTCCTTCGTATCTGGTGCCATGTTTATGGTCTGAGTCTACAAAATAAAAAAAACGAATACTACATCTCACACAGTTCCAATAAACTTTACATTGCCGAGCAGAAGTTTGATGAGGTTGGTATTCAGAAATGTAAGAAACAAAAAAAAAAAGTTTTAAACTATTCATTCAAATTAACTAGGGTAGGTCAGATTGCAAAAATTTCAAATTTCCTTAATCTGGAAACAATAAAGTAAACTTACTGAGATTATTCCAGGAAAATCCCTGTAAAGACCCCTCCCTCCCCATACTACCCTTCAGATAAGTATAATATTAAACCTACCGAAATAATTCCAGGTAAATCAACTAAAACCATTCTCTGTAATCCTGGTCCTTTTACAGACATAGATATACACTGCAATTATACATAATATACATTACATATATACATTATATACATTACATTATATACATTACATATAATATACATAATATATATTACATTATATACATTACATATAATGTACATAATATACATTACATTTAACACATTCTACAAATAAACATTATATATACCTTACACATAATATACTTTACATTTAACACATTCTACAAATATATATTACATATAATACACACTCTACAAACACAAATAATATATACATAATATATATTACACATAAAATACATTCTAAAATATACATAATATACATTACACATAATATATATTCTACAAATATACATAATACACATTACACACAATATACATTACACATAATACACATTACAATTGACACATTCTGCAAATATACACAATATACATTACATATAATATACACTCTACAAATATACATAATAAACATAAACAGGCCTTATTACCGATCTGTTAAGAAGAATACAATATGATAAATGATTTCATCTGTTATAACTGTTTTGCAGATTTCAGTTCATTTGCCTATATTACGACGATACTTAAAAGCTTTGCAATTTGTTTGAATATATGTAAATATAGATAATTAATCTTTTATCGAGAAATGAACAACACAGACACAGTAGTAGCTTGTCTCACCTAACACAAAAATGGTGACAAAACAGTTTTTCTGCTGTGCTGGGCTAGTCTGATGACACAAGCTCAGCTCATAAATAGATAAAAATATTATGTACTGACCTCTGTGCTGACTGTTTGACCTTTACGAACACTTGATTTCATTCTCAGTTCAACTTCCCGTCTTAGAGCCGCTAACTACAAAATGGTGAAGATGTAAATGCTCATTAATATCATAATTCTATGAAAACATTATTCAACACTAGCAAAATACCCCAGCTTCGCAAGTGGTCCTAATTTAAAGTCAAATTGAATATTAAGTTTAGCCTCTAGAGCGTCCACAAGATTTTTTGAAGGGATCAAGGGCCACAACTCTAGCAGTAATTATTGGAAATCGCTGAAAATCCATAGGCTTCTTCGTCTTATGACCTATTAACTTTGGCCTCTAGAACATCCACAAATTTTTTTGAAGTGATCAAGGGCCTCAATTCTGGCAGTAATTCAACGGAAATTGCTTAAAAAATCAATAGGCTTCTTCGCCTCATAAATTTAAAGTCAATCGGATATTAACAGACGGACGGACATTGGACAAGGACAATATATGACCACATTTCAAGCGAAATATATTTTAATCCGACTGCTAGAAAATTAACAAATACTTACATCTGATTCCTTAGTGAGATCAAATTCCCGCGAGCTGTCTTTAAACTGTGCCACATGATACGGTCCTTCGCTTAACGTCACTTTAACTGGTGACCTCGTCATCATTTCACCAGACCCCCTAAAATAAACAAGTTTTAAAAGCGTCAAATTACAATTAATAATATCTAAATCAAGCTAGACATTAAATCAATACAATGTCATGCATAAAACAAATGGAATGGGAAGCGGTTCAGAGAGACAGAGAGAGAGAGAAATGGGGTTTAACGTCCACTTCACACAAACTAGGTCATTTCGGGACTAACATATGGATTAATTTCATTTCAATAATTCGCTTGCGCATAGGGTCTTTAGCAGTGGGAGGAAACCTGAGTGCCCGGAGGAAACCAACGAGGTTGAGAAGGCGCCCCTTATCTCCATCTCAGGGATCGAAACCACAGCCGCAAGCCTGAGGTGACCGGCCAGCTAGAGCTCGAAGCACGGCATTTTAGGCCATCCCAACCCACCTGGAAAGGGCTTCAATGTCTGGTCAAAACAATATGGTCATTTTTATTTTAATGCAAGACGGAGAATTGGGAGTGGTCAGCATTGTTTTCCTGTTTTCACCACTCAATATTCATATTAAAACCCAAGAAACCAATTTAAAAAACATTTCTGTTGTAGAGATATTAATATTATTATGTTGTGTGTTGTGGCATTTCATGTGTTGTGGCATTTCATGTGTTGTGGCAATTGATGTGTGTTAGATGTGTGGTCAGAGCTTAGAGCACGTCCCTATGTCAACGTGGATAATAGCGCACTATAAATTTTCATATCATTATTATTATAATATTCTGGAACTCGGCTAAATATACTCTCCTTATTCACGAGACTGGACTACCTGTCCCCACACAACATGTTTCTAAATGAGCAGGACAGCTGGCGACGAGAACGATTACATAATAGGCCTATTCATCATTTAATCAATTATAATTATACTAAAAAAAACAAATAGATGTAATTGTTCAGCCAGCCGTTAACCTCACAGTTTCTTAAAGAGTAAGCATACCATGCCGTGTACATTACATGCTTGGTAACAGACATATAATCATTTACCTAGGAAATATTCTGGCCTGGGCGATCATTTCTAAAACACTTGTTTTTCCAGCACTTTGATCTCCTACTACAACAACCTACAAAAATATTAGATTGTATATCAATAATATGGCTTACAACAACAGATCAAAATCTCCAAGCAAAAACTACAGTATTTATAGTTAAAAATGTTTCTGTTTTTTTTCACAAGATTTCCTCATTAAAATATGAGCCGTGTAAGTGACAACTGCATCACATGTAACAATGACTACAGATGAAACTCATATAATCTAATGAATAGACGCTAGAGGGAGGACGGGAGGGGGAGAAGGGGAGGGGAAGGACAAGAGAGGAAGGACAGGAGGAGAGGAAGGACAGGAGGAGAGAAAGGACAGCAGAGGAAGGTACAGGAGAGGAAGGACAGGAGAGGAAGGACAGGAGGAGAGGAAGGACAGGAGGAGAGGAAGGACGGGAGAAGAAGAACAGGAGGAAGGAGAGGGGAAGAGGGAGAGGTGGAGGAGCTGAAAGTGGTTATGATATGTGACTTTACAGTCCCGTCGGCAATATTACACAGGTCTTGTAGTATAAGATCATAAGGAGAGAGAGAGATGGGATTTAACGTCAACTCAACACAAACCAGGTAATTACGGAACCAACATATGGTTCAATTCTATTACAATAATTAACTTACGTGTAGGCCTTAGGCCTTAGCTGTCTTTGACAGTGGGAGGAAACCGGAGTACCCATGAGGTTGGACATATGACCCTAAACCTTGTCACGCACAAGAGGGGCTACCGAACTATGCCAGTTAACGCAACGACAAACCTGACCTGATGATACAACGCGCATGTGCTAACCATTCGGCCACGAAAGCTCTTCTACTATTATGGGAATGAATTAATGTTTGAAAAGACGTGAGATAGATGAGATCCCAACTTACCCTGGGTAAATTATCTTGTGTGTTGTAACTAGAATCATATTCCGCTAGTTCGTCTAAAACTTCCGAATACATATCTATTGGTGACTTCTGAAAGAAACATAAGATCATGAGATTAATAGCGTATAAGTGCTATAGTTACGATACGTGCACAATGAGACTGAATCAAACACACCATGTTGAGATTAATGGCGTATATACGTTCTGTATTTATACAGTTACGATATCTGCACAGTGCGAAAGATGCAATCCCTCCAATTTTACACAGGACTTTACAATTGGACACACTTTTTGTGAACAGGCACATCAAAAGAGGGGGTGGGGCGTGGCAAACGTCCAGGACCACAGCATTCCCAGGGGCGTGGCAAACATCCAGGACCGCAGCATTCCCAGGTGGTCTTTGGCAAAGGTTTAATTAACAAAATGTTGTGTTTTCCCTTTGTGATGCAAAATGGAATTACTGAAACAGATAAACTAATTTCAAAAGTTACACTATATTTGTTAGGAGGCCGTAGGCATTTTATCCAATGTAGGCTCACGGCACAAATGAGAAGTCTAAAAAATCTTGACATCCTAAAATTCAAAAAGTTACATTTTTTTTGTTAGAGGACCAGAAAGGGGTTTGTTTTTTTTCACAGTGGGCTCATAGCACCAATGAGAATTTAGACTGATCTATCTTGACATGCTAAAATAATTAGTTAATTTAACTTCATAGTCCAACAAACCTTCATGACTCGTCTTTTACCATCTTTTTTATCTTTTAACATGATCGATTTACGTAATTCACGATTATCTTTCTCTAATCTCTCAATTTCCTTCTGATAACGGATCTAAAATATATAAATTTATTATCAATAACATGGGTTGCCGGGCAACAAAATTTAGGGGTTAGACTGCTGTCTTGTCCTGCACAACTTACTAGAGGAAATCCGGATGAATAGGATAGTGAGTCAGTGTTTTACCCACTGAGCCACTGCGGCTTAAAACTATTGAGAAGGGGAAACTAGGCTGGATTGTATAGTGCGCCACCATGACTGCCTGCTATTTTGGAACCAAGATGGCTGCCTGCTATTTTAGAACCAAGATGGCTGCCTGTTGTTTTAAAACCAACCAAGGAAGATAACTCACCTGTATCTCTATCATTTCTTCTTGAATCTGTTCAATTCTTTCTTTCTGTTTTGCCTGGTTTTCAAATAAAAATAATTTCACCATTAAAAATATCAAGCAAATATCAACCAGAGAAAAGACCAGGCTCTGGTTTAACAAAACATTCTCAAGCATAAGTTAAAAATTAACTTAAAATTGTTTGCCATACTTTAACTAAAATATAGCCCTTTATACAACTTTGGTTGTTTTAATGTATCAAAGACATCAAAAAACTAAATGCAAAGTTTTGTGTTTCTGGATCATATATATTCCTCATAAACAGTGATTGAAAGTTGAGTAAATTCTTGACTTAAGTCTGAAAATGCTTTGAGAACTCTCCCGTAATCTGGAAAAACCTAGTAACACTGTTGAATGTAGTTTTGAGTAAACAAAGGAAAACTGTTGTGTTAAGCTACTGAATATAAAACCAATTTTATTTTGTCTTTTGAGATGAAGATAATTAGAAGCCCTTTCGGTGAAGGAGAAAAAAACCTATTATTATATACATGGGTCTAACTCAATTTTCACCAAAATTTGACTTGCTAGGTTTTTTCAGATTACGGGAGAACTTGGGAACAAGACCAGGTCATTGGGCCGTTTCCAATTTTCAGAGATACATGTACTGAACAGCATTAAAGAACACAGAGATAAGTCTACAAGTTTTCTGCTCTTTTCGTTTCATTGTTCGTGGATCATGCGGAATCTGTTTTGTGGATAATATTGAGTTATTATATACTTACTGTTTTATCCTCGGATGAAGATGAGGCTGTGCCTTCTGCTGCTGTTATACCCTTTACCATACTAATACCAGCATCTTATAATACAAAATATTAAACATTGGACAGGCTGACGACAGAATATTACCACACTAAAATCTGAGGTCTTCCGATGAATAAAAACAGATAAAACACAGACCCTTTGATGGGATCAATTTTGACTAAGTCATAATGATGCATTTGATATTAAAATATTTTGACCAAATCATAACAAGTCATTTGATATCAAAATAAGTAGATATACAATAATTATTAGAATGCAAGAGCCTAATCTTCCTTTTACAAGTCTTTTTTTAGCCATGAAATATGATTTATTTATCAATTACATTAATTAAGTTGTCCAGACCATATTCATCTCTTGATGTCATTGCTAGCCTGCGATATTTACTAGATTAACATCAGATCTGCTCCTCAACACTCATTGATGATTAAATCATGACATGGATAATTGAGACTACGTTTTTACCATATTGACTTTAGTAATGACGATTGAGGCTACGCCCACACTTCATCGCTAAATTCTTTGTTTAGAGTGGGACAATCTGACTGAAATTATCAGCTAATTCCCGTTACATTATCTAGTTTTCTATATCTACTTTGATTTATATCTTGAAATTTCAGAGCATAATAATTCAACCATCGCCTAATTTTGTTCCTAGACATTTTAATAACCTGCACTACATAACTATAGTCAGGTATGGTTGATGTCAGGTGTGAGGGGTCAAAGGTCAAGGGTCATCAAAGGAATCATGGATGAAACCCAACACAAAATATAGGATGTGAAATAATTAAAATTTTACACATTTGTTATACAGCATGGAGAGAAAGATTAATTTCAAACAAATATCATTCATTTATTTTAAGAGGTAATTTATAAACGAATGAAAGATTGGACAACAGGTAAGACTTCTATTCAATAAATATCAAAATAATTTTTGAGAAAAGATCATTTATCTGTTGTGATGATATTCGAACTTCTACTTATCTTAAAAATGAAATAATTTGAAAGCAGCATTACCATGAAAGTGACCTATAAGTTGAGGGGTTTTCCATGTTTCTATAAATATTAACTATACCTGCTGCCATGTGATGAAGATGGGAATTCCGCCTCACACCTGACAATATAATATAATAGAAAAAACTTGGCTTAAGTGTTTCGCTTTACTTTATAGACAATGCAGAAAAACTGCACCACAACAACAACATAGAGCAAACAATCAGCTGAGAGACAGTGATATATCATTTGAGGAAAAATTAGGATTGTGATACCATTTTTAAGTTTACTACAATTTGGGTATTATTTAGTTGTGTTTTTTAGCAGGAGTTTCTACATACAAAGTTTAATTTCAAACCATTGTTGGCCAATTGTTAAAGTTCGATGAGAAAGACCTCTGTGCATGATCTGATTGGGCCTATACTTAAATAAAACGACTCTTATGTGAGCAACATTACCCAAAGTTATTTTGGCTTGTATATTTGATATGCATCATTTATCGAGAGAGTAATTGGGTTTAATGTCGACAAACTATGTAATTTTGGTGAACTACCATATATTTAAATATTCACTTCAATAATTAGTGTGTGCATAGAAATCTTTAGCAGTCGGAGGAAAACCGAGGTTGGATACATACAAGTGAGGAATCGAAACCAATTCACTTGAAGCGCGCACCTTAGACCATCCAACGACCACCTCCACACCCAAAATAATTATTCATTGCTATGATATAAAATAAGAATAAAAGCAAAGTGAGTACCTTCCATCATCGTGGACCCCAAATCTCCCTCTGGTAAACTGTTCAAGTAATCTGATAAATCTTCCATACTGGGTAATCTGGCCTTTATATCCTCTAGACTAGGTATTCCAGACGTAACTTCTTCTAGACTTGGAAGACCAGCAGCTTTATCTCGTAAACCATCCATTTTATTCTTGAACCATTCCTACGAATAAAATAAATTGTAATAAATATTTTTAAAATTTTACCTTGTAATTGTTTACAAAATTGTGCACTCTATTTTAAAGCTTGATGCGGAATTTAAATTTTCGCTAAAATATAAAATTTTCTCACAATCCGATTAAAATACAGATCTATATTTCGTTTCGTTTATTATACTATACCTAGACTACATGAAGATCTGACAAGATGTACTGGAAAACTGTGTCAGGGGTTGTTCAAGTGGCTTTTGACCCTTTGACCTTAAACATTGATTAATCAATCAGTGTTGACATATCTACTTACCCACAGTTACATGAGATCGCCATAACAGATCATTTTATTGGCTAACCAGAACAATAATCATACATGAACATTAACAATAATCATACTCGGTCGATTATATTACATTAATTATGAATAATAGTCCTACCCGTTTTGGTTCTGAAACTCGGTACGTATAATCTCTCATAGAAAGTGCCAGTTTTTCTATAGCATCATATTCTGGTATATACTCCTTCATCCACGAAATATCAGGCAGGTGTTCCTTTAAACTCTCAAATTTCTATACAAAACATTATAAAAGTATTACAAAGTAGGATAATACATGTTAACGATGCTTTGTCATTTAAAAGAAATGTGGTTCAGACGCAACGCTAAATGTTAATACACAGATTTCAGGATGTCTTACGATTGGCTGAAGAAAAGTTGCATGTGGTTACCGCTACTCGTAGAATGGTTGATTGACAAGCAATTACCATACAGAGACAGAGAGAAATGGGGTTTAACATCCACTTGACACAAACTAGGTAATTTTGGGACTAACATATGGATTAATTTTATTTCAATCGTTCGCTTGCGGATACCAGTCTTTAGCAGTAGGAGGAAACCGGAGGACCCAGAGAAAACCCACAAGGTTGGATAGGTGACCCTATTCCTTGTCACGTACAACCAGGGATTTGAAACCACGTCAGTTGAATCAATGACAGGCTTTATGACAATTATCGTACATGATGGCCACTTTGTCCAGATGTCCTGACAGTCTTATACAGTTTGTGCACACAAATAACGGTCAAATGATCAAGACCAGGAAAAGCATTCTCAGACTTAAGAATTTACTGGTACTCAACTTTCAATCACTATTTATGAGGAATATCTTTGATCCAGACTCCAAAACTTTGCACATAGTTTCTCATCGATATTTGATACATTTAAAACAGTTTCATAATGAGCTATATTAGTTAAAATAATGCAAACAATTTTGAGTAAATTCTAAATTTAAGTATGAGAATGCTTTGTGAACTCGGGGCCAGGAATTTTGACAGTCTGTCATATTTTGACATATTTTGCTTTCTTTCAATGAATATGACAATTTTTAGCATTATTCGAAAAAGATATCTAAGGCCTATAGACTTGAATTCCTTCAAATTCTAATTTTATGACATGTAATTTGGCGAACAGGTCTCTTTGTCCATTGTTCAATTTCACTGTCTGCCAGTCAAAAATGGCAAATATCCCCGAAACGAGAGCCGACATGAAATAGAATTTAACATGCAATTTTTCTTCTCCATTCTGGCTAATGAATTTGGGAATACGGCAAGCAATGTACGTATAGTCTCAAATCAATGTGTACAAGAGACAAAGTTTTTAGGATCTCTTGGTAAATGAGTTAGCGCCCTACTCACTGGGCTATCATGACCCCTGAAAAAAGAGTGCCGTGGAACAGCTTACTCGGCGCTATACAAATTGATTATTATTATCATAATTTTGTGTTTTTTTTCCTCACCTTATTAACAACCACTCCACCACCGACTGCGCCAGTGAATATTAGATACCGTAACCTAAGAAACCGTCCCAGACCTCCGAGTAACCTAGCAACACTAGACATCTGTTGATTACTTCCTGTCTGTAAAATAATTCCCTGATTGTAAAGAACAGGATTTCGTAAAATGGTAGAACCTGTGTAAAAGGTCATTGTATGGTATGACCTTGAACTACCGAGTCTTGCTAGATTAATCACATGACTTCTAAATAAGGCGGTGTTTGTATTTGGTTGCGTAGAGTATGTGGTATGTAAATTGCGAACACCAATTCTATGAGAATTAAATAAAACCACTGCTTTTTGTCGACCATCAAGGGTGACTGTTTTCACTGCATATTTTTTGGCACAATATTCACACAGGGGTCTGAAATTAAAAAATAAATAAATAAAAAATAACTATAGGTCAAACTATGAACAAAACGTCCATTTTAATTAATTATATAGCAAAAAAAAACCCAAGAAATTTTGGCTACCACATTTTCTCATATCTGATGCCATACTAAAATAATCATAATTTTGACACACCCAAATCCACCATTATCACAATAATGTATATTTCGAGATTTGATAATATTAATATGAGGTTTTTTGTGCAAAATTGACATTTTTAATTAAATCAAATTTGTTGCATCAAAATGTGATTTCCAACCAAGTTCAGGTGTCATAGCAAAGGGACATGATTCGAGAAATACACAAATCTACCCACAGCCAACATCACATTTGGACGCTAAAAAGCTAGAATTTTAAATTAAAAATGACAATTGGGGGATATACCTGATAAAGAACGGTTTAAGTTATCGATATGAGTTAAAACAAAATGGTTGATTTTGGTAGATGTCTTTGGCCAGATTTTGTTTGTTAAATCGTGCTACCAGTTTCAGTGCATAACGGCTTGATATATTTGGGCATTTTAAACAGTCACATGATTTAAACCATGCAACATTCTGAATCTGAATCCGAAGGTGACGGGGGAGTGAGTGCGTTATGTTCTTGATAAGAGCTGATTTAAAGCTCTCTTTTGATGAAGCATGGCTATATTATACTCAGATGCGTGGTTCCGATGAATAATTGTCTTTGAGAAGAAAGAGTGTCTGATAAGTTCAATATTACATGACAACTATAACTCTAAAATGCCTACTGTAGACTGTGCTGACTGTGCCCACCTAAAAACTTCACTGCCCCTGCGGGTCTGATTGCATGCCACTGTATTAAAACATTTGGAATTGTTTGTTACTAATGTTTAAAGGGACAATAACATTCTTGCTGGCTTGGTAGCTCCAGAAAATAAATAATACTCTTATTCTAAGTTCTAGATGTTTAAATGTCCTACCTGTTGTGTAAATTATCCATTACAACCTATTTTACTTGTCCAGAGGGTTCGAAAATATTTTAAAATCCAAGTCACATTTGAAAAGGTTTACGTTAGACTTTTCAAATCAATTGGTTGAATTTTTCCAATTTTTTAAATTAGGTGTGCTAAGATGAAATCATTTAATTGGAATAATCTAAAATAATACGATTTATTGACCAGAATGAAGATAGGGACATATTATTCAGTTACAATAAGAGTGTTATTGGGGCTTTAATAAATTCATAATGATAATGTTACATGATTTTATCATTTTTAAACATACTATATTTTATTCGGAAAAGATATGAAAGATTTTCAAAGAACATAATGCGGTAATATTCAAAGATAACCCCTGATTTTGACAGTTCAGTCGGAAGCACGAAACTAAGCACAAGATGAAGAACGACTTCGTAAATAAAGATGATGAAAATGTCAATGTGTGAAATGTCACGGACAGAAATGGGAGTGTGACATGTGCAGCGAATAAATTGCGACTTTCTACAGATGGCATTCTTATCATCATTCAATTTTCCATTCAAAACAAAGAGAAAGTTTGTCTGGTTCCAGGGCTACATAAATATATAATTTATAATCACCCAAAATTTCCTCGAGGCATTATCTTCAGCATTATGAAATATTTCAGTTTCTCAAAACTTTAAAACGGAAGTTGATGAAGGACGAAGTAAAGTAAGCAATGACATCAGTTTCGTATTTAAGAAAATATCTAAATTCGAATATTCAATGTTCCTTACTTAATTCAAATAGAAATAAAACTACACGCAATCGGCATCATTTTATTTTAAGTACGAAAATAATATTTTAGTAATTCGATTCAAGGGAGATAACTCTCAATTAACTTTGCCGATCTGAAAAATCCACTAACTTTCGACTGCCGAGATCTCGACTTTGCTTATAAAATTGAGCCGAATAAGATAATCTAAACTTTGATTTACAGCATTTCCAATTGTAACAGAAGCTGTTCACAAAATGGAGGACGAGAAGGGTTATCGGTGGGAAACAGAATATGAGAAAACATGGTAAATATAAGCTTTCTAAAACCGGCAAGCAAACGACGCAAAAAATAAACAGAAGTCGAGACCGTAAAATGAATGAGTTTACCAAAAATTAAGTTAAAAAGCAAACTCTGACTAATAGTTATATATTTATGAAGAGGCTGGGGTTCGATCCTTGAATCCTTGTTGTGCTGGTTTAAAAAAGGATTTTCCAGCGTGGTTTCCCCCCTGTCATTGGTGCAAGGACAGCTGTCTAATCATTCAGTTCCTCGTACACATTGGAGTGACAGAGTGTGCTTAAAAGATCCTTTTGCAGTTTGAATTTGATATATAAGAGTAGGCCGTACGTAGTTCAGCTCTGAACGTCGGTCTCATTACACTCACCCTGAATGTTCAGGGACTGGCCCATTCAATCAATGTCGAAAATAATTTGACCCCCAATTTTACTGGGCAACTTTTCGCTGCTAAACGATGGGTGTCACTCCGTGTGGGCGTGTGTACAGTGTAAAGGAACATCTCAGTGAGAAAATAAGACCTTGCTCATTTCGCTAGAGTCAGTATGAGCATCACAACACGCTGTGTCATGGTGGCGAAAGAATAGATTGATAGGAGGGGACGTATTTTAAACAGCGTGTTGTTTCGCTCATACTGAGTCTAGCGAGGTAATCAAGGTCTTATTTTGTCACTAAGATGTTCCTTTACATTGTACAGACGTCCACACGGATTGACACTCTGATTTTTCGCAGTGAAAAGTTGCCCAGTAAAATTGACTGGGGTTCAAATTATTTTCGACATTGATTGAATAGGCCAGTCCCTGAATGGTCAGGGTGAGTGTAATGAGGCTGACGTTCAGAGCTGAACTAGGCCGTACGTAGCACTGTTGTCCTTGTAAAATTTCCCTCATATTACGTAACACAGTATGTCCATCTTCATAATCCCAGTCGGAGTAGAACAGTAGGATGTTAAACTCCTTTTCATTTCATTTGTTATAATTAGATCACTCGACATCCCCCACCCCACCACTCCATGCTCTCCAGCATCACTTTACCAAGATATTTACATAATCAAACAAGATAAAAATAGAGCATACTGGTACATGATAAAATATATAAATAAAATGTTATGTAGATAAAATTACTTGTACTTGAAAATTAAAATATCTCTGGATGATCTACATTTACCTATTAAAAGGATCACTGGGTAGAAGCCTTTTTATACGGGGGAGTTGATCGAGTGGTCAAATGGTTAGCGTGCGCACGTTGTGTCATACGGCCTGTCATTGAGTCAACTGGCGTGGTTTCGAATCCCCTGTTGTACGTGGCAAGGAATAGCGTCGCATGTCTTACGTCATGGGTATTGTCCTGGCACTCCGCTTTACTCCCACTGCTAAAGCGATTTATTGAAATAAAGTTAAACCACATGTTAGTCCCGAAATGCCCTAGTTTGTGTCAAATGGATGTTAAACTCCATTTCTCTCTCTCTCTCCTTTTTATACGCTCACGTTTATGTCGTCACCATGCCAAGTTGTTATAATTGAACTTTATTTATATTACAGGGAAGCCATACACGAGGATGAGTCTGGGTCTCTTCAAGCCAGTATTGATGACATCATACAGAAAGCCAAGAGAAGGAAAATGTTGGAGAAGATTGGGAACATTAGACTTGGGATGGTACGATCACAATATGAATATAATGAATTAATAATTAAAGAGGCATTGTGGGAGATAAGATAAAGAGTTGATAGTTCTCGCAATAATAGTAAAAAAATATGGTGAAAATTTCAGTCAAAGATCCCTTGGCATTTGGAATTCATTACACAATATAAGAGTAGGCGATAGTGCCGCTGTCCGGGGAAAAATTATAGCACACAGTATATAGCATGATGTACAGTCAGAGCAGGACAGTAGGAAGTAAAACCCCATTTCACTTAAAATAAAATGAGATTCAACGTCCCACTGTTCTGTAGTGTAACAACTCTCCGGTAATCTGGAAAACCGAGTACAGTAACTCTGTTGAATGTGGTTTTGAGTAAACAAAGGAAAACTGTTTTGTTAAGCTACTGAATATATAACCAATTTGATTTTGTCTTTTTAGATGAAGATAATTAAAAGCCTTTTCGGTTAAGGAGAAAAAACCCTATTATTACATACATGTGTACTGAGTCCAAATATGGGTCTAACTCAATTTTCACCAAAATTTGACTTGCTAGGTTTTTCCAGATTACGGGAGAGCTGGACTATTAGAGGTTGGGATATATGCCATGCAGGCAGTGGATATTGTGTCCTATAGAGGATGATTAACTTGCCATTTATCCAAGACAGTGGCAATACAGGGGGATCTTGAACATACTGCTAATGGTTTAAACGTACATCACCTTGGTTTTACGATCCTTCCCTTCTGACAATTTAAAGGGACTATCCCGTTTTAAACAGAGTCTCAAAAGGTCCGAATATGTATGAAATTTAAGCGCCAAAATATCGAAGAATGCTGTATTTGCCTTGTCTCAAAATTTCAGCTCAAAATATTGAGTTGTTTGGGCGTGAACCTCAAAACTGCTTATCCAGACATGTAACCTTTTTAAGAATTCGGGTCTATTTTTTTTGCTGATGACCTGATAATCAACTCTCGTTTATTGAGAGGTCTATATAGTGAATGACCCATGTACTGTACTTGATATCGAAAGGTAAATTTCTCCTACACATTATTTTTTTTATAAAAGAAGCCTGGTTTTACGTAGAAGCAGCAGAATACAGCTTGGGGCACTGTTTTCCTTTCCAGATGAAGATTGGAAGATTCATGTTGTTTAAAAACGTATCACAAATACTGAGTTAGTTTCTCTCCAGTTAGGTAGGGGATTTTAAGCGATTTTAACACAGATTAAGCAGTTTTATTCTCAGAAAAATATTGGGATTGGCCCTTTAAATGGGGCTGGAAAATCCCTAAAACCAGAATTCTTCCTAGTACCTGCTAGTTGGCAACGCAGTGCGGTACTCCAGTGTTTTCTCCATTAGCAGGAGTTTCACTGAAAAGAGAAAATTATGTAGCTGTATAATTTATACCAACTGAGATCCGCATTCACAATATCCACACCTTACTGGTTGTTATAGCAACCGATGCCAATTGTTTTATTTTATTTTCCTTTTTTTTTAGATGCGACATTTATATTTGATAGTTGACATGTCCGATGTGATGAACGACCAGGATTTAAAACCAACTCGACTTTATTCAACTGTTAAGGTAGGTTGATAGATACTGATCCTTACTTCTTTCATCTTAGGGAGGTTGGCTGGCCGAATGGTTTAATGTGTGTGCTACCGATAATAAGGTTTGTCATTGAGTCATGTAGGGGGGTTGGGATGGCCAAGTGGTCTAGAGTGCCGCGCTTCTACCTCTAGCTGGCCGGTCACCTCTGGCTTGCGGCTGTGGTTTCGAGCCCTGGTGTGAGCGTATGTGGCACTCCTGTTTCCTCCCTCCCACTGCTAAAGACTCCTACGCGCAAGCGAATTATTGAAATAAAAATTGAACCATATGTTAGTCTCGAAATGACCTAGTTTGTGTTAAGTGGACGTGAAACCCCATTTCTCTCTCTCTCTCTCTCTTTTGAGTCGTGTACAATCGAGAAGGGTTGCCTGTCTAACCTTGTGGGTTTTCTCGAGACACTCGGGTTTCATCCCCGCAAGCGAATTATTGAAATAAAATTGAACCATATGTTATTCCCCAAATGACCTGGAAATGTGGTTGTATCATCCACATTTTCTTGTGACTAATTTATCATCTGATTGTTTTGAAATTGATAGGATTTAGCTGCTGTGGACGTATGTTCTGTTGCCTGGCAACCTATCTTTGTATTTATTGTTTAATCCTATTTTTATTTTTTCTTTATTTAGTTATTGGAACATTTTATAGAGGAATATTTTGACCAGAATCCCATCAGTCAGCTGGGTATATTAATTACTAGAAATAAAAGAGCTGAAAAAATCACGGAACTTGGAGGTGAGAGAGAGAAAGAAATGGGATTTAACGTCCACTTGACACAAACCAGGTCATTTTGGGACTAACATATGATTTTAATTTTATTTCAATAATTCCTTTGTGGGTAGGAGTCTTTAGCAGTGGGAGGACCTGGAGAAAACCCACAAGGTTGGACGGGCGACCCTACTCCTTGTCACGTACAACCAGGGATTTGAAACCACGCTAGTTGACTCAATGACAGGCTTTATGATACAGCACGCACATGCTAACCACTCGGCCATCCCTCCCCACACACACACTTGGAGGTAAAGAAGGATGAATGATCCAAACTAGGTTGGAAAGATGACTTGTTGATTTTACATGGAGCCGTTGGGGTTCAGTTATAACACGTTGGCTTGCTAATTTGGAGGTCCAGAGTTCACTTCCCGTATTAGAATTAGACGAAATAGTTAATAGTTCATTGTGATTTTCTGGCGTTGTATTCTCGTCCTCCCCCCCCCCCCCCCCTAATGTCAGTCGTGCAGGACAAGGTATAATGTCATTCGTATGGAATGTAAAAACCGAGGTCATTGGCATGCACATGAAAAGTTTCACTTGATTTAATATTTTGATGCAATTTGTGTCTTGCCACATGTTTGTATGTTGTACGGTCGGCTGCACTCATTATTAGATTCAGCTGAGTGTCTTTTAAATTCTATTGACTTACTTTTTACGATGTCTGATTACAGGTAACCCTCGCCGTCATATTAACGCATTACAAAGTTTAAAAGACAGAAAATGTCAAGGTGAACCATCACTACAGAATTCACTCGACTTGGCTCTTCAAACACTAAAGTAAGTTTTATAAATTGTGTTATATCCGCTGGTCATTTCTAAGCACTTCACAGTGAGTTTAACTATTTTTCTTGCACAAATATTTTGGGAAACAAATTTGTCTTTAGTGTTGACTTGAAAATAGAGGTGTTGTGCGCATCTGTTGAATACAAACTATATCAAAAAGAACATACACAACATACAAACAAATCTCAATTATTTAAGGCGTTTTTATCGACCACTGATTAGCCAAAGTGATTTGCATTCAATCACATTTCCATCTTTAACGTCGACCTAATTCAAATTGGTTACCCTAATCAACGAATTTATCGACACCGCCAAATGAGTTCAGGGAGTGATTTGATTGGGTGGTCACATGTTTTTTTCAACTGTGTCCAGCCACAATAATTGTTTACAGCTAATCGGAGCATTTAACGAACTCGCCAAAGTACTTTGGCAAGTCGATAAAAAAGCCTATTATTTTGTGTAAACTTAAACATTGCAAGAATAATTTGTTGGTTGGAAATTGAAAGTAGAATATGTAAATGAGTATGTTTATATTTGTATTTGTAGACATATGCCGAGTCATGCTAGTCGAGAAGTATTGATTATATTTGGTAGTTTAACAACATGTGATCCTGGTGATATAGATTCAATTATACAGGTACAGTATTCCATTTGGAATTCCCACCCCCCTCCCCGCAAACTGGCAATTAACAATTGGGCCCCCTCCCCCAAAAGTGGCAGTAAACAACCCAACTACAAACATCCTGATTTAGGCCAATGAAAATGCATGTATTATTCATTCCTTATTTAAACCAATGAAAATGTGTGTATTATTTGTTGTAGACACTGAGTGAGAACAATATAAGATGTTCTATAATTGGTCTAGCAGCTGAAGTTTGTGTTTGTAAGAAAATATGTAAACAGACCCAGGGTAAGTTTCATCAAGGGATGAGGACCGATGGTGACTCAGCAAGTTATTGGGTTTGTTCTTGGTGTTGGCCACGAAAATCCCTTGGGTTTTTTTTGCAAAGGTTTATCGTGTCAGGGGGGGTTGAGATGGCCTAGTGGTCTAGAGTGCCGCGCTTCGATAGGGGGGCCTTCTCAACCTCGTGGGTTTCCTCCGGTTTCCTCCCACTGCTAAAGACCCCTTTCGTGCAAGCGAATTATTAAGATGAAATTAAACTATATTTAGTCCCGAAATGACCTAGTTTATGTTGAGTGGATGTTAAACCCCATTTCTCTCTCTCTCTCTTATTGTGTCAGTGATGCGTGATGAAGAGCCATGTTAGACAGCAATCCAACAGTTTATAGTTGGAATTTAGACACGTTATGACGATTTGAAAAAACAAGTGACAAAAGCAACAGAAAAACACGAGCTTTCCTTTTATATAACAGTCTGATTTAACAACTTTATGGTCTTCGATGGAAGGAATTATCAGTGAGCAGAAATTCACCTGTGTATCTGTAATAGCTCGTTACTTCATTGGAGGGGAATTGGGATCAAAGTTCAATGGTTGCTTCCTGTTATATATAACCATTGAACATTAGATGATCCCGTCTCTAGCTGGATTTCACCCAACCTGTGTTGTATATAGGACTATTATTATTATTTGTATGTTTTCTAGGTAAATATAATGTTATATTAGATGAAAGTCACTATAAAGATTTACTCTACCAACATCTTTCACCTCCTCCAGCTACAGTAAGTTTACTAAAGATAGTTTACTTTACTAAAGGCAGTTTACTTTACTAAAGATAGTTTACTTTACCAAAGATAGTTTAATTACTTTACTAAAGATAGTCCAGTTTACCAGAGATATTTTGCTTTACTAAAGATAGTTTACTTTACCAAAGATAGTTTACTAAAGAAAGTTTACTTTGCTAGAGACAGTTTACTAAAGACATTTACTTTACTAGAAATAGATTACTTTACTAAAGACAAAGTTTACTTTACTAAAGACAAAGTTTACTTTACTAAAAATAGTTTACTTTATTAAAGATAGTTTATCTTACTATAAATAGTTTACTTTATTAAAGATAGTTTACTTTAATAAAAAACAGTATACTTTAGTAAAAATAATTTACTTTACTAAAGATCGTTTTCTTTAAAGACAATTTACTTTAATAAAAGTAGTTTACGTTACCTGAGATAGGTTATGTTATTTTATTTAATTTGTATGCTTGATAGCGACCAGTGAATTCTTGTATATAATATAGCAATTGTTATCCATAGAACTCGTGTTGTGTTATATTATTCAATCCTAAATGCCATACCAAGATGATACCAATGTTTGAATCAATATCTTTTTGTAATCTCTTTTCTACAGTCAAACACATCTTCATCTCTTATACGAATGGGTGAGTTATTTATATTGTTCTGGTAGATTATTTCACCAATTCTGACTCTCATGATAGGTTGGTGGTTGGATGGCCGAGTGGTTAGCATGTGTGTGCTCTGTATCATAAAGCCTGTCATTGAGTCAACTGGCGTGGTTTCCAATCCCTGGTTGTACGTGACAAGGAATAGGGTCACCTGTCCAATCTCATGGGTTTTCTCCGGATCCTCCGGTTTCCTCCCACTGCTAAAGACCCCTACGCGCAAGCGAATTATTGAAATAAGATTTAACCATATGACCTAATTTGTGTTGAGTGGACATTAAACCCCATTTCTCTCTCTCTCACTACAACCTTGTGGGTTGACTGATTACAATAAAATTGACCCATATGTTAGTCCCGAAATGATCTAGTTTATATTAACTGTGGATTTTGTTTGCAGGTTTTCCTCATCATACTTTAAATCTTGTTAATAAAGAAGAAAGACCATCAATGTGTATGTGGTAAGTACTGACAGCTGAGACAAGTTTACCATCAATATGGTAAGTGGTAAGTACTGACAGCTGAGACAAGTTTACCATCAATATGGTAAGTGGTAAGTACCGACAGCTGAGACAAGTTTACCATCAATATGGTAAGTGGTAAGTACCCACAGCTGAGACAAGTTTACCATCAATATGGTAAGTGGTAAGTACCCACAGCTGAGATTAGTGTATCCATGTACGTGTATTTACATCGGTACTTACCACAGCTGAGACAAGACGTATTGATGTACCTACATGTATTTACCATCACATACCTGTGTATGTGGTAAGTACCAACAGCTGAGATTAGTGTATTAATGTACATGTATTTACCATCAGAGTGGTAAGTGAATTTCAAGTTTATGCTTGAGCAATTATGTCCACTAACTGTGACAGCTGAAATATATTCCTTGTGTTTAATTCTCCTATCAAAAGGCAACAGCTAGTAACTCACATTTTTCGTATTTTGAGAAAACAAAGACAAACGTCATGAATGAATATTAAACCCTAGCTTATCCATTGATTTGGCTATTGAGTTAGTCTGGCATACTGGGCAGTTGGGTGTAATGGCTAAAAGAATTAAAAGATTGAAATACCTTGTACAAAAACAAGAAGCACACACCCTAGTAACTACAAATTGTACCTTGTACAAGAACAAGAAGCACACACCCTAGTAATAACTCAATTTTGATAAAAAAAAAAATTAAAAAAAAGTGAGTTACTAGGTTTTTACTTACAGTAGAATTATACATTTCACTATTCAACTCATACCATGTCAGTTGTTGGGACTGACGCAACTCTGTCAGGAATTAATTCTACATCAATTGTTTGCAATTCCGACAAATCAGAACATTCCATACTGACAGTTAAACTTCCCCTGTATATTGTGATGCCAGTTGTATTAGGCTCCAATTCTAATGTTAGTTTTCTGGCTTGCGGCTGTGGTTCCGATCTCTGGTGTGAGCGTATGTGGCATGGAGATAGGGGCACCTTCTCAACCTTGTGGGTTTCCTCCGGGCACTCTGGTTTCCTCCCACTGTGCAAGACCCCTACGTGCAAGCGAATTATTGAAATAAAATTGAAAACCATATGTTAGTCTCGAAATGACCTGGTTTGTGTCGAGTTGACGTTAAACCCCATTTCTCTCTCTCTAGTGTTAGTATTTAATAGCGGTGTGGAGCTGACGTAGTAATAGACAATGAAGCCTACCCTGTATGTTGTGTATTCTGTATATTTCAGTCATCTAGATAGTAAGAATTGTGAAGGTTTTAATACAACGGGATATTTCTGTCCCCAATGTAAAAGTAAATACTGTGAACTACCTGTAGAATGCAAGGCCTGTGGTAAGTTCTAATCTGGTAAGAATTAAAGACTCAGGGCCTCCTAAGTTAAGAATTTACTCAACTTTCAGTCACTGTTTGTGAGAAATTTCTTTGATCCAGAAACACAAAACTTTGCACATAGTTTCGTATTACATTAAAACAACAAAAGTTTGATAAAGTGTGGATCAGGTGGTTAAGTGGGTAAGGTGCTGGCTCTCTAGCCTGGAGATCTGGTGTTTGATCCCTGCATTGGCAGAGAAAGTTCATCTTGATTTTCTGGTGTGGTTTCCCCTTGTCAGTGATGCAGAATCGAGGGCCTGACAAGGACAGCTGTCTAGTCGTTTGGATGGCACGAAAAACCGAGGGCCCATGCACAGATAGGCGTGCATATAAAAGATCCCTTGCCAGTTGGAATTGGATATAAGAGTAGGCCGTAGTGCCGCTGCCCGGGCAAAATTTCCCTCATAGCACACTGTATGGCGTATGGCCGTCTTCAATTAGCCCTGATTAGGTGCAGAAGAGTAGGATGTTAAACCCCATTTCATTTCATTTCATAACGGGGTATAAATAAGTTAGATAAGCGAACAATTTTGATAAGCCAACAATTTTGATTAAATTCTTAACTTACAACAAAAGTTTAATAAAGGGCTATAAATTAGTTAACTTAAGGCGAACAATTTTGAGTAAATTGTTAACTTACATGTTCCAGGTTTCACGTGAGTATCAGCACCTCATCTAATATCATCATCTATTTCAGGTTTAACGCTGGTATCAGCACCTCATCTAGCGCGGTCATATCATCATCTGTTTCCTCTTGATGGTTTTATTGAGATAACTCTAGCTACTTTACACGATTCCGATAACTTGTAAGTGCTTTTATACTTTCAAAGGGACAGATGTAAAATTTCAATTCTTGTGTCGGAACGAATAACGTGTATAGATCTCGAGTCTCTAGACCCACACACCTTTCAGTCCACGGCAACAGAGAATGGAAACGTTGGTCCTAATAGACAACCCAGAGCTGTTGTTCCTAATAGATAAGTCAGTGCTGTTGGACCTCATAGACAACCAAGTGCTGTTGTTCCTCATAGACAACCAAGTGCTGTTGTTCCTAATAGACAAATCTGTGCTGTTGGTCCTAATAGACAAGTCAGTGCTGTTGGTCCTAATAGACAAGTCAGAGCTGTTGTTCCTAATAGACAAGTCTGAGCTGTTGTTCCTAATAGACAAGTCAGTGCTGTTGGTCCTAATAGACAAGTCAGAGCTGTTGTTCCTAATAGACAAGTCTGAGCTGTTGTTCCTAATAGACAAGTCAGTGCTGTTGGTCCTAATAGACAACCAAGTGCTGTTGGTCCTAATAGACAACCAAGTGCTGTTGGTCCTAATAGAGAGCGCCGTTCCTGGTCCTAATAGACAGCGCTGTTCCTAGGAAGACAATCAGAAAATTAATTTGTGCTAATAATAGTTTGCCTGGCAAAACTTATGTCCACAGCAGCCAAGTCGTTTGGGTAAATTAGAGTTATGTGTGTAGAAAGTTTGATGATAAAAAAAAACAAATAAAATTTGATAAAAGCAATAAAAATGTAAAATAAGATATTTTGTTAATATATGATTGTATTGTTTTTTTGTATTGTTATTTGTATAATTGTACGAGTTCAGAGTTGTTTCCCTTTATTTTCAGACATTGTTTTTCTTGTTTACTTCACCTAAAGGACATTAATGTAAGTAAATATTGTGTTATAACTTGGTAAGACTTACGTGTTAAAAAGATATTGGGAACCGTCTCAAGATTTCAACACTTGAGTCTAAAAGAATAACCCACGTAACTGAGTGTGTTAAACAACATCGCAGATATAAAATGAAAAATTAAATGTCGGTCATTTAGTCCTAAACTTGCAGATGATTGGGTAATTGGGTCAGGATCAGTCTGTTGGTTATTTGTTTGGATTAAAGGTTTGAAGGTTTGTGTCGGTCCGTTTAAAGCTGCAATTTCATATTGTTAAAATGTATTAAAATAAAACCTTAAAATAGATGGTATCTACAAACAGTCCTACTTTGTTAAAGAATAATCCTATTAATCCTATAATTCACGATTGCCAGTTGAGAAATTGGCATATATATTATTTTCAACTTCATATTGAAACGTTTAAAGATAGTTATTCCATGGGGAGAATAATAAAACAAGGGAGGTAATTGTGTTATTATTTCCGGTGTGAGTGATTTATAAGAGTGGAAAAAATGCCTATGATCGTATAATAGTGAGTTGACGACCTATTGAGCAAAAGATATAGAAATAATAATGTTTTGACTTTCTTTGAAAATATGAAATTATCGCTTTAATGTATATATATAATGTATATTTCAGGTATATAAATGTCCTGTTTGTATAAAGATATTCTGTTTGGACTGTGATTTATTTATACATGAAACTCTACATTCATGTCCAGGATGTTCTAGTAACCGTGGTAACCAACATGAGAAAATGGACATTACCTAACATATTTAACATCTGTTAATACCTTGAAACAAATATTTCAGTAATAAAAAATAATAATACCGGTACTGAGGTTTTAATCCTTATTCCGATATAGAAATATTAATGTTTATCACACTGACAAAATGATATGGACCATGGATGATGTTTCGTCCGTCCTAGAAAAGTGGGAAAACATCCGACCAGGAATATGTTCATTCAGGCATCAATATATCGTCCCTGAAGTGTCAAAAGGGTGTATCTCAGAATTTCTAAGATTAAGAAATAGAACCTTTTTCATTTCAAAATTCCACAAATCAAGATATCAAATTTGGACACATGATACCCAGAACAGTTCTAATTAGCGTAGAGATACACAGCTTAGACAGAAATGTGCATATTAATTGGGAGATTTTAAAAATGCAAAAAAGTGTATTTGACTAATTTTCCGAGATAAACCCTTTTGACACTTCACCGACGATATCATGACTCTTTAGACACCGAATCGCACCGTAGAAAATTTTTAAAAAATCAACATGTTTCAACTTTGATGATTGAAATAAAATGGATCTCAGCATTTCTCCCATAATTTGGAAAAACCTAGTAATGCTGTTCATGTAGATTTGAGAAAACAAAGGAAAACTGTTTTGTTTCAGAATTAAGCTACTGAATATAAAACCAATTTTATTTTGTCTTTTTAGATGAAGATAATTAGAAGCCATTTTGGGGAAGGAGAAAAAAAAATATTATATACATGTGTACTGTGTCCACCAAATATGGGTCTAACTCATTTTCACCCAAATTTGACTTGCTAGGTTTTTCCAGATTACGGGAGATTTTAGCTGTTCATCCAATCCGAACTGCCATGGCTTCTCTTTATGCGCACGCCAACGTATCGTGTCCATGCATTCTCGTTTTTTATCCCTTGTGAATGACTTGACAATGTTCCTTGCCAGACTAGATCCTGCATCATTCACTACTGACTGGGGGGGGGTGGGGGGTGGGGGTGGGGGAGGGTCGAATGTTTAACGTGTGTACATTGGATCAGAGTTGCCTGTTCAACCTCATGGGTTTTCCTGGGGTCCTTGCACTGCTAAAGACCCTACATGCAAGCAAAATATCGAAATAAAATTGCAACATATTTTAGTCCCGAAATTACCTAATTTGTGTTGAGTGGACGTTGATGCAGATTTCTCTCTGGTATTGCCCCTTGATCTTGGAACCATAGCTATCAGTCTGCCAAGCCAATAGGCATATCCAGCAGGATTGGGACATTTTTGAGATTGTCATCATCCAAATGTTCAAAAAATTGTCATAGGCCATGAAAGAGGGAGAGAAATAAACTACTTAGGTCTTTTAGGACTAATCTATTTTATTTCAATAATTCACTTGCGCGTAGGGGTCTTTAGCAGTGGGTGGAAACCAACGAAAACCCACGAGGCTGGACAGGCGACGTCTTGGGTCATGAATTTGACACGGATTTAACAATGAAGTCAATGGGGAAAGAATTGGTAGTCTAAATCCACATGAAATATTTAGAGTTTGGAGTTATTTCCCTTGAAATTTAGCTTCTTCATCTCTCTAGACAATACATGCAAAAGGCTCTGCTATACTATGCTCTAGACTACACCGTACTTTATAAATTATAGGCTACCTAAAACAATTTGTTGACGGGGTGTTTTATAAACCACTGACCTACCGTCAATAATAACTATCTGATTTCATCTGATGTAATGTTGGTATTATTATGGGTGTGGTCCACCCATGCGTAATAAATGATGATTAATTTGTCGGGGATCGATATTGGAAAGAGAATTAGAAGATAAGATCATGACTCATAATTGTCTGCTAGTTCCATTGCTCAATCAAACCGCATCAGTCATCTTGAGTAATTGACATTCCAAAGGTCACGTGTGAAATGCCAGTGATTAGGTATAGTGGGGAATTCTGCCTGGACAGCGGATCTAGAAGTCGTGATCTAATAATCTAGGGCCATCCACAATTCAATCTCAACTCATAATGTCGTGGAGAATTCTGCCCGGACAGTGGTCTTTATCAGCAGTGGATCTTGAAGCTGTTATTTTATGGCGTGGGCGATTCCTGATCTAGGGCGCCGCGCCATACACATGGATTTAACCCCGCACAATGTCAACAAAATACTGGCTGCTAACACTGAACGCCCCGTAGAACATGTTTTAGTTGTTAGCCGATCGTTATGTGGTTGTTGTATTCCAGTTGACATAAACTTCGTGACATTTAGCGGTTGTTATTGATTCTTTTTCTCACAATCTTGTGAACCTTGGGGGCGTTAATTTCCTACCTTTTTGCACCAATCGGATTTTTGCCCTGGCAAACATTAAAGTCCAACAATCTGGTGTTCTTTTATGTGCACGCCAAGATGTACACGTGGCCTCGTTATCCCCCCCCCCCAAGAAAGCGAGAGAGAGAGAGGGAGAGAGAGAGAGAGAGAGGTGGGTTTTAACGCCAACTTGACACAAACTAGGTCATTTCGGGACTAACATGGTTTAATTTTATTTCAATAATTCGCTTGCGTGTAGGGGTCTTTAGCAGTGGGAGGAAACCAGAGTACCCTGAGTAAACCCACGAGGTTGTACAGGCGACCCAACTCCTTGCCACGCACAACCGGGGATTCGAAACCACGCCAGTTGACTCAATGGCAGACCGTATGATACAGCGCGCGCTAACCTTTCGGGCACCCCCGCCCCCCCCCCTCCCCAAGAAATCTTCGTGACCTACCCATCTGAGCAACTATACGCTCTATCCCTTGCCAGGACCTTCACCACTAACAAGGGGGAATTATGCGTTAGACCACTTGACCCCCAACCCACCTGTATGAAAAATAAGGTATGAAGTAAGAGGGCCGTATCAGTTTTCATTTACATTTATGGCGTCCTTATAACCATCAAATTAATTTAAAGACTCAATGAAATAAGGTTTAACGCCCTATTACTCTGCATCAAATTAAATGCCAGAAAAAAATGGGGTTTAACGTCCACTAGGTCATTTCGGGACTGACATATGGTTCACTGTTATTTCAATATTTCGCGTGTAGGGCAGTGGGTGGACCCGGAGAAAACCCACGAGGTTGGAAAGGCGACACTACTCCTCGTCACGTACAACCGGGGGGGGGGGGGATTCGAAACCACGCTAGTGGCTAATTGACTCAATGATATGATACAACGCGCACGCGCTAATCATTCAATTTGATTGAAATTTTGTCTTCACACCGGCGTTACCACCTATTCCAACTGCCAAGGCTTCGTTTCAGGGCACACCAATACCGACATGAAACCTAGGTTTTTCGTCCCTTACAAACGACTAGACGTCGTTACCAGGCGCTCGGTTCTGCACCAGTCTGGAAAATCCCAGAGGAACTGTTCAACGTGTAACTGGCTCTTGAGAGATTTCCCATGTTAAATGGAACAATATCACGTAGAATGAATATATTTATTTGATCTTAGTAATAAATAATAAAAATTAATATGAAAACGAGGCAAGTGTGGCAGTAAAATGGCGGCGAGATTAAATTTGTACTTAAATTACATAAGGCACGTTCACAATTACAGACGGTTACTAATCGGGTTTCGGTTTTGGTTCCAACGAACGGAATGGTGTCGGTGATCTTCAAAAGTTGCTGGAAACAAACTTCTGCCAATTTTTCTGTGCTAGATTCTTGAGGTTGGGCGCCATCACTGGAACAGTTTCGACGAACTGCAATGAAAGAAAGAAAATATCAAATTTAAAATTAACAACATTCATTTCTATAAAATTATAAAAACAAATCATGTTCAGCCTTTGGAGCCGCGATGATCCAGTAAGTAATTTAGTCGTTGACTCACCTAGAGGTTCGGGGTTCGATATCGGGGTTGGTCGAGAAAGTATCCCGGAATTCTCCCTTATATTGAGTGGACGCAGGGCGGAGGGCCTAGCAAGGAGAACGTCCAGTCGTTCGGATGGGATTCAAAACCAAGGTCTAATTGGCGTGCACGTAAAATAAAAACTGCACTGGTTGAATTCGAAATAAGAGTTTGTCGTAGCGCCGCTGTCTGGGCAAAAGCTGAATTAAATCAAATAATTTAAAAATCAAAATAAGTAGACGAGTGATATATCTATTTCTTAGGTTACTAGAAATGCTTGGCGTCATTATTCGACTTACGCTCTACACCAAACTGTTACGCTCCAGCTGGGCTAATGAAGACGGGCATACATCATACAGCGTGCTATGAGGGAAATTTTGTCTGGGACAAGGCCTATAGCTGCAATATTTGCAGCCGTGATAATTTTTATGCACGGTTACAATTAATACACTACTCGAGACTTTGAGCAAGTAAAATTGGGTTCAATTGCAAAATTGTCAACACATATCTTCACGGTTTGCATGGAAGTAATTATTTTACAAATAGGGCCTAGTGAAGAGTGGAACACTAAAATCTTAATTCTATTATCTTACCAAACAGTTTTTTGTATATTTTCGGAGTGACCTGAAATCGCGTGATTCTGGTTCGGCGGTCATTATAAAATGAACCGAAGTTTTGCATAACAGTTGGTTTTAATCATAGAAGGTTTTGCCTTTATTTCAATGGGAATTCTTTATTATATGTTAAGTTATGTACAGTACAGTTTGGGTCTGTGTAATTTTAAATTAAGGGGGTTACGAGTATGGTTTTTTAAAAGTCAATTGACTACAAAACTTGCTCAAAAAAGGCCTTGTGGTGGTTCATTACTGCGGCTGGAGCAAGAAGGAAGACACCAGTAATGGAACAGTTTTTATATGACCTATATCACGTGTATACATTGGCGTGCAGTTGGAATTCGATATAAGACTAGGGCGTGGCGCCATTGTCGGTCTAATTTTCCTGATAACACACTGTATGGCGTATGTCCATCTTCATTAGCTCAGTCGGGGCATAACACTAACAGCAGGGCGTTAAACCCCTTTTCAGTTTCTACTTTCCTGGGGACAAAATGTCAGGCACTAATGAAATAGTACCTGACATTTTCAACTTAATAGACAGAGAGAGAGAGATAGACAGAGAGAGAGAGAGAGAGAGAGAGAGAAATGGGGTTTAACGTCCACTCAACACAAACTAGGTCATTTCGGGACTAACATATGGTTTAATTTTATTTCAATAATTCGCTTGCGCGTAGGGGTCTTTAGCAGTGGGAGGAAACCCAAGAGGTTGAGATGGCGCCCCTATCTCCATGCCACATACGCTCACACCAGGGATCGAAACCACAGCCGCAAGCCAGAGGTGACCGGCCAGCTAGAGGTCGAAGTGCGGCACTCTAGACCACTACGCCATTCCAACCCCCCTTTCAACTTAATGCCGGACATGTATTAATAATATCATTAAAAACAGTACCAGACAAAATGACAGGCACCAGGGGTTTTGTGCCGGACAAAGCCTGCTGAATCTGTGCCTGAAATTGTCAGTGACAGGTGCCTTATTTCCAGGCTTGCAACTGGCCAACACTCACCCTCGTTTCCAATAATCAATTTTCTACATTCGCTACCACGTGGACAGTTTACAATAAATTCACTGACGGATGTAAAAGGATCCCGACATCGATTGTCATACAGCGAGGAACAGGTAAAACATTTCTTCCCGTCAACTGAAACAATCCATCCAAAACATTAAAGATGCATTAAAGCGATAATATTACATTTTTTAACAAAGGCAAGACATAATTATTTCTATTTCTTTTGTTCAATAGGTTGTCAACTCACAATTATACAACCATGGGCATTATTCTTCATACTTAAAAATCATTAATACAGGAAATAATAACTCAATCATTTCCTTTGTTTATCTATTGTCCCCATGCAATAACTATCTTCAAAAGTTTGAATTTAAAGTTGAAAATGATATATTTGTCGATTTCCCAACTCAATTTTTGGATTAATAGAGTTTTTCTTTAATAAGGTAGGACTGTTTACAGTTACAATCTAATTTAAGGCTTTATTTTAATATATTTTGAAAATATAAATTAAAAATATGAAATTGTAGCTTTAATGAAAGATTTAGATAATGAGTTTATGGGTTTTGCTACATATATGGCTAGGGTTAGGGCATACGATTACATCATGTGTACCTACTTCAAGAATACACATGATGGCAAATGGCCGCCATTAAAAATACTACGCCCGCCTCTTAGAGACGATAACTTAACTCGCTATAAATTGTAAAAAAATTTACTTCGGCTAGAATTAAAAAACACCTAAGATTAACATTTTCTAAAAATTTCTAAAAAACAACCTAAATTTATGGAAATGGGGCCAAATCAAATCAGGCAAATTACATCAAATAGTCCATGTTAAACGTATAGCAAAAATTTTAAACTAACGCGAGCACGCGCGTTTCTAGACAGCGCCATAGCGGGTCATAGCAACCAGTGAGTATAAATTGGAAATCCCCAATGACGTAGATATTATAAATTGGAAAGCCGAGTCTGTCTTAAAATAAGTAGTACCGTCAGTAAACAAGATGGAAGCCATCTGCTATCGTGTTTGATCATGGAGTAGGCAAGCACAGGTGTGTCGTATGGGGTTAGGGTATACGAGTTCAAATAACTGGGCACTGGCTCACTAAACATACAGGTCGTCGGTTCGATCTCAACTGAAAATTCTTAGGTACTTTCCAGTCAGGTGTCTAAACCATGCCCTTGAGAAGCAATGTTAGTGGCATCTATTTCGATCCTTGTACGGAATCAGGATATATCGGCACCGTGCATTCTACTAACAGGGTGGTAGTAAACATCCTCTTGGTTGGAAATTTTTATCGAAATAACTTTCACGCTCTTTCTTACTCAACTCAGTTCAGGGCAAAAATTCCTCAACCAATTAGGTACCCGTCTTCATTGACCCGATTGTTGCACAAAATGTTATGTTTCAAGAATCAAAATGTACTTGTGTATTGCGTAGGTACGTCTAAACAGAAGTCTGAATCCAATTTGGCATACAAGAAAACCTACCTAGGCCTTACCTGTTGTTCACTCAGATTGTCGGTAGAATGCGCCCGAACCGCGCGGGCTAAATCAGTAGCCAGCTCATAAAATTTTATTTATTTTTTTTTTGGGGGGGGGGGGCTACAAAATGTTTTGGAGGGGCTGAGGATGTTGCCGGCTAAAAGAACACCCTATCCTAACTAAGAAATCATTTATTGTAGTCAATTTTCGACAACAAATAAAGGGCACACTGATTGTAACGATTGATGGCGAGATTGTAGGTAAGGGTAAGCATTGACACTACGGTTAGGGTTGGGATTAGCACTAGCCCAGTTTACACCTCGTGACCTTTGCCCACCAAACTTGAAGTTGGTCTTATCAATTGATCTAAGTGGTAGCTAAATAAACAAAATACAAAAATTAATAAATAGACCTAAAATCAAATGGATAAATTGTCAAACGCTTTTTGTGATTCTAGTTTTACCCGAATAGTGTATGAGGAAATTTGACAGAAGAAATACACTCTGTATCAGTTTGTTTGCTGTAACTTTCGCCATTTTACCATCTGGTCAAAATTCTACTAACAATAATCCAAATATATTACTCTTTACAAGACATTTGACCAGTTTAACTTCCCGCCATGTTAACTATACCCGACCACTTATCACATGACAGTCATGTGGTACGGCCAAGGGAGGTCACTGGGAAATTAAAGGGTCATAATATGACGTCAGTTGGAGAGAGAGAGAAATAGGGTTTAACGTCCACTCGATACAAACTAGGTCATTTCGGGACTAACACAGGGTTCAATTATTTCACGAGGTTGGACAGGCGACCCCACTCCTTGCCACGTACAACCGCGGATACGCACACTAACCATTCGGCCATCCACCCCCCTGACACCCACTCAACACAAACGAGGCCATTTCAGGACATAACACATTATTCAAATCTATTTTAAGAGAGAGAGAGAGAGAGAGGGAGGGAGAGAGAGAGAGAGAGAGAGAGAGAGAGAGAGAGAGAGAGAGAAATGGGGTTTAACGTCCACTCAACACAAACAAGGTCATTTCGGGATTAACATATGGTTTAATTTTATTTCAATAATTCGCTTGCGCGTAGGGGTCTTTAGCAGTGGGAGGAAACCGGAGTGCCCGGAGGAAACCCACGAGGTTGAGAAGACGCCCCTATCGCCATGTCACATACGCTCACACCAGGGCTCGAAACCACAGCCGCAAGCCAGAGGTGAACGGTCAGCTAGAGGTCGAAGCGCGGCACTCCTAGACCACTAGGTCATCCCAACCACCCAAATCTATTTTAATAACTGGCTTGTGGTGTAGGCCTAGGCCTACTTGTGTGTGATTGGGGAGGGGTGGCTTTAGGGGTAGGCGAAATCGGAGAATTAACATCGCGCCTAAAGTGCAGGCATTAGACCACCATCGATTCCTTTCTATCTAATGGGCGCCGTCCGATAATCAGTGCGAGATTTTGTTCACATTAGCCTAAAGATGTGTAGTGGCAGTGGTGACTTGTCATATACTGAGATAGCCTACACCAGGTGGTGTGGGAGGCGTTTGTGCCGACTTAATGGTGCTTTTTCAACGGTATAAGAGAAAACCGTGGGGCATCTGGGATGAAATGTGTCCAGGGCCTCGTTTCTCGAAATCTTAACAAAAGATAAAATCCAAATTTTAGATACTCCAATTTTGATTGGCTATTTTATAAGCATTAAAATCCTTCTTATATTATCCAATCAAATTATTGTTGTTTGGATTTTATCTCAGTTAAAATTTCGAGAAACAGGCCCAAGTACATTTGACAGGTCATTTCCGGAGCACGTGGCACTTTTCCATTACCATCGCTCAACGAATGACACCTGTCGGTCTAATTTCACAAGATTTGCGCACAGCTTATATTAAATGAACGGGGTTAATTAAGTTCTACTCTTCAGCACCGATTGGGCTAATGAATTTTGTCTGTTATTTTGCGAATCTCGACTGTATATACAGCCGTTTTGTCCCACCGCTTACACATTGCCCGTGTCATGGCATATGAACATAGCACTACACAATAAGGGGGGGGGGGGCACTCCGGACAATCCTTAGTGAATAGGGGTCCTGTTTCTCGAAATCTTAACTGAAGATACTCCAATTTTGATTGGCTAAGCACTAAAATCAATCTAATATTATCCAATCAAATTACATGTACTAAAATTTCGTGAATCAGGAAAAAACCGGGAGCCAATTGAATCGGAGACCGCCTTGTTAGCGAAGTAGCGTCTTATTGAGCAACTGTGGTCCCAGACGCTCTTTTAACCAGCGAACATAATAATTTAAAACATAAAAGTTTGTGAAACGTCAACATTTTTATTTCCAATATACAAGTAGCTGATGGTCATATGATGCTGACATCATGATTTCATATGGACTTGAATTGGTTCATAAGAAAAAGTTGAAAATCATGTAATTAAAGACGTGTTTGTTTTTGTTTTTTTTTAAAAAAAAAAAAAAAAATAGCTTCCGCCTGCTAGTAAAATAAAAAAAAAAACAACTCAAATTTTGCGTTCGATATGATTTAACCGTGTGGTTTCGTCCGGGTCCGTAGCCAGCTCATAAAATTTGGTGGGCTACTGAATTTTTTGGAGGGGTTGAGGATGTGGCCGGCTAAGAATACTCCTAAGAAATCATTATTGTTGGCGAAATATTTGCCCCCCCCCCCCCGTAGCTACGGGCCCGGTTTCGTCAGCAATGTCCATATTGATTGTATGCAAGTTTTGGGATCACTTGGGAAATTCGTCGTGTCGTATTCACATTTTAGTTTTCAGTATTTTTAGTGGTTTTCAAAGAGTTTGGATGTTTGGTAATTACGGCTAGCGTTTACTTAAACATACATTATGCACGAGCTAAATCTGCTGATCAGAATTCTAAGGTCAGTATAATCGCTAGTTTTAACGTATTGACACTTGAGCTAAAAATAGGTGTGTACATTATTAATATCTGAAGACGCCCATAGAAGGCAGACAGGTAGCCTATATTTAATGTATGTCAGAATGAAGTGGAGAATTTGTCACCTGGACGTATTTTTTTATTTATTTATGCATTTATCTACCGTAAACAAAGAAGTACTTGTACTTTGTCTACTTTTATATATATAAATATAAATATATATATAAATCATATATAGGCCTATTATGTTGGTCTCAAAATAACCTGTGTTACAAGACCTCATTCCAATATTCCCCTACCACTACTCTGTATTTATATATATATAAAACACGGGATATTCCGTCACGCAAAACATTTTTTTTCCCCTGACAACACCCATGCCGTAAGCAGGAAAATCAAAATGTACTCGGCTAGTTACGCTATTGATCAAACGCATATTTACATCTATTATTTACCGCTCATGAACGGGTAGACATATTTATACATATGTCAATGCGGCTGACGACGCCGCGTAAATTATTGGTTCAATAAATTTGTATATCACTCTACTCTAGTATAACTCTGGCCGAAAATAATATTAATAATACATTACAACATATTTTCACCTGCTTCTGGTTAATTGAACCAATAATTGATCATTTACTTTGTTAACAAGGCCATTGATCTGTCAGATAATTGAATCTCGTGTAATCCGATTGTTTTCTTTCCATTTTTAATTAAAGATTAACTTGTTGTCTTGTGAATCGAAACTAGCGATTTGTTGTCTCACGTGACCCCAGTTTCCATGACGTCACCAAAATGACGTCGACCAACTAGGTCGCGCTTGGCAACGCAGGGGCCATACTGTCTTTCGAAAAATAGCAACAGTGTTTGTGAAATTCCATTCAGTCGGCCCAGGCAACTTACAAGATTGCTTAGAAGGGCTTTTGTTTTTGTATAATAATAACTATTTATCGATAATGTAGCGGAAAGGAAGTGAATTTTGTCCTAGAACGGGCTATACAAGACATTTGTTTTCATGGAAGTATGTCCACACGGGTGAAGCCTCTGTCTGTGCAACGGACTTTCTCATTGTTGACATCGGGAGATATGTATACTCATAATACCATCGATACCACCCATCACCTCCCTCCTCTTGCAAGCCAGACAGTTGGTGGAGCCCATAATGCACACGGGAGTAGCCAGAGCGTCAAAGTCCAGCAGTTATTCGAGGATCACAAACATCATGACAAAAGGGAAGTTATTCAAAATGGCGACCAAGACCAGCAAAGAACCAACTCAAATCAAGCTATCAACACCACTGGGGTTAGACCGAGTTCAAGTAACGGTTCTTTGGCCAGTAAAAGTGGGTCGGCTGCACGGAGAAGTAATTCCATGAGCCCGGAAGTTGCTATGAAACAGTACATGCACAAACTCAGTTCATTTGAGCATCATGAAATATTTAATTATCCACAAATTTATTTTGTGGGTCAAAATGCTAAAAAACGACAAGGGGTAATAGGAGGTGCCAGCAATAATGGTTATGATGACGAAAATGGTTCCTATGTTCACATTCCTCATGATCATATCAGTTATAGATACGAAGTTTTAAAAGTTATTGGTAAAGGCAGCTTCGGTCAGGTTGTGAAAGCCTATGACCACAAAGTTGGTACACACATCGCTTTAAAAATGGTTCGCAACGAGAAACGCTTTCATCGACAAGCACAAGAAGAAATCCGAATACTAGAACATCTGAAGAAACAGGATAAAGAAAATAACATGAATATCGTGCACATGCTAGAACATTTCACTTTTAGAAACCATATATGCATAACTTTTGAACTTTTAAGCATGAATTTATATGAACTGATCAAAAAGAACAAATTTCAAGGTTTTAGTTTACAATTAGTTCGTAAATTTGCGCACTCAATATTACAGTGTTTAGATGCCTTGTATAAAAATCGTATTATTCACTGTGATCTCAAACCTGAGAATATCCTGTTAAAACAGCAGGGAAGAAGTGGAATTAAAGTGATCGATTTCGGTTCTAGTTGTTACGAGCATCAGAGAATATACACGTACATCCAGTCGCGATTTTATAGGGCACCGGAAGTTATATTAGGAGCAAAGTACGGAATGCCGATAGATATGTGGAGTTTAGGTTGTATTTTAGCGGAGTTGTTGACTGGCTACCCATTATTTCCTGGAGAAGATGAAGGTGATCAGTTGGCATGTATTATAGAATTACAGGGAATGCCCCCTCAAAAGCTCTTGGATCAATCAAAAAGGGCACGCAATTTTATCAGCTCTAAGGGGTACCCACGTTATTGTTCTGTGACCACTTTACCAGATGGCAGTGTAGTATTAAATGGTGGACGATCACGAAGAGGAAAACCTAGGGGAAGTCCGGGAAGCAAAGAATTAGTTACAGCTTTAAAAGGTTGCGATGATCCCATGTTTTTAGATTTCATGCGTCGATCTCTAGATTGGGATCCGTCTGTGCGCATGAATCCAAGTCAAGCTTTACGACATCCCTGGCTGAGAAGACGTCTACCTCGAGCTCCACAAAATGAGAGCCGGGCTGACTCCGGGGCGAGGCGCAACTCCTTGGGAACTCGAGGCTCGGGCATGCCAAAACTCTCAAATGGTACAATAACTTCTAGTGCAAAATCACGACAACTTGCGATGCAAGATGATATTCATTCCCAAATGAACACACGGACCAAATTACCACAAATTGGATCTACTTTGTAAAATTCCAGGAGAAAAAAATTAGTGTGTTGTGTTCTTAAAAGGTTGTAAATATTAATTAAAGTTCATATCATGGCAGATCAAAATAATTCTATTATTTAAAGTCAAAAGAACAAACGGTATTGAGTACGGACCAGGTAAAAGAATTTATTTTGTAGTGCAGTTTGTTAGCCGTCCATGCGTTCAGCTGCTTTATTTTATTTTTGATTTAATTTATTTAAGTTGTGTGCGAATTCCTTATTCATCTATTATATATTAGTGTGATCTATTCTAAAGATACAACTGAGAGTCAGTCTGGCTGGATGATAGTGTATTGTTATGATGTCAATCTTGATTATACAAGTCTCAATATCAAAGCAGGGGGGCATTTTAAGTAGTGAAATATTTATGAGTTTGGTTGTTAAGAAATTGTGTGAACAAGCAAGCAAGCTGTGGCTTGTACTAGAGATGTATATTTATAATGTATAGGCTACAACACTGTGAATCTATTGAACTGTTTTATGATAATATTGACCATGTTTGAATTGTGCAGTGTTGGTCTGTTGGATGAATGTAACTTATTATAAACAAATTGAATAATATAACCAATACTAACATGTTCAATGTAGACTTGTTTTATCGAAAGGTGATCTCTGTTGTTAGTGGTCAACTCGAGTCTACTTTATTTATATTTTCTGTTTTATTTCGATTTCATTTTCGTTAATTTACACACATTGTAAAACTATCTGATTTTACCCTGAAAACTGTTCTACTATGAGTTTTATTAATGTGTATTTTCTCTCAACTCAATTATGAATTTAATTTTTACAAAGAAATCGATTTTTATTACATGATTGAAATTTTAAAATCTTGACCACGTACTTTGATTAAGTACGAAATGTTCAATATCTGGAGTAAAACTAAAAGAATTAATGAAATATATTTTCAAGTTTTACGAGTTTGTACAATAATTGTATAGTCGTTGAGCTAATTTTTGATATTGTAAATTACCTGCGTGTGTTTTTATTTTCACCTTGATATAATCTGTTATTATTATAATTAACCTGTGATGTGTATTTAATAAGTCAGGGACCATTTTCAAGTTTTATTGTCAGAGTACAAACAGATTTTAATTTGAGCAATTTTTAAGGTGACGTGTATATTATTGTGTAAAATCGAATACGTACGTATATTATTTCATTTATAAATCGCTAAAACTAAAATATGGTGTTGCTATATTTCTCTTGGTTTTGTTTTTTTCAATGTATATCCGGCCATGGCTATGTGATATTGTGGTGTCCCATGTGTTTCGATGCAGTCATTGTTTTTTAAGGCGAGTGATACATGTAGCTATCGAGCGCCTACACCTCACCTGAATGTCGACCGAGGGGAGTTTTTTTCCCCTCCACTTAAAATTGAAAATCACTCTCTTTTACAAAGTCATTGGGGGTTTATTAACATTTTTCTACCAATCACTCTCCTTAATATCACATCACTCTCGTTAATTTCTAAATCACTCTCCTTAATTTCTAAAGCATTCCTCTTATCGAAACTGGGGGAGAACCTTTTGGGAAAGCCATTTTTTTCAATTTTTTGATTGAGGGGAGCATGTATTGTGGTTTCCCATGTGTTTCAATGTATACAGCCATGTGAAATTGTGGTGTCGCTTGTGTTTCAATTAATGTACCAAACTGATCCCGCAGTGAATGTTCGCTTGGCCGCTACAATCACTGATAAGCATGACATTGACGAGGCCTAATGAGTACGGCATATTAACTTTTTTACTCTGACAAATTAAATTCTCAAACATTTTTTTTGAGGTAAAAAAATAAATAAATAAAGACATTTGAAGTATTTGTAGTTAAAAAATATTTCCTTTTTAGTGTAGATGGGTATTAAAATGAGTAAAATGCATCATTTTGCCCGAAGCAGTTACGTGTTAAGTAAACATTGCACGAGCTGTTGAGCCAATGACTACCGCCGCCTGCAGTCAACGCACATGTTTTGAGATTCATCTGTTACAGAGATAATTCGTTAGTAATTCTCTGTGAAACAGATTGTCAATGTACAGTGAATACGGCCATGGGATATTATGTGTCCTGTGACTGTGTGTTGGGTTATTTCTAGCCTGTCGATAGTTTTGACAGTGTTATCTATATTTTCTAAATGGTTGCAGTTGTTGACACATATATATGTAGTCATGTACACATATATATGTAGTCATGTACATGTAAGTCAACATACATGTACTGGTGTTATTGTAGTCTGGTACTGGTATTACTGGTGTCCAGTACTGGTATCTCGGTAGTCCAGATCATACATTACTGGTATTACTGTAGCCCAGGTCATATGTACTGGTATTGTAGTCCGGGTCATTCTTGTACTCAACTACTGGTATTGGTGTACTGTAATCCAGGCCATATAATCATATATATGCTGTATGGGTGATTGTTATTTTAGGGTTCTACATGTACCAACTCTTTTCAAGTCGCCTTGCCCGAAATACCTTACAGAAATTGAAATAATAGCCATACATTTGCATGTATATATTGTGGATTTTTATACCGATATTATATCATTGAATATCGCCCAGCACTAATTTTCTCATGTCTATGCTATTTTCACAGGCACTGGAAGGGATTAAAATAAATTAAAAAAAAAACTTCTTACCACTGCTTATAGTTATAGTCAAGCAGTAGTAAGAAGTTTTATTTTAATCCCTTCAAGTCCCTGTGGCTATTTTCTCTTGTCTTTACCATGTTTGTGTCATGTGATATTCTCATCTATTCACGTGACAAGGAGTAAGGTTGCCTGTTCAACCTTGTGTGTTTTCTCTGGGTCCTCCAGTCTCCCCTAAAAGCTAAAGACCCCGAGGCCCATGTGAATTATTGAAATAAAACTGAATTATGTTACTAATGTTAGTGTGGAATGAAATAATCTACCTATTTGTGTTGTGTGGATGTTAAACCCTACTTAAAATTTCAATCAATTGACAGAGCAAGGCAGGGGTTCTGTTAAGTGACAAATATGTAAGAGAGATAGAGTTTAACACTCAATGCAAAGTAGGTCATTTTGGGACTAACATATGGTTCAACTTTATTTCAATAATTTGTTTGCACGTAGGGGTCTTTAGCAGTGGGAGGAAACGGAAGGACCCTGAGAAAAACCAAGAAGTTGGGCATGCGACCCTACTCCTTGTCACCTTCAACCCATTGACCTTATGATACAACAAACACGCGCTAACCATTCGGTAATGCAACCCCCCCCCCCCTCCAAAACAAACAATCTTGTTTGATTGGCAGGCTTGTTTGATTACATGTATGTGATGCATGTCTAGATTTGTTTATATTTGTCTTGGCACCAAATGGACGGGGCATGGGAGCCTGGAAGAGGCAAAAATGGGGAAAGGCTAATTCCACTTGACAAAAGCTTATACTAGTTCATTTTGGGACTAACAGGTTCAATTTTATTTCATTAATTGACTTGTGCATAGTGGTCTTTAGTAAGAGAGCACCCAAAGAAAACTCAAGAGCTTGGACATGTGATCATACTCCTTGTTATACATGTACCTACAAGAGGGGGGTGGTCAAATGGTTAACTTTTGCAGCTTGGACCATAAATTGTCGTTCCTATATAGCGAAATCCCCGGTTGTACGTGGCAAGGAGTTGGGTCGCCTGTCTAGCTTTGTGAGTTTACTCAGGGTACTCTGGTTTCTTCCTACTGCTAAAGACCCCTACACACAAGGGAATTATTGAAATAAAATTAAAACCATGTGTTAGTCCCGAAATGACCTAGTTTGTGTCAAGTGGATGTTAAACCCCATCTCTCTCTCTATCGCTTACAATTTGTTTCCTCAGTCGTGGATTACAACATTTTGATCTGTAAATAATAATAATGATGCTTGGTGAAAGGTGACTTGGTTCTTTGAGGGTTCCCGATCATATGATGGTTTCTGTAATGGTGTTGAAACCAACAAAATAGAAACCACTGCTCTAATTTTCAATGGGTTAAATTTGTATTGCCCCTTAAAGTAGCTTCAATCCCCGAAGAAATGACGATGCCTATGTGTAGAGCAGGTTTTTTTTGAGTGTGGTGGGGGGCAAATGTTTAACCTGTACACATGGATCGTAAGGTCAGTCATTGAGTCAGCTGATGTGGTTTCGATTCTCGGCTCCAACTGCTGAAGATCCCCTGCGCACAAGCGATTTATTGAAATAAGATTAAACCATATGTTAGTCCCGATATGACCTACATGTAGTTTGTTTCTAATCTCCCTCTCTCTCTCAGGGGGGTTGGGATGGCTTAGTGGTCTAGAGTGCCGCGCTTCGACCTGTAGCTGGTCGGTCACCTCTGGCTTGCGGCTGTGGTTTCGAGCCCTGGTGTGAGCGTATGTGTATGTGGCATGGAGATACAACGGTAGGGGCCCCTTCTTAACCTCGTGGGTTTCCTCCGGGCACTCCGGTTTCCTCCCACTGCAAAAGACCCCTACGCGCAAGCGAATTATTGAAATAAAATTAAACCATGTTAGTCCCGAAATGACCTAGTTTGTGTTGAGTGGAAGTTAAACCCCATCTCTCTCTCTCTCTCTCTCTCTCTCTCTCTCAGAAGTTTGAGGATAACCCTGATGGTCATACTGAACATTCGTGCGTAACTAACGTACGAAAATTAAATGGTAGCTGTCCTTTTTTGCACTTTTATGCAGACAGGGCGGGTCTATGGTTTAAATTACTACCTGTAGTCAGGGGCGTAGCCGTGAAATATATATTTGGGCGTCCGCAACTTCGGCGGGGGGGGGGGGGTACCCATAAGTCTCAGTCTTCCGTAAACATTGTTTGGCATAATTTACGCGGTTAAACAAAAATATCTCACCAATACAGCGTTTATCATGTTTACAGACAGCGGCACCTGTCTTCCCCGAGAGGCGAAGAAGCTGGCTTACCCCCACCTAAGAAAATTTTGGAATATTGAACAGCTGCAAACAATTTTTCCTGCTATTTTGGCCCATGAACAAAGCAATTTCAAAGTTGTCTAATATAGCCTAATTAAGGTGGCTTGCTGACTCGAATTCCAATCAATCGTTTACACCCACAGCAACTTCAATTTGGTCCAATATAGCCTACCTGGCTGCCCAGAATTCCAAACAACCAATCAATCGGAGCCTCACCCTCCCGGAGAAAATTTTGTTAATTTAACCACCGCAAATGCGTTTTCTGCTATTCTAGCCTGTGTGAGCAAGTCCAAAAGTATTCAATGGTTCTGTAACCGAAATCCCACTCTGAATTCCATCCAATCTCACTGTTGCAGTTGCATTCACAAAGTAGAGTGGCCCCAGAAAAAATGTTTTAATCGATAGTCAACTCAGTACAAATTCGTAGTATTCAATTAAAAGAAAAGTGAAGGGAAGCAAAAGTAGAAATGCCCAAAGCAGGTTTACGGGCGGCCAGTTTTCTTCGCGAGGGAAGAAGCGGAGCTGACCTTGTATTGACCCCCAAGAAAATTTTGGAATATTTGATGGCCGCAAACGCGTTTTACTGCTATTCCAGTCCTAAAATTAGTGTTTTATGAGATTTCGGGCACTTTACTTTGCCAAATTTTTTTTTTTTTTTTTGGGGGGGGGGGGGGGTCCAAGTATATTCAGACCCCCCAGTAAAACAATTGGGGGGGGGGGGGGGTCCGACCCCCCCGGACCCCCCCATGTGTGACGCCCATGCCTGTAGTTAGATACGCTGATCAGCAGTGAATATTCGCTAGGCCACTAAAATCACTGATAAGGATGACACCGAAGCGACTTAATGAGTCCACGGTATTAACTTTTTTCCTCCCGACAAAATAAATTCTAAAACATTTTTTGTATGTATTAGAAAAATAAGTAAAGACGTTTGACGTATTTGTAGTTAAAAAGTATTTCCTATTTAGTGTAAATGAATAAAAATGAATAAAAGGCATCATTTTGCCCGAAGCAGTCACGTGTTACGTAAACAACGCACGCGGTATTGAGCCAATGACTGATGCCGCGTGATGTCATTGCACGTGTTGAAGACAGTCATTTGTGACAGAGATATTATAAGTATTTCTCTGTGAAACAGATTGGTAGTAGATAGGACTAAAGCGAAGGTAATTTTTTGTGAACAAGTAAGATTGATGTCTCGTGAAGATAAACAATGTTTATAAATTGGAATCTAATTTACAATAAGACGTGAAGATAAACAATATATTTATGAATTAAAATTTAATTTACACAACGGCCAACTACGTGTACTCATAAAAGAAATCCACCCACATTTGCACAAACATAAAATTGTCAAACATTTATGTGTTTATTTTGCAAAATACAGCTAGTGTAGTAGTGGTTTTAGCGGAGATGCCACAAAAAAAAACCCGGCGAATACGGGGAGAAAAAGTGTTATGAATTCGTTTAGCCAGGGCCCACGTGTATATACAGCTAATTTCTTTCAAACAAATTTCTCCAAATAGGCCTACTTTCATTCAGCATTTATAATTTAATTAACTTTCACTTTATCAATTTTGTTTCCATTGAATGGATAATTAACCATTGCAGAATCACTGACCAATTAGAAACCCCACACATCATTATTGAAACTATTTCTTTTTTTTTCTTTTTTTTTGCACATACGACGATAAAGCATCACTAAGTACAATTATAGGGTCGGGGAGCTACATGTAGCCAAACTCGCGGATAAAATTGCCATTATGTCTGATGGAGGCACCACGATGGCCGGTGATCAGAATGGGGAATTCTTAAGTTGCACGCCGCCACATTCAAATTTTTGCGGACAAAGTTAAGCTTCGCAACATATGTTCACGTTGTTAGGCAAACTAGAAAAGTGCCCTTCAGCATAAAAAGTCACATGGAAAAGATTAACTTTGTAAGCAAACAATTGAATTAAACCGACTTGTTCCGCTATTTCAGAGGCGTTCAGTCCCGAAACTCAGGAGATGTGTAACTCAAGAATTCCCATTCTGATCATCGGCCACCATGGTGCCTTCGCCAGACATAGCCCAATGGCAATTGTGTCCTCGAGTTTAGATACCGCGGCATGGACGACTCAACCAACGTATTTTTATATTTGTGAATGACTGCTCGTGGACGAGTTAAACTGGATGGCAACCTATTTGGTTACACCATTTGTGTAAGTATATGCAGTGAAAATAAAGCAAGACATTCCACAGGCTTTGTATCGAACACCGGATGTATGGAAGATATTATTATAAATATTTTTTTAAGATTTTGTTTTGTGCCAATGAAACAGCCCCTATACACTGAATTGTGTAAAAATATTATGTATTTTGCGGTCGTCGGCGGTCAATTAAAAATAAACGTCGGTCGTCGGTGGTCATCGGCGGTTGTCGGTGGTCAACGTCGGCGAAAGGACACATCATAACAATCTGAACGACAGACTCACTCTACCTGCAGAGAAGTGACTCTGACACAATGAATAGCCATATGACGTTATCTAAACGTCACAGGTCACGTGGTCACATCAACAAACAAAATGTCAACATTACAAGACACAATGTTACATTGTAAACAAGCCTTCCCACAGTCTTTAGGACTGTATAATACACAGCCATAACGTCTTATCACTTCTTCCAATGATTTTTCACAGAAATAACATCTACAACTCTACATTTGACGTCGGCATATGTAACACTACAGATAACAGACCATCAGCATAGGTTGTAGATCTTTTATTGAGAACATGGAATAGACATAGATCGGAAGGAGCTCTATTCAAGTCTGACTTACTGTCAGTTAATTCTGGCTTTATAAAGCATACAGCCATTAAGAATAATGATACATGACAGATTAATATCAGCTTTGTCCATTAACACTTGCCAATAGCCCGATTTCATATCCAATTTTGAAAAATACTGTTTGTCGTGCAATTGAGCTAAAATGTCGTCCACCAGGGGGAGGGGATATGATGAGAATTTAGTGATTTTATTTAATTTCCGGAAATCGACACAGAAACGTTTCGAACCATCTTTCTTGGAAACGATGACTATAGGAAATGACCAAGGGGAACACGAAGGCCGAATAATATTGGCCTTAAGCATATCATCAATTGCTTGATCAACTACAGGTCGCTTATTAAGAGGTGTCCTATACGGCGGAAGTTTAATTGGGGGGTGCGATCCAGTATTAATCGTCATTTTAACTGTGTCAGTTTGACTAAGATCTAAATCTGTGGCTGCAAATAGGTCATTATTACTGGAGATAAGATTATGTAATCGGTCTTTAAATTGTGCGGGTACATCAACATCATTGAGATTAACCGCCGGCGGCGTTTGGGCCGTATTTGTTTGAGAAATTTCAGTGAAAGCTATTAGTTTGCCTGAGGCAATATTTTCAATCCTACCAACAATACATCCCCTTTTAAGTTTAAACGTACGATTAGTGCTATTTGTTATCATAAGGGGAAATCTACGTCGCTTAGTCGCATTACTGACACCATTACTAATTAACAACCCGGGTTGATTACTAATGAAGCCAAAATCCACAGGCGAAATGATAACAGAATCGGCATGCATTAAATTAGCAACTGGTTTGGCGTTGACGAAACATAAATGAGACGTTTGAGGTTTAATAATTACCTGGTTAGCTATTCGCACTAAAGAAGATATATTTAAATCTTCAACCAAAGGTATATATTCATCCTGAACTTTTAAGCACCCTAAATCATAATATAATCTAACGCCATTATTAATTAACCAATCGCGCCCTAATATAAAATTCCGATTGATATTTGATACCACATAAAATTTATGTGTCATCTTAGTTTTGCCGATTGTAAAGGGTAATTCGACATAGCCATGAATAATTAGCGACTCTCCATTGACCGATTGTAAATTAACCTTGTCGGGGATTAAATTAGGTTTATATTGTAATTTTTGGTATATGCGATTATTAATTATGCTTACTTCAGCTCCGCTGTCAATTAACGATCGGAAGTTTTGAGATCCTAATGCTAGTAAACAAGAACTTGGATTATTAGAAATATTTAAATTAAATAAAGGCAATTTTTGTGAGCTCTTTCCATTAGCTTCAACATGAAAAGAGCGTTTTAGTTTAAATGGGGATGTCGCCGGGAACCATTAAACCTAGGTGGATGGGGAGGGCGATGAACATACCTATTATGCTCGCAATTTCGACTGATGTGTCCCTGTTTATTGCAATTCCAACAAATAATATGTGGATTTCGCCGGAAAGGCGGTCGGTGTGTGAAATTTGACCTATTTGGAGAAAAGGGGGGTTTATTTATAAAATTAGACCTACTGGAATAAAAAGGTGGTTTAGTATCCTGAACACTATTAATGGCAGGTGGTAAACTAATTATGGATGGACACTCATTAGTACGATGGCCGTAATTATAACATTTTTGACATTTTTGCATGGGCCGAAGATGATCAATTTCCATTGGCTCATGATTATTGGTAAATCGAGGGGTAGAACGCTGATTTAGACGTAACGCAAATCGAGCTTGCAAATTTTGTTCTGTCATAGCCGAAACCGTGGCTTCTTGAAGAGTTTTAGGATTGTCGCGAATTAATTTTAGCTTTAACCGATCATCTAACAATCCCGTTATGAAATATCCTACTAATTGTCGCTGAACGGGTTCTAAAAGAATTTCAGCAGAATTATAAGCCTTATTTGCCAAAGAAAGTAAACGTTCAGCATAGATTTGTACATTTTCAGAAATATATTGTTTTGCTTGTTGTAAGATGACTAACGCATGTTGCGGGTCAACAATAGTGTCATATCGTGTGGCCAATTCCTTTTTTACAACTTCCCAAGTACAATTCGGGTGTTCCGTTAAATATCTATTCAAAAAATCGCTCACCGTACCTTTACTGGATTGATAAGCCACATATTTAACCTTATCTGTAGCAATTTCTGCCAAAAAGGAATATTTTTCAATACTTTTTATCCAGGGTTCAAAAGTTTTAGGGTCCCCCGAAAAAGACTCAACTAAATTAGAAATGCCATGATGCTTTAAAGTTGTAGACAGCCCACTTAATTCCCCAGTTAAATTCTGAAATAAAGTTGCAACTTCAGGATGTTCAGCCATAATCGAAAATTAACAAAGACAAAAGCTAACGTACCTTTTCAATGTGGAGATTACATGTAACTGGAGAATTCTGGCGTCTACAAGATGGCCTACGGCTACATATGAGGACTGGCTCACGTTGTTTCTGGTTCACTGGATCACGAGCACCATTTCTTATATCTGTAACACTACAGATAACAGACCATCAGCATAGGTTGTAGATCTTTTATTGAGAACATGGAATAGACATAGATCGGAAGGAGCTCTATTCAAGTCTGACTTACTGTCAGTTAATTCTGGCTTTATAAAGCATACAGCCATTAAGAATAATGATACATGACAGATTAACTTATTTGGAATTGAGAGTATAGTTTCTATAACTGCACTGCATCTTCCCTTTAATGTCGCGAAGTTCTGCCGAGTGTTAAACACATAGATCATGTGTAGGTTATAAATAACATATAAATAAATAAGATATTTAATGAGATCGTGCCTTTTGTCAAAACGAGCAGAGGTCATTCGTGTGTTGCCTGTAAATAACATATTGAACAGATAAGCAGAAGTTGTATATAGTTGAAAACGTCAAATATAATATAATGTCAAATCTAGCAAAGTTCTATGTAAAAATAACTTTGTCACACATATTGGCACTATTTTATGCTTCGGTCGTGTCTATTTCAGATACACACAATCAATTCCGTTAATGTTTTTAGCGTGGGGATGACTAATAGTTAACTTATTTCAGTTCTAAAAAAAACTTTAAAACTTTAACGCAATTTAAAAAAAAAAGCCAAATTCTGGCCGGGATTACAGAGCAAAATAGCCATTCATTGTATACGTGTAAGTGAGAAAAATAAAGCCAGCTACCATTTAATTTTCGTACGTTAGTTATGTACGATGATATAACAGAAAATTTGCGATATGTTGACGTATCACAATAGCCTGGGGCCTAGGTGGTTTCTAATTGATTTAACGCGTTCGTGTTAGATAATAAGCGAATTATTGAACAGTGGTTAACGTGCGCGCGATGTATCATAAGATCTGTCATTGAGTCAGGTGGCGTGGTTTCGATTCCAAGGCTGCTCGTGACAAGAAGTAGGGGCGCCTGTCCAACCACGTGACTTTTTCAGGGTCCTCCGGTTTCCCCCCACTGCTAAAGAATTATTGAAATGAAATTAAACCCTATGTTGTGTCCCGAAATGACCTTGTTTGTGTCGAGTGGAAGTTAAAGCCCATTCTCTCTCTCTACATTCTCGTAGGTTATCCCCGGGTCCTCAAGCCCCCCCCCCCCTCCTACTGCTAAAGACCCCGACGCGCGAGGGAATTATTGACATAAAATGGAACCATATGACAGTCCCGAAATGACCTGGTTTGTGTCGAGTGGATGTTAAACCCCATTTCTCGTATTATACCCTGACCCTGACCTTGTGTAGATCTTACCCAGGTAATAATAAACACCCCAGCAGGTAATAAGATAGGTCTATAAATTAATAATTATACGTTTTAATTAATCCTGTATCATGAGATAATGACGTATCGTGATATTTACCACACACGGTGTTATATCTCGTTAATTCTCAGGTATACATTTCAAACATGCGTAGTCATTATTTGTCCTCCATCTTATATCCAAGACCGGATTTACCCATTTGTGTGCCCTAGTTAAATCTCATTAAAATACAGAAACATATTTCCTTTCGATTTTTTTTTAAACTAAAGGAGGTCATACGAGTGTCTTTTGACCTATGACGTCAGCATTTATATTTATAGTGGATTACCCCAAGCTCCAAGAGAAGAACCTTTCCGTAACGGACCGTTTCATTGGTTAATATCCCATATCACACAGAACACGCCAATGATAACATCTGTTTAGCAGCAATTAAGTTTACACGTATATAAGGTGAATTGACATGATAGCCCATTGAGCTATATATAGGTCCGGAGTTCAATGCCGGTGTTCCCGGGAAAGTTCCTCGACATTTTCTGCCATTGATGTGAATTTAAAAGGGACCCTGATAGTTGGAAAGGGATGAACAGTATTCGGAAACGGCGACGGTGTCCGGGGAAAATTCACCCAATAACACACTAGAAAGGGATTCCGCAGCTCACCAATGTACACACATTTTCCAGGCAATTTGGCAGCAGGGGCTATTTTCAGGTATTAATTAGTTACTAATTGTGAAGTAAAGCAACTGTGGCTTTCCGGCGTGATTTCCTCTTGTCAGTGATACAGAAGGAGGGCCTGACAAGGACAGCTGCCTAGTCGATCGGATGAGACGAAAAACTGAGGTCCCGCGTACACATTGGAGTGTACGTAAAAGATCCCATGGCAGTTGGAATTCTATATAATAGTAGGCCGTAGCGCCGCTGCCCGGGCACAAATTCCCTCATAGCACACTGTATGGCGTATGTCTGTCTTCCATTAACCCAGGTTAGGTGCAAAAGAGTAGGACGTTAAACCCCATTTCATTCATTCCTTAAATATTAATGAATGTAGGCCTAGTTAAAGTTATTCAAATCCTGCAATGTATTCGGTGCCCCCAAATTGGAGCCTTCCTTTTCTACAACTGGCCCTGCTGCATGGCGCCCACCCACCCGGCCAGTACAAAAGTAGGATGTTAAAACCTATTTTATTTCTTGTCTTAGATTCTCTACTGTCTGTGAAAAGCAGAATAGAAGTAAACAGGTCATATTGAAACTAATAAGTATCAGCTATGATGGAAACGAAGGCAGTGCGGAAATTCAGAATTAAATACAGGGGAGGTAACTCCAATTAATTTTACCCTGTTTGGATGCAGACCACCAATGAATATCACATCTTGAATTGTTACGGTCAACATCATACACATTTTAGAAAAAGGGCACGACCTGACGTTAGTTGATTTGTTGATGTAGTGAAAAACGGCCAGCCCAACTAAAATTTATGAAAATGCTGGAGCCGGGCAAAGAGACGGATTTGGGAAAACGTAGGAGCTGGGCAAATAGACGGAATTATAAAGAAAGGCTGGAGCTGGGGAAAGAGACGGAATTTGGGAAAACGTTGGACCCGGGCAACAGAGACGGAATCCTGGAAAAGAGACAGAGCTATCCTTATTACAACGTGAACCAACTTGATAAGATTCAGCGCTGGTTGGATTTCTGTTTTTATAGAATACCGGACGGTGCCAAAACCAGAAGAGAATATTAAACAAAGAAATGACACCGATAGCGAGCCCGGGACCTCCTTACATGGGAGGGGGAAAAGGTGCACAAAATCTAACCAATACACACAAACCATTCACGCACACGACCCTTACTTCCAGGACCGAATTTAAACATGTCGGCTATTCTCATTTCCTGTTTTTGGGCCCTTCAATATAGGGATTAGATTGCATGATAAGATAAAGTGAAAGATAAACCGCATTTGTTCGAAGAAAAAAACCAGTTAGATTGCATTATAGGCCCCAGAAGGAAGCACGGAGAGGGGGAGGGGGTCCAATCGACAGTTGGTCGGGAGCAATGGACTAATAGAATCCAAACCACAACACATTCCCCAATACAATAACGGACAGTACGACCTAACACCCTGTCATCGTTAGACGAGTCGACCTACACCACCAACCACCCATCTATAAATACGTAAATTATGTGTTAGATCAGTCGACTGACACCACCCATCCCTCCATAAACACATAAACATGCGTTAAACCAGACGACCGACAACACCCACCCCTACTATAAAGTAGAATAATCGACATCCCAACACCCCAGACGACCGACACCACCCACCCCTGATATATAGTAGAATAGTCGACACCCCAACCACACAGAAGCCCGACACCAAACAAACATCCCATCTCTAAATACAAATTCATCTGTTCCGACAGCTGTTGATTTAAAACACCACCATTTCCTCTATAATTACATGAAACCATCACCATTTGAAACAAGTATACATCTCGCCAGCTGTTAATTTAAAACACCAACTATCAGCCAATAAATCAATACTGAGCAAGTATCGGTAATGTCAAGCCTCCACAAGCTATCGATAATGTCAAGTCAAGTATTGATAATATTCACGGGCCAATCTGCTTAAAATACACATCTATATTTCGTTTCGTTTCTTTATACTTTCGATGGCCTACACCACGGTTCTAGTGATAGGTCGCGTCAGAGGTCATACGTGCGGCTTTTGACCCTATGACGTAAGACGTTTGATGAACCAATCAGCATTGATGTTTCTAGCGGATTACCCACAGTTCCGTGCACCACACGCCTAAAGCTCACCGTAACAGACCGTTTCATTGGCCAGTCCCTCGCATCATCCAGAACACGTCAATGTTAACAACTTTTCCAAGTCCTACTGTACTAAAGACAAGTAAAGGGTAAAGGGTACATCTGTTTTTGGACTTTGCACACCTCCACCTCACCCCACCTCCATCGTTCCTTGTCGATCATCAAAACGTACCTATAAGGAATCATTTATTTTTGTATAGTAAATTTGATATATTTTAGTTTATGTACTTTTATTTTCATCACGCGTGACTACAATTTGATTAAAGCACATATCCTATTTCGTTTCGTTTTTATATAGTTCAAAAATTTGGTTTACTTGTCGTTACTACACTAGAGTAGGTCATTAAAAGTATAAAAAGCGAAACGAAATATAGAACTCAGTTTTATCAGTTTGGTCGTGAATATTTCACCCGGGCCAACTCATTGTCCACAGTGGGGGGGGGGGTATGGTTAGCGTGCGCGCTGTACCACACGGTCTGCCATTTAGTCAACTGACGTGGTTTCGAATCGAATGGTTACGGCGTGCGCGATGCATCCTTTATCTGTCATTGAGTCAACTGGTTAGGTTTCGATTCCCGGGCTGAACGTGACAAGGACTAAGATTGCGAGAGAGAGAGAGAGAGAGAGAGAGAGAGAGAGAGAGAGAGAGAGAGAAATGGGGTTTAACGTCCACTCGACACAAACTAGGTCATTTCGGGACTAACATGGTTTAATTTTATTTCAATAATTCGCTTGCGCGTAGGGGTCTTTAGCAGTGGGAGGAAACAGGAGTGCTCGGAGGAAACCAACGCGGTTGAGAAGGCCCCTATCTCCATGCCACATACGCTCACGCCAGGGCTCGAAACCACAGCCGCAAGCCAGAGGTGACCGGCCAGCTAGAGGTCGAAGCGCGGCACTCTAGACCACTAGGCCATCCCAACCCCCCGACTAAGATTGCCTGTCCAACTTCTGATTTTTTTGATTTTTCCGGTTTAAGTTTCGTCCCCCTGCTAAAGACGCCTATGCGCAAGCGAATTATTGAAATAAAATTAAACCATATGTTAGTCCCAAAAGGACCTAATTTGTGTCGTGTGGACGTTAAACCCAATTTCACCCCCATCTCCAGACATATTTCTATGATATATTATCTAACAAATGTAATGTGAAATGCATAATAGGACCTTTACAAATAAATAACTTCTTCTAATAATAAAGAAACTTTCTTTTCACGTTATAATTTTATATCGTAGTGAACAGAGCGGAACATGCTTTCGTAATTATAATATGTTCAGCCAAATATGACACGTACACAGGGGCGGATCTAGGAATTTTGAAAGGGGGGGGGGCAAAATTAGAGGCATTGACCGCGGAGACGGGGCACGCCCCTGAGAGGGGGATGGGGGGGCAAAGAAAATTATCCGTTATCTCCTTGCAGCTGTAGCCATTCCATGAGCTATTTGGCTGATATGTCGGAACAGACATATTTGGGTCTGAGAAAAGGCACTTTCAGCAGTAAAAAAGGCACTGTTGAAAATTACGGCGCGTCCCTATTGAATCCGCCTCTACATACACACTGCCAACATTGTCGGTAACATGTTGAGTAACATAATGTTGACCAGGGACAGGGGCGGTGCTGGTGAAAAAGTTGATAGTGTGTACAGTTCGGAAACATCCGGTACCATTCGGCAACATGTTGTCCAAATGCTGCCGAAATAAATACAAGATCACTTGCCAATGAGGTTGCCGAGTTTTAATTTTATCCAATCGGAAATGGGCCATAAATCACAAGGTGTACCGGGAGTCACGTGATGTAGATGAAATGGTAGCTCCCGACAAGAAGGTTGAGATGTTTCTAGTGGTCTAGAGTGCCGCGCTTCGACCTCTAGCTGGCCGGTCACCTCTGGCTTGCGACTATGGTTTCGATCCCCGGTGTGAGCGTATGTGGTCGGATCCTTCTCAACCCTGTGGGTTTACTCCGTGCACTCCGGTTTCCTCCCACAGCAAAGACCCTTGCGATATCACATTCGGTGGAAGCGGACGTTAAACGCTAAGAGAACAACAACAGCTCCCGACATGGCATGGTTGTTATGTTGCCCAACTGTTGTCGTGTAAAAACACAGAGGCAACTTTTGTTGCCGACGTGTTGCCGAGATGTTTCCGAAAATTTTACCGAAAATGCTTTCAGTGTGTGCGGGGCTTAACTTTCAAACTTGTCGATAAAAGAACTCAATGCTTCTGTTTATATTATTCAATTCGTCATTTTATCTAGGCCTATCTCTTCGTGGTTTAATGTCTACTTTCATAATACATAACATTGCAGACAATTGATCTATTGAAATGAAATGTAGTTAGCAATAGTTCACCTAACCAATCTATCACGTGACGTTTATTATTAAGACTTGACGATTTGTGATTGAAGGTGTAAGAAAGTTATCTGGCGTTCCGGTGAGTTGATGTGAATGAGGCAGGTAATAACTGACAAACGGCAACAGGTAATTAGGTACAGGTATGTAGATGTAAAGTTGTTTATTTCATTGGCATGTGTTATACAAAGCAGACTAGTGACAAGTAATATAAAATACTAATACCCGGTCCATTGGACCTATATGTCACTATTAATCACACATAAATTAAATCTATTGTAATAAGAATTCGTACGAATGATTAGTATGTTGAGTATTTACAATAATTACAACTTAGCAAGGTCTCTAATATCGAGGTCTGTTGTTTAAACGTGAGGAGAGTAGCAAGTACGTTTTGTTGAGCGATTCGCTGTCTCCACATCGGTTACGAGAGGGGAAATGAAATGGAGTTTAAAGTTCCAATAGCTTTTTTTTAAAGTTATGTTTTTAAAATGTATTAAAATAAAGCCCTAAAATAGATTGAACCTATAAACAGTCCTATCTTGTTAAAGAATAATCCTATTAATCCTATAATTCACTATTGCCAGTTGAGAAATTGGCAAAAATATCATTTTCAACTTTAAATTCAAACGTTTGAAGATGGCCGTCCATGGAGAGGAATGGGAAAACAAGGGAGGTAATTGAGTAACTATATTCTCAATCAGCCTGTGTCAGCCTTTCTAATGCTCAAAATATTTTGCCCATGATCGTATAATAGTGAGTTGACAACCTTTTGAGCAAAAGACATAGAAATAATTATGTTTTGACTTTCTTAGAAAATATGAAATTGGAACTTTAACGTCCCAGTGTTCAGATCCGACTGGGCCAACGGAGACGGACAAACTCCATACAGTGTACTATGATGAAAACTGTGCCCGGACAGCGGCGCTACGACCAAGTCTTCTGTCGAATTCCAACCATCAAGGGATCTTTTACGTGCACACCAATATGTACACGGGACCTCGGTTTTTTGTCCCATCCGAACAACTAGACAGCTGTCATTGGCACCCTCCCCCCATCCTGCACCACTGTAGAAACCACGATGGAAAACCACGATGGAAAACCACGATACGCTTATCCCCATCGATCCTGCCCTATGAAAATGTTATAGATACATGTATTTAATTTGTGGTTGTGGTCGTCAGAAAATCGAAAGACAGGGGGGTGCCAAAACTTACCCGAGCTCTTTGGTTATCTTATCGGGAACGCACGTAGGTTGATGCCTGCGTTGAGAGCCCCCCCCCCCCCCTCCCCACATACCCACACTTCCTACGTTCTATCATATTCCTGAATCAATGGCCCGAGAAATCCCTCTCTGACCATTGCTGGAATAGCGTCTGTTTCTTGAACTTATGCGTGAGTGTGTCTGTTCTTTCCGTTCAATGAAAGCTATCACTTAAGTACAGCAACATGACAGTCCTTCGTTTAATCTGGGTCTTCCCTAAAAACTTTGGACAGTGATTTAAGGTATTAAAAACGGTGAAAGTATGTTCGTTTCCAAACAGTATTGTTTACATTTAATTCGACTTGATAGCCTCGTTTGTCACGCAATTAGTTTTACTGCAGTATTCTGCAATGAACGGGTTAATTAGGCATAATAAAATCGTGAGTCATGACGTAACGTTATGTAAACATATTTGGTCCAATATTGGCAGCTAGTGATTGGTTGGTAGACGGACTACTGACAAATCAAAATTTAAAACAACAATATCCACTCATAATAGCAGTGTGTAGTTGGATTACCTCTAATCAAACGCAACACTGCGCGGAGTATGACGTTCTATAAACCTCAAAATGTTAATAAACATTAACGTTGCAATTTCATATTTTTAAGTTCTATTTTTGAAATGTATTAATATAAAGCCCTGAAATAGATGGTATTTACAAGCAGTCCTACCTTGTTAAAGTATAACCCTATTAATCCTGCAGTCCACTATTGCCAGTTGAGAAAACGGCAAAAAGTATCATTTTCAACTTCAAATTCAAACGTTTGAAGATAGTCATTCCATGGGAGTGAATGGAAAAACAAGGGAGGTAATTGTGTTATTATTTCCTGTGTCACTGATTTTAGTGAGTTGACAACCTTTTGAGCAACACATAAAAATAATTATGTTTTGACTTTCCTAGAAAATATGAAATTCCCGCTTTAAGGTCCATTATTATGTAGATTTTAAAAAAAAGAATTGATTACGAAACCGAATATCGGGTGCAAGGGTGACGCCAAATGAAACTGCGACACCTAGTCAATCCTGGGCACTGAGGGTAACCGCACACCAACTCAACTGCGACACTGGGTCTAACAGGACATTGAATCAAACTGTAACGAGTCAAACTGCGACATCCCGACCAACGGGACATCGAGTCAATCTGCGACATCCCGTCCAACGGGACATCGAGTCAAACGCGTCACCGACATTACGACTGACTCTTCCACAAGTTTTTAATATCGAATTTTAATTGATCAATAAAATGTATTATAATATATTGACTCACATTCAACGGTTTTATTTCATTCTTCAGGTTATTTATAGGTGAAGTCGATCATGGATCTATTTTGGTTTAGCTGTTTGCTAGTCTGGCCGATGTCAACTGTAAGAGGTAAGTTGAGATGGAAATGAAATAAAATGGGATTTAACGTCCTATTATTCTGCACCTATGAGACTAATGTAAACGGGTATACGCGATACATTGTTTGACTGGACAGTGGCGCTACCTAAATCCTTCTGTTATCCAGTTCCAATATCAAGAGAAATTTTTTGCAACTACCTAAATCCTTCTGTTATCCAGTTCCAATATCAAGAGAAATTTTTTGCAACTACTCTTACATCGAAAAGTTCATGACTTATGGAATATGTCTAGCCCCTTGTTACAAATGGCGCTGAAACGCATCGTGTATCAATAGTAAAATATTTATTTTGTCTTAAATACTGGATGTCAGAGGCACATCTTTTCCCGGTAAGATCACAACATGGATTTTGATTTAAATTGACAATTCGTGTTTGAGACTTAGCTACTTTAAATGGATATTTTTGATATACACACACTTGTTTCCCAAAAAATAATTTTAAATCCCTATACTTTGTTTCAGGTCAAACGTTTGAACTGAAAGCGGAAACCCCATATAGTGTCATAGGTGCAAGTCATGGGTTTACCTGCAAAATGGTCAATGGGGGATTCCCTGGTGCTGCTCAAGGAATACGGTTTATGCGTAACGGAGACACTATCTGTTCGGTAAACAAGAGAAACTGTAACGCGACAGATGTTAAAGGTGGTCGGTTCACGTGTGGATGTATCAAGGGAGACAACTCTAATGTATATTTAAATATCAGCGGGATTGAGACCGATGATGAAGCGAAGTGGAAGTGTGGTTTAGGATTGTATAATTTATTCAGTGATCTGATCGACCTACCTTTATATTGTAAGTTGTTACTGATGTATACAGTCAACCACGTGTTGGTGGAATATCAGTCACTAGGGACCTACTTTAAAGGCCATTCTGTGTCAAACCACCCAGCGTGGTAAACCGGACCTCCTTTAAATTTGCTGAAATTTGGTTATATAGGCCTATTTTAGTTAATTAAGTATTCCGCTTGATCTTTATGGCCAATTGAAACTTGGCGATTTTGGTTACGATGGGTGTGTCCACTCCTATTCAAATGTTCGTAATTTAGTAACGGATTAGTGAAAATTACTGAAATAGGGGTTGCATGTCCAACCTCGTGGGTTTTCTCTGGGTCCTTCATGTTCACCCCTTGCTCAAGACCCCCTACAAGTAAGAGGATTATTGACATTAAACTGAACCATATGTTAGACCCGAAATGTATCGAGTGGATATTAAACCCCCCTTTCTCTCTCGACCTCTTTGAACTTTGATCTTTAGATTGACCTAGACTATTGGAACCGCTTCTCATGGAATGTAACACACCTGTCGTAATCCACCACAGTTGTAAATGAAATGGGGTTTAACGTCCTACTGTTCTGCTCCGACTGGGCTAATGAAGACGGGCATATGCCAACAGAGTGCTATAAGAGAAATTTGCCCGGACAGTGGCACTACCTCCTAACCTTATATCGAATTCCAACTACCAAGGGATCTTTTGCGTGCACGCCAATTTTATAATTGGGACCTGTATTTTTAGTACCACCCGAACGACTAGACAACTGTCCTTGTCAGCCCCCCCGTCCTGCACCACACCCTAGGTGAAACCACGCCGGGGAAACCCCGCCAGAGAAGCCGGATAAACCACGACAATTGTATTATATCGTTTGTATGTTATAGATGGTCCAGGGTCGAGTATGACCACCTCGCCAGCTACAAGCAACAGCCACACGGTGAACGAGGGAAGCAGTCTCGGTCCTATAACATGTACATCCAACTGTAAACCGCCCTGTACTATAACATGGTTTAAAGACTCAAAATCGTCGGCTATAGTCTCCAACAGTCCAGTCCTCTATCTTACTGATGTGAAAACAAGAGATAAAGGAACCTATGTGTGTCAGGCGGCGAATCTGATTGGATCTAATACAACTACTATCAAAATTCATATATATGGTCAGTTCTATTACAAACTCATTAAAACACAAATCCTATTTCATTTCGTTTCGTTTTTATAGTTCAAAATTTCGTTTCAATTGTCTTTACTATATTAGGCATGTAGTCTCTTATCATCAAAACAAATATTCTACGAATATTAGTCTGGATGGGTCCTCAAAATTTGACAGAAAGTCGGTCACTGTCTGGATTATCCAGACTTTTAAGTTACCACGTGCTGAAACTATCAAAACATCTCGCTTGTCAACAATGACACTCTCTAAAATTTTGTTTTAAAGTTTTTAATTGAAATGGTAATTTTCTCTCGTCATGAATCACACGTATGGCTTCTCACAATCTCCTTAATCACGATTCATGCTGTTGTATCGTCTCTATTTTGTTTCTAATAATAGATGTGCCAAGTGAATTGTGCGATATATTTTATCCTCGCCTTATAGAATCTATCAAAATCGGCCCGGCTTCATAATATCTATCACTTACCGAGACTTTAGCCAAAGGGTTCCATTGCCCATGCGTAACCGGGAGTTTGGTTTTTTATGTGGTAGATTATCCAGTAATTTTCGTCAATAATTGAGAACCGACCCAGACCCTCCGTGCGTTGAAGACTAGGGGGGTCTGAGTGACCGAGACTATTAGGCATGTAGTGTAGGCCATCGAAATTATAAAAACCGAAACGAGATATAGATATTAGATTGGTTTTATATAGTTCAAAATTACACTTTACGTGTCTTAACAGCACATAGGCCTTGAAGAATTGTTATATAACCCGCGTTTTGGCTAAATGGAACCACCTTTTACGGCGATTTCTTGGCGCGCTGGAAACGTCAACACTGAATAATCAACGTCTGACGTTATAGGGCCAAAAGTCGCTTGTATGACCACAACGCGACCTTCCATTACAACTGGTCAGTATTTCGTGTAGTGTGTAGGCTATCGAAAGTATAAAAATAAACGGAACGAAATATAGATGTGTATTTTAATCCGATTGGTTGTATCACTGTGACGTTGTATCAGGATGACGTTGTATCAGGGTGACGTTGTATCAGGGTGACCAGGGTGACGTTGCGCCATTTCCATTTTCCATTGAAATAACAAATATTTTAGCGCTTAATTCACGATATGTACTCGGATCATATAACATTCTCTCCGTTTGGATTCACAGAAATCTAGAACATGCTCATCTGTAAGAATAGCTAAAGGACATCAGATTTGGGCTGCCTTATTTAGTCAGATCATTTGGACTTGGGTATATAGTAAAGTCGGAAGATTTGGACTACTAGTCGAAAAATTTGGACTAGGGTATTTAGTAAAGTCGGAAGATTTGGACTACTAGTCGAAAAATTTGGACTAGGGTATTTAGTCTGATATTAAAAACCGTTATTTAAATTATCAGAGAAAAAAAAAAAAGGTGTTTTAAATGACGTATTTGTAAAAAAAAAATATTCCCCATATGGTGTAAACGAAGTCTGTCCCGGACTACATTGTATTACTACACCTGATGTAAACAAATTACAGCTGGATCTAAATATTAAGGCTGTCTGCAGATTTCGTAATGGTCACGAGATGTAAACAGATATAGGGCTAACCCAACCCTGTTTCCACCTCTGCATGTGGCCTTAATATTAAGACCCGACCACCAAGGCACGTGTTATCGACGCCATGTCCATATTAGGGTATTATTCGTGTGTAATAACTATGTATTATTTGTAGGGCTGATGAAATCAGAAGGTCAGACAAGTTTATCATTTGGTCTGGGTGTAGGTGTTGGTATTGCTATTTGTGCTATTGTCATGATAATTGGTATCTGTATAGGTGTTATATGTCATAGACGATACAAGTTACGAGAGAAGGGAGGGAAAGGTAAGAGCCAAGTTTTATAAATTCCGCCTTTTTTTAGAATCTGTAGGCAATGCAGACCACCATTAATTTCCCCATTGACTTCAATGTTAATTCTTTTTAGCCTCTTTGCCCACCTCTAACTTTTCCCAAAATTTTCGTTGGACTGAATGATTTTCACTACAGACCACCAAAATTTTGAGATACACAAACTTGAGGAGGCATACTATAAACATGTCACTAGTTGCCGTGCATATCGCAGTAGTCAACCTCATAACACCATTATCCTTCCGGCTCAAAATCATGGGGAACAACTAATACCAGTTTTTGTCGGCACAAGGGGAAACAACGCTGAACAAACTCAAATAAATTTCTAGGCCAACACTAGGACATTCTGGTTAGTGAGCCAACGCCTTACTCATACTAAACCAACGCTGTCCTTCTACAATTAGCTCCAGATGACTGATATTTAAAGGCCTGTCTAAATCGACGAGTATATTTTGAGAAGTATTTCTTCTCTGCTTTCATTAAATAAAGTTGAAATGGTTTAATTACTAGTTTTGTGTAAAACAGGTGTGAACCGGGCTAGGACCGCATTACAAAGCTATTTGATGGATATGGCGTCCATTTAGTGCAGAGTTCTATTCAGAATGCGCCTGATTCATTGAACTACCATGTTTCTATGGCCACCAGACTCGAAATAATAAACTCGTCCAGCTACAAAAATAAACAAGCAATGGGAAGTTATTCCTTAATTTGGATAAAATTCACCCTGAGCGCTTCCCAGAAAAGACACTGTATCTTACCTCAAAAAGCTGGAGCAAGTCTATTTTGTGGTCTCCTCTGGCCAGTTTATTAGGAACCTAAAACTCATGGAACGTAACAACCGAGAGGTAGAAATTCTCATGTGGTTTTTCTAGAGGTAAACAGACCTTATCCTGAACCTCTTTGCGTGCGGGGCTTTTTCAAAATGGAAGACGTTAAAATGAGACTGGAGGTTTCCTGTGTTCTCTGATATTTATTCAAGGAAGCCGCCATGACTCAGTGAGTAAGACGCTGGTTCGCTAACAATTCACTCACCGGATTCTCCGATGCAGTTTCCTCGTGTCATTGTCTAAGGCGGACTTCTTAACTATAGGAACAGTGTCTAGTCGTTCGGATGGGACGACAAACCAACCCCGAGTACACATTGAACTGGAAAAAAGAATAGGTCATTGTACCACCGTCCTTTATAGCACACTGTATGACACATACCAGTCATCATTAGTTCAGTCCATGCATCAAAAGTATTGTAAAGGATTATAGTTGTCAATTAATTGATCTATTTCAGCCGAATATTTGTCGACAGCTTTCGATGAGTAAGTTTACGTCTTTCTCGCCGGACGTTCATTTGTCCAGTGTCACCTACGTTTTTCGAGCCAAAACCCCAAAAAGTTTGATCTTTCACGTCCACAATTTATTTTTATTATTGTTTTTCCGTTTGTCCTAGTTGTTGTTGTTGCACTCTGTAATTTTGTTACTAAGCAGTCTTTACTTTGTTACTACCCATTCGCTATTATTCCACTGCACTGGAGTCAGATGACTCGACACTAATCTAGTAATTTCGGTCCAATATAATCAGGTAATTTGGGAACTAACATCGTTATTGTTTTATTTTATAATAGTTTTCGTTCTAGGTTTTCGTAGTCGGTGTAGACTGAAATACCAGACGCGACAGGCCCTTCTGCTCCTTGACAATTACCAAACCCCGGAGCAAACCCAAAAAGTGGGTTAGGTAGACCGAATGGTCTAATGCATACGTTTTGGGTCATACGGTTTGTCATTGAGTCAAATGTCGTGGTTTGTATTCACAGTACGTGACAAGTAGCAGGGTCGACTGTCCAACTCTATGGATCTTTCTCCGGGTTCCCGGATTTCCTGTCTCAACTACAGCTCCGTACAATTGAACGATATGTGTTGAGAGGACGTTACCTCTCTCTCTCTCTTCTCTCTCCCTCTCTCTTCTCTCTCTCTCTCTCTTTCATTCGATTGACTGACTTTTTTTTTACTTTGTTTTAAAACTTCCTAATTTTATTTTCTATTACAGCAGTTATATGTCAGCAATATTTAAAGAACCGCCTGATGTAAAATTATCTTTTTCAACTCCAAAACCAAACACTACAGACGACGATACTGATTTTGTTTTGCTGCCATTATGACGTTTGATGCAATCCGTGACTTCAATAGGGGAGATAACCGCGTTTTCATCGGTACTTAATTCACAATAAAATTGTGGATAGTGAATCTTACTTCGCCTAATTATGGTCCGAAAACCATCGGGGCTTTCGATTGAACGTTCAGGAATTGAGTTCGCTTAGTACCCATATCGTATCAATCAAGTGAAAGGAAGGGTGTGTGTGTGTGTGTGTGGGGGGGGGGGGCTACAACGCCTAAGTGTATATAAACAGCAGGTTGAACATATTCGTGGTATTTAATTACGTCACTATTCTACTAACGCGCCGTTATTTGTCGGGACTAAGACAACTGTGGCAGGTTTCAATTCCGCGCCATTCGATTATAATTCCGTCAATTCTTTTCATTCGTGATGTCACGGACTGACGATCGAGCATCCCCATCATTACTAGTTTTAAACAACGTAATAATATATTTCACTTCCGGGTGCCCCACAAGTGCTTGAATTGAGCTGGCCACCAAGAGCTAAAAATATATGGATTTTGGAAAATGGGACTAAAATTTTTCATGTTGTTGATAGTAAACATATTTTGTATATGGACCACAGAAAACTATATAGAATTTAGATTAGTAAAATGCAAAGCAGGGAAAAACTACTTTTCGGGTATTTTATACAATTCCTCGGCTATGTTAAATAATTATGATACACTACACCCGTCTGCACGATACGTTGTAAGACCCGGATTCACGTTGTCTTTCACCTTATACCGGACTACTTTGACGCCCACTGTCTCGCCCACAAAATTGCAATCGCGTGACGTGGAATTCAGTCCTGTCACTGTAATGTCTGCCCGATAATAGTGGGTGTGTGAGTTGTTGTTTATTACAGATTTAACGTCCAATACATTTTATATGATATTATGGACAGGTTGATTAATTTAAGTTATTTACACTTCATGGGTTGAAAGTTGGTAAAAACATACAATGTGTCAGTACACTCGTGACGTAATTAAACACTACGCATATGTTTCAACTATCACGGTTGGTTGACTTTATTTTTTTGCAGTCAGCGGATGGGTTGTTGCTCGAATATCCCGCCTGTACTGCGCAGATACTTTATGGACCGTGGGCGTTATGCCATAATGATCTCAGCAGGACCAGTATAGTTTTTTGCTATTTTTTTTACAAATAATAATTATATTATTTAGGTTTTGATTATTTTTGTGTACATATTTTGGTGGTATTTACAATAAAACACACGCGTAATAATTATAATGATCTATCCCAAAGTTTTGATAAACGACTTGACTCTCACAGTGTAGTGATAATGGGCGACTAAGAGAGAGAGGGAGAGAGAGAGAGAGAGGGAGAGAGAGAGATTAACGTCCACTCTAAACAGACTAGGTCATTTCGAGACTAACATATGGTTTAATGTTATTTAAATAATTCGCTTGCGCGTAGAGGTCTTTAGCAGTAGGGCCACGTACGCTCACACCAGGGGTCGAAACCACAGCCGCAAGCCAGAGGTGACCGGCCGGCCAGCTAGAGGTCGAAGCGCGGCACTCTAGACCACTAGCCCATCCAAACCCCCCTTATAATAAAGGACGCACTATGAATAATAATAATAATAACGATGTAGCGATTCGACGTTTAGGACACTGTAGTTTGCAAGGGTTTCGAAATGACAATAACGAGATAAATGTCTATGGCAGTTCTTATCATTTAAATAGGGTAATTTTACATAAATGGCTGACACTTTACATTATGAAACTTGGCAGCCTCTTCAACCAACGTGAGTTTTTTCAGGTCAAGGTTGTACACACCTTTATTCACAAGTTGTCGTGTCTTATCATAATGTTCTTTTATCATAGAACTGCAGTGTTTATTTTTATTTTTACACCACGTGGTGAGGTGTTCTTGTTTCACTTTATTACAGAATTCAAACAATACCCACATTTCATTTGTTTTAAATGGTTCACACATTTGTTTTATATTGTGTTCCATGTTGAGTACTGTGTTATTAACCGCTGCACAATATGCTTGACGATTTACTATATTTTTATCATCTTTATAATATTTATCGTGCAATGTCACGTGGAAATCGGGTGTTAAATCAGGAGAAGTTAATTCGTGACCTGGGATCAAATGAAGTTTGTTGTATTTCTGTAAATCTACATTTCCAATATCAATATGCCAATCATATCTCTCCTTTTCAAAATAAAAGGCATATGTCATAATAATATTGACTGAGCTGACAGGTGCCGTGGGTTCTTGTGATCCCACTTGGATATAAGCTTCTTCTATCGTGGAAACGTTCAAATATTTTAAGATATAATTTCTACAATTGGTTATTGTGTCTCTCCAGATATACACAGGGAAATAGGTCATAAAATCTGACGGCATGGGCTTCCCGATCATTCGTTCAGTAAATCTGTTCCAACTTTTAAGCCAACTATACTGAAACGTGTCCATTCCTTTTACGCGCAGTTTATTTCCGGTAAGAATATTGTCACGGGCTACTGGAGTAGTAAACTTTCCATCAGTATCAATCCAAGCTACTATCGGTGTTGAAATGAATTTGTCCATAATGAAACTTGAATATAATTGACGATTGTAGCCGTGTGATCTACCTTTCACTACAGTTAAAACACGTTTGTTTTTAGGCAGGGGTTCGTAGTAAAAACTCATATTTATTCCCAGTTGTTTCTGATATTTTTGAATATTCTCTGCAAACTTGTGATCCTCTTGGGATTCCTTGTCCAGTATCAGTCCAAGATTTCCTAGTTGCCCAGACCAATACAGAGTCAGACTTCTCAACATCGTACAAAAAAAGAAATTTAAAAGACTAGCCACATTGCTAGACATCCTAACTGTTAACGTCATATCCGGGACGTCTTTAAAATGAGATACCGTCTTACGACTAGTTGTTGGCTGTATGCTGGATACAGGGTGACGTACCGGAACCTTCTCTACATCAGTTGTTAGCCGTATATTGGACACCCCGTGGGATATAGGAGCCACGTGACCCATAGAATCCACGTGATCATTACATGTTGGACATATATAGGCCATATAATGATGAATACCTAGAACACACACAGCAAACAAAATGGCTACAACAACATAGAATTGATTCGTCTTCATCTTACTCTGAAAAACAAAACGACAAACAGTGAGATAATTGTTATGTAATGCTATGTAACGCCATATCCATGGAAACAGTTCATAGAAATAAGGAAAACACGGGAATACTAGAATATATCAGGGGCGTGGTGAGGGCAATTATTGAGAAGAAATTATGAGTAACAAAAAAGATTTTGGCACAAAAACCCTTTTACTGACCGCAGAGCTGTGGCCGGCAAAGCCGGCCACCGCGAGCGCCGAAGGCGCGAGCCCGCGGCGGGGGTTCCGGGGGGCCCTCCCCCGGGAAAATTTCGAAAATTAGAAGCCCAGAAACGCAATCTCCAGCAATCCGAGACAAGAAATACGGTAATAAAATATTGTTATTTTCTCTTGGAGATTCCATTCTTTCCAAGAGAAAATCACTTGACTCTTTCAAAATTTTTTTAATTGGGTCAGATGAAACAATTTTTCCACTTACAAATGTTTTTCATTTTTTGAGTAATTTGATTGTGATTTTGGCGCAAAAACTTTTTGGCGCATGAGTATGGCTACTCATGAACTCATTCTCACCACGCCCCTGGAATATATAAGATTTCTGCTAGGTTACATAATTCACAGAATCTTTTTTGTCTTTCTACCGGTATATTTTTGTACCCACCAATTCCTACATTTAAACTATGTGCAGATAGCCTAATTTTTCCAATATGTTTAATATATTTAAAATGCATAGCTTTATGTAATAACGGGGGGGGGGGGGTGATGTAAAAATTTACCGAGGCAAATTAATAGGTGATACCTCTATAATTGTCGGGTATATTTATGTCACCTTTCTTGTGTACGGGTACAATGTTGCTTATACACCATGATATTGGAAAAGATCCAGAGCTTAATACATTATTGAATAATAATAATAGACAAGGTATATAGTTCATTTGTACAATGTATGAATAATTCATTTAAAGAGAGAGATAAATGGGGTTTAACGTCCACTCGACACAAACTAGGTCATTTCGGGACTAACATATGGTTTAATTTTATTTCAATAATTCGCTTGCGCGAAGGGATCTTTAGCAGTGGGAGGAAACCCACGAGGTTGAGAATGCCAAATACGCTCACACCATGGCTCGAAACCACAGCCGTAAGCCAGGGGTTACCGGTCAGCTAGAGATTGAAGCACGACCTCTAGGCCACCCCAACCCCCCAAATATTTTGAATACTGTGTAGATATTTAGTGATCAGTAGATTTTTGATAACTTCACATGTATACATGTCGTATTTAACATAGTTCACAAGCTGTGATATGTGACTTGATTCGTGTGGTTTGATCTGAGCACATTTCAAAACAAACCTACTGGAGCATGGTCTGCGAATTCAGTAAATACACCTGATTTAAACGATTTTATGACACTAATTTGAGTATAGTGAATTAATAAATAATCTATTAAGCCGAACGGAACGGACGTTCTCACAGATCCCTGTTCATCCGGGCGTAACAACTAAAGATAACTTAACATTACAAGGTTGGTAGACATTTACTATCAAACTGATCCCGCAGTGAATATTCGCTTGGCCGCTACAATCACTGATAAGCATGACATCGACGAGGCTTAATAAGTACGGCATTTTAACTTTTTTACTTCGACAAATTAAATTCTCAAACATTTTTTTAAGGTAAAAGAAAAATAAAGACATTTGAAGTTAAAAAAAATATTTCCTATTTAGAGTATTAAAATGAGTAAAATGCATCATTTGCCCGAAATAGTTAGGTGTTAAGTAAACATTGCACGAGCAGTTGAGCCAATGACAGACGCGGTGAGCAGTCAACACACGTGTTGTGGACACTCATCTGTTACAGAGTTAATTCGTAAGTAATTCTCTGTGAAACAGATTGATTTACTATATATAAAGATTTTCTTAGACGATAAAGTGGGTGGCTTTATTTGTTGCAGTAAATCGACACCCTCCATTTCCTAAAATTATTATCTGAAGTAATTCTTTGTTTACATAGAAACCAATATGGCGACTACAAGCTATGCTGAGTGTCTGTTACACACCCAATTACCCAGCTCCTTTAGAGCTATTAACAGAGGCAGTGGTGATAATAAAATATAATACAATGAAATGGCCATAGTATCTAAGGATCACCAAAAATCTATAGCTATAAAAACCAAAACCATTGGCGACGAAATCAAAACAAAATAGGAATAAACGACCCTCCCGAAATTAAATTATTGAAAAATGGGAACGTGCGACTGGCGTTTCAAAATGCCAGCGATGTAGAAGTGGTAATTGCCCAACCCTTATCTCTCACCCAGGAGCTGCGCATAACATTATTCATGCTGTCCCGCGTGAATACTCAAACGAAGAACTTTTAGACGACTTGCAAAGTAACGGATATCATGTTATAAATTTATATCGGTAAAGAATCACAGATGACAAAAAAATCGGGAACCAAACAAGTAACATTTAAAAAGGAACAGGTGCCGGAAAAAAATTAAAATTAGATTATCAGATAAAAACAGTATACCCGTATATTCCCCGTGTCATAATAATTGCAAAAGATTAGTTCGGATAGAGTATCTTAACCGTGATGTATCCTGTGGTTCGGATAGGGTCCCTCTAAACAATCGTGTACCCTGTCGTTCGGATAGAGTCTCTAAACCATGGTGTACCCTTTAGTTAGATGTATCCCGTAGTTCAGATAGAGTTTCCAATCCATAATCTACCCTGTACTCTCTAAATCATGATGTATACTGTACATGTAGTTCTCATTGAGTCTCTAAACCGTGTTTACACTATACATGTAGTTGGTATAAACCATAGATTTGTAAATAGAATGTCGATCGTCAAATGAATATGAATTTTACGATATGTTAATCCAGAAATGACACAGTTTCTCTTGAATGAATATATTGTTAACGCCACACTTAAAATATATGGATGCAATAGACTCGATGAAGAAAATTCTTGGTACACACTGTTAACCACTCATAGATGTTTTTATTCAGCTGGGCGTATAATTTAAACATATAGACAGAGTTGATTTAATGTGAATGAATATTAATCTTCTATGCAGTATATATAGAACCTTTCGGTTGAATCACTTCATAAAAATACATACAGTTGGTTTAAAGTGAATGGAGATATTAATAATCTACGTTGTATATAGATGTATGTACCTGTTGAATCATATCATAAAAAGGTGTACTAGCCTTTAAATTTTCTAGTTTCACAGATGTTTTCTTAGATGGAACAAAAAGCCGATAAATGTTGAGATAGATGGAACATGCTCGACAATTGGTAACAAATCTGATATATCTTTGATACTGTTGAGCATCAGAAAAACATCAATCTTTCCATTGGAAACAGAAGGGTGGGGTAAATACAAACTCAAAGCTAACTGCGTCCCCTTCATTATCTACCTGTGGAATGGCGTCTTTTTATGTTAAATTTGTGTCGTTTATATAATAGACAAATATAAAATCTGATTTTTAAAATCGCATGCAAGTTAAATATATTTAATAGCGCTCTTATCTAGTCTATATCAATCTCCCAAACAGAGTTGTCTTCCACTACAGTCCTAGTACTTTCCTTAGGCATTTTAACCTTTATTTTTTTTCTATATTAATATGTATCACAGTGCTTTTCCTGTGCTTTTAATATGTCTCAGAGTGTAGTTCAGCAGGCCATCATAGGAATCGACACTTAGATCACGCAAATCGGACAACTACAACTATTTCTAAGCAAAACATAAACTTAGGATGGCGATTTTGGCCGCCATCCTAGATTTTCAATTGGCCAATCGGGAAGATTTGATTAGTATGCCTTGGAGAACAATAGTGCCAAATTTGATGCTTGTATCACCATTTACACGATTAAGCTGTTATATATCTACCTCACTAAAAATACCTATTTGATCTCGATCCTCCAAATTTGATACTTGTATCATCATTTGCACGATTAAGCTGTAATATATCTACCCAACTAAAAATACCTATTTGATCTCGATTGCCCAGATTGTAATTCGATTTCTTCGTCGGTTTCTTCACTATTTGTTTAACAGTTTCAGTTATACCGGTTGTTTCACACTGTTATTGGGAGTAATCCTTTTTCAAACATCCAATAGCCTGTTCAAGGTTGTAAACCTCTTGCTTTAGAGTTGATAACACTAATTTCGTCTCGATGCTATTCAGTCGTATGTTTAGGCATGTTATTAAGTCCACAATCTTTTGCCAAAGTAATATTAATCCTGTTTACAGCCTGTTTTTGGTGTCTATTTTTGTTATTGTGACACTGTCCCAGTATACGCATTAGAAATCGGCCAAGCAGAAATGTCACGGTTGATTAATCTTTAGACAGTGGCTGAAACACACCATTACTTAGTTCAAGGAATCTTTTACGTGCATGACATTGTGTACACGGGACCTCGGTTTTTTTGTTCTATCCAAACGACTAGACAGCTGTCATGGTCAGATCCCTCGCCCTTCATTACTGACAAGGGCAAACCATGCTGGAAAATACCGATGAAAATGTCGACCAATACTGGGAGCGAATCCGAGGATGTGTGAGAGTGAGCGAGCGAGAGGGCTAGTGGGAGAGTTTAAACAGGTCACAATTCTATGGAATACAATTACTGCTTATTACTGAGCGACGTTTCGACTAGGCTTCTCTAGTCGTTATCAAGCAATGATAAAATCTAAAAAATAAGACAAGTCAATAAATACATGTACATAACAATACAGGGATCTCCCTTTGCACGTACCTAAAAGAAATCTAATTTAATTAAGGATTATAAATTTGAAATGCTATTTACACCATTCAATAATACCACTTAACTGAAAATAAAAACAAACTGACTAATTGATTAATAGGTAATTTGTTGTGGAGTATATACAATGATATGTAGGTTTTAATCATGACAAACGTTCTAAGAAAATGGAATTTGATCAAATGCTATCAACCACCCCTTTCACTGAAATAAACACAAATGATTAATGAATTGATTGTTGTGGAGTATATACAACGATTTAATCTGGTTTTAATAATGACAACATCCCATGATGAGATTACAATAACAGCAGACCTGAAAAGTAGAAATAAAATAAAATAAAAATAAAATCAAAATCAAAATAGATGGTATTTATTGATTATCATTTTACAAATTGTGGTATTATTCTAAACTTAATTTTTTTACTTGACTTATTGTTAAGCATTGAATATGATTGAAATAAAAATAGTTATGCTTAGCCTTAGATTATGCGATAAGAGTGTCATACGCCCTGGGGAGAAACAATCCTTGATCTCTATTCATCTTGGGTTTGTGTCGTCGTATTTGAATGGCATCATGCAATCGGCGCGCTCTCTTGTTGTTGATGTTCTTGCATAGCGATTTAACGTTGGACCATTGTGTTCAGCTACAGCGGAGTTGTTGGTGGCTGCTTTCGACTTGTGGTCGTCTATCCTTTTATTTAATGGTTCTTTGTCTCGCCGACGTAAGAAATTCCACAATTGCATACTATCTGATAAACACATCCCTTTGGTTGTGGCGGTTGTGTTGGATTTTGTTTACCATTAGCTCTTAATATATCTTTGGTGCTGTTGCTTTTTGAGAAAGTTACATCTATTTCTGGCTGTTGCATTAGTAGCCGTTTAATTTGGTAGGAGACTTTGCCGTTGAAAGGAAGAAAGATTCTGACTGGGGCAGTCGGGGGTTTTGGTTTACTGGTGTTTGTTACAAACTTCTCCGGATAGCCGTTGAAATTGTGAAGACATGTTTGAGATGATCAATTTCCTTGGAGAGGCTCTCAGCATTTAGTAATTGAACTGGAGTATACAGGTCACAATTCTATGGAATACAATTACTGCTTATTACTGAGCGACGTTTCGGCTAGAGAAGCCTAGTCGAAAAGTCGCTCAGTAATAAGCAGTAATTGTATTCCATAGAATTGTGACCTGTATACTCCAGTTCTTTTTTTTCTGACACTATTTATTCAATAAATATTTTACATAATATAAAAGTACACTATATGATTGTGGGATCTGAAAACAAGCCAGGACTTATATAAATTCATCTCCCGGGGACATTATTTACAATAAAATATAAATACATTGTATAAGATTATAATCATAAAAAACAAATTGGTATAGAATTACAAAGTAAATGGTTTTACTCTCATTTGATTAATTTAAAACGTTTTATTGGATACAATATAAATCAGTTAAGGTACGTAATGTAGTAGAAATGTGATGTGGTTAGCGCAATGATTATCCGATGTTCATAGCACGGAAAGGGTAAGCGAAACTCTGGTTGTGGTAGTAGGAGAAAGAAAAATATTATTGAGATGGGAGGCGTCTGGCTATTAATATTAAGAAAACGATTTGAGTTACGACAAGTATTTCCAACCTATCACGAGGCACTAATTGTCATATGATTAGTGTTTAGATGACTTTAAATATCTATGCTTCATCAAAGGTAAGTCCATTACCGAACAGTAGGTGGTAAGTAATAAGACAATAACAAGTAAGTATGCGGTAGGTATTAAAAGTATCACCCAACAGTGAGTGGAAGGCAAAAAAGCAGTAAGTGTAACCAGCATGAAGCGATATGTAACATATATCTAGAAGGCGAGTAGAATCACATATATACCCAGTAAGAATGATCAAACAGGGGACGGGTAAGTGGAATTTGTGGAGCACGGTTATTGTTTACTTAAATCTATTGGATTGGTTTATGAATAACTGAACTGTAGTGAAAATTTCCATGTTTGTCGACGAAGCGAGAAGGTTGTTTCCGTATAACAGCGTTCTAATCTCCCGGTGAGTACTTGGTAGTAATAGTATAGTTTCTTGACTTGTTCTAGTAAAATTAATGCAATATAATAAAAAATGTTCGCTGTCCTCAATAGTGTGACCGCAACTACAGGATGGATTGTTTGAAATGTCCATTAAGAACTTGTGATAGTTTAGAGTACTTTTTTGGCATCTTAGTCTTGTGTGAATGATTTGCAATCTTCTGTCTCCTAGATAGTAATGATTTGGGATCGATTCGTCGTTTTTTCGTAAATGATCTTTGAAGTGTTTCAATGATGAACTTTTCTTTATGTCGTCTGTTAGATTATTCCAAGATGAAATTGTAGAAGGAAGAAAGGACTGTTTATATATCGATGTTGATGCGAATATGTTTCGGTAGTGAGATTGGTTACGTGTAGCGTGAGAATTTAATGAAGAGACTTGGGGTGGTACGAGCAGTGAAAGGTAGTCGGGAGTTTGCTTATTGATCATCTTGTAGAAAACAATTAGTTTATGTCTGGAGCGTCGTTCTTTTAACGAAATAAAACCGGATTCTTTGTATATAACGTTATGTGACGTTCCTCTAACAAGTCCAGTTACTGTTCGTAGGACATCAAGTTGGAGTTTCTCAAGCGCATAAGTCTCATGACCTGTACAGTTGTCCCATAGGACGTCTGCATAGTCAAACAGAGGAAGGATGAAAGACTTGTATATTATTTCGAGTGACTTTCTAGATAATCTGTATTTAAAACTTCGAAAATGGTCAATTGTTTAGTTAATTTTGGATATGATGTAGTTTAAGTGATTTGTCAATTGAAAGGATGAAGGGTGTTTTTTTCTGGAGAAAGTAATACTAGTGGTTTTAGTGGGGTTAAATGCTACTTTCCGGGTAGAAGCCCATTTGCTAATGGTTGAAAGGTCGGTATTTAGAATCCGTTTAGATGAGACAGGGTCTTCAATGACAAGATATAGGGAAGTGTCGTCTGCGAAAAGTCGTATATTTGATTCTATATCATTAACAAGATCGTTTATGTAGGCAACGAATAGTAAAGGACCGAGAACTGATCCCTGCGGTACTCCTGTATGAACAATTGACGAGTTCGAAGATACTCCATCGATTACTACGCACTGTTGTCTATTTGATAAATAACTTTCCATGAGAGAGTGGATATTCCCACGAATACCAATAGCATGAAGTTTGGAAAGAAGACCTCGATGCCAGACTTTATCAAAGGCTTTGCTTATGTCGAAGAATACTGATCCGACTTCTTTGCCCTTGTCAAGAACTTTACATATTTGGTCATATAGATCTAAAAGTTGGTAAACTGTGGAATCGTTCTTAATGAAACCAGATTGGAGTGGTGTTAGTATCTTAAAATCAAGAAAGAGGTTGTATATATATTTGTAGAGGCATCTTTCGAAACTTTTACCAATGCAGCTTAATAAGGAAATGGGACGGTAGTTATTAATGGACGATGGTGGACCATTCTTTAATATCGGCGTGATATGCGATTCTTTCCATTGATCAGGAAATACAGAGTTTTCTAAGAGAAAGTTAAACAGATTTGTGAGTGGATTTGCCAAACTGGAGCAACATGATTTAAGGACTTTGTGATTTATACAATCTGGCCCTGAAGCTTTATCAATAGAAAGTGACGCGATAATATCTTGGATTTCTGATTTTTTGAATATCAAAGTCGTTTACCGGAATGTATGGTGGGTTGTCGCTTGGGTTTTCTACGTTAGACTGCGCAATAAAGTAATCATTTAGGGCATTAGCCTTTTCAACTGCGTCGTACAAGAGCTTGCCTTGTTCGTCTACAAGAGGGGGGGGGGGTAAGACTTTTGTTCCTCTTAGAACTTAGAAAATTTGTTTTTACTAGTTTCCACCATTTCTTTTCAGTAAAATGGTTTTCACTGATTTCTTGGTCTAGTTTTTGATAGAACTCCTTTTTTACTCTTCTAACTTCGCCAGTCACATAGTTCCGCTGGTGTCTAACATTTGCCCAATCTATCGGCCTATTTGATCGCTTAGCTTTTTTGTGGAGACGATTTCGCTTCCGTATAATACGGCGAATGTGACCATTCATCCACGTACAATCTTTTGGGCGCACAGTTATTTGTTTATGTGGTACATATAAATCAATACCTGATAAAATGACGCTAGAAATATTGTTTACTAAGATATTTGGGACTAGGCCCTTCTCAACGTATAATTGATTCCAGTTAAATTATTATAAAACCGATTTATATTTACAATGTCCATACATTCATAGTTCCAGATTATACGAGAATATGCACGATCGTGCGGTTTGTCTCTACATATTTGAATCTCGATTGGGCAGTGGTCACTCAAGCCGGCGTCGAGAACATTTGAGGAGGCGATGTGATCTGGACAGGAAACAAGAAGGCTTGATGAGTCGGGCGTTATACGTGTTGGGCTTGTGATGAGTTGTTGTAGATTTAATCTATAGGCCAAATCGAATATCTTACCAGTAGAATAACGTAATGTATCATAGTTAAAGTCACCAAGAATAATACAATTCTTATTATCTTCCTTTGCTAAAGAAAAGCTTTCTTCTATGGCAGCCCAGTGTGCCACCGGAGAATTGGGCTTACGATAAAAAGAACCTATAAGAAAATTTCCAGCATTTAATCTAATTTCTGTCCAGATACACACTTCATAGTAATGGTGGGTATGTAAGGATACAAACATCATAGTAATGGTGGGTATGTAAGGATACACATATCATAGTAATGGTGGGTATGTAGGGATTCACACATCGTGGTAATGGTGAGTATGTAGGGATACACACATCATAATAATGGTAGGTATGTACGGATAATCACATCAAAGTAATGGTGGGTATGTACGGATATACACATCGTGGTATGGTGGGTATGTAGGGGTACACACTTCGTAGTAATGGTGGGTATGTAAGGATACACACATCATAGTAATGGTGGGTATGTAAGGATACACATATCATAGTAATGGTGGGTATGTAAGGATACACATATCATAGTAATGGTGGGTATGTAAGGATACACATATCATAGTAATGGTGGGTATGTAAGGATTAATCCATCATAGTAATGGTGAGTATGTAAGGATACACACATTATAGTAATGGTAGGTATGTAGGGATACCCACATCACGGTAATGGTGGGTGTTTAAGGATACACACATCATAGTAATGGTGGTAATGTAAGGATACATATAGCAGTGGTGGCTATGCAGGGATACATACATCATAGTAATGGTGAGTATACAAAGATACCTACATTTTTGTAATGGTAGGTATGTAGCGATACACACATTATATTAATGGTAGGTATGTAGGGATACACGAGTAATCTTAGGCGGATATGGGGGGGTATGCTTAATCACAACGGCGGGTGTGTGGGGATACATGCTTAATAGAAATGGTGGGTGTGTTGGGATACATACATTATATATTTGATAGGTATGTAGGGAATACACTAGTAATCTTAGGTAGGTATGTAGGGGTAGGGGTATGCTTAATAACAATGACGGATGTGTGGAGATACATGCTTAATAGAAATGGTGGGTGTGTTGGGATACATATATAATATTAATGGTAGGTATGTAGGGATACACGGGTATGGAGGGGTATGCTTAATAACTATGACGGATGTGTGGGGATACATGCTTTATAGAAATGGTGGGTGTGTTGGGATACATACATAATATTATTGGTAGGTATGTAGGGATACACTAGTAATCTTAGGCGGGTATGGAGGGGTATGCTTAATCACAACGGCGGGTGTGTGGAGATACATGCTTAATAGAAATGGTGGGTGTGTTGGGATACATACATAATATTATTGGTAGGTATGTAGGGATACACTAGTAATCTTAGGCGGGTATGGAGGGGTATGCTTAATCACAACGGCGGGTGTGTGGGGATACATGCTTAATAGAAATGGCGGGTGTGTTGGGATACATACATTATAGTAGTTGTGGGTATGCAGGGATACACACATAGTGTGATATCAATTATCATAAGTATTGGTATACATCTTTAAGTCAATATTTAGGCAGTGAACAGGGATAGATATACAATTATACTTTTGATTATCATGACACATATAGTAATGGTGGCTATGCAGGGATACACACATCATAGTAGTGATGGGTTCAATTACTAAATGCCATTGAAACAGTTTGGGAGAGTTTAATAGGGCCAACTAAATGGTGCGGGGGGGGGGGGGGGGGTAGGGGTTAGGACCCGGTAAAAACAGGAGGTTGGACAAACGTGCCTACTACTTGTCACTAAAATAGATTTTAACTAAAATCAAAATGAAATTTAAAATTTATGCGTTTCACGAAGATTGATTGTTACTTAAAATGCGATTTTAATAGCCCGCGCAGTGCACATTTCCGCTGCAGAGCCGCCCCCACCCTACACCCTCCCTGCTCCCCACATACTCACACTGCCTAGGTTCCATAAACCTCAAAATGTTAATAAACGTTAAAGTTGCAATTTAATTTTTTTACGTTATATTTTTGAAATGTATTAATATAAAGCGTTGAAATAAATTGTATCTATAAACAGTCCTACCTTGCTATGAATCCTATAATTCACTATTGCCAGTTGAGAAATTGGCAAAAATATCATTTTCAACTTCAAATTCAAACGTTTGAAGATCGCCATTGCATGGAGGGGAATAGAAATACAGGGAGGGGGGTAATTGTGGTATTATTTTCTGTGTCACTGATTTTAATGCCTGGGAAATATGCCCATGATTGTATAATAGTGACTTGACATAGTGCATAGTGTAGTGTTTTGACTTTCTTAGAAAATATGAAATTCCCCCTTTAAGGTCCATTATTATGTAGAAATTAAAAAAAAAAAAAAAACCAACTTACAAAACCGAATATCGAGTGAAAGCGACACCTAGTCAAACAGCGGCGCTGAGGGTAACCGCACACCAAGAAAACTGCAAAACTGGGTCTAACAGGACATAGAATCAAATTGCGCCGCCGGGGCTAACTGGACACGCTGTCAAACTGCGACACTGAGTCTGCACATTATGACTCACCCTTCCACAAGTTTTTAATGTCGAATTTAAAGTGATCAATAAATGTATTATAATATATTGACTCGCATTCAACGGTTTTATTTCATTCTTCAGGTTATGTGAAGTCGATCATGTATACTGTACATGTTAATCCAGAAATGACACAGTTTCTCTTGAATGAATATATTGTTAACGCCGCACGTAAAATATATGGATGCAATAGACTCGATGTAGAAAATTTTGGTGTCTTATATGCGATTCGAAACGTATCGGTGAGATGGTCTTGAACTTGGCATTTGATTCTTGACACGGGAATTTGATTTACTCGCAGGCTTCAATGGAAATAAAGTGTATCTATATACTAAATCGCATGGATTTGTAGATTTATGGAAAAGTGTCACAAACATTATATTTGTGACTCAAACAGCTAATCTAGGTTGTAATCTTTCGCCGCATTTTAAAAGTATTTATCAACTTTGAAATTAATACACCAAATAGCCAATGTTCCGATGACTAGATTTGACATTTCATTCTCATAGACCCACCCTTTCAATGATACTTCGAAAATGATACTTACTCAATTAAATGATTTTTTCCGTAAGATAAAATAGCTTTGGCTCCTAAAATGCCAATTAGTTTTGTTGTTTTATTAACGTAAGATTTCATTAAGAAATAATAATAAATTTATATTAAAATTTATATTATTTTTCAATAAACACATTTGAGATTATTGAGTTATCTCTTTACATATCGTCATAACCCCCAAAAGTATGAGTAAATACTACATATTGTTTGCCTAGTATTATAGGCCTTTAGGCCTTCTATAACCAAGAAATGGGCCATATTAAACCATTGTACACGAACATATTTTATAACATTGGATATGAATAAATGATTTTCTTTTAGTGTTTAGTTTACTGGGGTTTTGAGTGTTTTTGTTTTCTTGGGAGTTCTAATATGGAGCGCCACCCAAATGCTTACATTGACTCACAATAAAATAAACGGGTGAAAAGAATTTGAATGAGAATGTTTTTGTGAATGGTGGTTGGAATATTAAAATTATGTGACCCGTGCCCCTCACAATATTATCATTATTCCAATTATATCTATATGTCGCAATATATGTAACAATGTAGCTCTAATCAATGTTTGTTAATGTCTTGATTTTAAGTTATGACAGGGTGACGGCTATCCTAAGTTAAAATTGATTTTAGTTAAAGGGACAATAACATTCTTGCTGGCTTGGTAGCTCCAGAAAATAAATAATACCCTTATTCTAAGTACTAGATGTTTAAGTGTCCTACCTGTTGTGTAAATTATCCATTACAACTTATTTCACTTGTCCAGAGGGTTCGAAAATATTTTAAAATCCAAGTCAGATTTGAAAAGGTTTACGTTAGACTTTTCAAATCAATTGGTTGAATTTTTCCAATTTTTCAAAATAGGTGTGTTAAGATGAAATTTATATCATCATTTAATTGGAATATTCTAAAATAATACGATTTGTTGACCAGAATGAAGATTGGGACATATTATTCAGTTACAACAAGAGTGTTATTGGGGCTTTAAAATTGTCCTTAAAATGGTTTTGTGAAACGCCACTATTTTAAGTTAAGATTAGATTTTAACTTAAAATATTATTTTAGTGGATTTTAACTAAAATGCTTAAAATCGTTTTGTGAAACTCATCTATCTTAAGTTAGGATGAAATTTTAGTTTAAGACGATTTTAAGGAGATTTAAGTTTTTGTGAAACAGGGCCCTGTTACTTAACTAAATGGATGCTATCTAACAAACTAGAATTGATTTATTATAATCTTGCTCTCTTCTTCCAGGAGCAGATACATTTATCTCCACCCTGTCCTACCAGACGGGGACTTCAAATTCGCTCTATAAAAATGTTATAGATATTTAATTTGTGTCCGTGGTCGTTAGAAAATCAAAAGACAGGGGACGCCGAAACCGCACCCGAGCTCTGTGGCTGTCTTATCGGGGACTCGTGTAGTTTAATGCCTGCGTTGAGAGCCGCCCCACCCCTACACCCTCCCCGCTCCCCACATACTCACACTGCCTCGGTTCCATAACTTTTGACAGGCAATCTGAACGACACTCACCCTACCTGCTATCATTTAATTTTTCATACGTTAGTTAAAGGGACAATAACATTCTTGCTGGCTTGTTAGCTCAAGAAAATATATAAAACCCTTATTCTAAGTACTATATATTTAAGTGTCCTACCTGTTGTGTAAATTATCCATTACAACCTATTTTACTTGTCCAGAGGGTTCGAAAATATTTTGAAATTCAAGTCACATTTGAAAAGGTTTACGTTAGACTTTTCAAATCAATTGGTTGAATTTTTCCAATTTTTCAAAATAGGTGTGTTAAGATGAAATTTATATCATCATTTAATTGGAATATTCTAAAATAATACGAATTGTTGACCAGAATGAAGATTGGGACATATTATTCAGTTACAACAAGAGTGTTATTGGGGCTTTAACGTACCTATTGACAGGGTGTTAATTTTAACAAACATTGAAGGCTATATCATAATCATAGTCGTACAGAACTTTATTTTATAATGTAGCTATTTCAGTTATGGTTGTCACGTGATCATTGTGTCGTTTGTCTATCATCGACGGATAAATAAAAACGTTTGCAAGTTTCATAACAAAATAGTCTAAAGAAATGCTTAGGCATTTTCTGATACTGACAATAAACACTAATCAAACAATCAAAATTGCTAAACTCATAACACCAATTAACAAACAATACAAGAATACTTCATTAAAAAAAAACATCGGTGAACAACAAAACAATGATCATACAAACAAAACGATTAACATTAACTTTATTATAAAAACATCGATGATTCGATCTGAAATCAAATAACAAAATAGTCGAGTACTAGCTTTTTCTTCCATATGATTAAAATGTGTACGAGTCTTATAAATACATTTATTTATTTTAACAACACATTGATTTTAACAATACATTTATTTATTTTAACAATACATTTATTTATTTTAACAATACATTTATTTATTTTAACAATACATTCATTTTTTCATAGCACAATTTGTAGTTTTTGTCTGTCACATAACTTTCAAATGTTTTTATTCATTCGTCCATGATAGACACACGTGCAACACAGTGATCATGTGACAACCATAATTGAAATTGCTTCAAAATGAAATTCCGTACGACTATGCTAGATACTTTTCAATAATAACAACGACAATATGTTTAAAACTAAGCCTCTGTCAGCAGTGTAGGACTATATAAAAAAATCATAACGGCACATGCTACGTAAAATTGAACGTAGCATCGCCGGCTTTTTGACCTGGAAATTCCAATCAATATCACGTGTCATCGGCGGATTTTGCAATGGCGGAAAAAATATATTATTATTATGGTCAGCGAAACCATTAAATGTATGAACTAATTATTATTTTAATATCTACCGGTACTTGGAATTCATATATTATTATTATGGTCAGCGAAACCATTAAATGTATGATCTAATTATTATTTTAATATCTACATGTACTTGGAATTCATACGGAGCGTCAAAGAAGCGCGATTCCCGAGGGAAATGCACAAAATATGCACGCAGCTAGGGATCCTCCGATAAATCAGTCGACGTTTGTGTCGAACTCGGGTCCCAAATATCGTTTATATCGGGTCCCAAATGTCGTTTATATTGAGTCCCAAATGTCGTTTGTGTTGAGTCCCAAATGACGCCAATGAAGTCCCAAACGTCGTCAACTGGGTCCCAAATGTCGTTTGTGTTGAGTCCCAAATGACGTGATACCCGCTTTTCGGGGCTATTCTTCTTCGTTCGGATATGCACCCAGGTGATATATATGTACATATGTAATATTTCATACATATGGATGAGCTACATGTAGGATTGGGGGTGTATATCTCATTACTGGAGAAGTATTCTAGTAAAGGTGGTCACTGTGTATCATAAGTCCAATTCCAAATCCATTTCAATATTACTTTATATACAGTTTAAAAATACATTATTTACAAATTATATACAAGGCATTCGATCTCCTTGTCTGTGAGTGTATGTAATCTCATCTTTCTCTGATCTAATCTGTTTCTTGTGTGGTTTAGAGATCTTTTAAAGACACTAATTAGCATATACACAAAGGAATACTTTCAACAAATCAAATTAAAGATAAGATTAGGGATAAAAAAAATCAAATAGAAAGTTAAATTAATATATAAATTTCATTGGTTGAAAGTTTCATAGTGAAATATAATTTACAGGATCTAATAAGCTTTAAGCCATAAAGAATTAAAAAGCATTGACACTTGATTGGCATTGATCAGACTGCATTGTTAACTGTATAAATCTTTGCTCAAGGTTTCTCTTAATAAGCCTACTGGCATTCAAAGATTATAAAACAGTCAACACCAATCATGCTTTTAGGCAATTACTTTAAATCAAAATATTGACATTAAATGTAAGGAAAGACCAACTGATAACCTTAATATTGTCTATATACTTTAAGAAATAAATTCTGTATATTCTTAAAATAAACTTTGAAAAAGGAGTAAAATTTAGTATCACTATTCGGTGATATACGTAACAAAATAAAATATATGATGATAAACAATACTAGGATTCCACTTGCCAACCTAAAGATAACCTTTTCAAATTTTTCCAGTTTGTTTGAACTGTTTAATTATTTGGAAAGAGAATATTGAGTCCTGTAGTGACTAAAACTAAAATTGTGTTGATTATAAACATTAAAATTACACTCCTTTTAGCCAAACAAATAAAATGAAATGTTGTTTAACGTCCTACTGTTCTGCACGTAACCTGGGCTAATGGAAGACGAGCATATGCCATACAGTGTGTCATGAGGCAAATTTTGCCCGAGCAGCGGCGCTACGGCCTACTCTTATATTGAATTTTAACTGCCAAGGGATCTTTGACGTGCACGCCAATGTGTACACAGGACCTTTGTGTTTTCGTCCCATCCGAACGACTAGACAGCTGTCCTTGTCAGACCCTCCGTTCTGCGTCACTGACAAGGCGAAACCGCGTCGAAATTAGCCAAACAAACTTGAACTGTTGAGGCAATGAAAGCTGTTTGTCTGTTGTTAGGGAGTATTCACTGTACGTACATGTATTAAAAAAAAAATTTATTTATATAATTGTATATGTCTTTTTTTTTATTACTGAATTTGTGTGGGTGTCACGTCTATTGAACATACCTTTACAAAAGTTTATAAAGTTTATATAGAGATATAAATTTAAAGTTTACACATCAATCTATTATAATGGTAATATTTGTGAACTTTGCTCATTCGTGAATTTTCAATTTAATTTTTGTGTTGCCATTGAACCAGATTGAGCTACATAGTTTGTAAATCCAGTTATATTAAAAGATCATTGCAAGCTGGTGCAATCTAAATATATTATATCTTTTGTCAGTTTTATCCAAATTCACACTTTATAATCAATACTTTAAAATCAAAGTTATTGTCATTTTATTAGAATGTGAAAATTGAATTAATGTACTTCATAACTTTTATTGTAGATATTGAGTACTTTTTGCACTGTTCTAGTTTTCTAAGCATACTGTATTAATTTTGATATTTGGCCACAGATCACTAATTATTTCCCCATTGACTTTAATGTTAATTCTCGTCTCTTAGACCGGCTGTAACTTTTTCCTTAATATTCGTTGGGTAGAACGCTTTCTGCCACAGATGGAGCAACATGTGGCAAACTCTGGCCCAAAAGCATGTATGAGGTTCACCATGAAAAACTTGAGATACACAGGCTGGAAGTCCAGACAACTAAACAAGCAATTTTCGGCCCTCCCTTTCAACGTAACCAACCTCACAACCCTTGTATCCTTCCGCTTCAAAATCATGAATATTCACCAAAACCTGGCAGAAAATGTATTTTTAAACCAAAAAAGTCAACAAAACTCAACATGCAAAAGGGGGAAAAAGGGAAAGGGAGAGAAGGACTAAAAATAACTTTTGCCCTACATTCGTAGGTGACGACCCATGAATATTTAGTGATCTGTGTCCTATATAGGAGTGAAACTTTAGGTATCACCAAAAGGCCTCTTTTATATGCTTCCCATATGTCCTGGCAACACACCGGTGAAAGAAAATCAAAATCAAAGAATAACTCCAAAAATGATGGCCCTTTAAGTATACATGCTGCTTTATGTACAACGGCGCATCTCAGGTCCCTGGGCCGTTTGTGCTAAAATTTAAAAATCTTTCTTATTAATGGCAGCATTTGATTTTTTTGAAAAAATAAGACAAGTTACAAACAAATTACACAGAAAACACTCATAATCTGGATTTTTTTTCAAAAATATATTTTTTACTGCCATGTCATGAAAAATGTACACAATTTACATGTAACATCTTTCAAAAAAACAATAATTTTCCACTTTTTTAGATAGCCAGACTGGCAAGTAATATATTTTTGGAAACCCTGGACAATATGCAAACAGAAAAAATACCAATCAGATGCATTGGTTGTAATTATAGAGGTTTGTACTGAAACATGTAACCCCACCCCCTAAATATGTCAATGACTGAATCAATCCTATCTTTGGTTGCAGAGCTAACATTACCAAAGGAATCTGTCTAACAGCTATGTTTTACCATCCCTGGCTAATATGTGTACATAAAAACTAAAATAGGTGCAATAAATATGAATTATGGTTAAAAATAGGCCTTGATGAAAGAAGAAAATGCCATTTTTGGTCTATGACCACCCCTCTGTAACAAAAGGGTCACAGAATACACAATTTTCACGAATTTAAAAATAGTTCAATGTTTTCAACATCTCAAAACTCAGAGGCATCATACAAATCTTTATTGCAATTCTTGTGCTGAATCAAGATGTCTGGACCATTGCATCAATTGCCTGGAAAAATGAAGTCAAAAAGGCAGTTATGACAGAGTTGACAACATAAAAGAGGCCTGAAACAGGGCAAAATTAACATTTTACTGCTCTATAAGTAACATAAATGCAACAAACACCACCTATCCTAGATGTTGATAAGAAAATATTGACCATTAAGCTGACATTTACACATCTACACAAGTTTTGTATCAGGCTGTGGTCTTATTGGCCTGACATGTCTTAGGGTTCTGAGTTTGACATTAACCAAAAAAGGTTAGAAATCCTGGAAATGTACAAAATAACCATTTATTGGTGAAAAATAACATTCCTATCTGTAATTCAACAACAAATTCCAATTACTATAATTTAATTGCCAACACAGGTGCAATTAAATCTCTCAAAACACATAAATAAAAAAGGGTGGGGTGGGGCATTTATAGCCTCTCTAAACAGAATGGTGGGATGAAAAATGTCTATAAAGTCTGGGATATTGCTTCCTTCATGAAGGAAATACAAGAATTTAACGTTTCAAAGGGGAAAAAAATGCTTTTCCTGTCTAAATTGGTGGCAAAATTGAGCCAACCCCTGTTTTGAACATTTTGTACAAACCCATCTGCTGATTATTATTAACTCAGTGTTGCCAATTTTCAATTTTCTGTAGGAAAACTGGAGCTATTTCTCAACCTGACAAACTTATAGATTCCATCTAAGTTACATTAGCAATGGAAATAAGGGAAGTTTTAGAAATTTTCACTCTTTTGAGTAGGCATGAAGGCATTAATTTCTACATCGAAATTGGGGAATCTGCAGATTTTTTGTGAATATTCCTGATTTTTAGACAAAATTAGGTGAAATTACAATGTTGTTCACTTTGTCTGTGCTTTCTTAGGCTGAATACACTAAAATTGGACATTGAAGTATTTCTCTTACTGTTAGAAATTAAATAAAACCTGAAAATTGAGAAATTTGCAGTAAAATCACAATTTTTCTCCAAATTTTGATAATTTAATTTAAAATTTAACATTTTTTGAGTTTTTCTCTTCTCAAAATATTTTATACATATTTTCTGACAATTTAGTCATCATGTTTTCAAAACTAAGGCATATCAGTCACAGCCATGTCATACACAGACAGGCCACAGATCACTAATTATTGACTTTAATGTTAATTCTCGTCTCTTAGACCGGCTGTAACTTTTTCCCAAATATTCGTTGGGTAGAACGCTTTCTGCCACAGATGGAGCAACATGTGGCAAACTCTGGCCCAAAAGCATGTATGAGGTTCACCATGAAAAACTTGAGATTCACAGGCTGGAAGTCCAGACAACTAAACAAGCAATTTTCGGCCCTCCCTTTCAACGTAACCAACCTCACAACCCTTGTATCCTTCCGCCTCAAAATCATGAATATTCACCAAAACCTGGCAGAAAATGTATTTTTAAACCCTTTTCTTCAATTCTACACCAAAAAGTCAACAAAAATCAACATGCAAAAGGGGGAAAAAGGGAAAGGGAGAGAAGGACTAAAAATAACTTTTGCCCTCCATGAATATTTAGTGATCTGTGTCCATTTAGACATCATAGATTAATGTTCTTGACAAATAGCCAACATGGTTGACCAATTAAGTTTCTGTAGTATAATTTAATTGAGATATGACTAAGCATTGCCAAGTCTACCATATAATAGAAATAGTTAATTTAAAGAAAGAAGGTGGCAGGTGGTACTTTCTTGGCATATTAATACACATAACAGGCAAGAGGTTTTCATCGCTCACTACATGGCGTATGTACATCTTCATTAGCCTGATTGGTCCAGAAAAAAGTAATACCTTATAATTTCAGTTCATTTCATGTTGGGCCTTTAATACAGCTTTATACATTGTATGAACACAGTGGTTGTATTAATACAGCAATGATTCAAACATGGATGCTGAAGAATAATATTGGGTGATTTGAGGTGGAACTAATTTTTCATGAAGAAGATTTCATTTTTATTGATTCTCAATTGTAAATTTCCACAAACTGTTTAAACACCTAAAACACGGTTGGATAGCCAATATGTTTTTACAGCTAGCATCACGCATACAAAACAACGTCTGTCAAATTGTAACTCTGCATGAGAACAGCAAGGAATCTATTAGTTGACCGACATTTTAATTCAACGATTTTATTCCAAAACATTAAGTGAACCTTGAGAATGTTGACACAAATTTATTATTCATCAATTTTCATCTTTAATGAAATTGGAAAAGATTATTTAGTGTCTGTGTGTTTGAGAGCTATAAAACAGATTTAGGACCAAATAACAAAATAGTACTGGATCATTTGTTCAATATGGCTGCCATTCAATGCAGAGATCTATTCTCAAAGTAGTTAGTTCTCTGTGTGTGAAGAATTAGTATCATATTAAATAGTTTCATTTATTTTATATAATGAGAGCATTTAACATGGGTATTTTGATTTTCCAGAATTAGTTCAAATGGAAAAACACAGTTTAGCAATTAATGCCCCCATCTTGTTAAATGATTCATTAATGTATTGCTATTCTCCTTTATGTATATGGGTTTGATAACAAAAGCAATAGGTACTAAAGATTGAATCTTAATACCCCAGGGTGAAATTTATACAGACTCATACCATAAATCAATTGAAATACCTGTCCACGTGTTAGCAATTCAATGAAAGATGTATTTCACTTTAATCAACACTTATCAGTTAATACAACAGTAAATTAGCTGTTACTCTGGTCACAAGTCAGTATGGTTCCAGAGGAAGATGCTGTTTATTGATTGAAGATTGGATTTAACTTTTTACAAACTAAATCTGAACTAGTCTACTATCCTGTGTTTTAAAAGTACTTTCCTGTATTAGGACTGTGTATCATGGGGGTATGGCCATGGATTCCACAAACTGATGTTCATGTACTGTATATTTACAATGTAATACTGTGACACTGTGTTTAAAATTTAACAAAAGGGTCAGCTTCAAGTTCTTATATTGCTGACAGATCCATCAAAGTTAATGCTGAAGGCACATTTAGCTCTCCACTTAAAACGAGATTAAAACACAGTTATAATGATAATAAGCGGTCCTAAAAATAATAAAAAACAAAAAAACAAAAAGGATTTGGAATAACCTTGCTGTATTATTACTTTCATGACTCATGCTTCTCTTGCTTACTTTAACATTTAAAGGAAATAACTCAAGAAATGTTGTCGGCATATGTACAAGGGTAATTAAACTCTCTCTCAATTGAAACCATGCTTTTTGAGCCAATATGAGTGTCTATGCTCGTTAGCTAATGCAAACCTACAATGTAAGTAATGGTTGCAGATAGCCTGTTTTATTCACATGGTTCGTTAAATGTCTTAAAGTAGACTAATAAATTTCTAGAAAAGAAGAGAGTTAAAGTAATGGGGTTAATAAAACAAGAACTATTAGAAGTGAAGCCAATTTTTAATATGGCTACTACAACCCTTGTCCCACGATTAAGTTTCGGGTATTACGAGATGATTGATGAAGCCATGGTTATTAATTTCAAGACTTGTTTTTTGAGAATGAAACTTTAAGGAAATGGATTAATATGATAAAGCTGGCATATTATAATATACAATCAACTAGAAGTGTTGTTAGGCATGTTGTAGCATATTCTGCCAGTGCCACATGCATAACAACATCTGTGCTCAATGTTTGGAATGTTTTTTCCTGTGTTTAGTTTTAATTCTTGATATTTAAACGGATTACAGTTTGTAGTTTTCCAAATAAACAATGATGGAAAACTACAACAAAACATAAACATAAAGTCTGTAAACCATGTTTACACTGTAGTTAGGGGAAACCATAGTTTTGTAAATAGTAGGTCGATTGTCAAATGAATATAAATTTTACGATATGTTAATCCAGAAATGACACAGTTTCTCTTAAATGAATATATTGTGAACGCCGCACTTAAAATAGATCGATGCAATAGACTCGATGTAGAAAATTCTTGGTACACGCTGTTAACCACTCATAGATGTTTTTATTCAGCTGGGCGTATACTTTAAACATATAGACAGAGTTGATTTAATTTGAATGAATATTAATCTTCTATGCTGTATATATAGAACCTTTCGGTTGAATCACTTCATAAAAATACATACAGTTGGTTTAAAGTGAATGGAGATATTAATAATCTACGTTGGATATAGATGTATGTACCTACCTGTTGAATCATATCATAAAAAGGTGTACTAGCCTTTAAATTTTCTTGTTTCACAGATGTTTTCTTAGATGGAACAAAAAGCCGATAAATGTTGAGATAGATGGAACATGCTCGAGACAATTGGTAACAAATCTGATATATCTTTGATACTGTTGAGCATCAGAAAAACATCAATCTTTCCATTGGAAACAGAAGGGTGGGGTAAATACAAACTCAAAGCTAACTGCGTCCCCTTCATTATCTACCTGTGGAATAGCGTCTTTGTATGTTAAATTTGTGTTGTTTATATAATAGACAAATATAAAATCTGATTTTTAAAATCGCATGCAAGTTAAATATATTTAATAGCGCTCTTATCTAGTCTATATCAATCTCCCAAACAGAGTTGTCTTCCACTACAGTCCTAGTACTTTCCTTAGGCATTTTAACCTTTATTTTTTTTCTATATTAATATGTATCACAGTGCTTTTCCTGTGCTTTTAATATGTCCCAGAGTGTAGTTCAGCAGGCAAACATAGGAATCGACACTTAGATCACGCAAATCGGACAACTACAAATATTTGTAAGCAAAACATAAACTTAGGATGGCGATTTTGGCCGCCATCCTAGATTTTCAATTGGCCAATCGGGAAGATTTGATTAGTATGCCTTGGAGAACAATAGTGCCAAATTTGATGCTTGTATCACCATTTACACGATTAAGCTGTTATATATCTACCTCACTAAAAATACCTATTTGATCTCGATCCTCCATATTTGATACTTGTATCATCATTTGCACGATTAAGCTGTAATATATCTACCCAACTAAAAATACCTATTTGATCTCGATCCTCCAGATTGTAATTCGATTTCTTCGTCGGTTTCTTCTCTATTTGTTTAACAGTTTCAGTTATACCGGTTGTTTCACACTGTTATTGGGAGTAATCCTTTTTCAAACCTCCAATAGCCTGTTCAAGGTAGTAAACCTCTTGCTTTAGAGTTGATAACACTAATTTCGTCTCGATGCGATTCAGTCTTATGTCTAGGCATGTTATTAAGTCCACAATCTTTTGCCAAAGTAATATTAATCTTGTTTACAGCCTGTTTTTGGTGTCTATTTTTGTTATTGTGACACTGTCCCAGCATACACATTAGAAGTCGGTCAAGCAGAAATGTCAATGTTGATTAATCTTTAGACAGTGGCTGAAACACACCATTACTTAGTTCAAGGAATCTTTTACGTGCACGACATTGTGTACACGGGACCTCGGTTTTTTCGTTCCATCCGAACGACTAGACAGCTGTCATGGTCAGATCCCCCGCCCTTCATTACTGACAAGGGCAAACCATGCTGGAAAATACCGATGAAAATGTCGACCAATACTGGGAGCGAATCCGAGGATGTGTGAGAGTGAACGAGCGTGAGGGCGAGTGGGAGAGTGGGAGAGTGGGAGAGTTTAATAGGGCCAACTAAATGGTGCGGGGGGGGGGGGGTTAGGACCCGGTAAAAACACAAGCGTCCCTACTACTTGTTACGTACAAGATTGGCATTGAAACTAAGCGACTTGACTCAATGACAAAGCGGGATATATAACCATTCGGCCAACCGAGACTTCCGCATCTGGGCCTTGTTTCACCAAAACTTATGCTAAAATCACTAAAATAGATTTTAACTAAAATCAAAATGAAATTTAAAATTTATGCGTTTAACGAAGATTGATTGTTACTTAAAATGCGATTTTAATAGATTTGAGTTAAAATCGCCTGCGCCCGCGCAGTGCACATTTCCGCTGCGGGTACTTACGGTGAAAGCAAATACGCTTCGAAACTAAAAACAGTTGGCAGGTTGAATTAATGGTTGCAATATCAATGGGGAGATTTCCATACGTTGAAGCAATGTTTGCACACGATCAGACATTCGTAGAAAGGTGAAATAAATGAGTGTACTGCATTATATGCGATTCGAAACGTATCGGTGAGTTGGCCTTGAACTTGGCATTTGATTCGTGACATGGGAATTTGATTTGCTCGCAGGCTTCAATGGAAATAAAGTGTATCTATATACTAAATCGCATGGATTTGTAGATTTATGGAAAAGTGTCACAAACATTATATTTGTGACTCAAACAGCTAATCTAGGTTGTAATCTTTCGTCGCATTTTAAAAGTATTTATCAACTTTGAAATTAATACACCAAATAGCCAATGTTCCGATGACTAGATTTGACATTTCATTCTCATAGACCCACCCTTTCAATGATACTTCGAAAATGATACTTACTCAATTAAATGATTTTTTTCCGTAAGATAAAATAGCTTTGGCTCCTAAAATGCCAATTAGTTTTGTTGTTTTATTAACGTAAGACTTCATTAAGAAATAATAATAAATTTATATTAAAATTTAATTTCAAATAGGCATAGGCCTATAACATTTTTCAATAAACACATTTGAGATTATTGAGTTATATCTTTACATATCGTCATAACCCCCAAAAGTATGAGTAAATACTATATATGGTTTGCCTAGTATTAGGCCTTTAGGCCTTCTATAACCAAGAAATGGGCCATATTAAACCATTGTACACGAACATATTTTATAACATTGGATATGAATAAATGATTTTCTTTTAGTGTTTAGTTTACTGGGGTTTTGAGTGGGTTTTTTTTCTTGTGAGTTCTAATATGGAGCGCCATCCAAATGCTTACATTGACTCACAATAAAATAAAAGGGTGAAAAGAATTTGAATGAGAATGTTTTTGTGAATGGTGGTTGGAATATTAAAATTATGTGACCCGGGCCCCTCACAATATTATCATTATTCCAATTATATCTATATGTCGCAATATATGTAACAATGTAGCTCTAATCAATTTTTGTTAATGTCTTGATTTTAAGTTATGACGGCTATCCTAAGTTAAAATTGATTTTAGTTAAAGGGACAATAACATTCTTGCTGGCTTGGTAGCTCCAGAAAATAAATAATACCCTTATTCTAAGTACTAGATGTTTAAGTGTCCTACCTGTTGTGTAAATTATCCATTACAACCTATTGTTCTTGTCCAGAGAGTTCGAAAATATTTTAAAATCCAAGTCAGATGTGAAAAGGTTTACTTTAGACTTTTCAAATCAATTGGTTGAATTTTTCCAATTTTTCAAAATAGGTGTGTTAAGATGAAATTTATATCATCATTTAATTGGAATATTCTAAAATAATACGATTTGTTGACCAGAATGAAGATTGGGACATATTATTCAGTTACAACAAGAGTGTTATTGGGGCTTTAAAATTGTCCTTAAAATGGGTTTGTGAAACGCCACTATTTTAAGTTAAGATTAGATTTTAACTTAAAATATTATTTTAGTGGATTTTAACTAAAATGCTTAAAATCGTTTTGTGAAACTCATCTATCTTAAGTTAGGATGAAATTTTAGTTTAAGACGATTTTAAGGAGATTTAAGTTTTTGTGAAACAGGGCCCTGTTACTTAACTAAATGGATGCTATCTAACAAACTAGAATTGATTTATAATCTTGCTCTCTTCTTCCAAGAGCAGATACATTTATCTCCGCCCTGCCCTACCAGACGGGGACTTCAAATTCGCTCTATAAAAATGTTATAGATATTTAATTTGTGTCCGTGGTCGTTAGAAAATCGAAAGACAGGGGTCGCCATAAAACCGTACCCGAGCTCTGTGGCTGTCTTATCGGGGACTCGTGTAGTTTAATGCCTGCGTTGAGAGCCGCCCCCACCCTACACCCTCCCTGCTCCCCACATACTCACACTGCCTAGGTTCCATAAACCTCAAAATGTTAATAAACGTTAAAGTTGCAATTTCATATTTTTAAGTTATATTTTTGTTATATTAATATAAAGCCCTAAAATAGATTGTATCTATAAACAGTTCTACCTTGCTATGAATCCTATAATTCACTATTGCCAGTTGAGAAATTGGCAACAATATCATTTTCAACTTCAAATTCAAACGTTTGAAGATCGCCATTGCATGGAGGGGAATGAAAAACAAGGGATGTAATTGTGTTATTATTTTCTGTGTCACTGATTTTAATGCCTGGGAAATATGCCCATGATCGTATAATAGTGAGTTGACATAGTGTAGTGTTTTGACTTTCTTAGAAAATATGAAATTCCCCCTTTAAGGTTCATTATTATGTAGAATTTAAAAAAAAACAACTTACAAAATCGAATATCGAGTGCAAGGGACACCTAGTCAAACTGCGGCGCTGAGGGTAACCGCACACCAAGAAAACTGGGTCTAACAGGACATCGAATCAAATTGCGACGCCGGGGCTAACTGGACACGCTGTAAAACTGCGACACTGAGTCTAAACATTATGACTCACCCTTCCACAAGTTTTTAATATCGAATTTTAAGTGATCAATAAATGTATTATAATATATTGACTCGCATTCAACGGTTTTATTTCATTCTATAATTTATGAGATGGAAATGAAATAAAATGGGATTTAGCGTCCTATTATTCAGCACCGATGAAACTAATGTAGACGGGCATACGCGATACATTGTTTGACTGGCCAGTGGCGCCACCTAAAGCCTTTTAGCTATTATATCCAGTTCCAATTGTCAAGGGTCCTTTAGTAGGCCTATCTTTTACTTTCGAGCCCTGGTTGTGAGCGTATGTGGCATGGAGATAGGAGCGCCTTCTCAACCTCGTGAATTTCCTCCGGGAACTCTGGTTTCCTCCCACAGCTAAAGACCCCTACGTGCAAGCGAATTATTCAAAATAAAATCAAAACCATATGTTTGTCCCAAAATGACCTGGTTTGTGTCGAGTGGACGTTAAACCCCATTTCTCTTTCTCTATCTTCTCTTACATCTAACTACTTGGTAGGCTAAAGTTCGATCATGATATGTGGAATATGTCTAACCCTTTGTTACAAATGGCGGTGAAACGTATTATGGTACACGATTGGTGTAGGCCTACCAATGGTAAAAATGTTTATTTTATCTTTTATACTACATATCAGAAGCACATCACTAGGCTACATCGATGTTGATTCAAATTGAAAAATAATTTGTGTTTTCAATGTCAAAGACTTTGAACGATATTGCCTTAGAGACTTAGCTACTTTAAATGGACACTTGTTTTTATTTTGTTATGTACACAAAACGCAATACTATTTAATACCAGAAAAATAATTTTAAATCTCTATACTTTGTTCCAGGTCAAACGTTTGAACTGAAAGCGGAAACCCCATATAGTGTCATAGGTGCAAGTCATGGGTTTACCTGCAAAATGGCCAACGGGGGATTTCCTGGTGCTGCTCAAGCGATACGGTTTATGCGTAACGGAGACACTATCTGTTCGGTAAACAAGAGAAACTGTAACGCGACAGATGTTAAAGGTGCCCGGTTCACGTGTGATGTATCAAGTGAGACAACTCTAATGTATATTTAAATATCAGCGGGATTGAGAGCGATGATGAATCGATGTGGAAGTGTGGTTTAGGATTGTATAATCTATTTAATATCGGAGAAATCTCATGCCATCGAGTGTTTTTGTTGAATACTGTATGAGGAAGTATACAAAATTGCATTCATTTCTTATTTTTTAGTACTGTATTTCTTTCTATAAAATAAATGTATACGTATTTGACATCTTTTATAATATGTCTTTATTGTTTTTTGTTTTTTTTAAAAAACAAGTATAATTGCATGTTCAGGGTTGTTAGGTGAATCATTATTAATATTCTGTTGTATCAGTGGGCTCATGTAGATAATATTATTTTTTTTTGTTTTTTTCTCAACATTATATATAATTATTATACCGAACCAGTATTTCAATCATGCCAAAAACGTTTTCATCTGTATACTATATTTATATTTCTTTTGCATATTGTTGTATTGAAATAAAATGGAAAAAATACTTTTTCCAAGAAATATCACATTCATTGATACAATTTCGCTTTTGGCCATATTTTTTCCGCAAATCAGGGCCTAGCCGTGTTCACGGTGTCAGCACAACATTTATCTGATGTTATTGTCCCGTAATTCAGGCATATTTGCAGAAAAATTCTCTCATACAAATGTAAACAAGCCAACGTGTTCCGTCTCGTAAAAGGTATTCCCTGGTCTATTTATGGCTATTGACCCCTGACCTAATGACGTTGATTGCTTTTATGGTTTCTGATTGGCTTAGAATATGATTTATTCACCACATTATGGCTACACTTGACAAATATAGTCCGAGGCGTAATTCGAGTGTTGGTCTGATTGTACAAAACATCGCAATAGTAATGTGTACTACAGTGACGACTTACTTGTTTACTTGTGCAGCAAAGCGTCAGATTTTCGCCTGGAATTTGCTGGGACAAAATGAAACGATTTTCGTGGCTAAATCACAGCCTATAGGTGTTGGTATTGCTATTTGTGCTATCGTCATGATAATTGGTATCTGTATAGGTGTTATATGTCATAGACGATACAAGTTACGAGAAAAGGGAGGGAAAGGTAAGAGCCAAGTTTTATAAATCCCGCCTTGTTTTAGGATCTGTAGGCAATCCTGTCAGATTAGTTGGATGCAGACCGCCATTAATTTCCCCATTGACTTCAATGTTAATTCTTTCTACACACTTTATCTTACCTCAAAAAGCTGGAGCAAATCTATTTTGTGGTCTCCTCTGGCCAGTTTCTTAGGAACCTAAAACTCCTGGAACGTAACAACCGAGAGGTAGAAATTCTCATGTGGTTTTTCTAGAGATAAACAGACCTTATCCTGAACCTCTTTGCGTGCGGGGCTTTTTCAAAATGGAAGACGTTAAAATGAGGCTGGAGGTTTCCTGGGTTTTCTGATATTTGTTCATGCTGCCGCCATGACTCAGTGAGTAAGACGCTGGTTCGCTAACCATTTACTCCCCGGATTCTCTGATGCAGTTTCCTCTTGTTCATTGGCTAAGGCGGACTGCTTGACTATAGGAACAGTGTCTAGTCGACAGACCACATCCTCAGCCCCGCAAAAAAAATACCATAGCCCCCCCCCCCCCCAAAAAAAAACAAACATTCAGTAGCGCGCCCCCCCCCCAATTTTATGAGCTGGTTACGGGCCTGCCGCCATGACAATTACAAACCCGATATCGAACCCAAAAAGTGGGTTAGGTAGACCGAATGGTCTAATGCATACGTTTTGGGTCATAGGGTTTGTCATTCAGTCAAATGTCTTGGTTTGTATTCCCAGCACGTGACAAGTAACAGGTCGACTGTCCAACCCCATGGGTCTTTCTCCGGGTTCCCGGATTGCCTGTCTCAACTACAGCTCCGTACAATTGAACGATATGTGTTGAGAGAATGTTACCCCCCCCCCCCCCTCTCTCTCTCTCTCTCCCCCTCTCTCTCATTCGATTGACTGACTTTTTTTGGACTTTTTATTTAAAACTGCCTAATTTTACTTTCTATTACAGCAGTTATATGTCAGCAATATTTAAAGAACCGCCTGATGTAAAATTATCTTTTTCAACTCCCAAACCAAATACTACAGACGACGATACTGATTTTGTTTTGCTGTCATTATGACGTTTGATGCAATCCGTGACTTCAATAGGGGAGATAACCGCGTTTTCATCAGTACTTAATTCACGATTGTGGATAGTGAATCTTACTTCGCCTAATTATGGTCCGAAAACCATCGGGGCTTTCGATTGAACGTTCAGGAATTGAGTTCGCTTAGTACCCGAATTGTGTCAATCAAGTGAAAGGAGAGGGTGGGGTGGGGGTGTGGCTACAACGCCTAAGTGTAATTAAACAGACCAACTTCTGGACAGGTTGAACATATTCGTGGTATTTAATTACGTCACTATTCTACTAACGCGCCGTCATTTGTCGGGGCTTCGACGATTGTGGCAGGATTCAATTCCGCGCCATTCGATTATAATTCCGTCAATTCTTTCCATTCGTGACGTGACGGACTGACGGTCGAGCATCCCCATCATTACTACCTATATAGTTTAAAACAACATAATAATATATTCCACTTCCGGGTGCCCTCAAGTGCTCGAATTGAGCTGACCACCAAGAACTAGAAATATATCGATTTTGGAAGATGGGACTAAAATTGTTCATGTTGTTGATAGTAGATATATTTTGTATATGGACCACAGAAAACTATATAGAATTTAGATTAGTAAAATACAAAGCAGGGAAGAACTACTTTTCGGGTATTTTATACAATTCCTCGGCTATGTTAAATAATTATGATACACGGCACCCGTCTGCACGATACGTGGTATGACCCGGATTCACGTTGTCTGTCACCTTATACCGGACTACTTTGACGCCCACTGTAAAAGTTGCTTTCCCGGGTACAAGGTGGGTGATTGGATGATATATTAGGACTAAAAACATATTCAAACTAATTAATTTAAATCCTTCCCAAAACACTGTAATTGCCAAGTATACCCTGCTATGAAAATAGATCAAAAGAGGCCATGTTTGTGTCAGGGGATAACCCCTCTCTGTTCCCATGGCAACCGCGGTCGGAGACGGGTGAGAATTCATTGCATACACAAGACGATGTTGTCTGTAATTGCTGACTATTTATTACAAATATCTAATGTTGTTGTTGTTCTTGGTGTTTAACGTCCGCTTCCACCGAAGGTGATATCGCAGACAAGTCTTATTTTTGATTTTCATTATCTTAGCGCACGCGCAGGGGTCTTTGCTGTGGGAGGAAACCGGAGTGCCCGGCGGAAACCCACGAGGTTGAGAAGGAGCCCCTATCTCAATGCCACATACGCTCACACCAGGGCTCGAAACCACAGCCGCAAGCCAGAGGTGACCGGCCAGCTAGAGGTCGAAGTGCGGCACTCTAGACCACTAGGCCATCCCAACCCCCCACAAATATCTAATCCTAATTAAATTCTTTGATTATCCACTGCCTGCGTCTTTTTCCGTGATTTTTATTTCAGAAAGTGTTGTAGGTCTAACTCTTTATAGAGTTGATCAACATGTACACAAAGCGCTCAATGTACTCGTACAGCCTTCGACGTCACGCGTAGGGATAGCCCTAATCGTCGGGCTGTTGATTAAGGGAACCCTTACCTTTTTGTCCTGTTTAAGCTCAATGAGTATTTTTTAGGGAATCGAGTATTTTTCTAGTAAGATTGGATATCTTTACTTTCCATATATATCAAAATTGCCATACTTTTATTGGCAATGACCACCCGCTAAATACTTTCCCGACTATGATTAGGGTATTGTAGTCTCTCGTGCAAGTATTGCTTTCCAACTGCCTTTAATCAACTCATATTGAATATTTAAAAAAAAACCTGACTACACCGGTTAAAATCTTACAGAAGGTTATATCTGATCGGAGTTCAGCTATTTTAATATGACTTTCAGAGATGCAAAGTTCACACATTTAAATATGGTAATTTTACAGAAATGGCTGACACTCCACATTATGAAACTTCGCAGCCTCTTCAACCACCTTGAGTTTTTTCAGGTCAAGGTTGTACACACCTTTATTCACAAGTTGTCCTGTCTTATCATAATGTTCTTTTATCATAGAACTGCAGTGTTTATTTTTATTTTTACACCACGTGGTGAGGTGTTCTTGTTTCACTTTATTACAGAATTCAAATAAAACCCACATTTCATTTGTTTTAAATGCTTCACACATTTGTTTTATATTGTGTTCCAAGTTGCGTACTGTGTTATTAACCGCTGCACAATAAGCTTGACGATTAACTATATTTTTATCATCTTTATAATATTTATCGTGCAATGTCACGTGGAAATCGGGTGTTAAATCAGAAGAAGTTAATTCGTGACCTGGGATCAAATGAAGTTTGTTGTATTTCTGTAAATCTACATTTCCAATATCAATATGCCAATCATATCTCTCCTTTTCAAAATAAAAGGCATATGTCATAATAATATTGACTGAGCTGACAGGTGCCGTGGGTTCTAGTGATCCCACTTGGATATAAGCTTCTTCTATCGTGGAAACGTTCAAATATTTTAAGATATAATTTCTACAATTGGTTATTGTGTCTCTCCAGATATACACAGGGAAAAAGGTCATAAAATCTGACGGCATGGGCTTCCCGATCATTTGTTCAGTAAATCTGTTCCAACTTTTAAGCCAACTATACTGAAACGTGTCCATTCCTTTTACGCGCAGTTTATTTCTGGTAAGAATATTGTCACGGGCTACTGGAGTAGTAAACTTTCCATCAGTATCAATCCAAGCTACTATCGGTGTTGAAATGAATTTGTCCATAATGAAACTTGAATATAATTGACGATTGTATCCGTGTGATCTACCTTTCGCTACAGTTAAAACACGTTTGTTAATAGGCAGAGGTTCGTAGTAAAAACTCATATTTATTCCTATTTGTTCCTGATATTTCTGAAGATTCTCTGCGAATTTGTGATCATCTTGGGAGTCTTTGTCCAGTATCAGACCAAGAGGTCCTAGTTGCCCAGACCAATACAAAGTCAGGCTTTTCAACATCGTACAAAAAAAGAAATTTAAAAGACTAGCCACATTGCTAGACATCCTAACTGTTAACGTCATATCCGGGACGTCTTTAAAATGAGATACGGTCTTTCGACTAGTTGTCGGCTGTATGCTGGATACAGAGTGACGTAACGGAGCCTTCTTTACATCAGTTGTTGGCTGTATATTGGATACCCCGTGGGATATAGGAGCCACGTGACCCATAGTACCCACGTGACCATTATATGTTGGCCATATATAGGCCATATGATGATGAATAACTAGAACACACACAGCGAACAAAATGGCTACGACAACATAGAATTGCTTCGTCTTCATCTTACCCTGAAAATCAAAAAGACAAATAGTGAGATAATTGTTATTTTCTATGCTAAAATCGGGATTTTACCTTTAGTTAAGATTTCGAGAAACAGGGCCCAGAGTAACAGTTCATAGACAAAATATCAGGGAACCAAATTTAAGGATTATCCCTTTAAGTGAAGACCTTGATATCTGCGGTAAAGGCGAATTCAAAATATACCCTTTTTTAAGATGCCGTATTCAGACCCCATGAAAATGATATTAAAAGAACAATATTTTATTGACAAATTTAAACCCAAATTAAACATTTCAAAATAATAATTTATAATAATAATTTAATACATTTATAAAGCGCACACGTTCCAGCTAGTATAGCTGCTCAGTGGCGCTGGTTTTACATCAAGATAAATACTATAAAAATACATTTTAAATTTAAAATATATCAAATCTATAAATATTTTTTATACAAGACTTAAAATTGCTTAAAATTTAAAATATATATATAAATTGAAAAGTTAATGAGCAAATGCTAATAAAATAAAATCATTACATGAATAAAACAATTTAAACACGATTTACACATTACTTAAAAGCATGATAAAAGAGTTCAGTTTTAAGGTTTTTCTTAAATACTGCATAGTTTGGGCTGGATTTGGTTTGTTGGGAAAGTTTGTTCCACAGCATCGGGGAAGAAAATGAGAAGGCTCTTTGTCCAAATTGAGTGGTGACTTTTGGTATTTTCAAAAGATTTTGATCACTTGATCTTAAAGATCTTGATGGGCTGTACAGTTGAATTAGGTCTTTAAGATATTTTGGAGTACTGTCACAGTTTAAACAAAGGTATGTTAATGATAATATTTTAAACTCAATACGGAAGGGGATCGGAAGCCAATGTAAAACTTTCAGCACTGGTGTTATGTGTCTACTCCTGTTAGATCGGGACACTATTCGGGCAGCTTTTTTTTGGATTAGCTGTAACGGTTGGATATAAGAATAAGGAAGGCCAGAAAGCAACGAATTACAGTAGTCTAATAATTACAATATTATATGACGTCAAGTGTAAAAAGACGCCATTTTGGGTCCCAAGTGATTGCCTACTCACTGATGTGTCGAAGTTGCCTGCGCCGACAAAAAGAGTCCATAGGCGATAAAACATACATTTTTAAAACGAAAACATTAGCTGAACAAACTATCATTATTAACGGTTATACAACACAAAGAGTACATGTTATATACCCTAATTCATAAGAAATGAAATGAAACGTCATTGTAGCACAAATTAGAAATTTCCTCGATTCTGATTGGTCGAAAAGTGTGGTCGAATGGACAATAAACCCCCTCTGAATTATCAAGGCGAATTACTGCGTATAAATATTCCAGTGTACTTTTTTTCATTTTTGTGCTCCATGATCTTCCTCAACTCAAATCTTTATTGGCAAATATCTTCAAGAAATTCTGCACATATGACTATCACACCATTTTCAAACATCATCTTTTATGAAAACACATTTCTGAAATACATAAAACAGTAGAAAATCAGTCCATATATTAATTAAAACCGTTTTCAGGTATCTAAATATATTCGTAACTAGGCTGTCACAGTATGGACAAATTTATTTTCTTTTTTGGTAGGATATAGCTTCACTCACCAATCAATTTTTACTTAATCAGGTGGATTTTTTATTAAATCACGGTTTGATCAAAGTCTGGCTAATATGATCTACCTAATAATAAGCCATTAGTCACAAGAAACCGCTTAAAAATACAATGAGGGGGTCGAAAATAGCAGCTGAATATCTAAACATGCCAAAATTGACATTTGTTGACAACACGTCAGAATAGTATACATAGCAACCACTTGAAATCTTAGGCTTGCTACCACTGTCATAGTTTTATACAGTACTTTTGCAGATGTAAGTACGAAATGCAATTGTTTGAACACGAACAAGCTGCTGGGTTGTGATAAAAGTCTGCAAATAAAATAATAAAGAATGAAAACTTACATGAAACTCACGAAGCGAAGAAACCTTTGTTGCCAAGAGTTACCCCTCTTTTAGTCTCGGATAGCAGGCCGGAATTATTTCTATCACGCTAACACCTGTCTCTTAAAATGACACAGTAAGACTTATTTCCCGTTCTTTTAAAAAAATCTTCAAACGTTAAAAAAAAATTATATCGATATCCGAATAGCATTTTCTTTCATAATTCATTTACTAGACACTCGAGAATCCAGAATTTTAAATTTGAAGGAAAGCCAGGACGGCCTAAATCTGTGTTGAGAATATTTTGAAAAATGAACGCAAGCACGTGGGCAAATAACGGCTTTTTTAAATAGGTGTAAAAATGTTTCCTAAATAGTTCCTAAGAAAATCCCTAAATATTTGAGCTACAATATCGATAAACACGTTCCTGTTACGTATTTATCGGGGGTTTATTGTCCATTTAACCATGCTTGAATTATCCATTAGAACAACTCGACGCTGTCGCGTCTCGTGTTCTAATGATTCAAGCATGGTTAAATGGACAATAAACCCCCTCTAAATACGTAACAGGAAGTGTTTATCTCCTAATTAACGGAAATATGCTAATTCATAAGAAAATGAAGTAAAAGATGTGCCAGATAAAAGTGTTATTAAATATATATATAACTTGCATACGCTTTTAAAAATCAGATTTTTTTTTGTGCGGACGGGTAAATTGAACAATCAAAACATATATTATAATTTGGGAGATAAACCAATTTGCCTCCTAGACGGCAAAATAAGGGCCTGAAATTACACATTTTTTTGATCTGGAGCCATTCTGGATTGTGTGTCAGTTTTCGGTCATCGATCATTAATTTTTCGAAAATCGAAATTTCTCTAAATTAACTGATGAATGAAACATTTAAAATTAGTGTAACTTAAAATCAGTGTAATTTAGGTGCAGAAGAGTAGGACGTTAAACCCCATTTCATTTCTGATAAAATGTGTCTAGCGCCACTCTGCTCTATGTGTATGCGCGGCAGCTGTTTCGGGTATAGGTTTTCATCAGTTTCATGGTTTAACCCGACTACAGCAGGGACGGATCCAGGAATTTTTGCAGGAGAGGTGGGGGGGGGGCTGGTGTTTCGGTTGCGAAAATCTGCCATCATCGTCTCTAAATTACAAAGGCATACATAAAAATTGAGCTTTTTAAACAGAGAAATCGTTTTTATACTGATGTAGGATCACTTTGTGATGTAATTTCATTGATGCAAGGCATTTTTTTTATGTAGCTGAGCAGGGGGTAAGGGGGATCCGCCCCTGTACAGTGTAAACATGGTTTAGAGACTCTTATCTGAACTACAGGGTACATCATGTTTTAGAGACTACAGGGTAGATTATGGATTGGAGACTATCTGAACTACGGGATACATCTAACTAAAGGGTAAACCATGGTTTAGAGACTCTACCCGAACTACAGGGTACACGATTGTTTAGAGGGACCCTATACGAACCACAGGATACATCACGGTTAAGATACTCTATCCGAACTATCCGAACTAATCTTTGGCCTCCTAGACGGCAAAATAAGGGCCTGAAATTACACATTTTTTTGATCTGGAGCCATTCCGGATTGTGTGTCAGTTTTTGGTCATCGATCATTAATTTTTCGAAAATCGAAATTTCTCTAAATTAACTGATGAATGAAACATTTAAAATTAGTGTAACTTAAAATCAGTGTAATTTAGGTGCAGAAGAGTAGGACGTTAAACCCCATTTGGCAATTAGTTTAACATAAATGTTATCCCGTAAAACGTTATACCAAATAAATGTTAAACCGTTTTGTTTGCCACTTTCCGAGTTTTGTATTTTCGTATAGGCCAAAATACAAAACTCGGAAAACTCGGATATTTAAGTAAAGCTGCCATATTGGATTATTTTGGTTAATATCTAACTGAAAAGGTTATAGATCATGTCCAACTTATTAAATAGGTGTGTTACTGTCACTCCTTTCGCCAATTTTATTTCTAAAAGTTAGGTAGGCCTATTCTCGACACGACGTATATAGTATGGGAGAACAGGGACAGGTTGTCAAATTGAAATTATATACACACCTCGTTTTAATCATTTCATATGAAATATGCATTTATGACATATGCATTTTATGAAATATGCATTTATGAAATATGCATTTATGAAATATGCATTTATGAAATATGCAATTACACAATATATATAAATATGACGCTATGTGTCAATAATAACTAATAATGAAAATATAATTGTAGAACGCTGATGCGTGATAATTAAAAAGTTTCAGATGCTTTCTCATTATTAACAATGGTTATGACATAACCATATTACTAGAGATCTGAACATGAACTCGCAAGTTATTTGTTCCTCACATTCGATATGAACACGAAAGGTTATTTTATCGAATGTGAACGATCATTAATACTTCGTACCACGGTATAATTATTGATGATAGTTAGCATACGGTTATTGTATCAATTATACCTAATACGAGAATCTATATTTGAAATATCTAAACATTAAATTAGCCTAATATTTAGTTAGACATAAACTAAGAATGTAAATTTACACGGGAGGTATATTATTGTAAGGTTTTTAAGACCATATTGTGTCTTTGGAAAATCTATTCAAATTTGTTCAGATGAATCTGATTTTTAAATCTATTTAATAGTGCTTTATCTGGTGTATCTTCTATTTTATTTTCTTATGAATTATGTTGTAAACATATATGTTTTATCTCCAATAGAATCTTTTTCGCAGAAATCTATGACATATCTATCCACACCCTGTATGTCTGGGCAGCCAATTGCGACACAGCAATAAAATAGGATATTATAAATAGGTAAGCGTTTTTTTCCATTCACTGGAGCCTGGTCTTATGACGTCATATGTGGATTGTGGGTTAGGATAAGGGCTTTGGCCTGCAGATTTCGTCACAGTCTCGAGATGTAGACAGAGCTAGCCCTAACCCTATAATAGTTGGGTACGAGACCTAGAATCCGTGACCAATTTGCGGGGAAGTTGTTTTGAAGGTGGTTTCTATATGATAAAAACCTGCTGAAGCGATTAAGCTTGGGTGCCTCTCTCTAAAATGCTGGCGGAAGCCGCTAGAGGGCCAAATTCAAAATGGTGGTCAGATGTGGCGGGAAAATATAAAATTGTGTAATATAGGCTTCTGATGTGTCTATTCGTATGTTTTAAGGGTCTCTGAATCGAAATATTGTAATCAAAAATCAATCCAGCCACTAGTTTTGCCAATATGGCCGAAAAATCCAAGATGGTCACCATTTGTGGCCTGGAAAATAGTCTCGGGGTCAATGTCTTCAATTTTGATGAATTTGTGTAGATAGGTGGCAACCAGCAATAACACTCACCGATATTTATCATCTGATATACTCTGTAATCAACGGATTTTTAATTTAATTTATAATCAACGCTTAATAATGGACCCATGTAATATATAATCGCGCATGGTAATCGACATCACCAACTTATCCAGTCAAAGTTTTACATATCAGAATCACAGTCATCCGATTCAAACGATAGATCCAGTTTTGATTGTTCAGATTCAGAAGTTGAAGTTTAAACGTCCTGGTAATGTTGGGTTCACATATCTAATTGAGCCGCACTGTCCATATGGAGCAGTTTCCAACCAATACCAACGGAAGAGTATTCTCTCTTTTAGCATCGGAATGTTACAAATACCAACAATTAAATGATGAATTCCAAATGTTCAATGTTTTTTAATCAAGCGCCAATTGCCATTTAACCTCTTTATCACATAGTACACAAGGCAATAATTTTGTGAGAATTATTAAATCTTTTCCATATGCCACTAAAATGTTTTTGGATAACATTTTAGTTTTTTTTCAGATGTCAAAAATGAATGTAAATAAAATCCAAACCGCTGCCTTTTAATTCAAATATAAATGTACGTAAAAACTTTGAATTATAACTGTTGTTGATATTTACCCCATGATACCTACTACGTGATTCTCACAATGTGCACCCACAAGGGTTAAACTCGTCAGGCGTCCCTAATTGCCTCACTCTACAACTGTTATATATTTTCTGTGGTGGGGTAAACGTTATTTCCAGCTTCCTATATATATATCTATGGATTTCTCACCACCTCAGTGTCGCATTTAGATGAGGAGAGGCCTTAGGCTATCTCACGTGTGAGACCCCTTCCAACCCCTCGACTACGGGAAGATGGACGTGAGTTTTTGACAATAAAATTGAGCAAAGTCGATGATGATGACATATGTTAATAATTCATGTGCACGAAAATTTAAAGGAGTGTCAAAATATTATATCAAACCTTGTATCTTATAGTCAATATGTTATACAGGACTCTTTATATACAGTTTCTATTATAATACTTTACCTGTTTCTATTGCGTTGTTTAGCAGAAGTAACCCATGGCAACAATATGTTGAAACGAATACGTAACAGAATAGGACGATTCAGTGTTTAATGACACAATGATGATTTCAATTTTATTACCAACCCTTTTACAATAATTGAATGAAATATCCCCTACAGGGTGTTAATCTGTTTTCAGTTTCTATACCAACTCAATAAAACATTTAATACATGTCTTGAATTTATTCATTATTTGCATTTAATACATGTCTTGCCATTAATTATTATTTACGATTTATGACGTTATTCGTGTATCGTAAATAATACAGTCCAAGGGATCAAAACATTTCGATTCTTTAAATTCAACATTACACGTAGACCTAAATGTGTTTTTACACGTAATAGGCTGGTAGGAGAACTTCGCATTTACGTGAGCTGGGGATAAAAGTTCGAGACAAAGTTATTCTTACGTTTTATGAAAGGTATTGGGCAAAAAAGGTTACAGCCGTTCGACTTACAAAATCCTCTTTTCTGGAAAATTTTCTAACTTTTCGTCATGTTGAGAATATATCTGTGCATTACAAATGATTTTCCACCTCCAGATATGTTTCATGGCGCGGCATCCCCACCGTGCTGGGCGATTTACCCACTACTAATACTAACAAAATACAAACAAATGCTAATAAAATACTAACAAATACTAACCCATTATTATTAGAAACTAACTGGGTAAGTTGGTGATGTTGATTATCATGCGTGATTATATATTACATGGGTCCATTATAAAGCGTTGATTAAATTAAAATCAAAATCCGTGGCTATCATGGATTTTTCGGCCATATTGGCAAAACATGTGGCTGGATTGTTTTTTGATTAAAATATTTCGATTCAGAGACCCTTAAAACATACGAATAGACACATCAGAAGCCTATATTATTACACAATTTTATATTTTCGCGTCACATCTAACCACCATTTTGAATTTGGCCCACTAGCGGCTTCCGCCAGCATGTTAGAGAGAGGCACCCAAGCTTAATCGCTTCAGCAGGTTTTTGTCATATAGAAACCACCTTCAAAACAACTTCCCCGCAAATTGGTCACGGATTTTAGGTCTCGTACCCAACTATAACCCTGGGCCAAGATTAACCCTTATCCTAACCCACAATCCACATATGACGTCATAAGACCAGGCCCCAGTGGATGGAAAAAAAAACACGTTTACCTTATAAATAGATAGTGCGTAGGTACTTGGGACCGAAGATGGCGTCTTTTTACACATAACGTCATATTTTCATGACGTCACATGAATTTTCTGGCTTCACAGTTGGTTATTGCTATTGTATGTCTTGACAAGCTCAGACGAAACATCAAGACAATTAAACAATAGTACTTTCTTTAGGAATTTTAGCCTTTATTTTTTTTCTATATTTATATGTTTCACAGTGCTTTTTCTGTGCAAATTATGTCTCAGAGTGTAGTTCAACAGGCAAACATAGGAATCGACACTTAGATCACGCAAATCGGACAACTACAAATATTTCGAAGCAAAACATAAACTTCGGTTGGCCATTTTGGCCGCCATCCTAGATTTTCAATTGGCCAATCGGGCAGATTTGATTAGTATGCCTTGGAGAACAATGGTGCCAAATTTGATGCTTGTATCACCATTTACACGATTAAGCTGTTATATATCTACCTTACTAAAAATACCTATTTGATCTTGATCCTCCAGATTGTAATTCGATTTCTTCGTCGGTTTCTTCACTATTTGTATAACAGTTTCAGTTAGACCGGTTGTTTCACACTGTTATTGGGAGTAATCCCTTTTCAAACCTCCAATAGCCTGTTCAAGGTTGTAAACCTCTTGCTTTAGAGTTGATAACATTAATTTCGTCTCGATGCTATTCAGTCGTATGTCTAGGCATGTTATTAAGTCCACAATCTTTTGCCAAAGTAATATTAATCTTGTTTACAGCCTGTTTTTGGTGAAGAGGTGTCTATTTTTGTTATTGTGACACTGGCCCAGTATGCACATTAGAAATCGGCCAAACAGAAATGTCACGGTTGATTAATCTTTAGACAGTGGCTGAAACACACTATTACTCAATTCATTCCCATATCGCCCACTCACCGAGCTTTAAAATTAGGGGTAAAATTTTGGTCGGTGTTAAAGCTGAACTCCGATTACAAAACTACAGAAATAATTAAATAAAAAAAAACTACCATACATAATCGCTATACTTGTTTTCAATTTGCAGAAAAGGGGTTATGGGTTATGTCCCTTGATGTTATGTCAACAACATAGAATTGGCTGGTGTTCGTAGATTTGTTGTTGTTTGGAGTAAGGCAGTTTTCTTTCATTTTTAGAGCAAAAGTACACCAGGCTTTACTTATTTCGTCTAATTAATAAAATATTATGTCCCTGATCAGACATAATAATTGTGTAGCAATAATATTTTCAGTAAACTTATAGAGAAAAACCCCTCAGTCAGTAGGTAATTGAAATATTGCTAGCCGGAATGGACAGTGTTGTTGACACAGTGTATACTGGAGGGGGGGGCGTGACCTGTCTCTGTTTTCGTACACCGTACAATCGCCATACTTGTTCTGCAAATTGAAAATAAGTATGTTTATGTTTGGCAGTATTTTTCTTTATTTAAGTATTTCTGTAGTTTTAAGTGGTTGAGTGGTCAAGAACAATGTACCCAATATGAAGGATAATACTAATAAAGTAGTTAATTTGGGGAGAATACTTATTCCGTCTAGTGTTAAAACCCAGCAACACATAATATTTTAAAGGGGCGCGTTGGTGTCATACGCCGTAGTAATTTATTTTATGCGTTCCTTGAATTAAAGAAGAAGAAGAAATGTTTATTAAAGTGTCACACGATGTACATTTACATATCATAATTCAGTTAAAAACTTAATTAAAAAGAACACCGCCCGACCGTAATGGCCTATGGGACACTAGATATATCTATATATTTCTAAAATACAAATCAATATTAGATAAAATATCATGTTATAAAATAATATCACATATCTTTTATAAACCGGGATCTCCTTTGAAACATGTCAAATATAAAATTGCATATCATACTGGGGTTGTTATCACTAAATAAAATACAAATTCCTTTCTCTTTTACAGACATTTTATAGAAATTTGCGTCTATCTTATGCATTTCTCTAAAAGGTCCATAACAAAGGTCTGAGTACATTTTGCATTCTATAATGGGATTCTGTCTCAATATCTGAGCAGAAGGGGCATAATCGACAAATGAGTGGGGTTGGGGGTGACTGTATCTCAGTTTTTCGATCATAAGATCTGAGCTACCGCTGCGCAATAATGACGTGGCCTTACGTACATGGCGTGGGAGATTATTAACTAAAACATAAGGTTCGAGTGTCAAATCCTTTTTAAACAAACGATATCGGTCCTCAATTTGTTGCCATAAACATTGCAACATGGAGACCATATGGGGAAAAAGGGGCTGTGGGCCCAGATCATACCACAAAGGTTCCCATACTGGACCCATATTATCTTCCCACATACAAATGTAGGCAAACACACTTTATTTTCATATATATTAATATCACAGAGACAAGCCAAATGATATAATGCTTACTTCTTTCTTACAATGATAATCTGACCTTAAAGTGTGTGTATCTGGGGCCAATATGGGATGTATATGGGATTTCCCGCATTAACAACTCTTTTTTGGTATACATGAGGCCCATGTGGTGTCCATATAGGATTACCCATTTGTGTATCTGGGGCCAATATGGGATGTATATGGGATTACCTACATTAACAACTGGGGCCAATATGGTGTAAACATGGGGCCAATATTGTGTCCACATGGGATTACCCATGTTTGTATCTGGAGATAATATGGTATCTGTATGGGATTACATATGAATTTTTGTATATCTGGGACCAACCTGATATCCATATGGGATTACTTATTTGCGTATGTTAGCTCATTATTGAACCCACACTTTTAGTTGTGTGCACCTTGAACCGATATGCGCAGATGTGATTACCAACATGAGCACCATGATTCGCCTGCATGAACATATAGTTGCAAAACTCTGAATTGTCAGTGGGAATTAAAACGTTTTTCTCCTTGTAAAAAAGGACACTAATACTCAATATCTACTGTATGGTCACATTTGGATTCTTGTAATCCAGTAAATTAGAAATTATCGTGGTAACGGATGTACATATTTTCTTGCAACAGATGTACAAGTGCTAATTGCAAACCCATTACATGAGATATGTAAACTTTCAAATAATCGGACTGATACATAATAATAATTATTAACTCATTCGATTTAATGGAGCAATTACTTTAAAAAAAAAACATTACTCCTTGAAGAAAATACCGTGACCCTAAAATTTTGGTAGCGGATAAAAATACATCTTTGAAATCCCTTAAGTGAATCAGAGAATTTTGTCAAATGTTTTCTGTTTACGGTCATAATAACAACAATGGGTGATGTTAGCTTTGAATATGAGTTTTTGAACAGTTCCATAAATATATATGAATGAGAGATAAACTGTAAATATTTGATTACATGAAATAGGCCTACTGTGAAAAGTAATGGACCGGACGTACATCTATGAAAACCAAAGTTTTACTGAGAATTTTTTTAAATCTTTTCTTTTTATGGACATTATTACGGTATAAGAACGGGTTATTCTTGCTTTAGATAATGAAGTTTTGAACAATTCCATACATAGATATGAATGAGAGAGGAAAAACGTAAATATTTGGTAACAGGCGCAGATTCATTCACCATAAGTTATCTCCCCTTGATACTAGGCGGCATTACTGTACTATCAGTCATAGAAAAAATGTCGAATTTTTCATTATGGACCGTGAGTAAATTGAAATTAGAATTAAGTCAAAGACACGCAAGAGTCTCAGGCCGTAAAGAAGAATTGATTAGACGGTAAGTACGTATTTATTATTAAAATAGCATTATGCAAGAGCAAAATCTGCTTATTACAGGTCTTTCTTTAGGCCTGAGATGTTATCTAAATAATCAATTAGACATTAATTAACATATCCAGACCATAATAAACTCTTAAATTCAAGGCTAGCCTTCGATGTTGGAGGATTGAATTCCTATATGCCGCTTAATGGCCGTTGATAATTTAATCAATTAAGTGGATAATCGAGACTATGCTGTTTATATTAATGATTTGAGTAATGATGACCGAGGCTATGTGAATATCAAACGCTTTTTTCTCGGCTAATAGTGGACCAATTTGACTGAAATTTTCAGCAAATTACCTTTACACTATCTAGTTTTTAACTATTATAGTGAGAACTGCCATCTCTTTATCTTATCTCTCATAATGTAACTTTAAATAATAAATCGGTCCCAAACAGAATTCGAATGTTATTAGTTATTTTGTTCGTGAGCAGGCCTGGCGTAGCAGTACATGACATGATGATGATAATAACGCAGCAGACGACATCATAATGGCTTCATGCTAGTATATTAGTATATATGGTCGAGGCGAATTTAATTATTTTATTAATAATACGAATATTGTAATTCCCTCCTTTACCAAATCCCTGTCTCGGTGCTAAATCCACCTCAACTTATCCAAAATAAGGCAGCAAGAATCATAACCAGAACAAAACAAAGTCAACATATAACCCCGGTACTCAAGGATTTACACTGGCTTCCAGTTAAACAAAGAATTATTTTTAAAATATCTGTTTTAACTTACACCTGTCTACACTGTGATTTTGCTCCAGGTTGTCTAAAAGAACTTCTTATCAATAACTGCCCGTCTCGCAATTTAAGATCACGTGATAAGAATTTACTAATGGTACCTTTAACAAATCGTGCTTTCTCCTCTGCTGCTCCCATTGTTTGGAACTCTTCACCACAAAAAGTAAAAAACACTGACAATATAGAATCATTTAAATTATTTTTAAACTTAAAAACAGAACTATTCCGACAGTCATTCTGTTAATGACTTTAACGACAATGTAATTTGCGCCAATGAGTAGCCTTTTGGTTGGAATTCCAGCGTTATATAAGATGATTATTATTATTATTAATATTAATTTGTTAATAAAATCTTTATAAAATTCTCGTTTGATAGGTTGGAATCTTATGAAAGAAACTTCGATTTTATAGTAGACCTACCAGAGCCATGCCCTTTCCTTGGGTGGCCAGACATAGGATTTCAACAACTCCAATCTTTTCTCCAGCATAAGATACCAGTCATCGGTTTGCCAGCAATTAATGGATATTTTAAAGTAAGTTGCTTATGAATAAGTATTTTACAATGTAGGTCATAGATGATCCTAAATACATTTCAATAATCCATGTTTTAAATTTAGCATTGATATGCTTTCATTCATTCAAGATTTTGGAATTAGGCCTATTCTAGGCCGAGTATGGCCAGATTAAGACAGGGCCTATATGACCATATCAGAATGTTCAAAAGTCAATTTTCCAACTACAAATAGCCTAGACTACCTTTTTCAGACATTTTGGTTGAAAATTGAAATAAGGTGCATGTAGGCCCATTACTACTACTAGGCCCTAAAAAAACAATTTTGTTTTTAACAAGACTACCATTTTATTTCCTGTTAAATTAATGGTACTATTAGTACTATACTAAATAAAGCATCTTTTTCAGACATTTTTGTTGAAATTAAGGTATGCCTATTATTAGGCCTACTTCAGATAAGGCCTTAACCTTTTTAGAAACAACAGATTTTATGAACCAGCCAAGGAGTCTACTAACTAGGACCTACAATACTTTTAATGGATATATCTGACCATTTTTATTGCAGTGTCGCCTAGCTACTGATCATTTGTCAAATGGTGATTTAAAGGCCTTGGAAAAGGGCAAACAAATGCTAAACAGTAAGATGATAGAAGCCTGCAGTATAGCTATCCACGATGATGTAGTAGACATGACTGGTATTGCGAGAGCGTCAATGAAAAAAATATAAAATAGTACTTTAGTCATTCTAACTATGGTCAATCATTTTTAAATTATGGCTATATGAAATTTATTTTTGATAAATCCTGTATATCTCATGTTAGTATGATCTTTTGCACATTTGGTATCTTACAACTATAAAATTCGTATAAATAAAACAGAAGTTCTGAATTCCCACTGTGAGTGCCCTGCAGGGAAAGGCCCTCATGGAACCTGTAAACATATTGCTGCTGTTCTGATGATGATCAAACAGGGGAATTACTAATAAGGAAGAGTTGCACAGAAAATCCTCAAACATTTCACCGACCGAATGTCATTCATAATGGTAAACCAAATATTGAGTTGAAATTTAGTTTAACGTTCTCTTGTCTGATGAATTTTGTTGCCCTAGTTTTTTGGTGTTCTACTGTTATCTATAGTATAGTTAAAGATGCATTATGGAAGACTGTTCTTTCTGTAAAGGTACAAACAAATAGTGAAAAATTGAAAAATGAATACCGGTATATGTTGAAAATTTCAGTCGAATAAGTGAATTCTTCAATAGACAGATTTAGCTACTAGTATTGCATGATACATCTTTAGCAATTTATTTAAGATGTTTGTAATTGTTTATTCATCACTTTTTAAAATTAAACAATTTTGATGTCAATCTCTAGTGGATAGTTTTATATCTGACTAAATTGGATTTATTTATTTGTAAAATGTTGTTTAAAACCAGGCCATGCTATTCAGTACTTATTTTTTTTTATTGGAAATAAATGTACATATGGTTGAGTGTTTAAAAATCAATGAATCTGGAGTAAGCCTAAAAATGCCCAATGAATAGATTAATATTAATTTTATTAATAATCATCCATAAATTCATGCATGTTTTACTGACAATTAATGCTTCATACAAAATTCTTTAATAAATACTAGGAAGAACAAAGAGTGAACAATTGTTATTTACTATATCAGTATTGTAATACTTTTAGAAGAATTTTTGCTCGAGAAATAAGATGGCATATTATTTCATTAATTAATATCTTTGGTTCACATATATGTAGGTGTGTACTAAAATCAACTTAGTCAATGATTGACATAGTTACATAAAAAAGAGTTGTATAGCCATAACAAACTAGTTCTATCTTTCAACAAATTACATGTGCATAGAAGTTTACCTATTGCGTCATTTGGCTTAATTTATCCAATCATATTCTTAATTGCACAGGTTCATGGTCATGAACACGCTTGGGCCTGCATGATATCCATAAGGCTATAAAACAATCTATATTATAACTTTAAGACAGACTTCGATTTGATTCCAGAGGTGTCTAGGCTGAGAAGAGTTTAGTTAGTATTGACTATAATTGTAATATGTACTATGCTTGTATGTATACCTATGCTACATAAAAGGTAAAAACGAACTGTTGCATTGTTATAACTGAAGAAGACAAACGTCTTAAGAAACCAGTAAGAAGTAAACACAACGTGAAGGAGAAGCAAAGACGACCAGAGATCAATCCTAGACGATCACGAGGCTACGAAAATATGTAGTAAGAAAAGATGCATGGGTCATACGTAGGATGTGGCGACCGGTTACCCATAGACGCTCTCCACGTCAGACAGAAAAGGCCCATGGTGCTACAGTATTTTAAAATATTGGCAATAAATAAAACCGCGTCTAATTTCTTCAAATTTTTTCAGGATCTCCAATTAAGGCAGAAAAACATGGATATGAAGTTAAAAAGAAAATCAATATTTGGAGATCCAAGGGCACTGAAATACAAAAAAGTTGCTGGTTATGAGGATCATGTCAGAAATTGTACCATTAATTACTGTTCCAACTTTTCAAGAGACATGAAGATTTCTTTTCCCCAAAGCCGATCTACAGGCAGCTGTACTCGATCATGATTATTTGGACCAACATTTCACAGAATATTGGGTTGATAACAGTGTGAGGGTTTGTATAGCTATTATATTAAATCAAACAAAATATGGTATAATTTTATAAAATACATCTTAATTGTCTGAATTCATCTCACGGATGGAGTGTAGCCCCAATCACATTCAAAAGCCAATTTCCCTCATAGCACACTGCATGACGTATGCCCGTCTTCATAATGCTAGTTCAGGAGCAAAACAGCTCGACACTAAACCTCATTTCATTGCACAAAGTACTCGAATATAAATGTTTTGGACTAATTTTCATGACAATTGCAAATGTAATAAACGCATGGATAGTACATAAAATAATGCATCAGATCACTAACATCTCTGGTGTGGGCGTATGTGGCATGGAGATAGTGGCGCCTTCTCAACCTCGTTGGTTTTCTCTGGGCACTCGGGTTTCCTCCCACTGCTAAAGACCCCTACGCGCAAGCTAATTATTGAAATAAAATTGAACCATATGTTAGTCCCGAAATGACCTAGTTTTTTGGGCATTTATAGTTTTGCATCCCTAACTGTCATCGAGCCCTAATATAACGCTAATTTTACCTTTCTTTTAATTGAATACCACGAATTTATACTGAGTTGACTATGGATTAAAAAATTTTGTCTGGAGCCACTCTACTTTGTGCGACATTTTTCGGGCATCGATTATTATTTGTGAAAGCAGCTTCAACAGTGTGATTGGATGGTTGGAATTCAGAGTGGGATTTTGGTTACAAAACCATTGGATATTTTTGGGATCGCTTACACGGGCTAGAATAGCAGAAAACGCATTTGCGGTGGTTAAATTTTCAAAATTTCCCCCGGGAGGGTAAGACCCCCAAACCCAGCGACGATTGTTTGGTTCAGGGGCGTGGTGAGGGCAATTATTGAGAAGAAATTATGAGTAACAAAAAAGATTTTGGCACAAAAACCCTTTTACTGACCGCGGAGCTGAAGCCGGCCACCGCGAGCGCCGAAGACGCGAGCCCGCGGCGGGGGGTCCGGGGGGCCCTCCCCCGGGAAAATTTCGAAAATTAGAAGCCCAGAAACGCAATCTCCAGCAATCCGAGACAAGAAATACGGTAATAAAATATTGTTATTTTCTCTTGGAGATTCCATTCTTTCCAAGAGAAAATCACTTGACTCTTTCAAAAATTTTTTAATTGGGTCAGATGAAACAATTTTTCCACTTACAAATGTTTTTCATTTTTTGAGTAATTTGATTGTGATTTTGGCGCATGAGTATGGCTACTCATGAACTCATTCTCACCACGCCCCTGGATTGGTTGTTTAGAATTCAAATCAGCCAGGTATGCTGACGTTGCTGTATTCACAGCAATTGTAATAGCAGGAAAACGTGTTTACGGCAGTTAAATTTTCTCCCAAAGACTTCTTCTTCGTGGACTGTAAACGATTGATTGGAATTCGAGTCAGCCATCTTGATTAGGCTATATTAGACCACTTTGAAGTTGCTTTGTTCACGTGCTCAAATGGCAGGAAAACGTGTTTGCAGTCGCAAATATTCCAAATTTTCTTTTCGGGTGGAGGGTGGTGGTGGTAAGCAACGCTTCTTCGCTTCACGATGAAGACCGGTGCCGCTCTCTGGAAACCGAAATTCCCGAAAAATTTCTGCCCCACTGACATCGAACCCGCACGCCTATGACCATGATGTCACTAGTCTATTTGATTGAACGGTCCTAGCTAACCCGCTGGTCCCTGGCAACGTAATAGGATTGATTATCTTCCCCCACCCTCGGTCATATCCCTAGTTCAGGTGGATGGTCAAGCTGCTAAAGGATATTTTTTTTCTAACAATTTTTATTTTATATTTACATATTATAAAGATACAGTCTTAAATTATTCGAACTGAAAACAAGCCGAGCTCATATAAATCCATTTCCCGTAATAAATTATTTACAGGCATATAAATACATTGTATATAATTATAATCACGATTTACATACATTTACAATTACAAAAGCAAAACATATTTATTCTCACTTAATGAAAATGTACAAAATACTTAAAGATTTAAGAGTTTGATAAAGAAGAGTCGTTGTATAGCTGAGGCGCTGGAGGCGCCAGCCTCCTCGCGAAAAAAATCAAAGAAGTAGAAAAAATAAAACGGGAGGAAAATGCTAAAACCGATGAGAAAAATGAAAATATACCCTAGTTATGGAGGGCCCAAAAGGCAGACAAAGGGGCCTTACGTCTTTGACAAAAGGGCCCCTCTGGCCAAGAGAAAGGGCCCCGAGGTCCGAGTCAATCCATTACTGAATGAGAATGCAGTCATTGCAATTGCATGAAAATCATCAATCAAGAAATCACTTTTTCTGAAAACCTACTAATAAGCTATTCAGGAAAGAGATGGCTAGGCTGCACAGTGTGGCCTGGCTTGGCGGGGCGATCATTTCTTTGCTGCATTGATTTCCTGGGTTACGCGTGCTTCTTCCACCATATTCCATTAATTATTATTTGATTGAGCTCCCGATACGTACAAGTGATTTGTTTCTCATTCGGGCTTCAGACGAGTATCGAATTAGGTCCCTGCCCTCAGATTAAACCGGCCTCGAATGATTTCTATTTTGCAAAATTTCTCAACCTCCGACCCCCCCCCACCCGATAGCGGACCCTTAAAATAGTATAGCCTCCACCATGATAAACCCTAAAACGCCCCTGTGGTAAAGAATAGACAATGTAATAGATAATATAAAATAAATGATTTGAAAATTTCATCCAAATTATTCAATTGTGAGCGAAGATATTATTAGCCTTAGAAGGTTTGACAAGAGGCATGCTATAATTTCAACTATCGCCCGTCCTGGTTGTTCGAAGTTAAGTCTCACTCGTCCAATTTTAAATTAATCAAGATATGGTTGAAGTGTTGAACCCATTCTAATCTATTTCAAATCGGGCAAATCCTATACACTCGAGAGTTGATTATTTCTTAAATCAATTAATTAATGTTTAATTAATAATTTAGAGAACATTTAGGGCCTACAATAGGCAGATTTAGATATCTCATAATGAATGTTTAATGTGGTTAGCGACATTAGACTTTTACGGTTCATAGCAGCATGAAATAATCTCATAATGATTAGAAACAAATCAATTATTTAACTTTTAATGATAGATGCATATAATGCAGCAATGGTTAGAGTCTTACAGAAACCAACTATTATGGACTTGTGGTCAGCGTTCTTTTAGTTATCAAGCACATGTTTTATCAATTCGTCTACCATTTAGTTTAAGATGTTGTACATCTCTATATTCTTTTTAAAAAACAGCTTAAAACACATTTATTTAATCAGGCCTTTAACTGACTCTGTATGCAATCTTAACATGTCTATAATCTTGTTGTTTATTTATGATTACATTGTCACTTTGTAATGTGTTATATGAAAGGGAGAGAGAGAGAAATGGGGTTTAAAGTCCACTCGACATAAACTAGTCCATTTCGGGACTAACATATGGTTTATTTCAATAATTCGCTTGCCCTTAAGGGTCTTTAGTCGTGGGAGGAAACCGGGGTGCCCAGAGGAAACCCACGAGGTTGAGAAGGCACCCCTATCTCCATGCCGCGTACGCTCACACCAGGGGTCGAAACCCCCTTATAAGAGAGGACGTACTATAAATAATAATGATAATAATAATAACAATGTAGCGATTCGACGTTTAGGACACTGTAGTTTGCAAGGGTTTCGAAATGACAAGGCCAAAAAAAAGAGTTCTGTTTCCGGTAACGGATGGAAAATAGGGTAGGGTGGTAGGTAGGTTTTTTTTTTGTTTTTTTTTTATATTAGATCTTATACCACAGTACTACGGGGATTCAGGTCAAAGTTTCAAATAAATATTTTTAAAAATATTTTTTGAAAACATATATAAATATCTACCTAATTTTTTTATTTCATCAAAATATTCCAATCATGGAATTTTAAAATCCGAGATCGACGTCAAAAAATGTAATCAAAACTGTCCGTAGTGGCCATATGCCGTCGTATCAATATTTTGTGCGAAAATCTTCAATTTTATGTTGGGTTGATTCGGCGCCGTGAACATAAATTACGAATAGATTTGTGGATGGAATTCTTGGATAATTGTTTAAAATGTATCAGAGACTCGATTATATTATCTTTGGTAGCAAAAAAACTTTTAATCGTTCTATGAAGATAAATACGGAGGCCATTTTGTTCAAGGGAATTTACTCGTGCTGAAAACTTATAATGTACCGTTGCACGAAATCGGTCCATAATAAATTTATTTGTCTTTTAAATACCAATCGAGCAGATCCTATCCACCTGTTTGAAATATAGGTTCACCTGTTTTTGTCCATTTGCGAGCCGTTGCTAATTAGAACAATAGTTGTGAGATTTGTAGCTTTTCGGAATGTGCATTGGTAAATGTATTACGAAACCTGTAGTCTCGTTTTTCACGTCAGTTAGTAATCTAGCGTCGAAGGTATGGCAGATCTTAATAAACGTTCGCTGTACCCACTTATTCCGATCGGTAAGTGCCGATTCAAAGAACGATGACATTAATATTCATTTATAGCAACAAATATTATATGTATTTTCACGAATCCGGTAAGTTTAGAGTATTCTGAACGGTCTCTTGGTGAACAAAAACCTTTTTTATTTCTCTTGATGTTTTGTAATGGGTCGGTCGAGTTACCGGAAACATAACATTTTTTTTTTTTTTGGCCCAATAACGAGATAAATGTCTATAGCAGTTCTTATCATTTAAATAGGGTAATTTTACAGAAATGGCTGACACTTTACATTATGAAACTTGGCAGCCTCTTCAACCACCTTAACTTTTTTCAAGTCAAGGTTGTACACACCTTTATTCACAAGTTGTCGTGTCTTATCATAATGTTCCTTTATCATAGAACTGCAGTGTTTATTTTTATTTTTACACCACGTGGTGAGGTGTTCTTGTTTTATTGTATTACAGAATTCAAACAATAACCACATTTCATTTGTTTTAAATGGTTCACACATTTGTTTTATATTTTGTTCCATGTTGAGTACTGTGTTATTAACCGCTGCACAATAAGCTTGACGATTTACTATATTTTTATCATCTTTATAATATTTGTCGTGCAATGTCACGTGGAAATCGGGTGTTAAATCAGAAGAAGTTAATTCGTGACCTGGGATCAAATGAAGTTTGTTGTATTTCTGTAAATCTACATTTCTAATATCAATATGCCAATCATATCTCTCCTTTTCAAAGTAATATGCATACGTCATAATAATATTTACTGGGCTCATAATTCCAGTATCTTGTATACCCACTTGGATGTAAGCTTCTTCTATCGTGGAAACGTTGACATATTTTAAGATATGATTTCTGCAATTGGTTATTGTGTCTCTCCAGATATACACAGGAAAAAAAGTCATAAAATCTGACGGCATAGGCTTCCCGATCATTTTTTTACCAAGCTTGTCCCAACCTTGTATCCAATTATTTTGAAACGTGTTCATTCCTTTTACACGCAGTTTATTTCCGTTAAGAATATTATCACGGGTTACTGGAGTAGTAAATTTTCCATCAGTATCTATCCAAGCTACTACCGGTGTTGAAATGAATTTGTCCATAAAAAAACTTGAATATAATTGACGATTGTAGCCACGTGATTTACCTTTCACTACAGTTAAAACACGTTTGTTATTAGGCAGGGGTTCGTAGTCAAAACTCATATTTATTCCTAGATGTTCCTGATATTTTTGAAGATTCTCTGCGAATTTGTGATCCTCCTGGGATTCCTTGTCTAGTATCAGAGCAAGATTGCCAAGTTGCCCAGACCAATACAAAGTCAGACTTCTCAACATCGTACAAAAAAAGAAATTTAAAAGACTAGCCACATTGCTAGACATCCTAACTGTTAACGTCATATCCGGGACGTCTTTAAAATGAGATACCGTCTTTCGACTAGTTGTTGGCTGTATGCTGGATACAGAGTGACGTAACGGAGCCTTCTTTACATCAGTTGTTGGCTGTATATTGGATACCCCGTGGGATATAGGAGCCACGTGACCCATAGTAGCCACGTGACCCATAGTATCCACGTGACCATTATATGTTGGCCATATATAGGCCATATGATGATGAATAACTAGAACACACACAGCGAACAAAATGGCTACGACAACATAGAATTGCTTCGTCTTCATCTTACCCTGAAAAACAAAAAGACAAATAGTGAGATAATTGTTATTTTCTATGCTAAAATCGGGATTTTACCTTTAGTTAAGATTTCGAGAAACAAGGCTCAGAGTAACAGTTCATAGACAACAGGGAACCAAATTTAAGGATTATCCCTTCAAGTGAGCACCTTGATATGTGCTGTAAAGGCGAATTCAAAATATACCCTTTTCTAAGATGCCGTATTCAGACCCCATGAAAATGATATTAAAAGAACAATATTTTATTGACAAATTTAAACCCAAATTAAACATTTCAAAATAATTGCAATATTATATGACGTCAAGTGTAAAAAGACGCCATTTTGGGTCCCAAGTAATTGCCTACTCACTGATGTGTCGAAGTTGCCTGCACCTACAAAAAGAGTCCATAGGCGATAAAACATACATTTTTAAAACGAAAACATTAGCTGAACAAACTATCATTATTAACTGTTATACAACACAAAGAGTACATGTTATATACCTTAATTCATAAGAAATGAAATGAAACGTCATTAACGGAAATATGCTAATTCATAAAAAAACGAAGTAAAAGATATGCCAGATAAAAGCGCTATTAAATATATATAACTTGCATACGCTTTTAAAAATCAGATTTTTTTGTGCAGACGGGTAAATTGAACAATCAAAACATATATTATAATTTGGGAGATAAACCAATTTGCCTCCTAGACGGCAAAATAAGGGCCTAAAATTACACATGTTTTTGATCTGGAGCCATTCCGGATTGTGTGTCAGTTTTCGGTCATCGATCATTAATTTTTCGAAAATCGAAATTTCTCTAAATTGACTGATGATGGATAAAACATTTAAAATTAGTGTAACTTAAAATCAGTGTAATTTAGGTGCAGAAGAGTAGGACGTTAAACCCCATTTCATTTCTGATAAAATGTGTCTAGCGCCACTCTGCTCTATGTGTATGCGCGGCAGCTGTTTCGGGTAGGTTTTCATCAGTTTCATGGTTTAACCCGACTACAGCAGGGACGGATCCAGGAATTTTTGCAGGAGAGGTGGGGGGGGGGTGTTTCGGTTACGAAAATCTGCCATCATCGTCTCTAAATTACAAAGGCATACATAAAAATTGAGCTTTTTAAACAGAGAAATCTTTTTATACTGATGTAGGATCACTTTGTGATGTAATTTCATTGATGCAAGTCATTTTTTTTTATGTAGCTGAGCAGGGGGGGGGGATCCGCCCCTGTACAGTGTAAACATGGTTTAGAGACTCTTATCTGAACTACAGGGTACATCATGTTTTAGAGACTACAGGGTAGATTGTGGATTACAGACTATCTGAACTATGGGATACATCTAACTAAAGGGTACACCATGGTTTAGAGACTCTATCCGAACGACAGGGTACACGATTGTTTAGAGGGACCCTATCCGAACCACAGGATACATCACGGTTAAGATACTCTATCCAAACTATCCGATAAAACGTTTTGTTAAGTAAAGCTATTATTATTATTATGACGCCATGACGTCACAGTTTTTATGGCGTCATAGTTGGGACCAAGAGATTATCGCAGAGTAAAAATAACCAGAGTGGCAATTTCTTCATTTGCATACGTATGGCAGTTTTTTTTATTTAATTATTTCTGTAGTTTGTAATCGGAGTTCAGCTTTAAGTGGTTGAGTGGTCAAGACCAATGAACCCAAGATGAAGGATAATACTAATAAAGCAGTTATTTTTTGGAGAATTGATTTATTTATTTTTTTTTTTTTTGGAAATTATAACAAACTTTAACAGCCTTTAACATAATTTTAACTTTTTGCACGCATAATGCGTCCAACATAGTCCAAAATTCTAACAAATTCTTATTCCGTCTAGTCTGTAGGAATAAACTTAGAGTGTAATTGTGCATTAGCCATCGTAGAAAGAAATGTATATAAAATGTCTTGAAATGATCTACGTATTTATACTTATTATGAGAAATAATAACAATGAATTGAATTTTGATCACATGTCGGCTTCATGTTGAAGTCTAGCTTATTATTTTTTATATACCATAATTTCGATGAGTTCGCATCTCCTGGAAATCGGACCGAGCTGCCCGACAAAATTTCGGCCCCCTAAACCAATTTGTTTCACAGAGAATTACGAATTATCTCGTGTCACAGTTGACTGTCTTCAACACGTGCTATGACATCACGCGGCCTAAATCATCGGCTTAATGGCGCGTACATTGTTTACATAAGACGTAACTGCTTCGGACAACATGATGCCTTTTACTCAATTTGATACCCATTTACACTAATAGACCCCTACGCGTATGCGAATTATTGAAATAAAATTAAAACCATATGCTAATCCCGAAATGACCTAGTTTGTGTTGAGTGGACGTTAAACGCCATTTCTCTCTCTCTCTCTTTCTCTCTCTCTCTCTCTCTTTTTTTTAACATCCGGCAACAATCACGTGCCCTTGTCTGCTTACATCTTGTGACCTTGGCGAAATCTACCCGTGGCTTTAATTTCTAAATTTGAACAGAATACCCAAGGTTGTAGATCATCGTGCGGCTCGATCACATCTTGATGAAACTTAAAGCGAGAATTTCATATTTTCTAAGAAAGTCAAAACATAATTATTTCTATGTTTTTTTGCTCAATACGTTGTCAACTCACTATTATCAGATCATAGGCATTATTTCCCATCATTCACACCGGAAATAAAAACACAATTACCTCCCCTGTTTTTCTTTTCCCCCCATGAAATAGATATCTTCAAAGGTTTGCATGCAGTAGTGAATTATGGGATTAATAAGATTATTCTAGGACTTTATTTTATTTAAAAATATAAATTAAAAATATGAAATTTTCGCTTTAAAATATAGGTTAAAGGTTTACGATATAGGTTTACAGTTTACAGATCTGAGTTCCGTTTGATATTGGCGCGTATTGGATCGTAAATTTCTGGATTATGACCACCTGATTATCACGTCTTTAGCTTATGTGCCCTCTTGAGATCCAAATTTGTATCTTATTTTCTACAATGTTCAAATATATCACAATCACACCATACTTATTTCCTCAAAATCGGACAAAACTTCCCCGTCAAATGGCCCGCAAGTCCATTCCTTTATGAAAAAATATAATAAAAGCATGCAATTAAAACCAGGATGTGGACGTCACTATTATACACTCGATCTGAATGAAACTTGAAACAAGTATCACTACGACTAGGGTGAGTTCAGTTTTCGTGCACATCTGCCCGTGCCTTTTACGTGAACGAAGTTTGTGGACCTTTCACGATGAAACTTAAACTGTGTGTTATAAAGGATCAAAAGGTCTTATATCCTAGCGCTATAGCTCCCGCTTGACAACCGCTAGTTTTCACTGGTCATAACTGATAGCAGTCAATTATTTGACTGATTTTCATAATTACCTAATATGTCATAGATACAACAGACACGAGATGGACTTCAATTTCAGAATCATGAATAGTTACGTCTATGCAATAACTTGGAGAAGAGTACCTGTGGGGGGGGGGGCTGCGTCTAACGTCATAAAAACAATTTGGTGTGCGAATTACGTCATAAATTGATCGGCTGCACAGAGTTATAAATAGGTCAATGACATTAACTTCGCCGCAAATAGTCGATCTAGATACATGCCCCCCATACACATACTAATTTGATAATAACCAAAATGGTTTCAAGGTAGAAGCGAATTTTTTTATAGCATTCTTCACCAAAATATGTTTCTAAAGATTTTTCTCTGACTTTCAACTGTCTCTTAAGTTGCAATAACTAGTTCTGTAATGTTCTTTGCGGCGAGAAATAATGTCCATTCATAGTCAATTTGGGTTTTACTATAATATTGTCTTATAAATTTATATCTAAAGTTTTCGTATCTTGGACAAATAAGAAAGAATACATTGATACTCGTCCTCGACACACCTAGTTTCTTGCACAAAATACATAACGATCTTATCATACCTACATTTCGCGACATGACTGGATAGATTATAAAACGGCTCCTGTTTCAACTGATAGATAAATAAGCTTATAATGTTGTCGAACGCCTTGTCGGTTATCGAATAAACACCTCAGCTACAGCTAAAATATTCGAGGACAGTCATGCGTCAACATAAACTAGTCATATACATATACCCGTAGTTCGAGCGATAAAGGATTCAACACTCACGCTCTCATAAGGTAAGATGCTTTAAATAATACTTAAAAATAGCTGCACCTGAACCCTTTGTATATATCGTTGATTACAGATTAAACACCACTAAGTGATGCGTTTTCTATGGTGCTCAGTATATGTCCCGATTAGAGATCGATTAAAGGTGCATTATCGGAAAAAAGTTCAAGAAAATAGATAAAGTAAGGCGAATAAAATTAGGCCGAAAATTGAAGTCAAATTGCGTCGATCATCTCTACTAAAGTCGGTACGAGAAGTCTCGATTATCCAGGTTAATATTAAATCATACATCACAAAATATATTCAAACTCATTTAATATCGCAGGCTAGCGATGTAATCGACAGTTGATTTAGATAAGATTTCAGGCCTAAAAAAGACCTGCAATAGGCAGATTAAGCTGTGTGTTTAAACTCGTGTACCCTAAAACCAGTCGTTGGTGAGCCAAGTTTATTGAATGAGTATATCGCATATCCTTCAACTACCAGATTGTGTTTCATCTGTCATGGTCGGCTCAAAACACATCAGCCCTACAATAGCCCATCGTTGCCGTATTTGTCTAGGGGCAATCGACCAACCAAAACACACTAACAATGACGGCAATCTTCAGAGTATTGGCAGCTTTAAGGACACAGAGAGTCTCCTTCTCTGTCGAGTTTTTTGTTTAATTTATCGACGAGTGTTTGTAGTTTCTAATATCAAAAAGACGGGTAGGAGATTTCATTTATCACCCAATCCTTTCTTACACGCACAAATTAATAAATATGAATCTTTGTTATAGATTTCACTTTTGCTTAATATGATTACATTATGGCGTAGTGATACATCATCTTTTTTTATCATTTTTTGACAACAATTCATCCATAACAAAGTCCTTTATATTGTCCCAGTGTTTCAATCAAGGTCAATGAAATAAAAATAATTCATTGTTAATAAAAAAAGAAGTTACTTGTAATAAAAAGTGAAATGTATTTCGAAAATACAAAAAAAGTAACACCCTTTCAACTAACCAATCTAATTCATGCGAAGCGATATCGCCTAAGTAGTTAATAAACTTTATTGGGTAATAAAATAAAGTATTACCCCGTGTGCAATGCACACTTACATATATATATCGCACATCTGCATATGTGTTTTGCTTAAACACCCTTTGTTAGTGACGCGGGACGGAGGGCCTGACAAGGACAGCTGTCTAGTCGTTCAGATGGGACGAAAAACCGAGTACCCGTGTGCATCTTGGCGTGCACGTAAAAGATCCCTTGACAGATGAAATTCGATATAAGAGTAGGCCGTAGCGTAGCGCTGCTGCCCGGGCAACATTTCCCTTATAGCACACTGTATGGCGTCTGCCCGTCTTCCTTTAGCCCAGGTTAGAAGCAGAAGAGTCAGACGTTAAACCCCGTTTCATTTCATTTGATTATACACACGTGGGTAAATCGTATCAAGTCCACGCACGTAATTTGCGTTGAGACAATACTCTTTATCCTATTTTCGAATCCCCGGTTTGCACGTGACAGGGAGAAGGGTCGCCTGTCACGTATCAAGTCCACGCACGTAATTTGCGCTAAGACATTACTTTTCATCCGATTTTCGAATCCCCGGTTTGCACGTGACAGGGAGAAGGGTCGCCTGTCCAACCTCGTGGGTTTTCTCTGGGCCCTCCGGTTTCCTCCTATTGCTAAAGACCCCGCAAGCGAATTATTGGAAAAAAATCAACCATTTAGTCCCGAAATGACCTACAGAATGACCTATGTTTGTCTTCTGTAGCCCGGATGTTGGGTCGGGGTGTTGGATGGCTGAATGGTTAGCACGTGTAAGCTGTATCATAAAGTATGCAATCTAATTAAAATATAGATCTATATTTCATTTCGTTTTTTATACTTTCGATGGAATACACTCATGTAGATCTAACTAGTTATAGTGGAAGCTCACGTTCTATGACGTCAGGTATCAAGCACGGGACATTTGACCCGATAACGTCAATCATTCGATTAACCAATTAGAGACCGCCATGCTTTTCAAAATCTACTTTTGTTTTGTTATGATTTCTATCCGCTGGTGTTTATAGTATAGACGTCGTTGGCTGGTAATATCTGCCCACAGTTCCACGCATGAAAAGGTCAAACGGTCGATTCGACAGACCATTTGATTGGGTGACCCCTCATTTCAGCCAGAACACGAATTAAATAACAAGTCTTCCAGATCCAAGAGTAGTAAAGACAAGTAAAAATGAAATTTTGAACTATAAAAAACGAAACGAAATTGGATCTGTGTTTTAATCAGATTGATAAAGTATGTCACCGCGTCAACTGTTGTGGCTTCCATTCCCCAATAGAATAAAAAAAAAAAAAACCCGGCAAATCCTCGTTCTGTTTTGCGTTGTAGACTTGTGTTGATATTTTTTGACATAAAAAAGACGAGTAGGATATTCTCTACATATCGGACATTGTATTTGTATATTGCACAATTCGTATTAATGTAATAACTTGACAATGTTAAGAGGCCACTCCTCGAAACGTCACCCAAAATAAATTAACAGTTATTTTCCATTAGTATGTGTAAAGTACTAAATTCGTATTTTAAAATGAGATGAGGAATAAAACCGCTCTGTTTTGTTGATATATGGTTTAACAGATTGTGATTTCTATTCTAGTCACAAAAACATTTAATAATATTCCTAGTCACAAAAACATTTAATAATATTCCTAGTCAGAAAAACCTAGTTCAAAATCCAAATCAAACTTTTAATCCTTTTCATCAATTCGAGATCAACAAGGGAGCTAAAATATGGAGAGGGGATATAACAAACTTATACCAAATAGGGAGAGGGGATTCGCATATAATTAACTTATACACAATAGGGAAAGGCCATTAATTAACCTATACAAAACGAAATTGGTTTATTTTCCGAAGTGTGCAGGACAAGGGGCCTATTTATTCGTTCGTATGGGACAAAAAACCGAACCCCTTCCCCTTGTACATATTGGCTTGTACGTAAAAGATCCCCTGGCAGCTGAATTTCGATATAAGAGTAGGCCGTAGCGCCACTGGCCAGTCAAAATGCCCTTCATTTTCCTAGTTCAGAGCAGAATAGTAGGACGTTAAACTCCCATATAATTTCATTTCATTTTAAAATCGTGGGGTTTAACATCGGCTCCATCGAAGTTGATATTGCAGGCAATTTAACTTTTTTTAGTATTGTGCAAGTCTGTTTTTTGGGGTTTCTCAATTAACTTAAATAACAAGAAGACAATTGTTTCAATGGTGTCTTCCCATAACGCCGACTCACCAGAGTTTGGAAAGTCGACCGCGGCATTCTTTGATGGGTTAAGAACGGATTAAAGGCGTTAATGAGGTAGGGACCAGTCATTATTAATATAGTTCACTTAAATTTAACTCACTTACTATATAATCTTTAAGTGGCATTTAGTGATTGGAGAACACAATAACAGAACACAATTTTTATGGGAAACATAAACCAGTGATTGTTTCCCATAAAAATTGTGTTCTGTTATCACTTACTATAGTTTTCTTAATCTATACTTTACTTTGTTCAGATTATTAATATATTAATATAGTTCATTTAAATTCAACTCACTCATTAATTAATAAAATAATATACGACAGTTCAACAAGAAGCTGACAAGTGATCGAAATTCAGTTCATTGTGATTATTTCTCAAAATATGTATAAATACATAAATAATCCCATTTCATTCTACGATGGCTAATGCACAGTTACAATCTAAGTTTCTTCCCACAGCAAGAGGTGTCAGTTACCTATGTGTTGCTGGTTTTAAGTATAGACTGAATAAAAGAAAGAATAAAGACTTAGTGATATGGTTACCCAATGGTTAGATGGTCAAATTACTCAAGTACAATGGAACCAGAACCAAATCACACGAAGAACCAACAATTCTTTAGAGGGGTTGCACGGGCGTCTAAAAAAATTAATTGGAAAAGCTCATCCGAATATTTTTGAAGTGATGGCATTTTTGAAAGAAGAGCAAAAGACGATCGAAATTCAGTTGTTGCAGTATTCGAGTGGCCAGCGACAACCACCTAAAAGGAAAAAATACACAGATATCAACAGAAAGATTGAAGATGCAAAACATAGATATGAAGAAGGAGGATTGTTAGAATTTTTGGACTATGTTGGACATATTATGCGTGCCAAAAGTTAAAATTATTTGTAATGTTATGTGTTAAAGGTTGTTATAAATTTTTAAAAAAATAAATGCTCCCAAAATTATCGGCCTAATTAGTTTTATCCCCCAGCTTGGGTCTATTGTTCTTGGTCAGTCGACCCCTTAACACCGACCAAAATTTTTCACTTAAAACTCGGTGGGTCGGCGTTATGGGAATAAACCGTTTCAATCGTTGGTAAAGTATATTATCTAACATATTATAAGTACAAATAACAAAAGAGCAATAGAAATATATGTATAACTATAAAAACAAGAAGTTGTTATAAATTGGGGGTTAAAGATATAATTGGGTGATTTAAGCAATTATTTGGGATACTCGCTTATACGTAGACACGGATATCAAGCGCTATAAAAGCGGTCTTGCTATTCCAGTCTACGGCCTGTGACGAGGCACTATTTACATGTGCACTATTTACATGTCTTGCTATATTACGTCATGCATGGTTGGGTCGACAAATAATAATAATGAACTGAAATGTCGACGCTATGTATTATTAAAATATGACGTTAACTATTACTTGCAACACAAGCCTATATGCAAAGCGTTGTAGATTATTCTACGGCATCGATAATATCGATTTAATTGCTTTTGTAGAATAAATAAAACGTGCATACTTATCACAACATTCGAACTAGAATGCAATAATTAATATCTAAAATTGGATAAACTATAGTAAACTATATACATGTAATAAACACATAAGTTCAATTATCACAATAGAAAACTAATGAGAACAAGTAGAAATAATACATTAACAGTCGCTCACCTTAAATAACAAGAAGACAGTTGTTTCAATCGTTGGTAAAGTATATTATGAGAATCTCAGGAACTGGAATGGTATGTTTAACGTCCGCTTCCACTAATGTGATATCGCAGAATCTCAGAGGCAACATGAACTTATATACTCAATTCGTGTGTCCCAAACTACAGTTGAGGTTTCCATGGCATGGAATGTTTATTAGCCTACGATTGGTCAGCTTTACGGATTAACTTAAGCGTCACAGCACAATCCCAATTAACCTGCCAGCCTTAATTGGATTAGCAAGCCTATTGTTTCAATCTAAATAATAATAATAATAATGTCATTTGTATAGCGCTATTCCACACTCAAAGTATGTTCACAGCGCTTGTGATTCAGCTCTGCATAAAGTAAGTTCAACATAAAGGCACTACTAAAGATAACGTCTAAACTAGACCTGCATGCAGGAATGACGGGTTTCACTGGTGCCACGTTAACTTTAGACTTATGTCACTTTCGCTCCCATGTTGCCCTTGAACCAATGGCACCGATAAACAGATTTCCACATAAACATTGCATACATCAAATAAAAGGGAAACAGAATCAACAAAAATCCAGCAATATCGATTCATTTTATACATTTGTAACATGTAATTGATCCTGATAAAATTACAGTACTTCCGGTGATAATGAAAATGTTCAATTAGTTTCATGAAATCAGAAATGGCATAAGATATCATATAGTGAAAATTTTATGTAAATCGAAAAATAATTGCCACTTTTATTGACCAAAAAACTTGAAAAGTGACTTGTAGAAAATCGGCTATTTCTCTGCAACCGTACAAGTTAGAAACCATTTTGTGGTATCTGTATGATCGTAAGGGTTCATTCTATTTGTTGATTGGCATCAAATATCATAATTTGAAAAAGATTTCAAAACAGACTCATTTGAATAAAATATCTGTTTTGAAGGCTAATAATACATTTTTTGCCAAAATGACATTACTTCCGGTGTAACTAAAATGTTAAATTAAATTTATACTATCGTCTTTGACATTAGGCATCAAATGATGAAACTTTTATGAAAATCGAATAATAATTAACACATTTACGGGCCAGAAACCTTTAAAAGTGACTTGTAGAAAACCGCCTATATCTCGGCAACCGAACAAGTTAGAAACAATTTTATGATATCTGTATGATCATATGAGTTTTGTTAATATGTGAATTTAAACCAAAAGTTAATTTTATTATTACATATGACATAATTCTTGGTTTAAAAAAATGTCGATTTTAAAAGTTAAAAATGGAGTTTTTGACTAAATGACGTCAATTCCGGTGTTAATTTTAAATAGTAATCAACATGATATGACGCACACTTGCTTTTTGAATCAAATAATGTCACTTTTGCGAATATCCATTAATACTTGACTATTTTACAGGCAAAATTACGAAAACAGTGACTTATGCAAAACTGCCCATTTCTCGGCAACTGCTTATATTAGAAACTAATTTTAACATACATTTTCTGCGTATGGATCAAAGCTACAAGTTTATAAAAGTTACGTAGAAATATTTTAAAATCTGAAAAGCCTGAATGGGTTGTAAAAGGTCAATTTTACACCTTTTTTCAATTCTTAATCGAAGTTGCTCGAAAATGAAGTCACACTCTTTTTGTTATATCAAGTTTTTTAAAAAATAATATTTTCTCTTGCAAAATGGTACCTAACTGTCAAAATTGTAGATTTTGTTAGTTTTTGGTAAACTTATGCCATTTCCGGTGCCGACAGATAAAACTATTTGGTAACAAAAAAAAATGACAATTGAGACAAGGTGTGAACTGCAAGCGAAGACAACTCTGCTTGGGAGATCGATGCACAAGACCAAAGCGCACCGTGTCCATAACATTGTGGACTCGGCATCAACAAACTACGCTCACCATTTGAATAAAGACAAACACGTTAATCTGACCCTCCAAAAGTCTGCATTGATTAATACATGAAACAAATATAATATCCCTTCTTTCATTCTTTCTCCCATTTTGGCCAAATGTAAAAAACGCACTAAGGGATACACGTCATGTACATAATCACTGACGCCGACGTGTGTTAAATAACATTAAGATACTAGATCATAGCCCACAAATGGTTCTGATTTTTTTTTATAAATCTTTCCAACAAATTAAGAAACACAATTTGCAAGCAGTGGATAGTGAACAAACTAAACAAAAAGCGATTTTTCATACAATCATATTTAATTCAGGAAGTTACAATCCGATATGTGCTAATTACCACAGGAACCAATCCATGTTATACATGTGTTACATGTAAGTGATCCTGACCATATCACAGTACTTCCAACGATAATGAAAATATTAAATTAGTTTCTTAAAATCAGAAATAATAATCACATGGTGAAAATTTTATGTAAATCGAATAAGAATTGACACTTTTATAGACCCCAAACCTTGAAAAGTGACTTGTAAGAAATCGTCTATTTCTCTGCAAACATACAAGTGAGAAACCATTTTGTGGTATCTGAATGATCGCACGGGTTCATTTTATTAGTTGATGCGAACTTAATATCATAATTTTAAATATATTACAAATCAGACTCATTTGAAAAAAATATCTGTTTTGAAGGCTAAAAATACAGTTTTTGCCAAAATATAATTACTTCCGGTGATACTGAAAATGTTAAATTAATTCTATGAAATTATAAATGACGTAATATATCATATGGTGAAAATTTTATGAAAATCGAATAACAACTGACACTTTTATAGACCAAAATCCTCGAAAAGTGACTTGTGGAAAATCGCCCATTTCTCTGCAACCGTACAAGTTAGAAACCGTTTTGTGATATCTGTATGATCGCATGGGTTCATTCTATTTGATGAATAGAATCAAATATCATAATTTGAAAAAAATAACAGGTACGACCCATTTGAATAAAATATTGTTTTTTAATGCTAAAAATTAAGTTTTGACCAAATGACGTCATTTCCGGTGGCAGCGTATGAGGTAGAATGGTTTGACCTTGTCCACTGTGGCATTAGGCATCCAATGGTGAAAGAAAATTGAAAATCACATAATAATTGATTCTTATACAGCCAAAATAACGTGAAAAGTGACTCAATGCAAAATTGACTTTTTCTCGGCAACTGCGCATATTACAAATTAATTTTCACATACATTCTCTTAGTATGGTTTATTGCTACGAGATTATGAATGCTACGGAGATATATTTTTTAATATGAAGACGCTGGATGGGTTGTAAATAGCTTATTTTGACACCTTTTTTCACCCTTTAATCCAAATTGCCCGAAAACGAAATCGAAATTAAAAAAACTGAGCGCGATGTTTTGTGCGCATTTATATGGCACATCTTTTCGGTCATATTAGATTTGAAAAAAATAATTTTTGCTTTCAAAAAGTGGTACCGAACTGTTAAAATTGTAGTTTTTGCTAAATTTACGTCACTTACGGTGCCGATAGGAAACTTTGCCGGTAACAAAAAAAATGACATTTTGGACCATGGAGCATATAAACTTTGTTTTATACAAATCGGACAATAAATAATTTATATAGAACCGATAAACTGAATTAGCCAATAGCGACCAAGGAAAATTATCCAGAAAAAAAATGTTCACATTTTTGCCCAAATCAGACGACCCTTTAACCCTTGGTAAAAGGTCATTAAAAAATATTCACTAATAAAAAATTTTTTTGTCAAAATTTAAATTTTCAAAATTTGGCGCCTTACTTTTCCGAAGATTCGGCGAAATTTAAAACTCTAAAGACCCGTAGCTATGTGCCATGTCTCTGGCTATGTCAAAAACTATCAAACGATAAAATCCAACAATTGTTGTTAATATTACGGCAATATTTCAAAAAAACGACAACTTCGGTGATTTCGGACATTTCGCATTGTCGCAGAACGCCGGAAATAGCTTTAATCTCTAAGTCACACCCACTTTCGCAGTAAAACTCAAGACATTGCATCGATCCGACAAGTAGTTCCTGAGATATAAGCAAATTGGAAAAAAAAAAAATAATAATAAGAAGAATAATAATAAGAAGAATTTTAACAAAAACAATAGTGTTTCACACAAGCTACGCAGTGTGAAACCCTAATAAATAAGTCTTCAGCGAGGTTTTAAATGTTGACAAAGATGGGCATTTTTTAAGGTGAATAGGGAGATTGTTCCAAGATACTGCTGCGCTGTATTGAAAAGTTCGTGCACCAAATGTCTTTAGGTTGTAATTTGGAACCGTTAGTAGAGATTTTTCATTTGATCGAAGGTTTTTAGATGAAGAATGGTGATGAATAAGTTCATTTAAGTATGAAGGTGCTGTCCCATTCACTGCTTGGTATGTTAGACACAGCAGTTTAAATTCAATTCGTTCGTTAATCCGGAGCCAGTGCAATGATGTTAATACTGGAGAAATGTGATCGCGGGGATTAGTTTTACAAACGATTCTAGCTGCTTTATTTTGAATTCTCTGTAAACGTTGTGACTGTTCTTTTGTTATTCTAGCAATAGTTCTGCCTCAGAGACTTCACTCAATTACCCTGCCGATTAACTGTCTGTCTTAATCACTCAAGGTAACTCTGTCAAGTTATGAAATTAAGGTTAAACAATGGGTTAAATTATAAGAAAAGAACACAATTCTCTTAATCTCCAACCCTGTTAAAAGAGTATTTCAATATGAATGTGTGAATTAAAACGACGTAATTTTGGACTGGTATAGTTTAACCCGACTACAGCAGGTGCGGATCCAGGAAATTTTGCAGGAGGGGGTTTGCCAGGTTTCGGTTACGAACATCTGCCATCATCGTCTCTGAATTACATAGGTACACATACAAATTGAGCTTTTTAAACAGAGAAATCATTTTTATACCGATGTAGGATCAATTTGTGATGTAATTTCATTGATGCAAAGGAGGGGGGGGGGATCCGCCCCTGTACAGTGTAAACATGGTTTAGAGACTCTTATCTGAACTACAGGGTACATCATGTTTTAAAGACTACAGGGTAGATTGTGGATTACAGACTATCTGAACTATGGGATACATCTAACTAAAGGGTACACCATGGTTTAGAGACTCTATCCGAACGACAGGGTACACGATTGTTTAGAGGGACCCTATCCGAACCACAGGATACATCACGGTTAAGATACTCTATCCAAACTATCCGATCTATTCTTTTGCAATTTGTTTAGGATAAATTGTAGCTCGTAAAACGTTATTCCAAGAAAAAATAGAACGTTTTGTTAAGTAAAGCTCATAGAAATATAGACTAGAATAGCAATCACGTGACTTTTGACGTCGGATGACGCGACTATTAGGCGCCATCTTGGAAGGTGTAATCAGTGTAAACAATATGGCGAGTCACTTGTATCCCTCCACTCAGCCACACGCGAAAAACGATCTGCGTAGACCACAGTGTTTTGCTTTTTGGTGTTTTCTCCACAAAAATCCCTCGACGATAGCACAGGGTGTTAGTTTTCACAAGTAAGTATGAACATTCAATTAATTTGGTTTGGAAAAGCCTATTAGTATTACTAGTATTAGTTTTAATTATTCATTATACGTTATACTATTAATTATTATTAGTGTCACTCACAAGGACAAGGCCTAGGCCTAGTGCAATTTTACCGTACAATCGTAATAACTAGTTACTTAGATTTTTAAAAAATAAATCTCAACAGATAGCATTGCTAACTCTATAGGCTACATCTCGGCCTATATGCGAGGTTTCACATGATGGTACCACCATACATTGTCAATAGGCCTAGCGGTTATCATGAAATTAGGAGTAGGCCCAATGAATATCGATTATGAAGTTACGCTTAAATTTTAAATTTAGGGAATTTCTTTTGAAGTGTTGCCTAGTAGGTATACGGTGGTAGGGCCTACTACTAACGGAGTCTATTCTTAACTCTAGCTTTTTCTATGTTAGGCCTATTAGGCCTTTGCCTATACTATTTTAATTTTAAGTAAACTTCTTTTTTATATATAATAAGAGAACAAACTTGGCAAATTAATCTGTATAGATGAACACAACTTCTACTTTTATTTAATAAAATAATTTATAATGTCACGTCCCTTTTATTGTCGCAAATAGTAATTTTATTCCCTTACCTCACCCCAAAACACCCCACCTCCCCATTCCAATTTGAATAAGATCAGACATCTTAAACAAAAGTTTTTGTTTATATTTTGTAGAAAACCACTGGTCAGTCTATGACACCTGAATAACAGACATTATATCTAAAGTTTTCGTATCTTGGACAAATAAGAAAGAATACATTGATACTCGTCCTCGACACACCTAGTTTCTTGCACAAAATACATAACGATCTTATCATACCTACATTTCGCGACATGACTGGATAGATTATAAAACGGCTCCTGTTTCAACTGATAGATAAATAAGCTTATAATGTTGTCGAACGCCTTGTCGGTTATCGAATAAACACCTCAGCTACAGCTAAAATATTCGAGGACAGTCATGCGTCAACATAAACTAGTCATATACATATACCCGTAGTTCGAGCGATAAAGGATTCAACACTCACGCTCTCATAAGGTAAGATGCTTTAAATAATACTTAAAAATAGCTGCACCTGAACCCTTTGTATATATCGTTGATTACAGATTAAACACCACTAAGTGATGCGTTTTCTATGGTGCTCAGTATATGTCCCGATTAGAGATCGATTAAAGGTGCATTATCGGAAAAAAGTTCAAGAAAATAGATAAAGTAAGGCGAATAAAATTAGGCCGAAAATTGAAGTCAAATTGCGTCGATCATCTCTACTAAAGTCGGTACGAGAAGTCTCGATTATCCAGGTTAATATTAAATCATACATCACAAAATGTATTCAAACTCATTTAATATCGCAGGCTAGCGATGTAATCGACAGTTGATTTAGATAAGATTTCAGGCCTAAAAAAGACCTGCAATAGGCAGATTAAGCTGTGTGTTTAAACTCGTGTACCCTAAAACCAGTCGTTGGTGAGCCAAGTTTATTGAATGAGTATATCGCATATCCTTCAACTACCAGATTGTGTTTCATCTGTCATGGTCGGCTCAAAACACATCAGCCCTACAATAGCCCATCGTTGCCGTATTTGTCTAGGGGCAATCGACCAACCAAAACACACTAACAATGACGGCAATCTTCAGAGTATTGGCAGCTTTAAGGACACAGAGAGTCTCCTTCTCTGTCGAGTTTTTTGTTTAATTTATCGACGAGTGTTTGTAGTTTCTAATATCAAAAAGACGGGTAGGAGATTTCATTTATCACCCAATCCTTTCTTACACGCACAAATTAATAAATATGAATCTTTGTTATAGATTTCACTTTTGCTTAATATGATTACATTATGGCGTAGTGATACATCATCTTTTTTTATCATTTTTTGACAACAATTCATCCATAACAAAGTCCTTTATATTGTCCCAGTGTTTCAATCAAGGTCAATGAAATAAAAATAATTCATTGTTAATAAAAAAAAGAAGTTACTTGTAATAAAAAGTGAAATGTATTTCGAAAATACAAAAAAAGTAACACCCTTTCAACTAACCAATCTAATTCATGCGAAGCGATATCGCCTAAGTAGTTAATAAACTTTATTGGGTGATAAAATAAAGTATTACCCCGTGTGCAATGCACACTTACATATATATATCGCACATCTGCATATGTGTTTTGCTTAAACACCCTTTGTTAGTGACGCGGGACGGAGGGCCTGACAAGGACAGCTGTCTAGTCGTTCAGATGGGACGAAAAACCGAGTACCCGTGTGCATCTTGGCGTGCACGTAAAAGATCCCTTGACAGATGAAATTCGATATAAGAGTAGGCCGTAGCGTAGCGCTGCTGCCCGGGCAACATTTCCCTTATAGCACACTGTATGGCGTCTGCCCGTCTTCCTTTAGCCCAGGTTAGAAGCAGAAGAGTCAGACGTTAAACCCCGTTTCATTTCATTTGATTATACACACGTGGGTAAATCGTATCAAGTCCACGCACGTAATTTGCGTTGAGACAATACTCTTTATCCTATTTTCGAATCCCCGGTTTGCACGTGACAGGGAGAAGGGTCGCCTGTCACGTATCAAGTCCACGCACGTAATTTGCGCTAAGACATTACTTTTCATCCGATTTTCGAATCCCCGGTTTGCACGTGACAGGGAGAAGGGTCGCCTGTCCAACCTCGTGGGTTTTCTCTGGGCCCTCCGGTTTCCTCCTATTGCTAAAGACCCCGCAAGCGAATTATTGGAAAAAAATCAACCATTTAGTCCCGAAATGACCTACAGAATGACCTATGTTTGTCTTCTGTAGCCCGGATGTTGGGTCGGGGTGTTGGATGGCTGAATGGTTAGCACGTGTAAGCTGTATCATAAAGTATGCAATCTAATTAAAATATAGATCTATATTTCATTTCGTTTTTTATACTTTCGATGGAATACACTCATGTAGATCTAACTAGTTATAGTGGAAGCTCACGTTCTATGACGTCAGGTATCAAGCACGGGACATTTGACCCGATAACGTCAATCATTCGATTAACCAATTAGAGACCGCCATGCTTTTCAAAATCTACTTTTGTTTTGTTATGATTTCTATCCGCTGGTGTTTATAGTATAGACGTCGTTGGCTGGTAATATCTGCCCACAGTTCCACGCATGAAAAGGTCAAACGGTCGATTCGACAGACCATTTGATTGGGTGACCCCTCATTTCAGCCAGAACACGAATTAAATAACAAGTCTTCCAGATCCAAGAGTAGTAAAGACAAGTAAAAATGAAATTTTGAACTATAAAAAACGAAACGAAATTGGATCTGTGTTTTAATCAGATTGATAAAGTATGTCACCGCGTCAACTGTTGTGGCTTCCATTCCCCAATAGAATAAAAAAAAAAAAAACCCGGCAAATCCTCGTTCTGTTTTGCGTTGTAGACTTGTGTTGATATTTTTTGACATAAAAAAGACGAGTAGGATATTCTCTACATATCGGACATTGTATTTGTATATTGCACAATTCGTATTAATGTAATAACTTGACAATGTTAAGAGGCCACTCCTCGAAACGTCACCCAAAATAAATTAACAGTTATTTTCCATTAGTATGTGTAAAGTACTAAATTCGTATTTTAAAATGAGATGAGGAATAAAACCGCTCTGTTTTGTTGATATATGGTTTAACAGATTGTGATTTCTATTCTAGTCACAAAAACATTTAATAATATTCCTAGTCACAAAAACATTTAATAATATTCCTAGTCAGAAAAACCTAGTTCAAAATCCAAATCAAACTTTTAATCCTTTTCATCAATTCGAGATCAACAAGGGAGCTAAAATATGGAGAGGGGATATAACAAACTTATACCAAATAGGGAGAGGGGATTCGCATATAATTAACTTATACACAATAGGGAAAGGCCATTAATTAACCTATACAAAACGAAATTGGTTTATTTTCCGAAGTGTGCAGGACAAGGGGCCTATTTATTCGTTCGTATGGGACAAAAAACCGAACCCCTTCCCCTTGTACATATTGGCTTGTACGTAAAAGATCCCCTGGCAGCTGAATTTCGATATAAGAGTAGGCCGTAGCGCCACTGGCCAGTCAAAATGCCCTTCATTTTCCTAGTTCAGAGCAGAATAGTAGGACGTTAAACTCCCATATAATTTCATTTCATTTTAAAATCGTGGGGTTTAACATCGGCTCCATCGAAGTTGATATTGCAGGCAATTTAACTTTTTTTAGTATTGTGCAAGTCTGTTTTTTTGGGTTTCTCAATTAACTTAAATAACAAGAAGACAGTTGTTTCAATCGTTGGTAAAGTATATTATCTAACATATTATAAGTACAAATAACAAAAGAGCAATAGAAATATATGTATAACTATAAAAACAAGAAGTTGTTATAAATTGGGGGTTAAAGATATAATTGGGTGATTTAAGCAATTATTTGGGATACTCGCTTATACGTAGACACGGATATCAAGCGCTATAAAAGCGGTCTTGCTATTCCAGTCTACGGCCTGTGACGAGGCACTATTTACATGTGCACTATTTACATGTCTTGCTATATTACGTCATGCATGGTTGGGTCGACAAATAATAATAATGAACTGAAATGTCGACGCTATGTATTATTAAAATATGACGTTAACTATTACTTGCAACACAAGCCTATATGCAAAGCGTTGTGGATTATTCTACGGCATCGATAATATCGATTTAATTGCTTTTGTAGAATAAATAAAACGTGCATACTTATCACAACATTCGAACTAGAATGCAATAATTAATATCTAAAATTGGATAAACTATAGTAAACTATATAATAAACACATAAGTTCAATTATCACAATAGAAAACTAATGAAAAACAAGTAGAAATAATACATTAACAGTCGCTCACCTTAAATAACAAGAAGACAGTTGTTTCAATCGTTGGTAAAGTATATTATGAGAATCTCAGGAACTGGAATGGTATGTTTAACGTCCGCTTCCACTAATGTGATATCGCAGAATCTCAGTTGTTGTTGTTGTTGTTCTTGGTGTTTAACGTCCGCTTCCACCGAAGGTGATATCGCAGACAAGTCTTATTTTTTTCCATTTTCTTAGCGCACGCGCAGGGGTCTTTGCTGTGGGAGGAAACCGGAGTGCCCGGAGGAAACCCACGAGGTTGAGAAGGAGCCCCTATCTCCATGCCACATACGCTCACACCAGGGCTCGAAACCACAGCCGCAAGCCAGAGGTGACCGGCCAGCTAGAGATCGAAGCGCGGCACTCTAGACCACTAGGCCATCCCAACCCCCCTGCCTCTCAGAGGCAACATGAACTTATATACTCAATTCGTGTGTCCCAAACTACAGTTGAGGTTTCCATGGCATGGAATGTGTATAAGCCTACGATTGGTCAGCTTTACGGATTAACTTAAGCGTCACAGCTCAATCCCAATTAACCTGCCAGCCTTAATTGGATTAGCCAGCCTATTGTTTCAATCTAGCAATAGTTCTGCCTCAGAGACTTCACTCAATTACCCTGCCGATTAACTGTCTGTCTTAATCACTCAAGGTAACTCTGTCAAGTTATGAAATTAAGGTTAAACAATGGGTTAAATTATAAGAAAAGAACACAATTCTCTTAATCTCCAACCCTGTTAAAAGAGTATTTCAATATGAATGTGTGAATTAAAACGACGTAATTTTGGACTGGTATAGTTTAACCCGACTACAGCAGGTGCGGATCCAGGAAATTTTGCAGGAGGGGGTTTGCCAGGTTTCGGTTACGAACATCTGCCATCATCGTCTCTGAATTACATAGGCACACATACAAATTGAGCTTTTTAAACAGAGAAATCATTTTTATACCGATGTAGGATCAATTTGTGATGTAATTTCATTGATGCAAGGGGGGGGGGGGGATCCGCCCCTGTACAGTGTAAACATGGTTTAGAGACTCTTATCTGAACTACAGGGTACATCATGTTTTAAAGACTACAGGGTAGATTGTGGATTACAGACTATCTGAACTACGGGATACATCTAACTGAAGGGTACACCATGGTTTAGAGACTCTATCCGAACGACAGGGTACACGATTGTTTAGAGGGACCCTATCCGAACCACAGGATACATCACGGTTAAGATACTCTATCCAAACTATCCGATCTATTCTTTTGCAATTTGTTTAGGATAAATTGTAGCTCGTAAAACGTTATTCCAAGAAAAAATAAAACGTTTTGTTAAGTAAAGCTATTATTATTATTATGACGCCATGACGTCACAGTTTTTATGGCGTCATAGTTCGGACCAAGAGATTATCGCAGAGTAAAAATAACCAGAGTGGCAATTTCTTCATTTGCATACGTATGGCAGTTTTTTTTATTTAATTATTTCTGTAGTTTGTAATCGGAGTTCAGCTTTAAGTGGTTGAGTGGTCAAGACCAATGAACCCAAGATGAAGGATAATACTAATAAAGCAGTTATTTTTGGGAGAATTGATTTATTTATTTATTTTTTTTTTTTTTGAAATTATAACAAACTTTAACAGCCTTTAACATAATTTTAACTTTTTGCACGCATAATGCGTCCAACAGAGTCCAAAATTCTAATAAATTCTTATTCCGTCTAGTCTGTAGGAATAAACTTAGAATGTAATTGTGCATTAGCAATCGTAGAAAGAAATGTATATAAAATGTCTTGAAATGATCTACGTATTTATACTTATTATGAGAAATAATAACAATGAATTGAATTTTGATCACATGTCGGCTTCATGTTGAAGTCTAGCTTATTATTTTTTATATACCATAATTTCGATGAGTTCGCATCTCCTGGAAATCGGACCGAGCTGCCCGACAAAATTTCGGCCCCCTAAACCAATTTGTTTCACAGAGAATTACGAATTATCTCGTGTCACAGTTGACTGTCTTCAACACGTGCTATGACATCACGCGGCCTAAATCACTGGCTTAATGGCGCGTACATTGTTTACATAAGACGTAACTGCTTCGGACAACATGATGCCTTTTACTCAATTTGATACCCATTTACACTAATAGACCCCTACGCGTATGCGAATTATTGAAATAAAATTAAAACCATATGTTAATCCCGAAATGACCTAGTTTGTGTTGAGTGGACGTTAAACCCCATTTCTCTCTCTCTCTCTCTCTCTAAATAGGAAATATTTTTTAACATCCGGCAACAATCACGTGCCCTTGTCTGCTTACATCTTGTGACCTTGGCGAAATCTACCCGTGGCTTTAATTTCTAAATTTGAACACAATACCCAAGGTTGTAGATCATCGTGCGGATCGATCACATCTTGATGAAACTTAAAGCGAGAATTTCATATTTTCTAAGAAAGTCAAAACATAATTATTTCTATGTTTTTTGCTCAATACGTTGTCAACTCACTATTATCCGATCATAGGCATTATTTCCCACGCTTATAAATCATTCACACCGGAAATAAAAACACAATTGCCTCCCCTGTCCCCCCCTCCCCATGAAATAGATATCTTCAAACGTTTGCATGCAGTAGTGGATTATAGGATTAATAAGATTATTCTAGGACTTTATTTTATTTAAAAATATAAATTAAAAATATGAAATTTTCGCTTTAAAATATAGGTTTACGATATAGGTTTACAATTTACAGATCTGAGTTCCGTTTGATATTGGCGTGTATTGGATCGTAAATTTCTGGATTACGACCACCTGATTATCACGTCTTTAGCTTATGTGCCCTCTTGAGATCCAAATTTGTATCTTATTTTCTACAATGTTCAAATATATCACCATCACACCATACTTATTTCCTCAAAATCGGACAAAACTTCCCCGTCAAATGGCCCGCAAGTCCATTCCTTTATGAAAAAATATAATAAAAGCATGCAATTAAAACCAGGATGTGGACGTCACTATTATACACTCGATCTGAATGAAACTTGAAACAAGTATCACTACGACTAGGGTGAGTTCAGTTTTCGTGCACATCTGCCCGTGCCTTTTACGTGAACGAAGTTTGTGGACCTTTCACGATGAAACTTAAACTGTGTGTTATAAAGAATCAAAAGGTCTTATATCCTAGCGCTATAGCTCCCGCTTGACAACCGCTAGTTTTCACTGGTCATAACTGATAGCAGTCAATTATTTGACTGATTTTCATAATTACCTAATATGTCATAGATACAACAGACACGAGATGGACTTCAATTTCAGAATCATGAATAGTTACGTCTGTGCAATAACTTGGAGAAGAGTACCTGTGGCCAACTTATTAGGGGGGGGGGGGCTGCGTCTAACGTCATAAAAACAATTTGGTGTGCGAATTACGTCATAAATTGATCGGCTGCACAGAGTTATAAATAGGTCAATGACATTAACTTCGCCGCAAATAGTCGATCTAGATACATGTCCCCCATACACATACTAATTTGATAATAACCAAAATGGTTTCAAGGTAGAAGCGAATTTTTTTATAGCATTCTTCACCAGAATATGTTTCTAAAGATTTTTCTCTGACTTTCAACAACTGTCTCTTAAGTTGCAATAACTAGTTCTGTAATGTTCTTTGCGGCGAGAAATAATGTCCATTCATAGTCAATTTGGGTTTTACTATAATATTGTCTTATAAATTTATATCTAAAGTTTTCGTATCTTGGACAAATAAGAAAGAATACATTGATACTCGTCCTCGACACACCTAGTTTCTTGCACAAAATACATAACGATCTTATCATACCTACATTTCGCGACATGACTGGATAGATTATAAAACGGCTCCTGTTTCAACTGATAGATAAATAAGCTTACAATGTTGTCGAACGCCTTGTCGGTTATCGAATAAACACCTCAGCTACAGCTACAATATTCGAGGACAGTCATGCGTAAACATAAAGTAGTCATATACATATACCCGTAGTTCGAGCGATAAAGGATTCAACATTCACGCTCTCATTAGGTAAGATGCTTTAAATAATACTTAAAAATAGCTGCACCTGAACCCAACCCTCGTTTATTGTATCGTGTTACTACAGGTAGCAGGTGAACCCGGCCTCGCCCAGTACGTCCAGAGACCGTGCTATTGAAACCTTTTACATTTGGTTTGACCCCTCTGACTTTGTATATATCGTTGATTACAGATTAAACACCACTAAGTGATGCGTTTTCTATGGTGCTCAGTATATGTCCCGATTAGAGATCGATTAAAGGTGCATTATCGGAAAAAAGTTCAAGAAAATAGATAAAGTAAGGCGAATAGAATTAGGCCGAAAATTGAAGTCAAACTGCCTCGATCGTCACTACTAAAGTCGGTACGAGAAGTCTCAATTATCCAGGTTAATATTAAATCATACAACACAAAATGTATTCAAACTCATTTAATATCGCAAGCTAGCGATGTAATCGACAGTTGATTTAGATAAGATTTCAGGCCTAAAAAAGACCTGCAATAGGCAGATTAAGCTGTGTGTTTAAACTCATGTGCCCTAAACCCAGTCGTTGATGAGAAAAGTTTATTGAATGAGTATATCGCATATCCTTCAACTACCAGATTGTGTTTCATCTGTCATGGTCGACTCAAAACACATCAGCCCTACAATAGCCCATCGTTGCCGTATTTGTCTAGGGGCAATCGACCAACCAAAACACACTAACAATGACGGCAATCTTCAGAGTATTGGCAGCTTTAAGGACACAGAGAGTCTCCTTCTCTGTCGAGTTTTTTGTTTAATTTATCGACGAGTGTTTGTAGTTTCTAATATCAAAAAGACGAGTAGGAGATTTCATTTATCACCCAATCCTTTCTTAGACGCACAAATTAATAAATATGAATCTTTGTTATAGATTTCACTTTTGCTTAATATGATTACATTATGGCGTAGTGATACATCATTTTTTTTTTATCATTTTTTGACAACAATTCATCCATAACAAAGTCCTTTATATTGTCCCAGTGTTTCAATCAAGGTCAATGAAATAAAAATAATTCATTGTTAATAAAAAAAATAAGAAGTTACTTGTAATAAAAAGTGAAATGTATTTCGAAAATACAAAAAAAGTAACACCCTTTCAACTAACCAATCTAATTCATGCGAAGCGATATCGCCTAAGTAGTTAATAAACTTTATTGGGTGATAAAATAAAGTATTACCCCGTGTGCAATGCACACTTACATATATATATCGCACAGCTGCATATGTGTTTTGCTTAAACACCCTTTGTTAGTGACGCGGGACGGAGGGCCTGACAAGGACAGCTGTCTAGTCGTTCAGGTGGGACGAAAAACCGAGTACCCGTGTACATCTTGGCGTGCACGTAAAAGATCCCTTGACAGATGAAATTCGATATAAGAGTAGGCCGTAGCGCTGCTGCCCGGGCAACATTTCCCTTATAGCACACTGTATGGCGTCTGCCCGTCTTCCTTTAGCCCAGGTTAGAAGCAGAAGAGTCAGACGTTAAACCCCGTTTCATTTCATTTGATTATACACACGTTGGTAAATCGTATCAAGTCCACGCACGTAATTTGCGTTGAGACAATACTCTTTATCCTATTTTCGAATCCCCGGTTTGCACGTGACAGGGAGAAGGGTCGCCTGTCACGTATCAAGTCCACGCACGTAATTTGCGCTAAGACATTACTTTTCATCCGATTTTCGAATCCCCGGTTTGCACTTGACAGGGAGAAGGGTCGCCTGTCCAACCTCGTGGGTTTTCTCTGGGCCCTCCGGTTTCCTCCTATTGCTAAAGACCCCGCAAGCGAATTATTGGAAAAAAATCAACCATTTAGTCCCGAAATGACCTACAGAATGACCTATGTTTGTCTTCTGTAGCCCGGATGTTGGGTCGGGGTGTTGGATGGCTGAATGGTTAGCACGTGTAAGCTGTATCATAAAGTATGCAATCTAATTAAAATATAGATCTATATTTCATTTCGTTTTTTATACTTTCGATGGAATACACTCATGTAGATCTAACTAGTTATAGTGGAAGCTCACGTTCTATGACGTCAGGTATCAAGCACGGGACATTTGACCCGATAACGTCAATCATTCGATTAACCAATTAGAGACCGCCATGCTTTTCAAAATCTACTTTTGTTTTGTTATGATTTCTATCCGCTGGTGTTTATAGTATAGACGTCGTTGGCTGGTAATATCTGCCCACAGTTCCACGCATGAAAGGGTCAAACGGTCGATTCGACAGACCATTTGATTGGGTGACCCCTCATTTCAGCCAGAACACGAATTAAATAACAAGTCTTCCAGATCCAAGAGTAGTAAAGACAAGTAAAAATGAAATTTTGAACTATAAAAAACGAAACGAAATTGGATCTGTGTTTTAATCAGATTGATAAAGTATGTCACCGCGTCAACTGTTGTGGCTTCCATTCCCCAATAGAATAAAAAAAAAAAAAACCCGGCAAATCCTCGTTCTGTTTTGCGTTGTAGACTTGTGTTGATATTTTTTGACATAAAAAAGACGAGTAGGATATTCTCTACATATCGGACATTGTATTTGTATATTGCACAATTCGTATTAATGTAATAACTTGACAATGTTAAGAGGCCACTCCTCGAAACGTCACCAAAAATAAATTAACAGTTATTTTCCATTAGTATGTGTAAAGTACTAAATTCGTATTTTAAAATGAGATGACGAATAAAACCGCTCTGTTTTGTTGATATATGGTTTAACAGATTGTGATTTCTATTCTAGTCACAAAAACATTTAATAATATTCCTAGTCACAAAAACATTTAATAATATTCCTAGTCAGAAAAACCTAGTTCAAAATCCAAATCAAACTTTTAATCCTTTTCATCAATTCGAGATCAACAAGGGAGCTAAAATATGGAGAGGGGATATAACAAACTTATACCAAATAGGGAGAGGGGATTCGCATATAATTAACTTATACACAATAGGGAAAGGCCATTAATTAACCTATACAAAACGAAATTGGTTTATTTTCCGAAGTGTGCAGGACAAGGGGCCTATTTATTCGTTCGTATGGGACAAAAAACCGAACCCCTTCCCCTTGTACATATTGGCTTGTACGTAAAAGATCCCCTGGCAGCTGAATTTCGATATAAGAGTAGGCCGTAGCGCCACTGGCCAGTCAAAATGCCCTTCATTTTCCTAGTTCAGAGCAGAATAGTAGGACGTTAAACTCCCATATAATTTCATTTCATTTTAAAATCGTGGGGTTTAACATCGGCTCCATCGAAGTTGATATTGCAGGCAATTTAACTTTTTTTAGTATTGTGCAAGTCTGTTTTTTTGGGTTTCTCAATTAACTTAAATAACAAGAAGACAGTTGTTTCAATCGTTGGTAAAGTATATTATCTAACATATTATAAGTACAAATAACAAAAGAGCAATAGAAATATATGTATAACTATAAAAACAAGAAGTTGTTATAAATTGGGGGTTAAAGATATAATTGGGTGATTTAAGCAATTATTTGGGATACTCGCTTATACGTAGACACGGATATCAAGCGCTATAAAAGCGGTCTTGCTATTCCAGTCTACGGCCTGTGACGAGGCACTATTTACATGTGCACTATTTACATGTCTTGCTATATTACGTCATGCATGGTTGGGTCGACAAATAATAATAATGAACTGAAATGTCGACGCTATGTATTATTAAAATATGACGTTAACTATTACTTGCAACACAAGCCTATATGCAAAGCGTTGTGGATTATTCTACGGCATCGATAATATCGATTTAATTGCTTTTGTAGAATAAATAAAACGTGCATACTTATCACAACATTCGAACTAGAATGCAATAATTAATATCTAAAATTGGATAAACTATAGTAAACTATATACATGTAATAAACACATAAGTTCAATTATCACAATAGAAAACTAATGAGAACAAGTAGAAATAATACATTAACAGTCGCTCACCTTAAATAACAAGAAGACAGTTGTTTCAATCGTTGGTAAAGTATATTATGAGAATCTCAGGAACTGGAATGGTATGTTTAACGTCCGCTTCCACTAATGTGATATCGCAGAATCTCAGAGGCAACATGAACTTATATACTCAATTCGTGTGTCCCAAACTACAGTTGAGGTTTCCATGGCATGGAATGTTTATTAGCCTACGATTGGTCAGCTTTACGGATTAACTTAAGCGTCACAGCTCAATCCCAATTAACCTGCCAGCCTTAATTGGATTAGCAAGCCTATTGTTTCAATCTAAATAATAATAATAATAATGTCATTTGTATAGCGCTATTCCACACTCAAAGTATGTTCACAGCGCTTGTGATTCAGCTCTGCATAAAGTAAGTTCAACATAAAGGCACTACTAAAGATAACGTCTAAACTAGACCTGCATGCAGGAATGACGGGTTTCACTGGTGCCACGTTAACTTTAGACTTATGTCACTTTCGCTCCCATGTTGCCCTTGAACCAATGGCACCGATAAACAGATTTCCACATAAACATTGCATACATCAAATAAAAGGGAAACAGAATCAACAAAAATCCAGCAATATCGATTCATTTTATACATTTGTAACATGTAATTGATCCTGATAAAATTACAGTACTTCCGGTGATAATGAAAATGTTCAATTAGTTTCATGAAATCAGAAATGGCATAAGATATCATATAGTGAAAATTTTATGTAAATCGAAAAATAATTGCCACTTTTATTGACCAAAAAACTTGAAAAGTGACTTGTAGAAAATCGGCTATTTCTCTGCAACCGTACAAGTTAGAAACCATTTTGTGGTATCTGTATGATCGTAAGGGTTCATTCTATTTGTTGATTGGCATCAAATATCATAATTTGAAAAAGATTTCAAAACAGACTCATTTGAATAAAATATCTGTTTTGAAGGCTAATAATACATTTTTTGCCAAAATGACATTACTTCCGGTGTAACTAAAATGTTAAATTAAATTTATACTATCGTCTTTGACATTAGGCATCAAATGATGAAACTTTTATGAAAATCGAATAATAATTAACACATTTACGGGCCAGAAACCTTTAAAAGTGACTTGTAGAAAACCGCCTATATCTCGGCAACCGAACAAGTTAGAAACAATTTTATGATATCTGTATGATCATATGAGTTTTGTTAATATGTGAATTTAAACCAAAAGTTAATTTTATTATTACATATGACATAATTCTTGGTTTAAAAAAATATCGATTTTAAAAGTTAAAAATGGAGTTTTTGACTAAATGACGTCAATTCCGGTGTTAATTTTAAATAGTAATCAACATGATATGACGCACACTTGCTTTTTGAATCAAATAATGTCACTTTTGCGAATATCCATTAATACTTGACTATTTTACAGGCAAAATTACGAAAACAGTGACTTATGCAAAACTGCCCATTTCTCGGCAACTGCTTATATTAGAAACTAATTTTAACATACATTTTCTGCGTATGGATCAAAGCTACAAGTTTATAAAAGTTACGTAGAAATATTTTAAAATCTGAAAAGCCTGAATGGGTTGTAAAAGGTCAATTTTACACCTTTTTTCAATTCTTAATCGAAGTTGCTCGAAAATGAAGTCACACTCTTTTTGTTATATCAAGTTTTTTAAAAAATAATATTTTCTCTTGCAAAATGGTACCTAACTGTCAAAATTGTAGATTTTGTTAGTTTTTGGTAAACTTATGCCATTTCCGGTGCCGACAGATAAAACTATTTGGTAACAAAAAAAAATGACAATTGAGACAAGGTGTGAACTGCAAGCGAAGACAACTCTGCTTGGGAGATCGATGCACAAGACCAAAGCGCACCGTGTCCATAACATTGTGGACTCGGCATCAACAAACTACGCTCACCATTTGAATAAAGACAAACACGTTAATCTGACCCTCCAAAAGTCTGCATTGATTAATACATGAAACAAATATAATATCCCTTCTTTCATTCTTTCTCCCATTTTGGCCAAATGTAAAAAACGCACTAAGGGATACACGTCATGTACATAATCACTGACGCCGACGTGTGTTAAATAACATTAAGATACTAGATCATAGCCCACAAATGGTTCTGATTTTTTTTTATAAATCTTTCCAACAAATTAAGAAACACAATTTGCAAGCAGTGGATAGTGAACAAACTAAACAAAAAGCGATTTTTCATACAATCATATTTAATTCAGGAAGTTACAATCCGATATGTGCTAATTACCACAGGAACCAATCCATGTTATACATGTGTTACATGTAAGTGATCCTGACCATATCACAGTACTTCCAACGATAATGAAAATATTAAATTAGTTTCTTAAAATCAGAAATAATAATCACATGGTGAAAATTTTATGTAAATCGAATAAGAATTGACACTTTTATAGACCCCAAACCTTGAAAAGTGACTTGTAAGAAATCGTCTATTTCTCTGCAAACATACAAGTGAGAAACCATTTTGTGGTATCTGAATGATCGCACGGGTTCATTTTATTAGTTGATGCGAACTTAATATCATAATTTTAAATATATTACAAATCAGACTCATTTGAAAAAAATATCTGTTTTGAAGGCTAAAAATACAGTTTTTGCCAAAATATAATTACTTCCGGTGATACTGAAAATGTTAAATTAATTCTATGAAATTATAAATGACGTAATATATCATATGGTGAAAATTTTATGAAAATCGAATAACAACTGACACTTTTATAGACCAAAATCCTCGAAAAGTGACTTGTGGAAAATCGCCCATTTCTCTGCAACCGTACAAGTTAGAAACCGTTTTGTGATATCTGTATGATCGCATGGGTTCATTCTATTTGATGAATAGAATCAAATATCATAATTTGAAAAAAATAACAGGTACGACCCATTTGAATAAAATATTGTTTTTTAATGCTAAAAATTAAGTTTTGACCAAATGACGTCATTTCCGGTGGCAGCGTATGAGGTAGAATGGTTTGACCTTGTCCACTGTGGCATTAGGCATCCAATGGTGAAAGAAAATTGAAAATCACATAATAATTGATTCTTATACAGCCAAAATAACGTGAAAAGTGACTCAATGCAAAATTGACTTTTTCTCGGCAACTGCGCATATTACAAATTAATTTTCACATACATTCTCTTAGTATGGTTTATTGCTACGAGATTATGAATGCTACGGAGATATATTTTTTAATATGAAGACGCTGGATGGGTTGTAAATAGCTTATTTTGACACCTTTTTTCACCCTTTAATCCAAATTGCCCGAAAACGAAATCGAAATTAAAAAAACTGAGCGCGATGTTTTGTGCGCATTTATATGGCACATCTTTTCGGTCATATTAGATTTGAAAAAAATAATTTTTGCTTTCAAAAAGTGGTACCGAACTGTTAAAATTGTAGTTTTTGCTAAATTTACGTCACTTACGGTGCCGATAGGAAACTTTGCCGGTAACAAAAAAAATGACATTTTGGACCATGGAGCATATAAACTTTGTTTTATACAAATCGGACAATAAATAATTTATATAGAACCGATAAACTGAATTAGCCAATAGCGACCAAGGAAAATTATCCAGAAAAAAAATGTTCACATTTTTGCCCAAATCAGACGACCCTTTAACCCTTGGTAAAAGGTCATTAAAAAATATTCACTAATAAAAAATTTTTTTGTCAAAATTTAAATTTTCAAAATTTGGCGCCTTACTTTTCCGAAGATTCGGCGAAATTTAAAACTCTAAAGACCCGTAGCTATGTGCCATGTCTCTGGCTATGTCAAAAACTATCAAACGATAAAATCCAACAATTGTTGTTAATATTACGGCAATATTTCAAAAAAACGACAACTTCGGTGATTTCGGACATTTCGCATTGTCGCAGAACGCCGGAAATAGCTTTAATCTCTAAGTCACACCCACTTTCGCAGTAAAACTCAAGACATTGCATCGATCCGACAAGTAGTTCCTGAGATATAAGCAAATTGGAAAAAAAAAAAATAATAATAAGAAGAATAATAATAAGAAGAATTTTAACAAAAACAATAGTGTTTCACACAAGCTACGCAGTGTGAAACCCTAATAAATAAGTCTTCAGTGAGGTTTTAAATGTTGACAAAGATGGGCATTTTTTAAGGTGAATAGGGAGATTGTTCCAAGATACTGCTGCGCTGTATTGAAAAGTTCGTGCACCAAATGTCTTTAGGTTGTAATTTGGAACCGTTAGTAGAGATTTTTCATTTGATCGAAGGTTTTTAGATGAAGAATGGTGATGAATAAGTTCATTTAAGTATGAAGGTGCTGTCCCATTCACTGCTTGGTATGTTAGACACAGCAGTTTAAATTCAATTCGTTCGTTAATCCGGAGCCAGTGCAATGATGTTAATACTGGAGAAATGTGATCGCGGGGATTAGTTTTACAAACGATTCTAGCTGCTTTATTTTGAATTCTCTGTAAACGTTGTGACTGTTCTTTTGTTATTCTAGCAATAGTTCTGCCTCAGAGACTTCACTCAATTACCCTGCCGATTAACTGTCTGTCTTAATCACTCAAGGTAACTCTGTCAAGTTATGAAATTAAGGTTAAACAATGGGTTAAATTATAAGAAAAGAACACAATTCTCTTAATCTCCAACCCTGTTAAAAGAGTATTTCAATATGAATGTGTGAATTAAAACGACGTAATTTTGGACTGGTATAGTTTAACCCGACTACAGCAGGTGCGGATCCAGGAAATTTTGCAGGAGGGGGTTTGCCAGGTTTCGGTTACGAACATCTGCCATCATCGTCTCTGAATTACATAGGTACACATACAAATTGAGCTTTTTAAACAGAGAAATCATTTTTATACCGATGTAGGATCAATTTGTGATGTAATTTCATTGATGCAAAGGAGGGGGGGGGGATCCGCCCCTGTACAGTGTAAACATGGTTTAGAGACTCTTATCTGAACTACAGGGTACATCATGTTTTAAAGACTACAGGGTAGATTGTGGATTACAGACTATCTGAACTATGGGATACATCTAACTAAAGGGTACACCATGGTTTAGAGACTCTATCCGAACGACAGGGTACACGATTGTTTAGAGGGACCCTATCCGAACCACAGGATACATCACGGTTAAGATACTCTATCCAAACTATCCGATCTATTCTTTTGCAATTTGTTTAGGATAAATTGTAGCTCGTAAAACGTTATTCCAAGAAAAAATAGAACGTTTTGTTAAGTAAAGCTCATAGAAATATAGACTAGAATAGCAATCACGTGACTTTTGACGTCGGATGACGCGACTATTAGGCGCCATCTTGGAAGGTGTAATCAGTGTAAACAATATGGCGAGTCACTTGTATCCCTCCACTCAGCCACACGCGAAAAACGATCTGCGTAGACCACAGTGTTTTGCTTTTTGGTGTTTTCTCCACAAAAATCCCTCGACGATAGCACAGGGTGTTAGTTTTCACAAGTAAGTATGAACATTCAATTAATTTGGTTTGGAAAAGCCTATTAGTATTACTAGTATTAGTTTTAATTATTCATTATACGTTATACTATTAATTATTATTAGTGTCACTCACAAGGACAAGGCCTAGGCCTAGTGCAATTTTACCGTACAATCGTAATAACTAGTTACTTAGATTTTTAAAAAATAAATCTCAACAGATAGCATTGCTAACTCTATAGGCTACATCTCGGCCTATACGCGAGGTTTCACATGATGGTACCACCATACATTGTCAATAGGCCTAGCGGTTATCATGAAATTAGGAGTAGGCCCAATGAATATCGATTATGAAGTTACGCTTAAATTTTAAATTTAGGGAATTTCTTTTGAAGTGTTGCCTAGTAGGTATACGGTGGTAGGGCCTACTACTAACGGAGTCTATTCTTAACTCTAGCTTTTTCTATGTTAGGCCTATTAGGCCTTTGCCTATACTATTTTAATTTTAAGTAAACTTCTTTTTTATATATAATAAGAGAACAAACTTGGCAAATTAATCTGTATAGATGAACACAACTTCTACTTTTATTTAATAAAATAATTTATAATGTCACGTCCCTTTTATTGTCGCAAATAGTAATTTTATTCCCTTACCTCACCCCAAAACACCCCACCTCCCCATTCCAATTTGAATAAGATCAGACATCTTAAACAAAAGTTTTTGTTTATATTTTGTAGAAAACCACTGGTCAGTCTATGACACCTGAATAACAGACATTATTTTTATTCAGAAAAGAGATAGGTTTGTTCGTAGTCACAGTTATAAACAGTTCCACACTTGATTCGACAACCAAATCATAAAGTCAATTGTAGCCTATTCGACGGCGGCCCGGTTCCGGTAGTGACACAACAGATTGAAAATGGAATAACTGACATACTCACAGCACCACAAATCAACAGGAAGACCCTCTCCATCGCAGATGTAAGAGAGGGGCAGACGTTCACAAATTGACAAGGCAAGGGCGGCCTTTTTGTCTGCTGTACAACATTGACAAATTCCTCACAGAAATAGAAACTCGTTTGGATGAATTAAAAGTCCCGACAGAACTTAACGTCCACAGAATTGAATTTACTGAAAGTTTGAGTAAAATTGAATATCTAATACATGAAGACGAGACCGTTCTTAACGAAGACACTACGCTGTTTGACTGCAGAAAGAATATTCCATGCGTATACGCTGTGTAGCGAAGCCACATGGAATTAACCATCTGTGTCGTACTTTTGGTTTTGACCCCTCTGACTCTGTACCGTTGATTACAGATTAAACATCCATAAGTGTACAAATGTGTTGTTATTTATTTGATCCCATTTGAATATTGTTCACAATAAGAAGCAAAATAAATAAGATATGTTTACAGGATCATTTTGTTATACGAAAAACTAAGTGATGCGTTTTCTGTGCCGCTCAGTATATTTGTCAAAACACGAACCCCCAAACGTAAAACAATATTCGAATAATTGGAATTTCGGTTTCGGCCCGTAGGAAAATATCGCTAAATTTGATTCCGGGTGCTGGATATGTGATTTTTGTATATAATGGCAAGTAAATATTTTTGTTCGCGTGAAAAAATCCCTTATTTTTATTGTATATAATGACAAACTAGGTAGCACACTAATAAAAAGTAATACATGGTGTCCGTTGAGGTTATCGATCCAACCATTTTCTATAAAGTATGCAATATGCAAATAAGATGATTTGATTCGTGCATGCATGCTGTCAGCCAATAGTAACGGTACATTTTCCCGCGGTTAAACGCCTCAGACCAATGAAAGAAATAGTTGTTCGATCGAGTTTCTCGTGCGATATTCTATAATTAGCTGTATGACTCCCGACTTGAAGATTTATGCAATTCCATAATCCGAATTGATGTGGATTCTGCTAAGTAAAAGCATGCGTCTCAAATTATGCTTTAAATTTAATGTGCAGGTCTATGAAACTGCCGTTGAGAAATATGTATACTTTGGATTCTAAAATATTTAAAGAAGCCTCCTCAATATCGCAAATATGATCAAATTATATGTGCATACCTCGAGAACGCCACACCTCGCACCAACCTTTTATTTGGACTGTAGCTGGCTATATGTTCCATATTTCCTGTCTTAATATTTGGTTAATACATAATGGACAGTCTGAGGCTTTTATCAAACTTAAAATATAGCACCATAGAGATACAAATAATGGATAGTTTTCTAAAATTAAAAAGCGATAAAAAACATAATGGATGGATTCGTAAATCATGCACACCAATGCATGCGATAAAACACCCCAGTCATATATATATTTATGTCTTCAAGTGAAGACACCATGTTTATAACACAGTCGAATATTAATGGTGAGAATATTGATACGGATTACATGTGGTGATGAACTCGATATGGAGGGAAACTAGTCGTAAAATTTGGGATGTTCTTGATAGGGGGCATAATAGTCGTCAAAGTTGTGATGTAGAGGGTTCTCACGAAAATGATATCGATATTGATAATATTTTTAGTACTGTGGTTAATATAGAGGGTTTTTAGCCGTCCAAATTTTAATTTGAAATTTCATATTGATATAAGTAACAGACTCACAGGGTGAAGGACGCAAACGAATTCACGAAATTCAAAGTCAACCGTCATTATGGTATAACAACAGTGATATATTTGAACGATTTTTAGAATCGGGTAAAATTGTGACCCGTATAGGTTCCACGAGTTATAAACGCGATTTTTGTTCAATCAGGGGCCGTAATCCACAAAGTTACCGTTCGATATGTACCAATATCGCAAGGTCATAATTCATATCGAAAGGATAGTTCGGATATTTAAAACCTATATTTCAAGTTATGACCTGTAGAGTGTCCACTAACACAATTAGAACGGATGGACGTCCGGGTGGACATAGGTGGCGTCAATATCAGTGACATGCAACAGGCTGATTTATGTTGAATCCATTTTGTAGAAAAAAACCCATCTAAAATTCGCTGACAACAAAATAGACAATATGGAAACCGTCAATTCTACACATTTACAAACACGTGAAATCAAGATATGGTTATCTGACATTTAGATAACTATAGGCCTAATTGTTTTATAAATAATAGACGATTGTTAAAGAATCTTGGTTTAAAACATCAAAGGGTGGCGTCATATCTATGTTTTAATGCATTTTAATGTTCTTTTTACATTTTGATGGTACCATGCTCCCTTATTTTAACGATCTTCTAAATCGTATATAAAATCTGTTCCATGGATTTATTGTGTTTTAATGTACTGTGAACATTTTGATCAAACCATGTTTCCTTATTTTAACGATATTCGAATTCGCATATGAAATATATTTAGTGATATTCACGTATTTTAATGTCCATTTTATATAATGGTGACACCTTTCTTCCTTGTTGCTACAATATTCTACATTAAACTGCATCAAACATCCAAAAAAAATTATTGACCATAACTAACATACTCGGTCATCCGACCGAATACAACACACTCGGTCATCCGACCAAAAACAACCACAAATTCTGCGCCAAATGTTGAAATAAGCGTACGTGCAAGATAATATAAATTAATTGGCATTATTTAATCAATTACATTCATTAGAAATTGTAACGTCAATGTGAAAACAAAATTGTCGCACGATCAAAGTTCAAGATAATAGGTTGCACTATCATAAAGACCCAAAGAATAGAAAGCGCCTCGCACTTTATAGCGCGACTTGCAGTGTTTACTTTTCACGTCATACAACTTCCAATATGGCCGACTTATGACGTCGTTGTAAAACACGTCATTGCTATTCTAGTCTATATTTCTATGGTAAAGCTATTATTATTATTATGACGCCATGACGTCACAGTTTTTATGGCGTCATAGTTGGGACCAAGAGATTATCGCAGAGTAAAAATAACCAGAGTGGCAATTTCTTCATTTGCATACGTATGGCAGTTTTTTTTATTTAATTATTTCTGTAGTTTGTAATCGGAGTTCAGCTTTAAGTGGTTGAGTGGTCAAGACCAATGAACCCAAGATGAAGGATAATACTAATAAAGCAGTTATTTTTGGGAGAATTGATTTATTTATTTATTTTTTTTTTTTGAAATTATAACAAACTTTAACAGCCTTTAACATAATTTTAACTTTTTGCACGCATAATGCGTCCAACAGAGTCCAAAATTCTAACAAATTCTTATTCCGTCTAGTCTGTAGGAATAAACTTAGAATGTAATTGTGCATTAGCAATCGTAGAAAGAAATGTATATAAAATGTCTTGAAATGATCTACGTATTTATACTTATTATGAGAAATAATAACAATGAATTGAATTTTGATCACATGTCGGGTTCATGTTGAAGTCTAGCTTATTATTTTTTATATACCATAATTTCGATGAGTTCGCATCTCCTGGAAATCGGACCGAGCTGCCCGACAAAATTTCGGCCCCCTAAACCAATTTGTTTCACAGAGAATTACGAATTATCTCGTGTCACAGTTGACTGTCTTCAACACGTGCTATGACATCACGCGGCCTAAATCATTGGCTTAATGGCGCGTACATTGTTTACATAAGACGTAACTGCTTCGGACAACATGATGCCTTTTACTCAATTTGATACCCATTTACACTAATAGACCCCTACGCGTATGCGAATTATTGAAATAAAATTAAAACCATATGTTAATCCCGAAATGACCTAGTTTGTGTTGAGTGGACGTTAAACCCCATTTCTCTCTCTCTCTCTCTCTCTCTCTCTCAATAGGAAATATTTTTTAACATCCGGCAACAATCACGTGCCCTTGTCTGCTTACATCTTGTGACCTTGGCGAAATCTACCCGTGGCTTTAATTTCTAAATTTGAACACAATACCCAAGGTTGTAGATCATCGTGCGGCTCGATCACATCTTGATGAAACTTAAAGCGAGAATTTCATATTTTCTAAGAAAGTCAAAACATAATTATTTCTATGTTTTTTGCTCAATACGTTGTCAACTCACTATTATCCGATCATAGGCATTATTTCCCACGCTTATAAATCATTCACACCGGAAATAAAAACACAATTGCCTCCCCTGTCCCCCCTCCCCATGAAATAGATATCTTCAAACGTTTGCATGCAGTAGTGGATTATAGGATTAATAAGATTATTCTAGGACTTTATTTTATTTAAAAATATAAATTAAAAATATGAAATTTTCGCTTTAAAATATAGGTTTACGATATAGGTTTACAATTTACAGATCTGAGTTCCGTTTGATATTGGCGCGTATTGGATCGTAAATTTCTGGATTACGACCACCTGATTATCACGTCTTTAGCTTATGTGCCCTCTTGAGATCCAAATTTGTATCTTATTTTCTACAATGTTCAAATATATCACCATCACACCATACTTATTTCCTCAAAATCGGACAAAACTTCCCCGTCAAATGGCCCGCAAGTCCATTCCTTTATGAAAAAATATAATAAAAGCATGCAATTAAAACCAGGATGTGGACGTCACTATTATACACTCGATCTGAATGAAACTTGAAACAAGTATCACTACGACTAGGGTGAGTTCAGTTTTCGTGCACATCTGCCCGTGCCTTTTACGTGAACGAAGTTTGTGGACCTTTCACGATGAAACTTAAACTGTGTGTTATAAAGGATCAAAAGGTCTTATATCCTAGCGCTATAGCTCCCGCTTGACAACCGCTAGTTTTCACTGGTCATAACTGATAGCAGTCAATTATTTGACTGATTTTCATAATTACCTAATATGTCATAGATACAACAGACACGAGATGGACTTCAATTTCAGAATCATATAGGTACGTCTATGCAATAACTTGGAGAAGAGTACCTGTGGCCAACTTATTAGGGGGGGGGGGCTGCGTCTAACGTCATAAAAACAATTTGGTGTGCGAATTACGTCATAAATTGATCGGCTGCACAGAGTTATAAATAGGTCAATGACATTAACTTCGCCGCAAATAGTCGATCTAGATACATGCCCCCCATACACATACTAATTTGATAATAACCAAAATGGTTTCAAGGTAGAAGCGAATTTTTGTATAGCATTCTTCACCAGAATATGTTTCTAAAGATTTTTCTCTGACTTTCAACTGTCTCTTAAGTTGCAATAACTAGTTCTGTAATGTTCTTTGCGGCGAGAAATAATGTCCATTCATAGTCAATTTGGGTTTTACTATAATATTGTCTTATAAATTTATATCTAAAGTTTTCGTATCTTGGACAAATAAGAAAGAATACATTGATACTCGTCCTCGACACACCTAGTTTCTTGCACAAAATACATAACGATCTTATCATACCTACATTTCGCGACATGACTGGATAGATTATAAAACGGCTCCTGTTTCAACAGATAGATAAATAAGCTTACAATGTTGTCGAACGCCTTGTCGGTTATCGAATAAACACCTCAGCTACAGCTAAAATATTCGAGGACAGTCATGCATAAACATAAACTAGTCATATACATATACCCGTAGTTCGAGCGATAAAGGATTCAACACTCACGCTCTCATAAGGTAAGATGCTTTAAATAATACTTAAAAATAGCTGCACCTGAACCCAACCCTCGTTTATTGTATCGTGTTACCACAGGTAGCAGGTGAACCCGGCCTCGCCCAGTACGTCCAGGGACCGTGCTATTGAAACCTTTTACATTTGGTTTGACCCCTCTGACTTTGTATATATCGTTGATTACAGATTAAACACCACTAAGTGATGCGTTTTCTATGGTGCTCAGTATGTCCCGATTAGAGATCGATTAAAGGTGCATTATCGGAAAAAAGTTCAAGAAAATAGATAAAGTAAGGCGAATAAAATTAGGCCGAAAATTGAAGTCAAATTGCGTCGATCATCACTACTAAAGTCGGTACGAGAAGTCTCGATTATCCATGTTAATATTAAATCATACATCACAAAATGTATTCAAACTCATTTAATATCGCAGGCTAGCGATGGAATCAACAGTTGATTTAGATAAGATTTCAGGCCTAAAAAAGACCTGCAATAGGCAGATTAAGCTGTGTGTTTAAACTCATGTGCCCTAAACCCAGTCGTTGACGAGAAAAGTTTATTGAATGAGTATATCGCATATCCTTCAACTACCAGATTCTGTTTCATCTGTCATAGTAGACTCAAAACACATTAGCCCTACAATAGCCCATCGTTGCCGTATTTGTCTAGGGGCAATCGACCAACCAAAACACACTAACAATGACGGCAATCTTCAGAGTATTGGCAGCTTTAAGGACACAGAGAGTCTCCTTCTCTGTCGAGTTTTTTGTTTAATTTATCGACGAGTGTTTGTAGTTTCTAATATCAAAAAGACGGGTAGGAGATTTCATTTATCACCCAATCCTTTCTTACACGCACAAATAAATAAATATGAATCTTTGTTATAGATTTCACTTTTGCTTAATATGATTACATTATGGCGTAGTGATACATCATTTTTTTTTTTATCATTTTTTGACAACAATTCATCCATAACAAAGTCCTTTATATTGTCCCAGTGTTTCAATCAAGGTCAATGAAATAAAAATAATTCATTGTTAATAAAAAAAAGAAGTTACTTGTAATAAAAAGTGAAATGTATTTCGAAAATACAAAAAAAGTAACCCCCTTTCAACTAACCAATCTAATTCATGCAAAGCGATATCGCCTAAGTAGTTAATAAACTTTATTGAGTGATAAAATAAAGTATTACCCCGTGTGCAATGCACACTTACATATATATATCGCACATCTGCATATGTGTTTTGCTTAAACACCCCTTGTTTGTGATGCGGGACGGAGGGCCTGACAAGGACAGCTGTCTAGTCGTTCGGGTGGGACGAAAAACCGAGTACCCGTGTACATCTTGGCGTGCACGTAAGAGATCCCTTGACAGATGGAATTCGATATAAGAGTAGGCCGTAGCGCTGCTGCCCGGGCAAAATTTCCCTCATAGTACACTGTATGGCGTATGCCCGTCTTCCTTTAGCCCAGGTTAGAAGCAGAAGAGTCGGACGTTAAACCCTATTCCATTTCATTTGATTATACACACGCGGGTAAATCGTATCAAGTCCACGCACGTAGTTTGCGTTGAGACAATACTCTTCATCCTTTTTTCGAATCCTCGGTTTGCACGTGACAGGGAGAAGGGTCGCCTGTCCAGCCTCGTGGGTTTTCACTGGGCCCTCCGGTTTCCTCCTACTGCTAAAGACCCCGCAAGCGAATTATTGGAAAAAAATAAACCATATGTTAGTCCCGAAATGACCTATATGTATATATATATATATATATATATATATATATAGTTTGTGTCGGGTTTACCCCATCTCTCTCTCTCTCTCTCTCTCTCTCTCTCTCTTCATCCGGTAGACGTTTTTTCACACAAAATGACCTATGTTTGTCTTCCTTAGACCGGATGTTAGGGTGGGGGGGATGGCCGAACACGTGTGTGCTGTATCATAAAGAATGTCACCGCGTCAACTGTTGTGGCTTCCATTCCCCAATAGAATAAAAAAAACCTGGCAAATCCTCGTTGTGTTTTGCGTTGTAGACTTGTGTTGACATTTTTTGACATAAAAAAAAGACGAGTAGGATATTCTCTACATATCGGACATTGTATTTGTATATTGCACAATTCGTATTAATGTAATAACTTGACAATGTTAAGAGGCCACTCCTCGAAACGTCACCCAAAATAAATTAACAGTTATTTTCCATTAGTATGTGTAATAGTTTGTAACTGTATCCTGGTACTTAATTCGTATTTTGAAGTCAGATGACGAATAAAACCGCTCTGTTTTGTTGATATATGGTTTAAACGATGGGGATTTCTATTCTAGTCACAAAAACATTTAATAATATTTCTAGTCACAAAAACCCAGTTCAAAATTCAAATCAAACTTTTAATCCTTTTCATCAATTCGAGATCAAAATATAGCCAAGGGAGTCAAAATAGTGAGAGGGGATTAGCATATAATTAACTTATACAAAAAAGGGAGAGAGGATTATGATATAATTAAGTACAAAATAGGGAGAGGGGATTAGTATAATTAACTTCTACAAAACGAAATTGGTTTATTTTTCCGAAGTGTACAGGACAAGGGGCCTATTTATTCGTTCGTATGGTTTAAAAAACCGAACCCCTTCCCCTTGTACATATTAGCTCGCACGTAAAAGATCCCCTGGCAGTTGGAATTCGATATAAGAGTAGGCCGTAGCGCCACTGGCCAGTCAAAATGCCTTTCATTTTCCCAGTTCAGAGCAGAATAGAAGGTCGTTAAACTCCCATATAATTTCATTTCATTTTAAAATCGTGGGGTTTAACATCGGCTCCATCGAAGTTGATATTGCAGGCAATTTAACTTTTTTTTAGTATTTTCAGTGCAATCGTAAGATTTTGTGGGTGGAAGACCACGAGGTTGAGCAGACGTCCCAATCTATCAGCAACGTGGTCGAGAAGGCGCTTCTATCGCCAAACCACACACGCTCACACTACAAGATTGTCTGCTTGTGGGTGAAAGCCCACAGGATTTTGTGCATGTGGGCGAACGCCCACGAGGCTGAGGAAGCGTCCATATCTCCAAGCAGCATGGTTGGGAGGGAGCTACTATCTTCAAGCCATACGCGGTGCCTTAGGGTGGAAGCCCCCGATGACGCCAATATTGTTATATTGTTCACTTTTGTAAATACAACTTATTCATCCAAAACGATATTTTAATGTATATACGTATATCTAGTCAGATGTTCGACTCCTCTATACCGATATGGTGTTAATCCCATAAACAATAGAGTTAATTGGAATTGTTTAATTAATAGGATTAACCACTGTGAGGTGTAGAGTGTACATGTAGGAGGTAGCAACCCGGGGAGGTTGTTTATGAGTTAGTAACAAGTTTCTATAGTTTTTTAAAACTTGACAACGTAGGATATATAAATCCAAGAAACGTGTCTACTAACCATAAACTTATTAGAGCCTTACCAGTTGTTCCTACTTTTAGGTATGTGTATATTACTGTAAATAGTTCTTTATTTCTTAATTCAAACGTGAATAGTTTTTATATTTCATATATAAAACGTATAATTATTATTTCAATTATTATTTCATTTTCATTTATATTTGATGTTTTATACTTCTTACGTTCGTAAATTGTTTTGCTTATATTTAACATAAACTTATTAGAGCCTTACCAGTTGTTCCTACTTTTAGTTCCAGCCCCGATTAGTATAGAGACTGATTATTAGACAGAGATCGTCCTTATATTAATATCTCCAACCAGCATCCATGTCCAAGCCACATCGGCTCACACCACATACGAAAAAATGACCAACCCTGTAGAGCTCGAAGCGTAACACTTTAGACCACAGAGGCGACCTACTCTCTAGAGCTCGAAGCGTAACACTTTAAACCACAGAGCCACCCGAACTCAAATTGTGTTGACTGTTTATAGAAGACCGGAAGTCAGCTAAGCCATGCGCATTTTATATTATTGTGTTTATTGTTTCAGACTTAAAGATATCAAAAACTAGAAGTTAAAATGGCGAAGAAATTTGTCTACCATTATTTTAATATAAAAGGAAGAGGCGAAATTCCAAGACTTCTGTTTGCCGCTGCTGGGGTTGAATATACAGATGACAGAATTGAGTTTTCTGATTGGCCAAATATAAAAGGAAGTAAGTAATAATACACCTGGTGTAATGATATAATCGTCAAGCTCTAAACACCATCTTACCCATTTTCAGTTGCATATCTATCAGCTCACAGTCTTGGACTAGTAGTACCTGATGCAACAGGTGAACACCTATCAGCTCACAGTCATAGCCTGGTAGTACCTGATGCAACAGATGAACATCTATCAGCTCGCAGTCATAGACTGGTAGTACCTGATGCAACAGATGAACATCTATCAGCTCACAGTCATAGACTGGTAGTACCTGATGCAACAGATGAACATCTATCAGCTCACAGTCATAGACTGGTAGTACCTGATGCAACAGATGAACACCTATCAACTCGCAGTCTTGGACTGGTAGTACCTGATGCAACAGATGAACATCTATCAGCTCACAGTCATAGACTGGTAGTACCTGATGCAACAGATGAACATCTTCTAGCTCACAATAATCGACACGATTCAGGATACTTTCCGTCGAATCCCATTGTGAAGAGTGACCGAAACGACGGATGATATATGGCTGGCCCTCGGATCCATGGGCATTCACTTAATTTGATATCTTTATTTTTGCAATGTCGCTTTTCTGTCTTGTCCGCAGTTTTATCTTGTAGATTCTTGTTTTGCGTGTAGCGTGTTTGATACGATCATTTAAATTCTGATATTGTTCTCATGCAAGTAATGATACCTGATATTTTATTTCAGCAACTCCCCTCGGAGCCCTGCCATATTTGGAAGTAGATGGGCAGAAATTTCCAGAAAGTGTTGCCATTGCCAGATATCTTGCCAACGAATTTGGTAAGTTTGTTAGTAATGAATAGTTCAACACTCTGGGTTTGGTGAAAGGGAGAGAGAAATGGGGTTTAACGTCCATTCGACACAAACTAGGTCATTTCGGGACTATTAAACATATGGTTTATTTTTGTTCAATAATTCGCTTGCGCGTAGGGTCTTTAGCAGTGGGAGGAAACCGGAGTGCCCGGAGGAAACCTACGAGGTTGAGAAGGCGTCCCTATCTCCATGCCACATACGCCCACACCAGGGATCGAAACCACAGCCGCAAGCCAGAGGTGACCGGCCAGCTATAGGTCGAAGCGCGGCACTCTAGACCACCCCAACCCCGGGTTGGGTTTGGTGGTTGGGACTGGGGTGTGTGTTAGGGTGGATTATGTCAAAGGGTAAATTGGAGTAATTCCGATCTCATGCTTGACTAGGAGTAGGGTCGCATATCCAAGTTTGCGGATTTTCTGTGGGACCACTAGTTTCCCGTCCCAACTTTACACCCCTACCCCAAAGCGAATTATTGAAATGAACATATGTTATTCCCGAAATGACCTAGTTTATGTCGAGTTTCACAGGTTTAAATAGTAAATCTAATGTAGAAAGATCAACCAATATTCATTTTATTTTTTTCCGTTTCACAGGTTTAGCTGGTAAATCTAATCTAGACAAATTAAAAATCGACGTTTTAGTCGACCAGATGATATTACTCAGAGAATCAGCTGTCACAATGCATTTTGAAAAAGATGAAACTAAAAAAGTGAGTATTGTGCCATAATTTTCTCAGGGCATCAGTTAAATCAACCACTCTTCAATTGACCATCTCGATTTGCGCCCGGCAGCAGGTCGACAACTTTTGATATATAGTCCACCTAATGTTTTTGTTGGTTTATCTGATCTTCAATATGAGGGGGTTGGAATGGCCTAGAGGTCTAGAGTGCCGCGCTTCGACCTCTAGCTGGCCGGTCACCTCTGGCTTGCGGCTGTGGTTTCGAGCCCTGGTGTGAGCGTATGTGGCATGGAGATAGGGGCGCCTTCTCAACCTCGTGGGTTTCCTCCGGGCACTCCGGTTTCCTCCCACTGCTAAAGACCCCTACGCGCAAGCGAATTATTGAAATAAAATTGAACCATGTGTTTGTCCCGAAACGACCTCGTTTGTGTTGAGTGGACGTTAAACCCCATTTCTCCCCCTCTTCCTTATCTTCAATATGACTAGATTCAGAACCGGGATGATGCCATCTCGGCGACATTTAAATATTTGAAATGATCGCCATGAGGGATTTTCCCGCTATTAAGTGGGTTAAAGTCGTGACCAATGCTCTTGGATCTCATTTTGAAGGTGGTTCGTGTAAGAATGCGGCCCGCCAAATTTAATGAGTTTGGGTATTCTTCCCAAAAATGACGGGCAATTTCGTTAGGGGGTCAAATGTAAAATGGGGGCTCGATTTGGCGGGTAAATAATAAAGTCTTGTATAAGCTAGATCTAAAAATAAAAATATTTAGCGCTATATATAAAAAACGACCATATTTGGCGTGAAATTCAAGACATCAAACTTTCGGTGTCGCCGATTTCATGTCTGATCGGAACCGCAAATTGTGTTATGGCTAAATTGAACCCCAATTACGGTTCTGAAATTCGACACACAAGCAAAGTTTAGGAGACTTTGGAAAAATAGTATTGTAAACACTTCAGTATGATGACTGCCTCGTTGTATTCACTGTGATTGTATTTAATACAGGTCGAGTTGATGAAAAAATTCAAAGAAGAACAGTTACCAAAATGTTTTGGATATATAGAAAAAGCTTTATCGGAAAATTCAAGCGGATTTCTTGTCGGTGATCAGGTTAGCTCTTAAAAAGTATTGTTTAATATTTCATGGACAAAGGAGAACCACGCCGGAAACTCCGAAGAACTCTTTCGACCAACGCAGAAATCGAACATGGGACCTCCAGGTTAGCGAGCCGACGGCCTACTCACTGAAGCACCATGGCTTCCTATCATTGACAAACCAGAGCACGGAATATCTTACCCTTTCCACTATGAGTCAGATTATGGATAGAATATGCAATTCCATATGCAGCGAGCCTATCGCTGTGTCTTTCCTCGGCTACAGTGTAATATTTTATTTTATGCCCTCGAAATTAAATAGTTTATGTCCCTATCACCCATGCTATGTGTCCCAACAGTAAAATATTCTTCTTCTTCGATGTATCCGCCAGCGTTGACCAAAAATTCGTTCGTTCGTTTCTGGAGTTAAAAAGTCCACTTCAACGAGGGGTGATATCATAGACAATTGACCAAGCTCTCGAAAAATAAAACATTTCAGTATTGGTAAACCAATGAAACGTCGGTATTGAATTTAGAATTTTATTTTTTTTTTAAGTATTAGTATTTTTTTGATGTTTTATAATTTCAGTTAATCATAGACAATTGACCAAGCTCTCGAAAAATAAAACATTTCAGTATTGGTAAACCAATGAAACGTCGGAATTGAATTTAGAATTTTATTTTTTTTTTAAGTATTAGTATTATTTTGATGTTTTATAATTTCAGTTAACTTGGGGTGATTTGGCGTTGATAGATTTAGATGATATGCTTCATAATTTTGGAAATTTAATCAACTTAGACAACTTCCCGAAACTCACAGCTCATAAAAAACAAATTGAAGCCTCACCTCAGATATCGACATATCTAAAACATAGACCCGTTACGTCACATTAACACTTTGGTGAACAGAGCTCTTTGATTGACGGTGGACGGAGCAGGTGCGCGAGTGGCCTCTTATGAGAACATTAGTATGATGGGTGGCAATTTATCTGTAACCGAAAAGGCCCACAACATTTAATTTTGTCAGCTCCATCAGTCCAACCAAGGTTACATTCACACGTCTTATAGTAAATAGAGAATAACGTTTTATAGTAAATAGAGAATAACGTTTTATAGTAAATAGAGAATAACGTTTTATAGTAAATAGAGAATAATAAATAAATGTATAACTTTATTTCGTTCAGTTTTTATACTTTCGATGCCCCCCCCCCCCACTACATGTGGGATCATATGTATTTCAGAAGACCATCTTACTTTCGCCAAGCGGTCATACGAGAGGCTTTTGATCCTATGACGTCAGATATTTCACTAACCGGGTTATATAACAACTCTGCTGGATGATGCTAGTGTAGTAAAACGAAATTTTGGACTACGAAAATGAAACGAAATAGGATTAGACTTTGGGTTATTAACCTGTGTAAGGGGTGGGGATGGGGTCCATAAAAGGTAAGCCACGCCTCTTCGCGTGACCGCTGTCTGTAACATGATAAACATTGTATTAGTGTGATGTTTTAGTTTAACCCCGTAAAATATGCCAAAACAGTGTTTACAGAACCCTGAAACTTTAAACAAATGTATGGGGGTACACCCACCCCCGCCCTATTGCGCTACATCGGCTGCGCAGCCTTCGGCCTAACAGATTGTCAACATCTTAATTATATAATTTAATTTGCGGACCCCGCCGCCAATATATATTTCACGGCTACGCCCCTGTCGACGTATAACTACTATGTAAATGACTGTAGTTACTCGATTCATTTGTCTATCTGTGTTAGTTTAACTATGTGACCTGAATGATCCACTATGAATTTTTCGCCCACGCCCCATTTCGACTACAGCTTATAACAACAGATTTATACGGCCTGGTGGTTTTATTATCCGTACTGTATACCTTCTCTATGGTTAAAATAGATTCCTCCATAAACATTCCATTTATACTACAGCGTGTAAATAGAGAATCTCCTTCGAGTCTTTCGGATATTAAAAAAGACAAGTTGGCGTTTTTATTTATCAATAAATCTTTTCTTACATGCACAAATACAAAAATATAATTGTTATGTAATTTATCACACACGCGATATCTACTGTCAAATTGGGTAATAACAGATTTTAAGACCCAATAACACATTTGACAGTAGATATCGATCGCATATGTGATAAATTACATAATCTACTATATCGCTTTACATGAATGTGATTGGTCAATCAAAAGTAACTACTTTCTTTTCTTTTAAAGAAACCCCTTGTTTTAAATAATAAGTGAATTAAGAAACTGGTTTTATTTAGTTAACCTTGAAGGAAATACTGGGTCAATATATAGGACTTTGCAATAGCTAAACTGCTGTCAAAAAACTGATGTATCACTACGCTGTAACGTAATTAATTCTTAAAAGTGAAATCTATACCAAAGAATTATATTTATTTATTTGTACGTGTAAGAAAGGATTGTGTGATAAATAAAATCTCCAATTCGTGTTTTTTGATCCGCGCCTGTCTAATAAGATAACAATTTCGACTGAATGGAAGTGAAAGATTAAATGTACAAAATTTGGTTCGTTCCTAGATTTTTACGTCCACTCCCACCAAGTTTGTTATCGTGACAGGTATAAAAATATGAAAGCATTCATCTTATATAGATAAGCAAGTCTTAAACTAAATGTATTCTTCAAATATTACAAAGACTTGTCAAAAACAAAAATGTACTCGGGTTCATATGTTTGCTTTGATATTCCAGAAAACAAGTGAATAAGCTATTTTAACAATAATCATTACATTAATTATATCTCTTAATCTGTGGAACAGTACATTGTTGATTATTCAGAGCGTCGGGATTTTGAGGGTCGTAGTCGAAATGGGAATGGACCAATTTTTTTGGACCTGGTCATTGACGGATATCAACAGCACAAGGCGTACCTTGAGTATCAAAAGCCAGTTAAAAATGATAATTTTTCTTCCGTAACGAGAGTTAATCTCCTTTCTTATGTGTAACATCGTATTTACATTGAGATGTACACTACAGCGTGACTTGTTACAATATATGACAGTCATGCGTAAACATTCACTGCTCTGTATAGATATACCTGTAGTTTGAGCGAACCAGTATATTGTTGTCGTATAAAGGATTCAACACTCACGCTCTTACCAGGTAAGATGGTGTAAATAATACTTATAAATACACCCTTCGTTATTGTACAGTGTTAACAAAATACAAGCAACAACTGTACCTGGCCCTAACATCCGTCTTAATACCGGCAACAGGTGTACTTGAATCTATCTCCCGTTTATATGTTATAGTCGTTCGAATGTAACAAAAGCCGAGGTCCCGTGTTCGTATCAACACATAGACGCGCTCACTACGCATGACCGTCTTCATTAACCCAGTTGGGCGTTATAGAAATAAGTCAACCGTGTAGTATTCTTGCTCTAGAAATAAACCAAACACTGCCTTACCCCAAACACCTGTGTTGCACAACTGTCCACACAGGTCGTATCATGCCTACGCAATTGCACGTGAGCAAATTTGCACTAGGCGACATTTACTACTGACCGATTGACGCACAAGAGAAAGATATTCAACTCTCTTTTACTCATTTTTAATTCAATACTTTATTTTGACCCAAATAACAAAGAAAGCCGATTGTTTATCGCCATGATTGGTTGCCATAGAAACAGATAATACTGTATTATATCGACAACTATGTGTTATAGTTTATTGCTGTATCCTGTTACTAAATTCATATCTTAAAGTGAGGTGACGAATAAAATGAAATGAAATGGGGTTTAACGTCCTACTGTTCTGCTCCAACTGGGCTAATGAAGATAAACATACGCCATACAGTGTGTTATGGGGGAAATTTTGCCCGGACAGTGGCACTACGGCCTACTCTTATATCGAATTGCAACTGTCAGGGCATATTTTACGTACATTGGACCTCGGTTTTTCATCCGTGTGACTAGATAGCTGCCCTTTTCAGGCCCCCGCCCTGCATCACTGACAAGGGGGACCACGCCGGAAAATCTGGATGAACTTTCTCGACCATTGCAGGGATCGAACACCCCCCTCCCCCAGACTAGCAAGATGACGAATAAAACCGCGCTGTTTTGTTGATCTAGCGTGTATTCTGATGAACATCACCATGGTGAACAAAACATTTAATAATATTCCTTGTCACAAAACCCAGCTCAAAATTAAAATTTCAACCCTTTTCGCCAATTCATCGTAAGAGTCCAAAGTAAGAGGCAGCTCTAAGCATGACACTCACTGAAAAATGTTTACCGTTTCAGATTGAAAGACATCAAGACATCAACAACTAGAAATCAAAATGGAGAGGAAATATGTTTACCGTTATTTTAATTTAAAAGGAAGAGGCGAAACTCCAAGACTTCTTTTTGCCGCTGCTGGGGTTGAATATACAGATGACAGAGTTGAATTTTCTGATTGGCCAAATATAAAAGGAAGTAAGTAATAATACACCATCTAATAGGCTAGCCCTGGAGTAAATAATACACCGTCTAAAAGTCAAGCTCTGGAGTAATAATACACCGTCTAATCGTCAAACTCTGGAGCAACAATAATAGTTACCGTGAACGCAACAAGGCTTTAATCCATTTTGTAGACAAAAAACAAAAAAAGAGAAAATGTTAAATATCCACCCTTCTCCCCCTGTGTTCATGGTGTGGCTGGGGGCCCTCTTGGGTGACATAGTCCATGGTCTCTCTTCGTCTGAATACAATGTACGATTTTATGAATTCTGATATTTATCAAAATACATTTTATTTTATTTTCCACAAGCATGTAATAATACTGATACTGATATATAATTTTAGCAACTCCTCTCGGAGTATTACCAGTTTTAGAAGTAGATGGGCAACAATTTCCAGAAAGTGTTGCCATTTCGAGATATCTAGCCAACGAATTCGGTATGTTTTATAATAATATCTTGTTCAACAGGTTGGCTTGTTGGTGGTGGGCGTGGTGGGGGGCGGGGTTCTAACTTGTGTACTTTAGATTATGATGTCTGTCATTGGTTAAAATGACGTCATTTCGACGCCAAGCCTGACAGGGAATAGCGTCACCTGTCCAAACTCTTGTATTTTCACCTCATGGTCTTCTGATTTCCTCCAACTGATAAATACCCTACCCGGAAGTGAATTATTGAACTAAAATTGAACCATGTCTTGGCCCCGAAATGACCAAGTTTGTGTCGAGTGGGCGTTATTTCTCCCTTATCTCTGATTTAACCGTGAGCTTGGGTAAAAACATAAACACTGCTTGAGTAATCTTAATCCCCACCCCTTACTCGTCAGCACCTTTGAATAACGAGGTGACAGGCGTGTGTACGTAAACGAGAACTTGGGAGTTGGAATGCAACGAACGAACAGGAGGCGGAAACGCGGCTGCCTGGGAGAATGTCCTTCATCCCACAGTACATGATAAAAGAAATGATGAAATGGGGTTTAACGTCTTACTCTTTTGCACCTAACCTGGGCTAATGGAAGACGGGTAATAATCTGGCAGAGAAATACCATATCACTATATACCATATGTCCACTTTCATTAGCCTGGAATGGATCACACAAATAAAACAACTCGATTTTATTCTTTCCGTTTCACAGGTTTAGATGGTAAATCTAATCTGGACAAATTAAAGATCGATGTTGTAGTAGACTTGTTGATAGCAACCAGAGAATCAGCTGCCAACATGCATTTTGAACAAGATGAAGCTAAAAAGGTGAGTCTCTGGGCAACAATTTACTCAGTTGTTCCGCGCGTCACCAATTTAGAAAAGCAGTCATATTAGATCGCCCAATGAAGACAACCAACTTTAAATTCACCATCTCGATTTGTACTTGTCCTATTTATAACAATTCTCCCTCTCTGGCCCTCGCTTTCTCCCCCCATTACTTGGTAAGTTGTTTTAGTTTTTGATCACGAATCGAAGAAGAGTCTTGGAATTAACATTAAATGTTTCTGTCAGGCTTTGGTATTAGTTTGCTACGGTGTATCTTTGGTCCAATTAGGTTCACCAATGAACTAAAGACAACGGCATTTGTTGCTCTGTCTGTAGTGAAAGGCGTTCAGCCAAGCAACGATCCAGCTTGGGCACTCCGTTGTATTATGATCTAACCTTAACTGATTGTATTTCATACAGGCCGAGTTGCTGAAGAAATTCCACGATGAACAAATACCAAAATGTTTTGGATATATAGAAAAAACTTTATCTGAAAATTCAAGCGGGTTTCTTGTCGGTGATCAGGTTAGTTTTCTAGTAAATTTCTGAAATCTTCGAATATTTCTAAGTCTCTTTGACTGTAAGAACTGATCACTCGGTATATTTTTCTAGCATCATAATGTCCAACTTCCACTTTCCCTGATAACGCACATGCGCCTTCACGGGGTAAAATCGTCTTTTCGCGTGACGTAGGAAGTGCTTCTTAAAGCTACAATTTCATATTTGTTAAGTTATATTTTTAAAATGTATTAAAATAAAGCCCTAAAATAGATGATATCTATAAACAGTCCTACCTTGTTAAGGAATAATCCTATTAATCATATAATTTACTAATGCCAGTTGAGAAATTGGCGTGAATGATTTCCAACTGTGGGAAATAATTACTATGATCGTATGATAAAGAGTTGACAACCTTATGCACAAAAGACATAGAAATAATTATGTTTTGACTTTCTTAGAAAATATGAAATTCTCGCTTTAAGTGATCTACTAATGGCGAGCGGTTTGGAGAACGTCGACTAGACTCTTCGATTCATCAGTAGAAATAGAAGTTGGCAAAGGATAAACCAAGTATTTTATTAGGCTTCGATATTGATGGTAAATGGACAAATGGGGGGTTGGGATGGCCTAGTGGTCTAGAGTGCCGCGCTTCGACCTCTAGCTGGCCGGTCACCTCTGACTTGCGGCTGTGGTTTCGATTCCTGGTGTGAGCGTATGTGGCATGGAGATAGGGGCGCTTTCTCAACCTCGTGGGTTTCCTCCGCGCACTCCAATTTCCTCCCACTGCTAAAGACCCCTACGCGCAAGCGAATTATTGAAATAAAATTAAGCCATATGTTAGTCCCGAAATGACTTAGTTTGTGTCGAGTGGATGTTATACCCCATTTCACGTAACTAACTAAGGACTAAATGTAGATCCCTTTGATATAAAATAGATTCTCACAGCATGGGGTAGGTCAACCCATTAAAATGTTTTTAGAGGTATATGAAGCCAACTTTTGATAGAAAGATTAGTTTGAATATGTTTGGAATTTGTAATCGCGAAACCATCATTAATCGCTGTACTTTGTAATTATTGTACTTGACCAATAGACGATCAGTATTTCAGTATTGTTAAGCAAATGAAACATCAGTATTGAATTTAAAATGTGATTTTCTTTTAAAGTGTTAATATTATTTTATGTTTCTTTTTTAATTTCAGTTGACGTGGGGTGATTTGGCCTTGATAGATTTAGACCATTTGCTCTGTAATTTAGGAAATTTAATCAACTTAGAAAATTTCCCGAAAGTAGCGGCTCATAAAAAACAAATTGAAGCCTTACCTCAGATATCTACATATCTAAAACACAGACCCGTTACGTCACATTAACATGTTGATGAACAGAGCTCTTTGCTTGACAATGGACAGTGTTCTTTGATTGGCCGTGGACGGAGCTCTTTAATTGAAATTGTTCGTCAAGATTGTTAATAACAAAATGGTGTTTTAGTCTGGTGGATATAACTTTCTCAGTTAATTTTGATATGTATGACAGATTAAACGCATGTTCTTTACGTTGTTACGTTTATTCAATAGTGGTTTGACATGTTCGATTTTGTGAACGTGTTTACATTACCTTGCATAATCGATGTATTAACAATGTGGTTAATTGTTGCTAAAAATTCATTCCTACACAATTTAAAGTAATCAAAAGTTCATTTCTACTCAGATGAAGTAACCAAGTTGGTAAAAGATCACAGACTGAAGTGAATATTTACTTAAGTTCTGTATTATAAGCAGGAGAACATATTATGAGTGGTGAATAGTTGAATGGTTTTTCTTCTGGCAAAGTCAGTCTTTAATTAATATAGTAAACTAACATATAGCCTAGAGACTGAGTGTGAGAGACTATCGGTCGATTGAAAGACAGAAAGACAAGTTAGGCGATGTTTGGTTTAATAGTAAATTGTTTGACGTTAACAAATCGATATTGGACGATCGATTTAAAAGTTAACATTAATGACCTTCAATTAAACAAAGTAGATATATTAGTAGGCAATATTATTAAAGAGGGTATGACTCTATTTGTTGGAACATTGGAATAGATAAAAATGGTTCTAAATGTACATATTGATGTAATATGGATTTATGTAAAGTGATCTATATTCAATTTCTGAATCATAACCAGGGAAATACTTTCACATTATTATAGCCATTAATATGTACTTCCGCATTGTGTTGTATGGTATGTTTTGAATGGTTAATATAACACACGACGGGTGTACAGATTATATAATGTTCACCGTATCTATAATATTGCATTTTAGGATCCTAGAGTTTCAGGGCAACATAACAACACCAATATTGACTGAAATAAACCAATATTGAATTCTAATTTGTGTTTTTAATTTGAAATATTATAAAAAAAAACAACATTGAGTTGGACATTTAGTTCCTTTAACACAAATCTATATTTCGTTTTTCGCCTGTCCAACCTCGTGGGGTTTCTCCGGGTACTCTGCCCCTCACCCACACATACTGCTAAAGACCCCTACGCGCAAGCGAATAATTGAAATAAAATTGAACCACAAAATGGCCTAGTTTGTGTTGAGTGGACGTTAAACCCCATTTCTCTCTATATCTTTATTTCGTTTTATTTGAATATAATAACGATGCCTACACTCCATGTATCGAAGACGATTAAAACGAAATGATTAAAGGTATTTATGTAAGAGCTAACATTTCATAATTAAATATGGATTCATCTATATACACCCACATTACAATAAATAAAATGAAGTGAGGTTTTTTAACGTCCTACTCTTCTGACCCTAAAAGCTGGGCTAATGAAGACGGGCATACGCCATACAGTGCGCTATGAGAGACATTTTACCTGGGCAGCGGCGTTACGGCCTTCTCTTATAATGTGTTTACTTACGCTTTAATAGACGACCATGTTCAAACTTAAACAATACTGTTTGATTGATTTCATCTTTTACATGAAAACCGCTCCTCTTTTCGTCCTTCAAGTCATCTAAAGGTCGTCTGTAGGTTAAATTAGAAAAGAACTTATCGATTAATCAATGCTCTACGGTATCTCATTGTATAAGACCATAGCGAGCTATGGGATTTTCTGATGTGGTGCCGGAAATAGGCCCTGACAAGGACAGCTGTATAGTCCTGTGAATGGGACCAAAAGGCGAGGTCACGTGTATACATAGGCGTGCATGTAAACGACCCTTTCATATAGGAGTCGGTCATAGCACCGCTGCCCGGGTAAATTTCTCTCATAGCACACTGAATGGCGTATGTCTGTCTTCATTAGCCCAGTTGGAGCATAACAGTAGGACGTTAAACCTCATTTCATTTTATTTCTTTAGATCGCGATATTGGCCAAGAAAGATAATCTAGCTTTTCGGGGGGGGGGGGGTTCTCCGTTATCAATGGTTCAGGACAGAGTGACAACGTATAGTCGTTTGGATGAGACGACAAACCGAAGTACCGTGCCGTGTAAACACTGGTGGACACATAACACCCAGAGAGAGGGAGAGAGAGAGAGAGAAAGAGAGAGAGAGGGGGGGGGGGGTTAACGTCCACTCGACACAAACTACGTCATTTCGGGACTATCATATATTTATTTCAATTATTCGCTTGAGCGTAGAGGTCTTTAGCAGTCGGAAGAAATCGGAGTGCCCGGAGGGAGGAACCCCACGAGGTTGGACAGGCGGCCATACTCCTTGCCACGTACAACAGAGGATTCGAAACCACGCCTAAAGCGCGCGCTAACCATTCGGCCACCCAACTCCCCGGCACATAACAGATTCCTTGCTATATGTAGTTGCAATTGATATAAGAGTAGGTCTTAGACACCATTGTATTTCATTTCACCTCCGCATCTGTTGTCAGGCATCCTGCTTGGCAACCCGTAAACATAGCAATAACAATCGGTGTCCTACTTGTTAACCCGATCAATATATAACTACTATGTAAATATTTCACCGTTTTGTCTATTTTCGTAAATTTAACGGATTGACCAGAATGTTCCCATACACATAGCAGTAACAATTGTTCGTCCTGTTTGTAAACCCGATCAACGTATAACTATGTAAATATTTCACCGTTTTGTCGATTTTCGTAAATTTAACGAAGTGACCAGAATGTTCCCAAATGAATGTTTGTAGACTTGGCTAAGTGACCAGAATGTTGTACCTGTCGATTACAACCAATTGAAAATGACGCGAATTATGCGTCGCGCGTCGCTTTTGTTTTCAAAGGCGACATGACACGCTGAAAGTGGCTGAAATGGAGCACCATAGCAACATGACTCGGCAGAATTATTTGAATAGAGTCGTAAGTAAATATGTGTAGTTGATATAAATACACGTAGTTAGAGCGAATCGGTTCATTGGCGTGCATTGAAAGACTCAACACACACGCAGGTAAGGGGATATTATTAGATTTCACATTTACCTTAACGTAAAGCTACAATTTCATATTTTTAAGTTATATTTTTTAAAATTTATTAAAATAAAGCCTTAAAATAGATGGTATCTATACCAGTCTTACCTTGTTAAAGAATAATCCTATTAATCCTATAATTCACTATTGCCAGTTAAGAAATTGGCAAATATATCATTGTCGGGCCCTACTTCTGCACTACTGACAAGGGAGGCAGATAACAGATTCCTTGTTATATGTAGTTGGAATTGATATAAGAGTAGGTCTTAGACACCATTGTATTTTATTTCACCTCAGCATCTGGGGTCAGAAACTGTGCTTGGTAACCCATACACACAGCAATAACAATCGTCCGCCCTGTTTGTAAACCCGATCAACGTACATTATAACTATGTAAATATTTCACCGTTGTGTAACGGAATGACCAGAATGTTCCCAAATGAATGTTTGTAGACCTGGCTGAGTGACCAGAATGTTGTATCCTGTCGATTACAAGTTGAAAGTGGCTGTAATAGAGCACCATAGCAACATGACTTTGCAGAAATATTTGTTTACAATATGGCCACAGAACACTAATTATTGCCCCATTGACTTTAATGTTAATTCTCGTCTCTTAGACCGGCTGTAACTTTTTCCCAAACATTCGTTGGGTAAAACGCTTTCTGCCACAGGTGAAGCAACATGTGGCAGACTCTTGCCCTAAAGCATGTATGAGGTTCTTCATTAAAAACTTGAGATAGACAAGCTGGAAGTAGAGACAGCTAAGGCCCTCCCTTTCAACGTAACCAACCTCACAACTCTTGTATCCTTCCGCCTCAAAATCATACCAAAACCTGGCAGAAAATGTATTTTCAAACCCTTTTCTTTGATTCTACAACAAAAATTCAACAAAAATCGCCATGCAAAAGGGGGGAAAAGGGAAAGGGAGAGAAGGACTAAAAATAACTTTCGCCCTTGTTTCGTCGCCCATGAATATTTGGTGATCTGTGTCCAATGTATGTAGTCGACTCAACACACACGCAGGTAAGACGATATTATTATTATTTGATTTCACATTTACCCTAATGTCCCCTTTCGCGTGACGAAGGGAGTGCTTCTTAAAACTACAATTTCATAATTTTAAGTTATATTTTTAAAGCCTTAAATAGAAGGTATCTCTGTATTAACGTTCGTGTGTGTGTAGACCTCTCCTCGCTTGACCGAATACTATATATTTAAAGGACTTTCAAACAGATCTACTGAAATATTCAACATTCTCTTTAAGTATAGGATATTAACCTACCCGAGGTTGATATTGTTATAGTGTATATTTGTATATATTTTATTTTATGATTTTAGTTAAAGTAGTAATTGACCAATGTCCGAATTGATATCTCATTAATCTTTCATGCCTTTAACTGTTTGAGTTTATACTTAATGTAACGATATATATTACGTAATTATAGTTAACGCGCGTTCTTGCTATGTCCATATCTTCTTCTGTATTTAACATCTTATCAAATATTCTTATATTATCATTATGTAATTATTTTAATCCCAAGCTTGTATATATGTTCTATAGTCTATTGTAACTTTAGTCTGGTGACCGGCTCGCCCTAGCGATACCTATCTCGTTATTGTGACCGTTAACCAGTTTTGTACACTAGTTTATTAAAAGTACAATTTTAGCTATTTATCTGAGTTTTCGTCGTCAGTGTTGGAATAAGCTACAACCCCCAGAAAACAACACTACGGCAATATGATAGAGAACACGCGGGCGCAGCCCAAGTGTTCTCTATCATATCAATCCGAGGGAGAGTAGGTTTATATCTGACATATACAACGTTCACCCTTAAATTTAATGGACTCTTCTAAAAAAAGGCAACAGTGATTGGTTAATTGCTCGACAGCACGTGACGTGTTTGTTTATACGTCGCCATTTTGTAGTAATTGAACTGAAGAAAGCTAAAACAAAATGGATAGTAAAACGAAGTCAATCCTTTTTAGTCATCATATTGACGATAGAATAGATGTGAATGCAACTATGATGAGGATCTATACAAAGCCTGGAGAAAATTTGGATCAAAAGGCAATCTTTTCCGATAATTCTGACAATAAACCGTGACTGAAGGTTACTTTTCGGTATGTTCAGAGAAAGATTTGACCGACTGTTTTGAGTGGATTGTAGCCGTAGCCAAAAATACTTTACAAAGGAACTCTTGGGTGATAAATACTTTCACGTCTTGGGATGTGTGGAGAAATGATTTGGGCAGAAAGAAAATTCTGAAAGATATCTTAGACATGGACTGGAGTGTGGATAACCGATTTAAATAAGCCGATAAGTACGCCGTCTATTTAAGTCCTGAATGCTACAAACTGTACCAAAAAAATTTTTTTTTATTGTCAAAAGAATAAAATTTATTTCTGTGTTCTTTGTATTATTTCTACGTCAAGAGCGGTTGATATGAGTCGAATATATCGACCTGTAATGACGTCATCAGCGGTTGATATGAAATATCAACCTCTCAGGAGGTCATCAGTTGGTTGATATGAACCGAATATATCAACCACTGATGACGTCACGAGAGGTTGTTATAAGATATAACTGCTATGGACATCAAAGAAAAAAACTACTACCAGTTGTATATTCATGTTTATCGATCTAGCAGCATGGAGAATTATTATAGGGTTCTATCATCACAAAACAGCTACTTTAAAATGTAAGTCACCAATAATTAAAAGTTCAAACATGACTCTGTCGGTTTTTGTGATATATTTCAATGTTATTAGTGTTATGTGGAGATGTTGAATCAAACCCTGGTCCCAGCACTAGACAAGGCACTATTTCCAGAACTGGGGACTTGATATACCCTACTGGGGACCAGAACCAAACCCAAACTAATGAATTGACAACTCTCTTACATGATATGCAGTGAGAGTGAACGGACGCAAGGTTTTGGTCTCCAGTGTTCAGCCTTCCATGAAATAATTTTCGTTGAAATGGGCCCAGATATAGCTTTATGGAGAATCCAAATTAGTTGTGTTCGCCACAAAACACATAGACGGGTACAAAGATGCGGAATATTTTGCAGAAATAGTAGACTTATTTCAATTAATATTATCTGCAGTTTGCTATTATTGTTGTCTGGTGACGTGGAGAGCAACCCCGGACCTTCCACAAGACAGGGTCAAATTACTAAAACGGGAGATGTAGTATACCCACAGAACAGTAAGGATTTGGATTTATTACCCATGCTTCAATCACTGAAAGATGATATAGCGGAGTTAAGACAGGAGGTAAAAGATATGAATATCAAAGAAGAACTACTAAAGTTAAAGTCTGACATGAATGATATGCAAAAGACGAATAGGGATTTGAACTTGAAATTAGACTTTTTAGATAATAAACTTAAAGAAAATAATTTAATAATTCATGGATTAAATGAAACTTCGGATGAAAATAGTGAGAAATTGATAAGAGAAATTTTAGTTCAGGAATTCAAAATCGAGGGAGGTGACAGTGAGCAAACTGTAGGTATTGGGCGAGTTCACCGTTTAGGAAGAAAACAACCAAAGCTTAACAAACCCAGACCAATGTTAGTTGTGTTCAACAAATTGAAAGATAGGGATGTTGTCTTAAGAAGTGCTAGATCTCAAATTAAATCGGGCGATTGTGATCTAAAGGTTTCTGAAGATTTTAGTAAACGAATTCGTGATGTACGTAGAGCCCTTATACCAAAACTCATTGAAGCGAAAGAGAACAATGAAAATGTAAAAGCTTTCCTTAAGTTTGACAAACTGATTATTGGTGATCACGTGTTCACGTACGATCTGACAACGGAGTCAATACTCACTATCAAAGGGCAGGAATAGCAACAACAACATAATATACCACCCCGTAAAAGGAACTCAAATCAAATCTGTCGTGACAAGAATTTAAAATGTATAAGTTGGAATATACACGGACTAAAGTCGAAACTACAAGACCCGGACTTCGTGCAATATGTAAAAGGTTTTGAAGTGATCTGTCTAACTGAAATATGGCATATTAAGGATGTTAACTTTGTGGATATTTTCTCGGGTTACAATCATGAATTTTGTATTCGTGGTAGTGGTAAAGAAAGGGGTGGGGTAGCTGTTTTATATAGACATAGTATTTCACCTGGAATATCAAGAATAAAAGAACTAGCCACAGAATCACTGTTTTTAAAATTTGATGCGACGTTTTTTGGCTGGATTAAAGATGTAGTGTTTTGTGTAGTTTATATAGCCCCAGAAGGAAGTAAAATTCATGACAGTGGGTGTGGATTCGAGGTGTTAGAAGAAAATTTAGTGGATATTTTATGTGAGTACCCGGATACAAATCTGGTATTAACTGGAGATTTTAATGCACGCACAGGACATTTAAAAGATTATTTGTTAGACAATTGAACTAAGTATTTACCGGGACTTGAGGCTGATTATGATGTTATTATGTTGATCAGCTAGTTCAAATAATGGAAGATAGTGACGTCCAAGGAATATTCACAAACCAAGATGCACAAGATATTATAATGCTACTGTATGCAGATGACTTAAGTATCCTGTCAGATTCTGTTGGTGACTTACAGTGAAAAATAAACATTCTCCAAAGATTTTGCAATAATTTTAATTTATCAGTCAATTTATCAAAAACGAAAGTGATAGTTTTCAGAAATGGTGGTTTTATACGCAAAAATGAAGTGTTTTATTATGACAATGTTAAGATCGAATGTGTTTCATACTACAGTTACTTGGGTTTATTGGTTTCTTCTCGAATGGGCTGGAGTAAAGCTTTGAATAACCTGTCCTTAAAAGCAGAGAAAGCACTTATCCCTATTAAATGTTTAATTAAGAAATCGGGTATAATTTCTCCAAAGAAGGCTTTTAAAATCTTTGATTCTATTGTAAGGCCGATATTGCTATATGGTTCACAGGTGTGGGGCTACGAATATAGAAGAGATATTGAACGAGTGCATATAGGCTTTTGTAAGTTTCTTCTTGGCGTTCACAAAACTAGCACAACAGTAGGTGTCTTGGGGGAGTGTGGAAGAGCTGAGTTGTCTGTACATTATTTACTAAACTGCATTAAATTCTGGATTAACCTTATTTCAATGTCCGATACTAGATACCCAAAACAGGTGTACATAATGCTTAAGCGACTTGACCAGTATTGGTAGAACAACATGGTGTACAAAAATAAAACTCTTATTGTGTTCGTTAGGCTTTGGTTATGCTTGGTCAGCCCAAAACATCGGTAATAGAAAGAATCTTATCAGTCTACTGAAAACACGTCTTACTGATATAGAGATCCAAAATTGGTCGGCTAAACTAAACGATAGTAGCAGTTTAAATGAATATAAATGTTTCAAACTAAATCTTTGTCTAGAAGAATATCTAACATTACAGATGAATTTAAATGTTAAAAGGAATATTACAAAACTAAGGTTGAATCTTTTTCCATTAGCCACAACTTTGTTTAATAGGAAGATGAAAGATAATCCTTTGTGTCCATTATGTAAGATAAGCGATGAAGATAACATTCATTTTTTATGTGTATGTATAAAATTGAGTCATATTAGATGTAAATATATACCAGTAAAATTTGTTAATACTGTGAATAATAATAGATATATGTTTCATAAGTTATGTACAACTACCAGGTGTGATCGCTGATTCAGAGATTAACATTGAGCGTATATTCAGACTTGGCAGACGAAACAAAGAAAGAGTACGACCGATATTAGTTGTGTTTAACAAACTGAAAAACAGAGATTTAATCCTACGATATGATACGACCGATATCAGTTGTGTTTAACATACTGAAAGACAGAGATTAAATCCTACAGTCAGCTAGAAAACAATTTAAAGATTCACAAATCAAAGTTTCCGAAGATTTCTCAAAACGAGTTCGTGAAATAAGAAAAGCGTTGGTACCTCACTTAATAGAAGCCAAGGAAGCCAATAAGCGAGCATTCCTCACGAATGACAAACTTGTTATCAACAATGATGTATTTTCAATTAATATGGACACACGCGAATTATCAAAAGTTGGATCCAGAGATTAGCAGCCAACATGGCGGACGGATAAAATCAACAACTCAAAAAGTATCAAGTTTGTTACTTGGAACGTTAACGGCTTGAAAAGTAAACTAATATACTGTAAAACATGAAATTATTGCGAGCATGAAATTATTCATAAATTATCTTAGCAAATTCAATATTATTTGTCTTTTAGAAACCTAGTGTGGTGATATCGATTTTTCAAATTTGTTCCCAAATTTCAAAGCATTTAATTGTATTCGAAGTGACGGCAAGAATCGTGGTGGTGTTATTGTTCTTGTTGATAAAGTAACATTTTGCGGTATTGGTATTTCACGTATTTATGACCACTTTAATGACTCAATCTTCTTTACGTTAAATGGAAATATAACTGGCAATCCTTTCATATTTGGAGTGATATACATAGCCCCAGAAAACTCGCCTGTTCATGTAAATGAAGATGGCATTGGTGGCTTGGAAGAGAAATTAGTACAAATACATGCTGACTATCCTAATTGTGATGTTTTACTCTGTGGTGATTTTAATTCGAGAACTGGAAATGCTAGACTTAGTGACTCTATATTGGACGATTCCACAGCCTATCTTCCAGGCCTAAACAAAGCCGAATATAAATACGACGATTTCTGTATACCCCGATATTCAAAAGATGAAAAAGTTTTAAATAATTTTCTCAGAAATGTTCAACATTTAATCTACACATTGTAAATGGGAAAAGTGTAGATGACCCAGCTGGTGAATTTACTTGTGTTAAATACAATGGTGCCTCCGTGGTGGATTATGTCTTGGTGTCAACTGATATTTATAAGCTGGTTCGATCCTTTCGTGTCGATTGTAGAACTGAGTCGGATCATCTACCCCTTATTTGTTCATTATCATACTGTATCGCTCAAAATAATTCTAAATCTTGTTTCGATGATGGTACTCTCCCTTATACCAAACTAATTTGGAAAGTTAAAGAAGCTGCCACTTTTAAAGATAATGTTGCCAGGAATGTTGACAATCTCAAGTTAAAGTTCCCTATTCTTTTGCAAAGCAGTGCTGAAAATGTGCTAACGCTCTTCAAATCCTTTATTTACTCCTGTGCTCAAGGTTGTATTGATAAACCGTCTTGCAACACGAGACATCCCGACAAGCGACAACCCCTATGGTTTGATCACCAATGTTTAAATTTTGAACCCAAAATTACACTACTTTGAAATTGTTTAGAACAACAAATAATTCACAGCACCTTTCTAATTATAAAGACCAGAAATATAAATTCAAAAATCTCTGTAAAAGTAAAAAAGCTTCATTTGAAAAAGATCGCAAAGATCAACTTCTTCAGAACTTATCTGATCCAAATAAATTCTGGAAAACACTTAAATGTTGGAAACCAAGGGATATCATCAATCGTGGTATTTCCCTGGTGCAATGGGCTAACTATTTCGAAAATTTACTTAACCCATTAGTCGATGAAGTTGATGATTCCTTTTCGCATAAAGCTTCCCACGTCGTGGGATCATTTAAGAATATTTGTAATGATCAAACATGTGTAGGCGACTTATTATTAAATCGTGTAATTTCAGAACATGAAGTTAGTAAATGTCTTAAAGGGGCCAAATCAGGCGCCTCTCCCGGTCCTGACGGGCTAGTTATCGATTTTATAAAAGCCTGCTCCGAACAGTTCATACCCATTCTTACCTTGCTATTTAACAATATCTTTGATTCTGGATATTTTCCGACTTCTGGTGCAAAGCACTGATAACTCCATTACACAAAAAAAGTTCTAAGTCTGAACCGAATAATTACAGAGGAATTTCGTTGTTAGATAGCATTGGTAAACTATATGCTTCGGTACTAAACTCGAGGCTTAAAAGTTGGTCAGAAACACTGGGTAAATTTGATGAAGCCCAGTCTGGATATCGCAAAGGTCGGTCTACCATTGATCATGCGTTTACTCTTCAAGGTCTTGTACAAAAATATCTATACAAATCCAAAGGGAGGCTATTTGTACTGTACGTTGATTTCAGTAAGGCATACGATTGTCTAAGCAGAATTAAACTGCTATCTGTATTAATAAATAAAGGTCTCCATGGGAAAATGTATGCTTCATTGACTCCTATGTATAAATCTGTTACCTCCTGGGTAAAACTTGATTCATATGTAACACGATCGTTTAATTGTGATTCCGGTGTGAGGCAGGGATGTAATTTAAGCCAATTGTTATTTTGTTTATATATTAATAATCTTGTTGAAATGCTAATTTCTTCAAACTGCAGGGGTATATTTACCATTCCAGAAGCACTAGAAATTGCCTCGTTATTATATGCTGATGATGTGTCATTGTTCTCTGATTCAATCGGGGATTTACAATATAAAATTAATTTGTTAGAGAAATTTTGTTCAAAGTTTAATCTCAAGGTAAATCCAGATAAAACCAAAATAATTGTTTTTAGAAACGGTGGTGTAATAAAGCAAAATGAGAAATGTTTCCTGAATAATCAACAAATAGAAACTGTAACTTATTATAACTTTCTGGGCCTAATATTTTCCTCAAGATTGAACTGGAATAAAAATATTACTAACTTATCAATTAAGGCGGAGAAGGCTTTGATACCTATAAGAAGTTTAATTAGAAAGACGGAAGATTTAGATATCAACTTGTGTTTTAAGATTTTTGATCATGTTATAAAACCTGTCCTCCTCTATGGGTCCGAGTTGTGGGGTTTTCAATATCGGCACGAAATTGAAAGAGTGCACAACAACTTATGCAAGTTCATTTTAGGAATTCACAAGAGTTCCTCAAATGCTGGAACACTCGGGGAAAGTGGAAGACACAGTTTAAGCATATACATTATACCTTGTGTTGTATTAAATATTGGTGTAAATTATTGCGTATGTCCATAGATCGGTATCCTAAACAAGTATTCATTATGTTAAAACAATTAGACAAAGTCGGCAGAGTTAGTTGGGTGACAAAGGTCAGAATTATGTTATATTCCTTAGGATTTGGTTATGTCTTTGAAACTGAAATAATCGGCAATTTTAACATGTTATAAGTCAAATTAAGTTACGATTATCAGATATAAACTTACAAGAATGGTCAGATAAATTATCAGAAAGCGAAAGTTTAACGGATTATCGCAAATTCAAAATAAATCTAGTTCAGGAATCTTATTTATTGTCGAATATTCAATTAAAACACAGACGAAATATTACAAAATTTAGGCTAAATCTATTACCAACATCTTTGAATTTGCATAGACGAAATCTAACTACTTTTCCATTATGTCCATTATGTCATCAATGTGATGAAGATTTATTTCATTTTATGTTTGAATGCATAGAAACGCAGAATATCAGAGATATTTGTTTTGAACGTGTACATTTGGTAAATATCAGTCGCTGTAACTTCCTAAATCTGTCCAATTCTAGGGATCCTTGTATATTATTATCGATCTCAAATTATATAGAAAGGGTTACCAAGTATCGTAAATAAATTGCTGTGTATAATTATGCCTGTGCCAGTTGATAGTTGGTATATATAGTTAACTCAATTTCAACTATAGAAATATACTTATTTATTCAGATATTTTGAAATGTAATAGCATAAAAACCTGTTTTGAAAAGTTATCACCAGAATTAGATATACCAGAATTGTATATAAACCTCTAATTTATCAATTAATAATTTTGTAATGAATCCAACCGTTTAAAATATAATTGTACATATCATTTTCCAGTCGATTCAAACTTGTAACGTTTGGTCTTTGACTTATATTACTGCAATAAACTTATTCTATTCTATTCTTATTCTATTCTAACCCAACCCTAACCCTAACCCAACTACAAGGATACGTGCGCACTAAACTTATAAAAACCTTTAAAAAGTTTTATGGCCGTCATGTTGACTTGATTGGTAAATATAACGTGTCTCTCTCGGTTATTATTCTAGATATATTTAATTGACAGGTATACTAATACTATCTCACTGATTATATGTCCACTACATAGTTAACACAGTTCATCACGTGCATTTTGCATACCGATAGTTCATTGGCCAATCTCGCTATTTTATCGACATTTTGCCTAATAGTTTGGATGCAGCTATGGCGGGTGTGGCGCCAGGCAGGGTAAGCTTACTCTTCCGGACACCTGTTACCACTGTTTGTCGTGTATTTTGTGCACGGGGAGCAGTCCATTTGCTGATTACACTATTTTGCCTATAACGTTTTTTTAGGACTTCGAATTCTGTTTAATGGTTTGGATTGTTCGTACTTGGTTTTATTTTAATTCTATCAATAAACAGCCATACCTTTAAAGAATAATCTTATTAATCATATAATTCACTAATGCCAGTTGAGAAATTGGCAAAAATGTCATTTTCAACTTCAAACGTTTGAAGATAGCTATTCAAAGGAGGGGGGGATAGAAAAACAAGGGAGGTAATTTCAAGTATGTGAAATAATGCCCATTATCGTATAATGTGACTTGACAAACTCTTGAACAAAAGACATAGAAATGATTAGGTTTTGCCTTTCTTACAAAATATGAAATTCTCGCTTTAAACAATATTTTTATGATTGAAGTTAGCAATTGTGAAAGTTGTCGAACAGTTGTACTAACTTTCGTTTTTTGTACAATATTAATACAGGTAACAAATGTACCTGAATCTAACACTCGTTTATTGTTATGGTCTTTCGGGTGGTACGAAAAGCCGAGGTCCCGTGTACACATTGGTGTGCACATAAAAAGAACCTCGGCAGTTGGCATTCAAGATAAAAGTAGGCCACATACAAACAATTCAGGGTTCAAAACGACGACCACATGCAAGAGGTAGCCCGAAGCAGGACACTTCCTGAAAATGACTGGAATGGCCCCGGTTCTGCTAATTGCTGAGAACAATTGGTTCGAACTAAGGTGAAGTTTATCTTAATTGCGTTTCATTGTTTCAGATTTAAATATATCTTAAACCTAAGGTCAAAATGGAGAAGAAATATGTCTACCACTATTTCAATTTAAAAGGAAGAGGCGAAACTCCAAGACTTTTGTTTGCCGCTGCTGGTGTTGAATATAAAGATGACAGAGTGGAATTTTCTGACTGGCCCAAAGTAAAAGGAAGTAAGTAATATTAGACCGTCTAATCAGCACTGTCAAATGCAATGGAAACAAGACTTTAATCTATTTCTTCTGTTCGCACACCCACCCCTGTCAATTTGTCTTATCGTCATCTTGCCCCTCTTCCATAGCCTGGTAGTACCTGATGCAACAGATGAACATCTATCAGCTCACAGTCATAGCCTGGTAGTACCTGATGCAACAGATGAACATCTATCAGCTCACAGTCATAGACTGGTAGTACCTGATGCAATAGATGAACATCTATCAGCTCACAGTCATAGACTGGTAGTACCTGATGCAACAGATGAACATCTACCAGCTCACAGTCATAGACTGGTAGTACCTGATGCAACAGATGAACATCTGTCCGCTCAGTAACAGCACCTGCTTCTGAAACCAAGCTGAACATGTACTAGCTCACAATCACGGTCCATTTGTGACTAATGATTTATTATGGCTAGGATTTGGGATTTGAAACGAAAAACCGATGATGTAAGATTTGGAGTTGCGGAACAACCGATTACTGATATATTTATCATGGGGACTGCGCAAATGCACTGGTAACGAAAATAAACTAAGTCTATAAACGTTTCAGAGCAAAATCCAAGATTCAGTTCTGATGACTGATACTATGATACAAATTTAAAATCTGTTTATTGTGCTGTTGATCCTTGGCCTTTTTCCCATATCGCGTCTTTTGAACTCCAAGCCCGGCTCATCGTTCACTTCTACCCGAAAATGACAAAGAGTTGTCGGTTGTAATAAATTATAGGGACATTTGGTGATTAGGCGTGTTTGTAAGATTATTTTAATCAGATCTTTTCAAAATTCATTACATTTTATTTTATTTCAGCAACCCCTCTTGGTGCCCTACCATATTTGGAAGTAGATGGCCAGAAAATTCCAGAAAGTGTTGCTATTGCCAGATATCTGGCCAACGAATTTGGTATGTTTGTTACTAATTCTAATTCTATTCAAGATGGAGGTAACGTGACCGAATATTTTACCTCTCCGCTTTAGATCATAAGGTCAGTCATTGGGTGATAATTGCGTGTTTTTGATCCCAACTTTGTCCGAGACAAGGAATAGGGTCCCTTATCCAAACTCTGGGTTTTTATTTTAGTCTTCTGTATTTCTCTCACTTAAAGACCCCAACGCAGTTTAATGAAATAAAATGGTACCATATGTAGTTCCGAAATGACCCAATTTATGTCGAGTGGACAGGCGACCCTATTCTTTGTCACGTACATTCAGGTAATCGAGCCCACACCATTGACTCGATGACAGACTTTAAGATACAACGCACATGCGCTAACCAATCGGAGAGAGAGAATTGAGAGAAATGGGGTTTAACGTCCACTCGACACAAACTAGGTCATTTTGGGACTAACATATGATTCAATTTAATTTCAATAGTTGGCTTGCGCGTTGGGATCTTCAGCACTTGTTGGATCAAAACGGAGGACCCGGAAAAAGGCCACGCAGTTTCACAGGCGACCCTACTCTTTGTCACGTACAACCCGGAAATCAAAACCACACCAGTGACTCCATGACAGACCTGAAGATACAATGCGCACGTGCCACCATTCGGTCATCCAATCCCCTCTTCAAACATGTACCATCCCATACGCCCCATTGTATTCGACTATCCAACGTACGTCCCCTGCAGTGAACACTTGACAAAAAAGAGTTGGAAAGGCAACTGTCCGGGAACATCTCACTCATAGCACACTACATGGCCAATTACATGTGATGGAACAACTGAGAAGACAGCTGTCTGGAAAAGCCCCTTATAGCACACTACGTGGCCAATTACGGGATGGAACAGACACATAATAGTAAGTGCAGAGGACCGCACTACACGGTAAACAAAAATCTACAAGCTAAATCTGCGGACAAGACAGAAAATAGACATTGCAAAAAACAAACACGTATCAAATCAAGTGAATGGATCCGGGGGCCAGCCGTAAGCTTCCACTGCGCTGTACAGTCCCAGGTCAGTTATGGTACAGGCTTCACTTGAAATGATTTACACCCCCCCCCACCCACAAAAAAGGCGTAAAATAAATAATGCGACCAATTTTGACAGTGGTCGTCTCTTCAATGGCGATAGTCTGCCAGTTGACGTCAGGTGTTAGAACGTCTAACAATTTTAACAGTAGAGGCGATAATCCAGGTAAAATCTCGGAAAACGCTAAAATGACAAGTGTAGTGAGCAAACCCTATTTGATTTTATTCGCGTCCATTCACAGGTTTAGCTGGTAAATCTAATCTCGATAAAACCAAGGTCGATGTTTTAGTTGAGCAGATGATAGCAATCAGAGAATCGCTGGTCGTATTAAACAGTGAAAAAGATGAAGCTAAAAAAGTGAGTATTGGGCTATAATTTACTCGCCTATTCACAGCAATAGTCACATTGGATGACAACCACCATTAAACATGCATTATACAAAAGCTAAATCTGTGTATTACGCGTCTTTCTTTAGGCCTGAGGTATTTTCTAAATTATTAATTAGACATTAATTAACTTATCTACACCATCATGGACTCTGGATGTCATCGCTAGCCTTTGATAATGACTGGATAAGATTCCTATATGCTGCTGCTTAACGCTCATTGGTAATTAAAGCAAGAACTGGATAATCAAGACTATGCTTTTTATCGTACTGTCTTTAGTTATGATGATAGAGGCTAGACAGAAATTTCAATGGCTTTAAATCTCGCTTCGTAGTGGATCAATTTGACTGAAAATTTCAGCAAATTACCTTATATATATGTTTTAAAATCACATTCTCGATTTGTAGGTCTCCTATTTATTACAATTATCTCCACTTCTCCCCTATTGCTTTGTACGTGTCCAACCTCGTGGGTTTTCTCCGGCTACTCCGGTTTCCTCCCACTGCTAAAGACCCCTACGCGCAAGCGAATTATTGAAACAAAATCAAACCATATGTTAGTCCCGAAATGACCTAGTTTGTGTCGAGTGGAAGTTAAACCCAACTTCTCTCTCTCTTTCTCTCTCTTTCACTGAATGTATTTAATTTAATACAGGCCGAGTTGATGAAGAAATTCAACGAGGAACAGATACCAAAATGTTTTGGGTATATAGAAAAAACTTTATCGGAAAATTCAAGTGGATTTCTTGTTGGTGATCAGGTTAGCTCTTAATAAATTTCTGAAATCTTCGAATATTTATAGGTCTCTATGACTGTATGAAATGATCACTCGGTATAGGTCTTTTGTAGTGAACACTCGGCACTCGGTCGACAATATATTTGTCTTGCTACATTAAGTTAAACTTGAACTATTGTATCAGAAACCAAACTAATAAATATACCGCTCTGTTCACAACATAGTCCGATATACCCTCCCCCTCCCCCTCAGTGCTGCATAAACTGAAAAACCACATCGAAGAGGGTGCTCAATTGTCTGTCTGGAACATCCCAAATTTAAATAATAGGCGGAATTGATCACGAATGACGCGAAAATGAATCCTGTCACAGTTCTCTTAGTTCCGGCAAGTGACGACGTGTTTCTAAAAAGATTTTTTTTATATACATTATTTTCTTTTAATTTTTTTTTTCATAAATTATTTTTTTTCAATTTTATTTTAAACTATCTTTTTTAATTCTTTTTTTTTTTATTTGAATATCTTTTATTTTTTTAATTTATTATCATTTTTTTTTTTAATTCATTAACATTTTTTCTCTCCCTTACGTCACGCAACCGTTTAAAGTGTTTAAGTGTGATTGAAGCTAGTTTGGATATGTTTGTTGTCTGGCCAAATATATAAAATCGCACGGTGTGTAATAAATTGGAAGACATTATGTTTTATGGTTTCCATTGACTTTTGATTATATCGTTGTACATTATGACTATTGAGAGAAATGAAATGGAGGTTAACGTCCTACTCTTCTGCTCCGGATTAGGCTAATGAAGACGGACATACGCCATACAGTGTGCTATGAGGATATTTTGCCAGGACAGCGGCGCCTTGGCCTATTCTACCTCGGTTTTACGTACCATCCGAACTACTAGACAGCTGTCATTGTCAGGCCCTCCGGACTATTACATTGACTATTATCAATGAAAAATCAATAATGCTAACCATATGTAATTGTTTTAACAAAACCATAATTTTATGTTTTATAATTCCAGGTGACGTGGGGTGATTTGGCCTTGATAGATTTAGATGGTATGCTCAGTAATCTTGGTAATTCAGTCAACTTAGACAAATTCCCTAAAGTTGTAGCTCATAGAAAAAAAGTTGAAGCCTTACCGCGGATATCTACATATCTCAAAAATAGACCCGTTACGCCATATTAATTGAAAGTGGCTGATGCAGGAGCCCGTCATGTTATTGATGATAATTATGTGGACCAAAATATAACATTCCTTTAGTCGGTTACATGACCCCATCTCATCCCCCAGAAGGTGTAGATTTCTCCAAATAATGAATAAATAAATAATATTTTGATTGAGTCGACGTTTGCTTGTTTAGAATTTTTTGTATTGCCTTATTTTCTATATTCTCCTTGGATTTAACCTTTTTTATGTCTGTCGCGGCCAACTTGTTGAATATTCATTGGTCGGTTTGCTAGGTTTAGGAATTTGGATTTAATCTTTTACGTCTGTGTAGGCCTTGTTGTTAGTACTCATCGGTCCGTTTGTTAGGGTTAGCGTTATTGAACTGTGTAGACGTACTTGGGGGAATGCTCACTGTTCCGTGGGTTAGGGTTAGGATTAGGATTCAACAGTCTATTAACCTCGACCCTTGACCATGAAAAACATTTTGATACCTATATGTGCGGATGCTCGAATGTCAGTCAGGAACATCCTGCATTGACAGACATGGCGCGTCATTGTTTTGTCAGTCCTGACAACAGTTTGTGAGTGGAATAGTGACGTCATTAAACATGACGTATGTGTTTCAGTTGCCTTGGTTGGTTGAGAAATTGTCTCGTATTGTAACCGGAAGTCACCCCCTTTTACACGGTAAACGTTTTTTACCGTCCACCAGAGCCTGGTCTTATGACGTCATATGTGGATTGTGGGTTAGGATAAGGGTTAGGTTTGGCCCAGGGTTAGGGTTAGGGCTAGCCCTGTCTACATCTCGAGACTGTGACGAAATCTGCAGGCCACAGCCCTTATCCTAACCCTTATCCTAACCCACAATCCTCATATGACGTCATAAGACCTGGCTCCGGTGGACGGAAAAAAAATGCTTACCCTTTTACACGATTTGAGTTATTTTGGGAATTGGAGGAATTCAATTCCGGAACGTCAAATCGAGTATTCCAACCACGTTCTACAGTGGCCGACCACTAATAAATTTCAACATCTTGGTACCCACAAACTGTAGAATAGTGTTGACGTAAAACGGTGCCTATACGAAACATTTACCCAAAAATGGTTATTGTCCCGCCCTAATAAATGACGAATCATACTTTCCTTATAGGAGAGAGCTCGTTTGATTTACGCTTAGACAACATTCGATAGATCCAAAGGGAAGATCATACCGTGAGCTGTTCGGGCTTACATCCTGCAGTGAACACATCGTCTTAGCGCGAACATTATATAGAACTATCGAGACATGCGTGACTCTTGCCACGTTCAAGCCGTTAGGTCTGATTTAGAAAGGATATTAAACTCAGACCATGGATATTTTAATAACTCCTATAGTAACTGTCATAGATATTGTAGTTTCCTGTATGTAACCTTTGTAGTTTGCTGTATTCGATATATAAACATAATAACAGTATAAAGAGTGTTTTAAACTTAACTGATCAGCAACGCCTAGACGACAGCCACATCAGACGCCGTAGTGTCACCTACCATGAAATACATATTTTAAAGCGAAAATAAATTAAAGGTACAATAGGGGAGATTAGATAAAGAGTTGCCATTTCTCGCTAGAATAGTTAACATAAATAAGGTAATTAGATTATGATGAACATTTCAGTCAAATTAATCAACATAAACATTGAGTCATTTAATTGATGATTGAAATACTTGAAGAAATCCCAAGACGATCATTGTCACATCTTCGCCGTAGTGTCACACCTGTGTTTACTTGTGTCTATTCAGAGTAGCGTACCAACCTGGTATGTTTTTATTTATTAATATATCACACGACGGGTGTACAGATTATATAATGTTCACCGTATCTATAATACTGCATTTTAGGATCCTAGAGTTTCAGGGCAACATAACAACACCAATATTGACTGAAATAAACCAATATTGAATTCTAATTTGTGTTTTTAATTTGAAATATTATAAAAAAAAAAACAACATTGAGTTGGACATTTAGTTCCTTTAAGACAAATCTATATTTCGTTTTTCGCCTGTCCAACCTCGTGGGTTTTCTCCGGGTACTCTGCCCCTCACCCACACATACTGCTAAAGACCCCTACGCGCAAGCGAATAATTGAAATAAAATTGAACCACAAAATAGCCTAGTTTGTGTTGAGTGGACGTTAAATCCCATTTCTCTCTATATCTTTATTTCGTTTTATTTGAATATAATAACGATGCCTACACTTCATGTATCGAAGACGATTAAAACGAAATGATTAAAGGTATTAATGTAAGAGCTAACATTTCATAATTAAATATGGATTCATCTATATACACCCACATTACAATAAGCAAAATAAAATGAGGTTTAACGTCCTACTCTTCTGATCCTAAAAACTGGGCTAACGAAGACGGACATACGCCATACAGTGTGCTATGAGAGACATTTTACCTGGGCAGCGGCGTTACGAATTCCAACTGCCAAGGGATCTTTTACGTGAACACGGGACCTCGGTATTTTCGTACCATCCGAACGACTAGACAGCTGTCCTTGTCACCCCCAGCCCCCACACACCTTACAATAATGTGCACGTTTAAGGCCCAGTTTCATTTATCTTAAAGATACATTATGGGAGATAAGATAAAGAGTTGGCAGTTCTCACTATAATATCACTATAATAGTTAAAGATACATTATGGGAGATAAGATAAAGAGTTGGCAGTTCTCACTACAATAGTTAAAAACCAGATAATGTTAAAACAATTCAAGGAACATTTCAGTCAAATTAAGCCAATTGAAAAATTAGGTGTCACAAAATTGGACCTTTGGTTCTTTTGGGGCGGATTGACGGTCATGTACTTATATAGTTCCCATTAACAAAAACACAATATGATTTAAATATCTTTATATAACTACAATATAATACAATAATATATATTTATGTAATTATTCACTAATTTCACGGATTCAAACAAGACGAATCACAGTTCTACATTGATGAAATGATGAAACACGCGCACACAGCCGTAATTAAATTAAATATCTGACGCTCCACAGCACATTTTAGATGATGAAGATGATCAGGTTGATGAGTTATTCATGTAGATCGTTTCATTATTTTCAACACCATAAAATAACTGGAACAGTGACGATCCCAGCAACAATATCGGTAACACTGACCGTAGCACATTAACATGAACGGAAACAGAATCAGAATCAGAATCAGGTCACAAGCATTTGTACTAATTATTACTCATAAATCACACAGATTACCATTATAACGACACACAGTCTAAACCAACGACACACAGTCTAACAGCCATTTAGTTGAAATACAATTTATAGGAGTGATTCATGAATGCATGATGATTAATGGACACGTGTGATTCTTCCAAAATCCAGCATTAGAGTAACAATATAAATTCAAATCTTCCACCAAGTAAACTACAGTTTCACTCACAACCAATCAAACCACGACAACAAAACAGGCAGTGCACATGCATTGCAGTACCTGCAATCAGACAAGTGAATAACTCTACCTTGGCAAATATTAACTATCACACATCTTAGAAATAAACAATAAAATCAAAGGTTTATAAATCAACTTTATTACCACAATCTGAAACCATGTTCAGTAGTTGTCATAAACTGTAATAAACAACAATAACACATATACTATAACACATACTATATTTATTAATGTACAAATACTTGTGACCTTGAAACGTTCAGCAATACCAGCGTGAATCCATACCTATATGTAGTACATCCACGACAAACTATAAAATAAACTATCGTTATCAAATAAAGATATTGTCATACGTGACGTCATACGTGACGTCATACGTGACGTCATACGTGACATTAGGCCTAGCCTCGATCATCATTACTAAATAAGTTGGTACGAAAAAAACATATAACCCCGATTATCCATTTTTCGATTAAATCATCAATGTCCAATCAATTATTTAGATAACATTTAAGGCCTAGAGAAAAACATGCAATAGGCAGATTTAGCCTCTTGCATAATGTATGTTAAAAGTTCCGTGGAATAGAGCTACGTGCCCTTTTAGGGGCAAGTAAACATCGAAATATCATAACGTGTTTACTTACGCTTTAATAGACGACCATGTTCAAACTTAAACAATACTGTTTGATTGATTTCATCTTTTACATGAAAACCGCTCCTCTTTTCGTCCTTCAAGTCATCTAAAGGTCGTCTGTAGGTTAAATTAGAAAAGAACTTATCGATTAATCAATGCTCTATGGTATCTCATTGTATAAGACCATAGCGAGCTATGGGATTTTCTGATGTGGTGCCGGACATAGGCCCTGACAAGGACAGCTGTATAGTCCTGTGAATGGGACCAAAAGGCGAGGTCACGTGTATACATAGGCGTGCATGTAAACGACCCTTTCATATAGGAGTCGGTCATAGCACCGCTGCCCGGGTAAATTTCTCTCATAGCACACTGAATGGCGTATGTCTGTCTTCATTAGCCCAGTTGGAGCATAACAGTAGGACGTTAAACCTCATTTCATTTTATTTCTTTAGATCGCGATATTGGCCAAGAAAGATAATCTAGCTTTTCGGGGGGGGGGGGTGGTTCTCCGTTATCAATGGTTCAGGACAGAGTGACAACGTATAGTCGTTTGGATGAGACGACAAACCGAAGTACCGTGCCGTGTAAACACTGGTGGACACATAACACCCAGAGAGAGGGAGAGAGAGAGAGAGAAAGAGAGAGAGGGGGGGGGTTAACGTCCACTCGACACAAACTACGTCATTTCGGGACTATCATATATTTATTTCAATTATTCGCTTGTGCGTAGATGTCTTTAGCAGCCGGAAGAAATCGGAGTGCCCGGAGGAAACCCACGAGGTTGGACAGGCGGCCATACTCCTTGCCACATACAACAGAGGATTCGAAACCACGCCTAAAGCGCGTGCTAATCATTCGGCCACCCAACTCCCCGGCACATAACAGATTCCTTGCTATATGTAGTTAGAATTGATATAAGAGTAGGTCTTAGACCCCATTGTATTTCATTTCACCTCCGCATCTGTTGTCAGGCATCCTGCTTGGTAACCCGTACACATAGCAATAACAATCGGTGTCCTACTTGTTAACCCGATCAATATATAACTACTATGTAAATATTTCACCCTTTTGTCTATTTTCGTAAATTTATCGACGTGACCAGAATGTTCCCATACACATAGCAGTAACAATTGTTCGTCCTGTTTGTAAACCCGATCAACGTATAACTATGTAAATATTTCACCGTTTTGTCGATTTTCGTAAATTTAACGAAGTGATCAGAATGTTTCCAAATGAATGTTTGTAGACGTGGCTAAGTGACCAGAATGTTGTACCTGTCGATTACAACCAATTGAAAATGACGCGAATTATGCGTCGCGCGTCGCTTTTGTTTTCAAAGGCGACATGACACGCTGAAAGTGGCTGAAATGGAGCACCATAGCAACATGACTCGGCAGAATTATTTCAATAGAGTCGTAAGTAAATATGTGTAGTTGATATAAATACACGTAGTTAGAGCGAATCAGTTCATTGGCGTGCATTAAAAGACTCAACACACACGCAGGTAAGGGGATATTATTAGATTTCACATTTACCTTAACGTAAAGCTACAATTTCATATTTTTAAGTTATATTTTTTAAAATTTATTAAAATAAAGCCTTAAAATAGATGGTATCTATACCAGTCTTACCTTGTTAAAGAATAATCCTATTAATCCTATAATTCACTATTGTGAAGAAATTGGCAAATATATCATTTTCAACTTTGAGGATAGCTATTCCATTGGGGCTATAGAAAAACAAAGGAGGTAATTGTGTTATTATTGCGCGTGGTAATGATTTTTAAGTGTCGAGAATAATGCCCATGACCGTATAATAGTGAGTTGACAACCTATTGAGCGCAAGACATTGAAGTAAATAAAGTTTCGGCTTTCTTTAAAAATATGAAATTGTAGCTTTAAACAATATTTTTTAGGGATGATGTGTACTAGCCCTCGTTAACCTCAGTTATTGTTATAGTCTTCCGAAAAGCCGAGATCCCGTGTACACATAAAAAGAAGCCTGGCAGTTGGAATTCGAGATAAAAGTAGGCTGTATACGGTCATTTCAGGGCCCTGATTCACAAAATCTTAACTTCAGATAAAATCCAAATTTTAGTAGATACTTCAGTTTTGATTGGCTAAGCACTAAAATCAATCTAATATTATCCAATCATATAACTAAAATTTGGATTTTATCTTAGTTAAAATTTCGTGAATAAGGCCCCAGGGCTCGAAACGACGACCGCAAGCAACAGGTAGCCCGAAGCATGACACTTCCTGAAAATGAATTGACTGGCCCCGGTTCTGTTAACCGCTCAGAACAATGAGTTTGGGCTGAGGTGAAGTTTATATGGCGTTTTCTGTTTCAGATTTGACGATATAAAAAACTAAAAATCAAAATGGGAAAGAAATATGTTTACCATTATTTCAACGTAAAAGGAAGAGGCGAAACTCCAAGACTGTTGTTTGCCGCTGCTGGGGTTGAATATAAAGATGACAGAGTTGAATTTTCTGATTGGCCTAAGGTAAAAGGAAGTAAGTAATAATGTGCCGGCTAATAGTCCAAGTCAGAGAAAACAGGGTTTTAATCCATTTCTATTCGCAACCCTTCCATAGACTAGTACCTGATGCAACAAATGGACATCTACTAGCTAACAATCATAGAGTGTTAGTCCCTAATGCAGTGGTTCTCATCCATGGCACACCTTGTCACACATAAAGAAATAGTGGCACACCTGGCTAAAAATATATTTGAATTTTACAAGTCATTAACGGCATGGAACTGTAGACTCAGACTAGTCATAGAATGACTCAAAACTAAATAAAGAAAAACTCAGCTTTAAACTTGGTTTTTCTCATTTTCTTAGTGTCGTTGGAAATTTCGAGACACACTTGCGAAGATCTAGTGGTTGAGAATCACTGCCCTAATGCGACCGGTAAACATCTACTAGCTTAAGCCAGACTGACACTTGCACGATTCCGTGCCACGCATTGGCACGACTCGAGTCGGCACGACACCGTCCGATTTGCGCAAATTCGTCGTGCCAATGCGGGAAGTGCGTAAACAATGCGCAAACTATGCGAAAACTATGTGTGAACTCGTCGTGCCAGTTCTTGTCAATGTGGACACTGATGGGCACGACAAAATCGTGGCCAAAAGTCGTGCAAGTGTCAGCCTGGCTCTTCAGTCTAGACAAGATTCCGGATACGCTTAGTAGAATCCTCTAGTGATAGGTTCACAGATTGGTAATACCGGATACAACAGATGAACGACTATCAGCTCAGTCATAGCAACTGCTTCAGGCACCAAGATGAACATGCACTAGCTCACAATCACGGTTCATTGGTGACTAATGTCCGATTAATAACGACTGGAATTTGAGCGAAAAAGGTCGATGGTTTACGAATGGGATTTGAGAAAAACTGCCAATGGTGTAAAAATGTGAGATGCAGAACAACGGATATTTTTATCACGTGGACTGCAAATACAATGGTGACGAAAATAAACAAGTCCTATACATGTTTTAGTGCAAAATCCAGGATTCAGTTCTGATCGATACTATGATACAAATAATACTATTTATTGTGCTGTTTATCAATGGCTTTTTCCCCAAATCGCGTCTTTCTAACTCCACGTTAAGGCTCCATCGTTCCTTTCTACCCTAAGATGAATTATAGGGACATTTGGTGATAAAGCGTGTTTGTAAGATTATTTTACATCTGATATTTTCTTAATCCATTACATTTTATTTCAGCAACTCCCCTCGGTGCCCTACCATATTTAGAAGTAGATGGGCAGAAAATTCCTGAAAGTGTTGCTATTGCCAGATATCTAGCGAACGAATTTGGTATGTTTATTATTAATTCTACTTCAATTCAAGACGGAGATAACGTGACCGAGTGGTTTTATCTCTCCGCTTTGGATAAAATTGCGTGTTTTCGATCTCAGCCTTGGACATGACAAGGAATAGCGTCGTCTATCCAAACTTTTATTTTTTGGGTCTGCTGGATTTCTCTCACTGAAAGACCCCCAAAGGAGAATAATGATATAAAATGGTACCATGTGTAGTTCCGACATGACCTAATTTATGTCGAGTGGACAGGCGACCCTCTTAATTTTATTCTTTCTGTTTCCCAGGTTTAGTTGGTAAATCTAATCTCGATAAAGCCAAGATCGATGTTTTAATTGACCAGATGATAGCCACCAGAGAATCAATGGTCGCAATAAAATATGAAAAAGATGAAGCTAAAAAAGTGAGTATTGGGTTATAATTTACTCGCCTATTCACAACCACCATAAAACATACATTATGCAGGAGCTAAATTTGTGTATTACGCGTCTTTCTTTAGGCCTGAGGTATTTTCTAAATTATTAATTAGACATTAATCAACTTATCCAGACCATTATGAACCCTCGATGTCAACACTAGCCTTCGATAATGACTGGATTAGAATCGAATGCTGCTGAACGCTACTTGATAATTAAATCGAGAACTGGGTAATCGAGACTATGGTTTTTATCGTACAACTTTAGTAATGATGATCGAGGCTAGACAGAATTTTCAATTGCTTAAATCGTGGTTCATAGTGAATCAATTTGATTAAAAATTTCAGCAAATTACCTTTACACTATGTTGTTTTTAACTATTATAGTGAGAACTGCCAACTAGTTATCTAATCTCCCATAATGTATGTTTTTAATTCACCTTCTCGATATGAAGTGCTCCTATTAATTACAATTATCTACGGTTCTCCCTTTCTCCCCTATTGCTTGATCATTTGTTTTGAGTTATGGTCAAGAATTAACGAAGGAGGTTGGAATTCATATTTGGCTACGGTGAAATGTACGGCGTATATGCTACAGTATATCTTTGCTCCAATGAGGTTCACCACTGCACTGAAGCCAAAGACATTTGTTGCTCTGTCTGTAGTGAAAAGCGCCTAGCCCAACAATGACAGATAGGGAAAATATGGTTTAACGTCCATTCGACACAAACTAGGTGATTTCGGGCCAAACACACGGTTCAATTTCATTTCAATAATTCCCTTGTGCGTAGGGGTCTTTAGGAGGGGGTGGGGGCTCAGTTGGACGGGCTACCCTTCTCCTTGTCGTGTACAATGACGAAATTAAAACCATGCCAGTTGACTCAATGACCGATCTTATGATGCAACGCGCACGTGCTAACCATTCGGACATCCATTCCTCACCCAACAATGATCCGGCCGACACGCTCCACTGTATTAACACATGACCTTCACTGATTGTATTTTATGCAGGCCGAGTTGATGAAGAAATTCAACGAGGAACAGATACCAAAGTGTTTTGGATATATAGAAAAAACTTTATCGGAGAATTCAAGTGGATTTCTTGTCGGGAATCAGGTTAGTTCTCAATAAGTTTGTCTATTTGACTGTAATTAGAATACAGACGTGACGTCACCCTTTGATGTTGGCGCATCATTATTTCAACTTGCCAATCGTACATTATTTATACCAGTGAAATATTGGACTAGTGTGACGTATTTCACGTGCCGAGTGTCTGTATTTTAAGTTGGTAAATGGTTTCGAGCTTAAGACACGTTGTCACAATATATTACTTAATGTCTCGCTCTCAACCAGTAAACCACGCGTATTGATAACACCGATTTACTCTGTGTAATATATTTTTCTTGCTACATTAAGTTAAACTTGCGGAGTAGACGAACTAATATAAAAATACCGCTCTGTTGACAACATAGTCCAATACCCCCCCCCCCCCAGTGCAGAATAAGAAAATTGAAACGGCAAAACGATGAGGGGGCTTGATTGGCAGTCGTAATTGATCTCAGACGAAAAGAAAATGAATCCCTGTTACTACCTTAGCCCCGGTAAGTGACGGCGTGTTAGCAGTCGACGTAATTAAATTCAACTGATATGTTAAAGATGCTCAGTAGGGGCAGAAATTTGTCGGTTGATACTTTCTGATGTACTGGGTGCATACGTTGTAGCCCAGAATATCCTCGATAGTTAATCAAGGTACAATTTTATGGATACACAATTACTGAGTTTTATACTAAGCGACGTTTCGACGAAGACACTCTCGTCTTCATTCAACAAATTTGTTCAATTACTTAATCTGTACGTGGCAAGAAGTGGGGCCGACTGTCCAACCTCGTGGGTTTTCTCCGGGTACTCCGGTTTCCTCCCACTGCTAACGACTCGAATTGTTGAAATAAAATCAAACCGAAATGATCTAGTTTGCGTCGATTGGACGTTAAACCCCATTTCTTTCTTTTTCTCACTTACTAAATGCCAATCAAAGGTGATTGACACCTTTCTGAGGATTAAGAGAATTCAAATTCCGAACGTTCAATCGAATATTCCCAATATGTTGGCTTCCTGTAGCATTATTAATTGTTATGAATGAACAAGTTTGTCGTTGTTGTCAATTTGTTGATCTCTTTATCAAAATACTGTTAATAATATCGCTGTACATATATTACCAGAAATGAACTGCTGTTTAGCGTTCTACTGTTCTGATCCGAACTGGGCTAATGAAGACGGGCATACGCCATACAGTGTGCTATGAAGGAAATTTTGCTCGGGCAGCGGTATTACGACCTAGTCTTATATCGAATTCCAACTATCAAGGGATCTATTACGTGCACGCCAAAGTACACAAGGGACCTCGGTTTTCCGTACCATCCATTCAACTAGACAGCTGTCCTTGTCGGGCCCTACGGACTAATACATTGACCATTTCCATTGAAAGAGAAATCGGTACGCTAAACCTATTTGATTTAAAATTAAATTTTATTAAGTGTTAATATTATTTTTATTTTGTATAATTCTAGGTGACGTGGGGGGATTTGGCGTTGATTGATTTAGATGGTATGCTCATTAATTTTGAAACTTCAACCAACTTAGACAAGTTCCCTAAAGTTGTAGCTCATAGAAAAAAAGTCGAAGCCTTACCGCGGATATCTACATATCTCAAAAATAGACCCGTCACGCCATTTTAACATTGTGATGAACGAGGCTCTTTGATTGAAAGTGGCTGACGCAGGTGCCCTTTGTCTATTAATGTTAGTTGTGATAATTATGTAGACCCTAATATAACATTCATTTAGTCGGCTACATTCTCCACAAGGTTCAGATTTACATGAATAACAAATAAATAAAATGTTGATAGAATCGACGTTTGGTTCTTTAGAATTTTGTGTTTTACCTTAGAATTTTTTCTATTGCCTTATTTCTATATTCTAATTGAATTTAACTTTTTATATATGTCGAGGCCTACTTGTTGAATATTCATCGGCCGGTTTGCTAGGATTAGTGTTATTGAACTGTGTAGACGTATTTGGGGTGTACTCGCTGGTTCACTGGGGTTAGAGTTGTAATGATTCAACAGTCCATTAACCTCGAACCTTGACCATAACAAAACGTAAAGGCATTTTGATACCCATCTATGCGAATGCTCATGTGTCCCGAATTTACAGACTTGGCGCGCCATTGAGAGAGAGAGAGAGAGAAATGGGGTTTAACGTCCACTCAACACAAACTAGGTCATTTCGGGACTAACAAATGGTTTAATTTTATTTCAATAATTCGCTTGCGCGTAGGGGTCTTTAGCAGTGGGAGGAAACCGGGGTGCCTGGAGGAAATCCACGAGGTTGAGAAGGCGCTCCTATCTCCATGCCACATACGCTCACATCAGGGCTCGAAACCACAGCCGCAAGCCAGAGGTGACCGGCCAGCTAGAGGACGAAGCGCGGCACTCTAGACCACTAGGCCATCTCATCCCTCACTCCCCACGACATATAGCTGGAATCATATGTAATAAAAGTTTTAATTAATAGATAATTGATGATTGTGGAGGGTTATTTGATAACAGAAATATTTCTTTTTTTAAACAATATTTTATTCAGGTTGTCTGAATGGGATTGGTGAACAGGCTTAGCCTATGTAAAATATAACAACCATAACTGTCAATCAGTGTGCTCGAACATTTTGTTCTCTTTCCTCTGGCCCATAGACGTGTTGCAAGCAGACACCGTACAGACCTAAACATAACACTAATAAAGTCACCTAATCCATTTACAATTTTATATAAATATAGATTTATTGTTGGTAAACATCGACAAAATCCATTGGGTTTACTTGAACATAACAAGAATTAATCTAATTCAGGTGCGAATACCTATTCTTCCAAATTTCCAGGTTGGAATTGTTCCAGAGATGACGGCTAAACCTAGTTGGCCAATAACTCAACCAATGAAAGGGCAGTGCTTAGTTTCAGTTTATGTTCAGTGCCCCCTACCGACCGATTATTGTCGCCCCAAAATAAACCTTAATAAGACAAATATACAATACATAATTACTAATCAATTTGCGGGCAGATAGATTCGTGGGGTGATGTGGTGACAATTCAAGATTATGATAAATACGGCATTCATTAACATTTGTATCGGAGCATGCGTTACGACTTACTACCGTACAAACGGAAATATTGCCAGAGATCCCTTTTTTCAAAAGGCCCATTTCTAGGGACGTAAGATATATGTCAATAAATTGCCTAATTTTAAAGCCAGTTGTTTCATTTGTAAATTGCCATTCGTAATATAATAGCTGAGTTATTTTATAGAATGTGGTATTGAACGATCCAAGAGTAATATTCATTCGGCTTAATGCAGATATCGCTTGATTGGACAAAAATACTGTCAAAGCGTTTAAATTTATATCCTGGTCAACCAGTGATAAGTTGGCAACAATTTCGAAACAAAAGATTTTATTATTCAAGAAACAGTTGCCATCAGTAAGTTGAACGTTTTGTCGACATTCTTGAAGGGTACAATCGGTAATGTCTACACCAAATTCATCATTTAGAGATGATAATTTACATTCGGCGCGTAACCATGACATCAGATTTCGAGTGCCGTAAGTTTTTACGCTTACCATACCTGTATTCCCAATCTGAAATAAAAATGCCATATACGGCAACTCTTTATTGGCACCAAAATCCATTTCATGCCATTTACAGACATCTGGATATGAATTTTTATTACATTCAGCGCAGAAGTGATTTTTAAGACAATATCCACGCTCAGAGCCATAGCTAAGATAAAAACTATGAGAACTAGAACATTTATCTTCCATGGTAGTTGGAGCTTCACAGTGATCAATTACTTTATTACAACAATATGTTAAATCAATTCCCGACTGAGGAAGTGGATTTACGGAGAACCCGCGGCTCTTAATTAGGTTTTCAAAACCTCCATTAATCAAATCCAGATCGATTGTATGGGGAACAATTTGAAGATCCCAATATGTGGTATGCGTGGGATTAAAGCCATTACAGATTAGACAGTGAATATTGATAAAATGTAAGTTTGTATTATCTAATGTCACTGGTTTTATGTTAGCCGGATTACACAGTCGTTTAGATTCTTCAGAGGCTTGAACTGGACATCCGCTTATTACCTGGAAAACAAAATTATAAAACTATTCAGATTAGTATATTACTGATGGGCGTGTCTAGCGGTATTGTTTTTAACTTTTACCAAACAATATTTGTATCTGAAAGGGATTGGAGAACAGACATGGTCTATGTTAAACCTTTCGACTAAATGTCCCTGGATCCTTCTGGTGATTTCAAAATACGATTAGACAGTTTTAAAAATATTGTCATTTCTCTGTGTCGCGATATCTCATAAAATTTCATAATAATAATAATAATAATAATGATCTTTATTCACGAAAACCATCAGGTTACAAGAATTCATTAAATTTCATTTTACATTTTCATTATATTCATACATTTATTTCACTTCAAACAATTTAGATTTAACATCAATTAGTAGTATCTTATAATAATATATACATACACATTTTATTAAACATCAGACTATTTCTTAACAGTATTTAAATTTGTGGGACCGAGAAAAATGACAATATATTTTCAATGAATTTACATAATTTTAATAGTCTGTTACCCTTAACATGCAATAACTCATTCATTTTACGTGTGGATGGAAATTGGAAATGATATCTCTTTACATATTGAGACCTGTAATCCGCAAAAAATGGACACTCTAACAGATAATGGAATTCGTCTCCTATATTATTTAGTCTACAAAGATGACATTTCCTTTCCTGTCTTGGTATATTGGTATACGGTAGAGTCTCGATAGGCAATCTATGACTTCTACATCGCAATTTAGAGAGATACTTACGAAATTTTGGGGGTAGATTTCAATGATTTCAGTTTATCACATTTCAACTCTAAATAAACCTGCATTGAAAGTTGAACATTGTAGTAAAGGACCCTACCACAGAATCCATGACCAACCTCTCAGTATCATGGTTTGAGGGTTTATTTTAGAGGATTTAAGGAAGCCGAACAAAATGAGCGGGGGGTCCCCTCGCAAAAATGCGGACTAACTCCGCCAGAGACAAAAATCCAAGATGGCCGCCATCGGGCTCCCGCGAAACCATAATATGGCGCATATTTGCTCATGACTCATATACAACCTACAGATGTGTTCTTGGTGTCTAAATATATGTTTTTGGGGTCAAAGAATCTATTTATGGTGTCAGAAGAAGGTTACACTACGGAATTTATCTAAAAAAAATTGAGAGATTGCTGAAATTGAAGTCTGAACTATTATTTTTATTACTCAAACAGATATATATCATACAGGTCATAGAAACATTATAATTATTGGTATCAATTTTCATCATCATCATCAGCATCATCGTCAACGTCGCCACCAGATTCACTTTCTCCTAAACCGGTATCTATTTGCAAGTGATGTTGTCTGACTTCACTCAGATACCTGGGTAGAACTGACTGTGTATATCTCACTGGTATGCACATATCATATCACACCCACTGTGAATATGTAGTGGAATAATGATATCTGCTATCTCTTTGGGACATAGGGTCCGACGTAATGTCCTGTTTGCGTTTGATTGCTAGATCACCGTCGATCGTGTTGGCAACATATGCGGATAAAACAAGTATGTGTGTGTCATCTGCATCGATGACAACTAACGTCTGTATTTCTGATCTTCTAATTCTTGAATATACAAAGAATATGACAGTAGCTGCTTCAATGTGGTCACACTCATAGTTCCCACATCTGTTCCCATTAGGCATAGTCCAATATTTGGCCCAACAGAATACACAAACTTTGTGTTGGGGTAAGCCTTACACAACATATTAAACTCAGTTTGAAGGAATTTCTGTAGACGTTCTTGTTTGCATGATTGCGCAAAAATTCATGAAAGGCTCTGGGTGGTGGGAATTTGTCTGCTACTCCAATGAATACATTTTAGGTCCTGGTAAGTTACCAGTACGCAGGTTGCGTTCACTGTCCTTTATAAGCACAATCTCTGACGCATGTCTGTGTCTCAAGGTAATTACAGTTAACATCTTTGAAGCACACTCTTTCAATGTAAAGCTAGTCTCGTCGGATCGCTGACGATCTTCAAGAGAAGGAGTTGCCAGTTGCCACATCAATCCCATGTCAAGAATTGCAATGTACCCATTGGGTAATAGATCAATAGGTTGCATATGAAACTTGGTCACCAGTTCAGACTTTTGAGTTTTCCTCATTGTGCCATTGATGTTGAATATTGGCAAACATTCATCTGTTACCCGATAATCCGTGACATCGACTAAGTGGAATTTCTCATCATGGGCCTCTGCAAGAGCAACAATAGTTGACATCTCCTTGTTTTCCAGGCGATGCCAAGTATTGTTGCTCTTGCAGAGGCCCATCGACTAAGTGGAATTTCTCATCATGGACCTCTGCAAGAGCAACAGTAGTTGACATCTCCTTGTTTTCCAGGCGATGCCAAGTATTGTTGCTTTTGCAGAGGCCCATCGACTAAGTAGTTGACATCGCCTTGTTTTCCATGGCCTCGGTTTTGGTGATGGTCACGTTGGTTTGACCCGTGACTGGGGGTGGTATATGTTGTATTAAAGATGCATATGTAAGAGAGAGAGGCCATGCTTGATTTATCTATACCGGCTGACCACAGTTCGGCAGTTTCCCCGGCAAGATGAGTTGATTTAACTGGGCGTCAACAAAAGTTCGGCTGCAGCGTATACCGAATGCGCCGCTTCGTCGGCAGCGGCGATTACCGGCGCAAGACAGTGAACATGTCAACGAGATAATATTCACGCTAGTTAGGAATGTCATTAAATACGACTATTAAAACGTTGCAATTAAACCAAATGATTTGAAATTGAATTAAGGCTTCGTAAAAACATATGAGATTAATTTTTTTTCTTTTCGGCAATACTACAAATAATAATTTTATGTTTATTTTGCGGTCACTTACTTATAGTCATGCTTTCATGAATACTGTTTTTATACGCCCACGTTAGAATGGGGCAGATCTTTATATAAACCAAACAAGTTATTTTATGATAATTACTTAATGAATTGTTACTCTTAATCAGATTTTAGTTCGTTATAAATGTTTCATTACCGAAAAAAGTGAAAAAATATGCGACAACTCTTGTTGACTGCCCGGACGATTTAGCTGTTGTGGGCGTATGTTTCGTTGCCTGGCAACATGCCTTTATTAAAACATGTGACCGGTTTAATATTATCCGACGCCAAATTTATTATCACCCGGGTCACTTGATTTGCTCTGATATGGTAACCTGTCGGCGTACGCCTTGAACAAACCGGCTCGCCTATCGGTGGACAAATCAAGCAGCCCCTGCAGTGAGAGAAAGGGAGGAGAGGGAGAGAGAGAGGGAGAGAAATGGGGTTTAACGCCCCCTTCCCCCACATTATTTAAGAGCTAAATCCTCCTATTGCAGATCTTTCATTTGGCCTCAAATATATTCATTTTTCATTAACTTTTTTTGCGAGAACTTCCAGGTTTTTGTTTGTTTTTTTTTATCGAAATCTTACATAAGATCTCATAAATGGTGATTTCAATATTTAACACATAAAACATCATATTTATGTTCTTATTGTTTAGTATGAAAAATAAAATTATGTTACCTGCAAACCAATGCGTAAATCCAGGGCTGGACTTTCTAGACACGTAATGTCTATATCTATAAGATCGGAATAATATTCTCGCAGTATTTCAGCTTCCTGGGTACAAACCATCTCATAATCAGGACAGCAGTTCTTGTAGATTAAACAAAACTGGTCACATGAACACGGTAATGGACGGTATACCCCACATTGTTGACTACACGAAGCTATAACAAAGTCTGAACAATTGCTCAGATCACCCTTTGATAGTAAATTCAACGAATGTTCTTCTGAGGTTGCCGTAGCTGGTGATGTTACTGCGTCATTAAGGCTATCTGCACGTGTTTCTGGCAATGACACGCTATCTGTATCAATGCCTGAAGATGGTGTTGTCAAAGAGTCGTTGTTACTGGCGTCTTCAGCATGTATTGTCAATAAATCTCTATCGATGTTTACAGATGATGTATTAACAGTGTCTCTATCAACGATTGAAGCTGGTGTTGTTACTGTGTCTCTATCGACGTCTGTAGTTGATGTCACCGTGTCTCTAATGACCCCTGTAGTTGATGTTGTTACCGTGTCTCTATCGATGTCTAAAGTTGGTGTTGTAACTGTATCTCTATCGACGCCTGTAGTTGATGTTGTTACTGTGTCTCTGTTGACGTCTGTAGTTGATGTTGTGACTGTGTCTCTATTGGCGCCGGTGGTTGTTTCTATTTCTCTGTTGACGTCTGTAGCTGATGTTGGTACTGCGTCTCTACTGACGCCGATAGCTATTGTCGTATCTGTTATCATGGTGTCTCTATTGACCCCTGCCGTTGGTGTTGTTACTGCGTCGCTATTAAAATTAGCACTAGTGGTCATTTCCCTGTCTCTGTTGATGTTGGTAACTGTTGTTGCTGTGTCTCTATTCACCTCACTAGCTAATGATGTCAAGGAGTCACTATCGTTGTATGCCGTGTGTTGATGTACAGTCTTTTCATCGGTTACAATTTTACCAATCAGATAAATCAGTAAAACAAACGTGAAGAGCAAAGATATTTTACCCATCTTACTTAAAGACAAAATATATTCTAATGGACAAAATACAGTATATATAAACTCTTGACTTAGAAATCAATAGTGTTGTCATCTAATCTCCTGTTTCACATATCAAAATGGATGAGATCGTGTTTCATAATAATTATCGTAGTCTTTTTGATGTAATTAATTAGAAAATTGTACTGTAGGCTTTTGTTGCTTTTATGAAGTTGGATTAAAAGGAAACTCAAAACATTATAATTGCACAATAATACCGCATGCCGCGATAATCTAGTTTTTATTCAACCTTCTACAGTACCTGTCTTTATTGATAGAAAATTTAACTGTAGCTTTCAGGCCAGGAAATGGTAGTTTTAGGTGTACCTGACAAAATGGCAGACACTTTTGAAATAAAACCTGACATTTTCAGCTTAGTGTCGGACATTTATTAATGGCAAAATGACAGTCACCAGAGGTTTTGTATTTGGTTTAAACAGTATTTATTTCGAGAATATTATACAGTATAAAAGAGCATAAATAACAGGATACAAAAACAAGCCAAGTAGGCTTATATTAATTTGCTTCCTTCAGGTTTGGGTGTATATTTCATGTACAATGTCGAATTATATATGATACAGACAAAAACTAATTACATTGTTTTAGTTATGGTACAGTTAAACAAATAAATAAGATTTTAATTTTGAGTAAATAAATAAATGATTAAAAAATAATAATAATAAAAAAATATATAAGAGAAATGATAGAAAAAAAAATGAATAATAATAAAAAAGTAAGAAAAAGAAAAGAAAAATAAATCAATTAAATTTAAAAAAAAAATAAAAAATAAAAAAAAAATAAATAAAAAATAAATAAAAAATAAAAAAAATGAATAAAAAAGAAATAAATAAAAATACAAAAAAAAATAAAAAAAAATAAAGGTTTTGTATTTGACACAGCTTGAATCAGTGTCTGTCATTGTCAGTGATAGGTGCCTTATTTCCCGGTTTGGTAGCTCGCTTTCGTCGCACGTGCTTCTCCAGAAGCAACCTCCCGTATCATCATCATCTGTCGACTTTCGTTTACGCGGTTAAATCTCGGAGTCTACTGTGGGGGAGGGGTGGTGGGGGTGGGGAAATAAACTCCGTGTGTTTAAAGCCGTAAGCTATTATCAACTAATAAGAAATGAAATGAAGTGGAGTTTAACGTTCCACTGTTCTGCTCCAAACTTGGCTAATTAAGACGGTTAAATTATAAGAAGCGATCCGTTCATCACCAGTGGTGGATTAAGCTCCACCAAGGCCTGAGACGGCAGTTTCTTGAGGGCCTATTTAAAAAGGCGTGGGCCTAATTAATTTCGGGTCAGGGCCTATGTTGATTCCCATTGGGCCTAAATCCCACCCCAACATTCATTGTCTATGCGTTTTTAATCGTATCAGACAAGTCTAATTTTTTTTTTTACAAAATCTTTGGGCCGGAGGCTGTAGCCTCATCAGCCTCACTGATAATCCGATACTGTACATCACTAAGATAGACAGGTGGGCTTTTCTGGACACCCTAAAAGGTTTTAGCGACGCGAAGTTAGCTTGTGATTCACCAGTAACGAACCACGAACTAGTTTGTCAAAAATTACCGATAAATTCCAAAAGAAAAACAAAATGAACCGAAAAAAGCTTATCGAATATACCGAACAATACCAATAAAACCTACACTATAAACCTCAGATTGCCTCGTTCGGCATTTTTGTCCAAACGAGGTAAAGAAAATGCCTCGTTGTCTGCAGTTCCGAAACGAGGTTTTTTAAATTGCCCTTTTTTTTGGAACGAGGTATTTTGTTCAGAACGAGGCTTGGTAAAATGCCTCGTTTACTAAACGTTGTTTTTTCAAGATAGTTATTAGCGGTATATCGGCCAATTTGTAAAAATTAAAATTTATGTTATTTAATACGAAAATAAAACCAGTTCAAACTATATTATTATAAGAGAAATTGACAGGACAAGAATACACGCCATCGGTGGAGGTGTAAAACAATTACAGACACATAGTTATACCTTGATTGATTGATTGCCCCCAATAAAATCTCACAACACCACAGTTGTTTCTTAACACCTATACCTGATTGGGGCAATAAATCAATCAAGGTAGCTATGTGTCTGCAATAGTTTAACACCTCCACCGATGGCGTGTATTCTTGTCTTGTCAATTTCTCTGATGATAATATAGTTTGAACTGGTTTTATTTTCGTATTAAATAACATAAATTTTAATTTTTACAAATTGGCCGATATACCGCTAATAACTATCTTGAAAAAACCACGTTTAGTAAACGAGGCATTTTACCAAGCCTCGTTCTGAACAAAATACCTCGTTCCAAAAAAAGGGCAATTTAAAAAACCTCGTTTCGGAATTGCAGACAACGAGGCATTTTCTTTACCTCGTTTGGACAAAAATGCCGAACGAGGCATTCTGAGGTTTATAGCATTTTCTTTACCTCGTTTGGACAGAATTGCCGAACGAGGCATTCTGAGGTTTATAGTGCTAAACACCGAAAATCACTAAATATTGAAAAATAAAAAAAGACAGTAATAACTGGAAGAAACCGTAGGCCCACACAGAGAAATTGTTAAATGGGTTATGGGTCAGTCTAGGCTGCGCATAAACATTTTGGGGAACCCTAGGTCACGCAAGAAAAAGGTGGACAATCAATGTAAGCGAATATTAACCTGAACGTTTGTCATTTTAAAATAAATATAATTTCTACAAAGATCAACCATCTATTTATATTAATATAGTGAATTGAATTCATGTTTGAAGGTATAACGCTGGCATGAACTGTGTTCAAAATGCCATTAGTAGACAGTGTCGAATTGAACAATCAAAACGCAAGGTTTAGCTTAAAGTATGTTACAATGCTTCTCAAATTTCAAATTTACTGTCCGAAAATGATTTACACGAATCGCTTCAATCTGCTTACAAACGAAGTCACAGCACAGAGACTGCTCTACTTTAAAATTAAAAACAGTATTGGCCTGACACTGGATACGAATCTAGCCGTTCACCTAGTACTTTTGGATATCGGCGATGTTTTCGATACTTTAGATCAATTTTTTTTTATTTCAAAGGTTGGAATGTTCGGTTGGGATCTGTGGTGCTGTACTGTTATGGATAAAGTCATATCTTCAAAATAGCACACACCAGGTGCAAATAAACATGTCTGTGTCTAAACCCTGTACTGTGAAGATATGTGTTCCACAGGGTTCTGTATTGGGATTTCTACTTTGTCTTTTATACATTCTTCCAATAATTGGTCAATTCACAAGAAGACATGGGGCGTGTTTGGCTTTTTGAGTTCAATAACACTGTCGGAGCTGAGAGTAGTGTTTAGTTGTTTTCCTATCTCCGACACCAAATTACTAATTTGCTTGCAAAATCACCACACAAGCAAGCAGGAAACTCGACAGGTAACGGATAGGAAGCCCTTCAACAACTGAAGTCTGATAAGACAATATCTATTGTCCCAGCGGATAGAGGCAAAACCACAGTTATAATGGACTAGTATGACTATATGTCCACCGTAGAAAACCTACTAAATGATAACACCACCTACTGGAAGATAGGGAAGGACCAAACCGCGAGTCATAAAGCTCACTTACGCAAGGTGCTGACCAAACTGAAAGATGACAACCAACTTGTTAACAGTTTAAATCATCACACTCAGTGACACCTGAAGCAAGATCGACCATCAAGATCCACACAGAGCGACTTCTTATTTGCTCCAGGGATTTAGTTTACTGCAGTTACTCCCAAGGAACTCCTGTCACCTTTAGGAAAAACAGCCGAATCATTTGTAAAAGACTCTGGTGAATTCTGCGAGAAAATAAGACAGGTAAACTCTGACTGTAAGATCATCTCCTATGATGTGTTGGATCATACCTTACACATTTTTAGCGAGATAGGATACACGAATCGTGTACCATAATCCGTTTCAACGCCATTTGCATCAAGAGATTCGAAGAATGAGGCTAAACATATTCCACAAGTCATGTAAAATGATAACGCTATATTCTTATCAGTAGAGCATGCGCAATACAAACTATCGTTGTAGATTAGAATAACCGGACGCTAGGCCTTATCATTCGGTTGAGACTTCTTGCGTATTTCGCCAAACCTAACTGATTACAGTAAAAACAGAAGCGATTAAATGTAAATAGAAATTCATATTACATTATTATTTGCGTTGTGTCAATTTGTAAGTCTCAACTATTGGTGATTTAGCTCCTTTGAATCCGAACGGAAGGGTCTAGTAAAAATTGTCGCAGTATTTGGTAAATTCGAGGCTTCTTTTTTTTTTGTATGCTTATTGGTTTTTCCGAGGATGTAGCAATTCTACATTGGTTGTCTGATATTGTCTTAAAGGGCCAATGCCGATAATATTTTGGAGAATACATTTGCTTAATTCCTTGAAATCCTCTACCTTAGGGCCGAGCAACTAACTCAATATATGGGATGCGTTTTCAAAAAACTTAAAGTGGTCAATCATCATCTGGAAATGGAGACCGGTGTCCCAAACCGCATTATGCGGTGCCTGGATAAAACTAGTGCCCAGGGCCCTGTTTCACGAAATTTTAACTTAAGATAAAATCCAATTTTAGTAGATACTTCAATTTTGATTGGCTAAGCACTAAAATCAATCTAATATTATCCAATCAAATTACTAAATTTTAATCTTATCTTAGTTAAAAGTTTTGTGAAACAGGCCCCTGACTTTTATTTTATGTAGGTGAAATTTACCTTTCGTTATCAAATACAGCACATGGGTCAATCGCTGTATAGACCTGTGTAAGAACGGGAATGGATTTTAAGGTCACCCAACGAAACAAATGACCCGAAATCTTAAAAGGGGTTTACAAATGATTCGGCCCTTTTCCTAAAGGTGACAGGAGCTTGGAGAGGTATTGGGAGGTATTGTAGTAAACTAAATTAGAAGTCGGGTCTTGACTGGGTCTTTGTGGATCTTGATGGTCGATCTAGCACAAAGTGGCACTGGGTGTGATATAAACTGTTGTCAAGTTGGTTCACGTCAAAACGACTCAATATTTTGAGTTGAAATTTTGAGGCAGGGTAAATACATCATTCTTATATATTATGGAGCCTAAAATTCATACTCTGTTGAAATCGAGATAGTCCCTTTAAGGCATGATGTGTCGGCGGACGCCATCTTCATGGATCTATTTACTTATTGATATTGGTCTCTTTTACTATGTGACGCGGTTTCTGCTCCTGGCGCTATTTATGTCTAATAATTCTAACAATTTTCTGACATTAACAAGTTTTCAGTACGTGTATCGGGTGAAGACAATACTCTCTCTAAAATCAAGATAGAATTCTATATTTTAATAGAAAGTATAAAATTGTAGCATGCTTTTTGTTTTCTCTGGGCCCTCCAGTTTCCTCCCACTGCTATAGACTCAAACGTGTTAGCGAATTATTGAAATAAAATTGAACCATATATTTGTTTGTGTTGAGTGGACGTTAAACCCCATCTCTCTCTCCCTCTCTCCAGGGGCGTGGTGAGGGCAATTATTGAGAAGAAATTATGAGTAACAAAAAAGATTTTGGCACAAAAACCCTTTTACTGACCGCGGAGCTGTGGCCGGCGACGCCGGCCACCGCGAGCGCCGAAGGCGCGAGCCCGCGGCGGGGGTCCGGGGGGCCCTCCCCCGGGAAAATTTCGAAAATTAGAAGCCCAGAAACGCAATCTCCAGCAATCCGAGACAAGAAATACGGTAATAAAATATTGTTATTTTCTCTTGGAGATTCCATTCTTTCCAAGAGAAAATCACCGTTTTCTCAAAGTTAAGAGGATGATCTTCAAGTTGTATGCGGGGTGCTAATTCGATTTCGAAATAGTGAACCCATATAGTTTATCATATAGTAAAACCCGTATAAATCATAACAAACAAGGAGTAGTTTCTACTGATTATGAATATCAATTTTTTTTCTGAAAAAGTTTAATAGCTCATGATACCAATGTTTTTCATTTTTTGAGTAATTTGATTGTGATTTTGGCGCAAAAACTTTTTGGCGCATGAGTATGGCTACTCATGAACTCATTCTCACCACGCCCCTGCCCCTCTCTCTCTTTCTATCTCCTCAATACGGGAGTCGTGGTGGGGTGTCTCCGTGAGCAAGACACTGATCCACCAACCAGGAGGCATCTGGGTCAATCAATACGAGAGCCGTGGTGGCTCAGTGAATACGACACTGATCCACCTACCAGGATCTCGCTTGTTCGATCCCGGTATTGGCAGAGAAAGTGCCTATTGAATTTCTGGCGTGGTTTCCACTAGTCTGTAGTACAACACGGAGGGTCTTAAAATATTTGCCACGTTAACATTATCGGGATTAACATTTGTATATCCCAAGCTATATAAAAAGAAAGATTCAGTTATTCCACTCATTTGTATCCCAGATACTTCGCTGAACTTTTTGTTTATATTCGTGCACCAGTACGCTAAACCAGTACATGCTACAGAAACTGGCCCAACTCGTATGAAGAGAGAAAATTGTGAAAATTCTAAAATAAATCAGAAAGACGGGGTGCATTGGAACGACACAGGGCATGCGTCACTACTCGACATGATCAGGGCCCTGTTTCTCGAAATCTTAACTAAATATAAATCCTGATTTTAGCAGAAACTCCAATTTTTATTGGCTAAACCCTAAAATCAATCTAATATTATCCAATCAAATTACTAAAATTTGGATTTTATCTTAGTTAAAATTTCGTGAAACAGGCCCCAGGATATTGATTGGCCAAATTGCCTACAGCTACCTAGGATCAAAAACAGGAGAAACACACAGAAGACCGACAACTATCTCCCTTCAACGACTCAGCGAGTATTATAGAAATTAGTAATTCAATTATTTCAAATGATTTATATGAGCTTTCATTTCGCTAAAATCCTCCATCCCCATTGGGTTTTTTTCTCCCCTATTGTGGCTTACTCTTATATCGGATTCCAACTGCCAAGAGATCTGGCCCTCTGTCCTCGGCCAATGCAGGGATCGAACACGCGACCTCAAGGCTAGCGAGCCAGCGCCTTACCCACTTAGCTACCGTGGCTCTCCAGGGGGACAGGGACCCAATCAACACTGGTTTCGATATTTAAAAAGTTCATAGCTTGCAAAAGCAACCATTTGTTTCTGATACCATTTATTGAATAAATATTTACATATTAAAGATTGTGAGGTCTGAAAACAAGTCGGAGCTTATATAAATACATCTCCACAGGGATATAATAACAGACATGGCCCTGGTAATATAATAAACACGCTTTTATAAGGAATACTCCGGAAATAAAGCGCACGCCATGTACCTTTGAGATGAAATAGCTTGGCGGTAATTGGAATATCAGTTGCTTGGGGAGGTACAGAGCAAAACACTCTTTGATCTCCTTAGTTTTATATCCAAATGGAAGAATACGTGACAACAATATCAATTTCTTATTTCTTTGTTATATGTCAATGCGCCCAAGAAGCCGTCTTCGTTACCCGATTTCATTTCATTTCTCCCAAGAAGAATGGGGTTTAACGTACTACTTCCTATTCCGCACCGACTGGGCTAATGAAGACGGGCATACACATACAGTGCATGAGGGGTTTTGGCTTGGAGGGGGTGTATGGCTGAATGGTTAGCACGTGCGCCTGTCATTGAGTCAACTGGTATGGTTTCGAATCCCCCGTTGTACGTGACAAGGATTAGCCTGTCCAAACTCCCCCGGTTTCGTCCCAATGCTAAAAACCCCTACGCGAAAGCGAAGTATTGAAATAAAATAAAAACCATATGTTAGTCCCGAAATGACCTAGTCTGTGTCGAATGGACGTTAAACCTCATTTCTCTCTCTCTCTTTTTTTATTTATTTATTTATTATTGTTTTTATTTATTTATTTTTTTTGCTTGGACAGTGTCGGTAATGCCTACACCTATTTGGAATTCCAAAGCTCAGGGGTTCATTTACGTGCGCAAAAGACCAAGTTGTTAACCATCCGAACGACTAGACACTAGGCAAACACAAGGGGATTCCCCAGATACCTCTCGGTGGCATGTACATGACAATCACCAAATTGAGTACAATGCTGTCGGGGCAAAATTCCCCTCATTGCACATCGTCGAATCGGTATTTTCCAACGCGATGACCCATGTCATTGATGCACGACGGAGGGTTTAACAAGGATGGCGGTCTTGTCGTTAGAGAGAGAGAGAGAGAGAGAGAGACAAATGGGGTTTAACGTCCACTCGACACAAACTACGTCATTTCGGGACTAACACATGGTTTAATTTTATTTCAATTATTCGCTTGCGCGTAGGTCCTTAGCAGTGGGAGGAAACCGGAGGAAACACACGAGTTTGAATGTTGTCTGAGCGTAAATCAAACAAACTCTCTCCTATATAGAATGCATACTGCGCCAGCTCTTAGGGCGGGACAATTACCATTTTTGGGTAAGTGCTTCGTAAAGGCACCGTTTTACGTCAACACTATTCTAGTTAATTGTACTAATCTGTGCACGTGGTGGCTGGACGATAGTACCCAACTTTCCGGGAATGGATACTGACATAACTGTCTGTAGGTTAGTCTAAGATAGTAGTAGAATAATGCAAGCTACTCCATTACAATATTTTTCGTCATACATCATGTAAGTAAAGAATTTATATATTATGGAGGACACCTCTCTTAGTACTAAGGTACCCTTATATTGTTATTGGGAAAAACTATAGGTGGACCATTGCTAAAGCTAAGTCACAATAATACACCATTGAGCACATTATCTTTGTTTTATAAGCAATATTTTTTATTGAGATTTGTATCTGAATAGGGATTGGGGAACAGGCACACAGCATATTAAACCCCTCTCCCTGTCAGATATAGATACCTGTATTTAGATTTTAGAAATAAATAATCAATGTACACGTGATAGTGTTATAGCTGTCGCTGGAATAAATTTACATTTTTTGAATAAGGAAGCAATGAGACAGTGAAAATATAATTACAATCAGTGCGGTATTGTTGTACCTTGATCCGTCTATTGAGTTGAGTTTTCCACGCCGTCAATTCTGTGCAATGTTTTGATGGATAGTCGGTAAATTATTTATTGTATTATTGCGGGCATCTGAATATAAGGGCCAATTCAATAAAACATTTACAGTATCGTCAATGTGATGACCACATTTTAAGCAGGGATTGTCATAAATATGACGTAAAAATTTATGTCCGTTTAGGCGGCTGCAAGAGAGAGACAGTGACAACAGCAGTTACCGACATTAACAGAGACACGGAAACGACCACGAGTGCCAATTTTAATAGCGACGCAGTAATCACATCAACGACAGGCGTCACTACGACAATAGCTAACAGTGTCGGTAGAGACACCGTACCAACATCAACTGCAGACATCAACAGAGAAACAGAAACAACCACAGGTGCCAATAGAGACACAGTAACAACATCAACTACAGACGTCAACAGAGACACAGTAACAACATCAACTACATACGTCGACAGAGACACAGTTACAACACCAACTTTAGACATCGATAGAGACACGGTAACAACATCAACTTCAGGGGTCAATAGAGACACGGTAACATCAACTACAGACGTCGATAGAGACACTGTAACGACATCAAGAAAAATCGATAGAGATTTATTGACAACACAAGATGGAGACGCTAGTAACAACGACTCTTTGACAACACCATCTTCAAACATTGATACAGACAGCATGTCAATACCATAAACAGATGCAGGTAGCGACAATGATGCAGTAACATCACCAACTACGGCAATATCAATTACAGAAGAACATTCGTTGAAGTTAATAACCAAGGGTGATCGGAGCAATTGTTGGGGCGTTGTCATAGCTTCGTGTAGTCAACAATGTGGAGTGTATCGTCCATTACCGTGTTCATGTGACCAGTACGTATTGTTGCAATACAATAATTGATCACTGTGAAGCTCCAACTACCACGGAAGACAAATGCTCTAGTTCTCATAGTTTCTATCTTAGCTGTGGCGCTGAGCGTGGATATTGTCTTAAAAATCACTTCTGCGCTGAATGCAATAAAAATTCATATCCAGATGTTTGCCAATGGCATGAAATGGATTTAGGTGCCAATTAAATCAATCAAGTGGATAATCGAGACTATGCTGTTTATATTAATGATTTGAGTAATGATGACCGAGGCTATGTGACTATTTCAAACGCTTTTTTCTCGGCTAATTGTCGATCAATTTGACTGAAATTTTCAGCAAATTACCTTGACACTATGTAGTTTTTAACTATTATAGTTAGAACTGCCATCTCTTTATCTTATCTCCCATAATGTAACTTTAAGTATTCGCTCTCTGGATAATAGAATCAAATATCTCCACGACCATCAATTAGCTTTTAATTAAATCTTTTGTTACATAGTATTTATTCCCGCTATTGATCGTGGTTATAGAAACTGTTTCGTTTCGTTGGAGTAATTATATTTCTGTTATAAAATAACTCTCCACAAACATCAATTAACTTCTCTGTATCAAAATTTCAACCCCTGTTTATTATATATTATTAGTCGTGGTTATGGTTATATCGTCGTATTAATTATGTCATAAAATAACTCTTCACAAATGTCAATAAATTTTGTATTACGATTACCATTTGTCATGTTGGGTCTGAACTCTTGTATAAACTTATGTTCACCGGGAACACCAGCCGGCTTTATTTTTTCTTATTTCATTTTTTTTCTACGGTGAACAATACAATGATAAAGCAGTGATATATCGTGACTGAAAAAAAAACAAAGATACATACAATAATCCCCAACACTTACTTTGTCTCTGTTCTTCTTGAAGAATGGGTTAATCTGGAGGTTTAGGTGGGCATTTTGAAATCATGCAAATTAGATCAATTTAAAAGAGGTTAATGCCTTGATGGAGTTCGAAGATGAGCATTTTCTGCTAAGGGTAAGCAGAGATAAGCAATCGGATTGGTTGACATTTTGGGGTACGGTAACTTTGGTTATGATTAAGTATAGGTTCATTATATCATTACCTTGACTAAGTTTGATAGTGAGAATATTCTGCTTAGGGTATAGTCTCGGTCACCCAGAACCCCCTAGTCTTCAACGTACGGAGTGTCTGGGTCGGTTCTCAACTGTTGACGAAAATTAATGGATAATCTACCACATAAAAAAAAAAAACCTCCCGATTACGCATGGGCAATGGAACCTTTTGGCTAAAGTCTCGTTAAGTGCTAGATCTTATGAAGCCGGGCCGATTTTGTTAGATTCTATAAAGCGAGACTGAAATATATCCCACAATTATCCCACATCTATTATTAGAAACAAAAAAGATACGAGGAATAAAGCATGAATCGCGATGAAGAATTAAGAAGATTGTGAGAAGCCATACGTCTGATTCAATTAAAACCTCTACAAACAAAATTTTAGAGAGTGTCATTGTTGACAAGTGAGATGTTTTAATCGCGGTAACTTAAAAGACTGGATAATCCAGACAATGACCTATTTTCCGTCAAATTTTGAGGACCCATCCACATTAATATTCTGTGGATCATAGAGACTACTTAGGCTAAGGCGCGATAAGCAATTTGATTGGCCAAGACTTTGCTTTTAATTGAGGTAGAATGTTGAAACTGGATGCAGATGTTCATTTGGTAAATGCCTTGATTTCAATCGGAGATAAGCAGATCTAATCAGTTTCATTGGTCGATGCTTTGTTACAAGGTAATCTTGATTCTGTCTGATAGAGATTGATGGAATTTTGTGTTTAGTTTGATTGCTCGATACGTTTGAAAAAAATAAATGTGCGATTAATTATTATGTGTCATTTATTTATTTTGGGATTTCGGCGGGGACATCAGCCTCAATGTTAGCTTGTTATACGTTAAGGCTTCTGGCTGAACCTCCAACCCTTACGTAATATTGAACTAAATACAGCCCTGATTGGCGAATAACCACTGTCATACGCACGATTATAATTTTCTTCTGGGTCTTGGGTATGGTTGTATAATTCAGCTCCGTACAAGTTTGTCCAGTCGGGTGTATAAGTAGGTGGACCATTAAAGGCCGGCCATTCTGTGTATCTGTACTGTTCTGTGCGTAGCGTATAGCCCATGATATCTGTGCCATTTTGAGACCTCGGGAACTGAGAAAACGCAGCCTTCTTTAGTTCGAAATCTGGGTTAGAGACAAGGGGCATTAAACTCTGACCTTCTCTACAGGTAAGGATTCCGGTTGAATTTTCTGGACATGGGGGGAGTGGAGTAAGTCCAGCTGCTTCGACTAAGGTTGGGAAGAGATCGACGAACTCCGTCAGCTGCTCCGTTACTATTCCATCATCCGTCTCACCAGGGATGTGAATCATCATAGGCGCATGAACAGCGTTTTCAAAATTAGTTTGCTTACACCATTCTCCATGCTCTCCCAACTCCCAGCCGTGATCTCCCCAGAAAGAGATGATGGTGTTGTTGGCAAGCCCCAAGTTATCTAACTCTTGAATCACTTGTCCCACCAGTGAATCGACGTATGATATGGCGCTGTAATAGGCGCGGCGTAATTGTTTGACGACGTCGTCAGGAAATGTTGTGTTGATAGCGCCAGAAGCATTAAGTCTTTGGATATCTCCAAATGTCCTCAGGTTGCTGAAGTCAAACCAAGCCACTTCCGGCATTTTTACAGGCGCGTATGGGTTATCTGGAAGACTAATATTTTCCATTGGGTACAGATTCAAGAACTCTTCTCTAAAAACAAAAGGTAGATGGGGTTTTAGGAATCCGAGACCCACGAAAAAGGGTTGTTCACCACTCTTGGCAGCAGGGGCCACTTCTCGCAACACTTTAATGGCGTGGTCGGCTAATATATCATCCGGTAACGGGTACTTCTCATACTCGGCTTTTGGAACAGCAACCCAGCTGTGGTTCTTCGAAAAGTAATGACCGCCTTTCAGCTTAGCTTGATAGTAGGGAACTGACCACGAGATAGGATCGTCGTAATCGGAAGCTTCTTTTCCAGGATGAAAAATTTTACCCATTCCAACAGTCATGTAACCATTATTTTTAAAATATTGAGGTAGGGTGGTAAAGTTGCCTCCGACCTTTCTAAAATAGTGTGTTAGGTCGTAAACATGCGTCGTGTCTGGTCGTCTGCCAGTCAGCAGGGACGACCTGCTGGGGTTACACAGGGCTTGTTGGACGTAGGCTTTCTTCAGTAACAGGCTTCTCTTCGCCAACGCATCTAAATTTGGTGAATACGCCCGGGGATGAACAGGGCTTGGAAAATCTCCGCCTTCATAAGCTCCCAGCTGTGGCCTCATATCATCCGAGACCAAAAACAAAACATTTTTCCGAGCTTGAATCGTGACAAGGCAGCACACAAATATGATAATCAGATCCGTCATGTCGGCACATACACAAAGCTATAAAGAGTTTACCATAGATAGCTATGGGTCGTAAAACTGTTGTGGAAATGGGTTATCTTTTTAAAAATATCTCAGGGTCACCTGTTTGTTGTTGATATGAATTATCGTTTTTAACTGTCACGAGGTCATTTGGATTTGGTAGAACAGTAGAACGTTCAACTCCATTTGTGAAATGAAATGTTGTTATCCTGTGGTTGGAGCGGTTGTGCGGTTAAACAGCTTAACACCAAACAATTTAGCCTACCCCAATCGGGAAGGCAGTAGGGTTCTTGAGAAAACGCCGGCCTCTCGGTGTGTCTGTATTCTTGTGTTCGTATCGTATAGCCCATACACGATCTATTATCAATGCCCCCTGATACTATGGGAACACCACTTTCTTCAATGGCGTATTGGGGTTGGAAATAAGCCACCTTAGGCCCATTCCCTCAGTACACAACGCAACATCCGTTGAATTTTCTGGACAAAGAATAAGCGGTTGTAAGCCAGCTGCTTTCATAAGAGGGGGAAAGGGATCTACAACTCCCCTCTACACCACTGTCTGTAACTCCCGGAACATAAAGCATCATTGGGGTGTGGACAGCATTCTCAGCATTCCTTTGCCTTCCAGGGTCCTTACTTGTGTAACAGCTTACCCCTGAGTGTACGTAATTCGCCGTCCTTGTCTACTTTTAAAACACACCTCAAAACACATCTATTTAATGAAGCATTTCAATAGTTTTTTATTGTATTTACACCAAAAGATGTCCAATATATAACTTTTATTTTTTTTTGTCTTTCTTGTGTTTTACTAATTATCGTACTTTTAATATATCAATTTTATTATTCTATGCACTTGTCTATATGGTTATGTTTTAAGTATTTTAAATGTACGTGTCTTTCCTATTGTATGTCGTACCTTACCTGTATATCCTTTTTATATTTATGTTTTATATTTATTTTATTTTTATACCTGCTTTTATATCTACATTGTAAAGCGCACTGGAGTACAGTACTGTGGAAGTGGCGATGTATAAATCCTTAATAATAATAATAATAATAATAATAAAAATAATAATAAAAACACAGAATGAACTTCAGGTCATGAAAATCCAAAGATTACTGTATGCAATCAATCCAAGTTTGACACCGGAAATTGGCATTACCCACCGGAGGTCAATGAAAACTATTTCCAATTGCTTTAAGAGTATCACAAATGGTGTTAGCACGAGAATGAACTTCAGATCATGAAAATCCAATCATTACTGCCGGAGATAGGCACGTGGTCGTTCATAGGGGTCCGAATTTCAAATATGCCCCTCCCAGGGAGGTCAAGGGGTCGGAAAATTTGAGCCCCGACATTTTTGGATAGCTTGATCCTTAGTCAACCCACAACAACAAAAAAAAATGAATTTTAGCATACAAATCCTACGGGATGACATGTCATACCATAGGAAGATTGATCTCTTACGAGTGCGCGCTGTATCTCTGTCTCTCTCTCCCCCTCTCTGTCTCTCTCTCCCCCTCTCTCTATTTCTCTTCCACAATGCATCTTTAGTATAATGGGTTATACAACATATACGCTATGCACAGTCGTACGTGTTAAAACTGTCTAATCGTATTTTGAAATCACCAGAAGGATCAAGGGACATTTAGGCGAAAGGTTTAATATAGGCCATGTCTGTTCCCCAGCCCCTTTTCAGGTATAAATATTGTTTTATAAAAAATAAAAACAATACCGGTAGACACACCTATCAGTAACATGCTAATCTGAGTAGTTTTGTAATTTTGCTTTCCAGGTGATCAGCGGATGCCCAGTTCAAGCCTCTGAAGAATCTAAACGACTGTGTAATCCGGCTAACATAAAACCAGTGACATTAGATAATACAAACTTACATTTTATCAATATTCACTGTCTAATCTGTAATGGCTTTAATCCTACGCATACCACATATTGGGATCTTCAAATAGTGCCCCATACAATCAATCTGGATTTAATTACGGGAGGTTTTGAAAAACTAATTAAGAGCAGCGAGTTCTCCACGTATCCACTGTCTCAATCAGGAATTGATTTAACGTATTGTTGCGATACTATAATTGTCCCCCGCCTTTCGAAGAAAGTTGGGGGACTATTAAAATGGGTTCGTCCGTCTGTCTGTCTGTCCGTCACACTTTTTGGGACACAATAACTCTCTTCCTAATCGAGCTAGAATGTTCAAACTTGGTGTATGTGTTTATTAGGTCAATGCCTTGATGGAGTTCGAAGATGAGCATTTTCCGCTTAGGGTAAGCAGAGATAAGCAATTTCATTGGTTGATGCTTTGGGACACGATAACTTTAGTTCTAATTAAGTGAGAGTGGTGAAACTTGGTGTATAGTTTCATTACAGTAATACCTTGACTAAGTTCGATAATGAGCATTTTCTGCTCAGGGTAAGCAGAGCGATACGCAATTTGATTGGTCGAGACTTTGGAACACACTAACTCTCCTTCTAATTAAGTTAAAATGTTCAAACTTGGTGTTTATGCTTATTAGGTCAATGTCTTGATGGAGTTCGAAGATGAGCATTTTTCGCTTAGGGTAAGCAGAGATAAGCAATTTGATTAGTTGATGCTTTGGGACACGATAACTTTAGTTCTTATTAAGTGAGAGTGATGAAACTTGGTGTATAGTTTCATTACAGTAATACCTTGACTAAGTTCGATAATGAGCATTTTCTGCTCAGGGTAAGCAGAGCAATACGCAATTTGATTGGTCGAGACTTTGGAACACAATAACTCTCCTTCTAATTGAGTTAAAATGTTCAAACTTGGTGTACATGTATATGCTTATTAGGTCAATGCCTTGATGGAGTTTGAAGATGAGCATTTTCCGCTTAGGGTAAGCAGAGATAATCAATTTGATTGGTTGATGCTTTGGGACACGATAACTTTAGTTCTAATTAAGCGAGAGTGATGAAACTTGGTGTATAGTTTCATTACAGTAATACCTTGACTAAGTTCGATAATGAGCATTTTCTGCTCAGGGTAAGCAGAGTGATACGCAATTTGATTGGTCGAGACTTTGGAACACAATAACTCTCCTTCTAATTGAGTTAAAATGTTCAAACTTGGTGTATATGCTTATTAGGTCAATGCCTTGATGGAGTTCAAAGATGAGCATTTTCCGCTTAGGGTAAGCAGAGATAAGCAATTTGATTGGTTGATGCTTTGGGACACGATAACTTTATTTCTAATTAAGTGAGAGTGATGAAACTTGGTGAATAGTTTCATTACAGTAATACCTTGACTAAGATCGATAATGAGCATTTTCTGCTCAGGGTAAGCAAAGCAATAAGCAATTTGATTTGCCGAGACTTTGGAACACAATAATTGAGTTAAAATGTTCAAAATTGGTGTGTATGCTTATTAGGTCAATGCCTTGATGGAGTTCGAAGATGAGCATTTTCTTCTTAGGGAAGGCAGAGATAAGCAATTTGATTGGTTGATACTTTGGGACAAGATAACTTAGGTTCATCTTGATTGATTATTTTTATGCCACTACAATGACTGCATTCTCACTCAGTAATGGACTCGACAGTAACAGTGTATAGAAACGATTGACTCGGACACGAGGGCCCTTTCCCTTGGCCAGAGGGGCCCTTTTGTCAAGCATGGGGCCTTTTTGTCAGCCTTTAGGGTCCCCCTTACTTGGGTACATTTTCATTTTTCTCGTCGGTTTTAGCATTTTCTTTATAAAACACTTTTGGATGACACTTCGTGTACAGTTTGATTGCTCGATACGTTTGAAAAGAATAAATGTGCGATTAATTAATATGTGTCATCTATTTATTTTGGGATTTCGGCGGGGGACATCAGCCTCACTGTTGGCTTGTTGATCACTGTGAAGCTCCAACTATCATGGAAGACACATGCTCTAGTTCTCATAGTTTCTATTTGAAATATGGTCCTGCTGGTACAACCTATCTTAAAAATCACTTCTGTGCTGAGTGTAATAAGAATTTATTTATTTGGGAATACAGGTAAGGTAAGCGTAAAAACTTACGGAACACGAAATATGATGTCTTGGTTACATACTGAATGTAAATAGTCTATAAATGATGACTTTGGTGTCGACATAGCTGATTGTACCCTTCAGGAATGTCGACGAAACATTCAACTTACGGACGGAAAGTGTCTCTATAAGAATAAAATGTTTTGTTTCGAAATTATTACTAACATATCACTGATTGACCAGGATATTAATGTAGACAAGTTATCAGGACTTTTGTCTCGGCAAGCCATACTTTCGTTAAGTCAAATGAATTTTACTCTTGGATCGTTCAATACGACCTTCTATAAAAGAACATAGCTATTATATTACGAATGGCAATTTACAAATGAAACAACTAGTTAAAAAGTCAGTCAATTTAATAACATATATCTGCCGTCCCTAGAAATTCGCCTTTTGAAAAATGGGATCTCAGGCAATATTTCCGTTTGTACGGTTTTGAGAAGTAACGCATGTTCCGATACAAATACTAATCAATGCCGTGTTTATCATAATCTTGAATTGTCGCCACATCACTCCACGAATCAGCCAGCGAATAAAGGTTCCCGCAAATTGATTAGTAACTGCGTATTGTATATTTACCTTGTTTGGATTAAGTTTGGCGCCGCAATAATCTGTCGGTAGGGGGCACTGAACGTAAACTTAATATAAGAACTACCCTTTCATTGGTTGGGTTGTTGGCCAATTAGGTTTAGTTGTCATCCAACCGTGAAAGTTGGAATATGACCCCAGAACAATTATTATTCTCATTAGGATGTAATATGATATGTTTGTAATTAGTTGTTATTAGTCTTGGTTATGGTTTTATTGTTGTAATTATTTATATGTCTGTTATAAAATAACTCTTCACAAATGTCAATAAATTATTTTACTTTGCCTTACGATTACCATTTTTTATGTTTGGTCTGAACTCTTGTTAAACCTATGCCCCACAAATATGATTTTTTGTTCACCGGGAATACCAGCCTGCTATATTTTTTTATTTCATTTTTTTTCTTCGACGAAAAGACTAATTTGAAAACCAAAAGTACCTGTTCAGGTTTATATATTGTGCTGAAATAATTTTCTTTAAATTCAAGTAAATCACAATTTCATTAAAATACAGATCTATATTTCGTTTCGTTTTTTATACTTTCGATGACCTACACTACATAAAGATCTGACCAGTTATAGTGGGAATTCACGTCAGTGTGTAGTCAAACGAGAGGTTTTTGACCCTATAACGCCATACATTGATTAACCAATCGGTGTTATGGTACAGGCTTCACTAAATTGATATGAAAAAAAAGAGGTAAAATAAATAATGCGACCGATAAAAACAAAACGAAATCGGTGTTTTAATCAATTTGACACTTATGGCTAATACTATTCTTTTTCTTTGGGGGGGGGGGGTAACTCTTGTTTACATTTGAACCCACGAAGGAGGGGGGGAGGGTGGCGGTTAGATCCAAATGCTTGTGGTTTTGCACATCATTTATTTTAACAGTGTTTATAAAAACTGGTGGTGTGTTATTGTGTGGTTTGATAGATATTGTTAGTGATGCTGTTTTTGTGGAGTTGAAGGAAACAAGTGATGCTGTTTTTAGACAAGACGTTAATTATTAGTGAGCAGAAATTCGCCCATGTATCCGCTATCACTCATCATTTCTGTCAGTTATATAGAAGGATAACACATGATTCATGAAACCGTGATTACGTATCTATCGTAGCAATGATCCCTGAGTTAAAATTATATTTGGAATGTGTTTAACCAGTTCTATCCTACATGTGCTAATGACTGCCACGAATATTGTCCTTTAACTGTGGTACTATGGAAGTCTGGTGTGGCCATTTTATAATCTCGAATTCTCAAAGCAAGAAGTTGGGGATTCGAAAATCGGGAGGTCATGAAGTCATGGTTTTATAAACCCACAGAAATCACGAACACGAGAAATCGTGGATGAAAGAGTGAGAAGTTAAAAAACCAAAAGGCTGCAGCGGGTTTCCGTAGTTTACAATCAGCAACATTTTGGAGTGATAAACAACGGACATGCAAATACCAGAGCTAAAAGTTTTAGAATTTATTAACAATAAGTGACCAAATACTGATGTATGGCTTGTATTGACTTATAATTTCTCTATACTGACGTCATTGGACCCAATAAATCCTGGCACTAATTTAAAGATGGTCGCTTTAAGCTGACGTCATTGGACGATTTGTCAGATATTGAGACAACCTAGGTAATGACGGCACTAATTTAAAGATGGCTGCTATTTTGGGATGATTATCTAATGCGTTGGGTTTAAACGCCACTATATGATCCATCATGTCAAACACGGCTAGGTCCGCCCAGGACAGCTGAAAAACAATATACTTATTCATAAATATACCGACTTATGGACAATACACAGATTACGGTCAATTCTGCTGCCATCAGAGGACATGCGTCGGACCCGTAGCCAGCTCATAAAATTTTGGGGGGGGGGGCAACGGAATGTTTTGGGGGGCTACGGAATGTTTTGGAGGGGCTGAGGATGTGGCTGGCTAAGAACACTCTTAAGAAATCATTATTTTTGGCGAAATATTTGGGGGGGGGGGGGGGCTATGTACTATTTTAAGGCGCCCCACCATTCATGTTATTATGGGCGCCTCTCATTCGTGGGCGCCTAACTAATCTTACTAGCATTATATCATGGGCGCCCCACAAATGATATCGTTTGAATTTTGAAGATTATCAAGCTGTTTTGGGGCGCCCAATTCATTCATGGGCGCTTAACCAATCTCACAAGCATTATATTATAGGTTCCCATGATCTCGGTATTATGCGCGTCCCTCTGGGGTGAGGCACCCAACAAAACATGAAGTTTGAATTTAGAAAATTGTCGCGCCGTTTTGGGCACCCAATTCATTCGTGGGAGCCTAACCAATCTCACTAGCATTATATTATAGGCAGCCGTGATCTCGGCATTATGGGCGCCCATGATCACGGCATTGTGGGCGCCCCTTTTAACTAAGATACCCTGCAAATCATGCCGTTTTGGGCGCCCCTTCGATCTAGTCGTGGGCCCCCAATATCGCCATGGGCGCCCAACCAATGTCACTCGACTTTATGTGGCGCCCATACTATTATGGAGACGTTGGTCTGGTATAATTGCGTCATTTGGCGCCCATTGAGGAGCCGATTTCTCCCCCAAGGTGTAAAGGGCGTCACATGGGCGCCGAAATTTTCCAGGGGGGGGGGGGGCAGCCGCTACGGGGCGGGGGGCAGCCACGGGCCTGGTAGAAGGTCGCCCTAGATAAGGCGACATTCTTCATCATCTCAATACAAAAGGGGGGTAACTCACCTTATCACCAACAAGAAAATCTCCGGTACATTTATTTTCCTGGCCATGTTTCTCGATTAAATTCAAAGCAGCTGCAAGCTGTTCCTCGACAAATTTCTTCTCTGTTACTGCCTGCAAAATTGAAAGCGCAAAGTGAAAGTCGTTACAAGATGCGAACTTTCTACTCCACGGGCCCACGTTGTTCTCTATGTACACTAATTGTTATTGAAGTACGTGGGTGTTGCGAACAAGAGAGAGAGAGAGAGAGAGAGAGAGAGAGAGAGAGAAGGGGGGAGAGGAGGGTCTATAGCAGTGTGGGGAGACCGGCGAAACCACGTCAGTTGACTCGCTGACAGACATTGCGATACATAGCACACGCGCTAACAATGTCATCCACCTCCCCTTTCCGCGGTGTCGCGAACGAGACACAATATGCAACTCTTTCAGAAACATTTTATAATTTGTAGTCACGGGAATGGCCTGTGAGTAAGGCGCTGTTTTGTCTAATATGGAGTAACTAAATTTAATATTTCATATTATTATTATTATTATTATTTTGTTTGTAATATTTAAATGGCCTGGGCCCTGATTCACGAAATCTTAAGATAAAATTCAAATTTTAGTAGATACTTCAGTTTTGATTGGCTAAGCACTAAAATCAATCTAATATTATCCAATCATATAACTAAAATTTGGGTTTTATCTTAGTTAAAATTTCGTGAATAAGGCCCCAGTATTGCGGAGGACGTTGGCCAAGGCAGTCCGGTGTATGTCCTTTCTCCCTGGCGAGAGAAATATTTTTTTAAAATAAACTGACTGCAAATGATGTTTCCTGTTATCCTGGTGGTTTCAGCACCAATTCGTCAAAAATGACAAGAATTCGAGACTACAAAACTTCGACGAATTTTCAGTTCTCAATGGGCTCCCAAGCCTACCTTTCTCGTTAGCCCCTTTTTGGAACATCCCTAGATTTGAGTATTTTCACTTACTCTGATATCTGTGTCTTTTGCAAGCATTAACCGGATGAACAGTTCACGTATCTGGATAATCCGGTCTACAATTGTGTCTGTTAATAATTTCTCATAGTTGTTTTTACCATCCAGACCTATAATATACTAACATAATAGTATATCATAGTACAAATATAGAACGAAAAGAAATGAAATGGGGTTTAACGTTCTACTTTTCTCCACCGACTGGGCTATTGCAGTCAAAGAGAGAGAGAGAAATGGGGTTTAACGTCCACTCAACACAATCTAGGTCATTTTGGTACTAACATATGGTTTAATTTTATTTTTAGTTATATGATTGAAACCCACGAGGTTGAGAAGGCGCCCCTATCGCCATGTCACATACGCTCACACCAGGGCTGGAAACCACAGCCGCAAGCCAGATGTGACCGGTCAGCTAGAGGTCGAAGCGCGGCACTCTAGACCACTAGGCCACCCCCCACCCTATTGCAGTAAAACGTGTTATGGAAACAGTCCATCGGATTAAAACACAAATCCTATTTCGTTTCGCTTGTTTATAATTCAAAATTTCGTTTTACTTGTCTTCACGACCATAGAACCCGGAAGAGTTCTCTTTGGTATGATCTGCATGGAATTTCTGGGTAAACCACTAGACACGTCTAAGCTGTTTGATTTATCAATGCCTGACGTCGTAGGGTTAAAAGCCGCTCGAATGACACCTGACGCGACCTCCCACTACAACTGGTCATATTTTCATGCATTGTAGGTCATCGAAAGTATAAAAAACGAAACGAAATATAGATGTGAACTTGTCTACGATATCACCTTAGGTGGAAGTGGACGTTAAACCCAAGAAACGAACGAACGAATAGATGTGAATAACACAGTTGAGTTCAAAAATCTTAACGACATGTCTATCAAAACCACGCCAGTTGACTCAATGGCAGGCCTTATGATACAGCGCGCACGTGCTAACCATTCGACCATCCAACCCCCAACCCACCTATGCAGTGATCGTGATATTACGTATAACATATAATACTTACTAAATTCACGAGCTAGATATCTTGCTATTACAACACTATCCCCAAACCGATGACCATCGAATTCTAGAACAGGAAGAGTTCCACCGGGCATAGCTGTAATACAGAATTCAAGGAAAATAAATGTACCGGAGATTTTCTTGTTGGTGATAAGGTGCGTTACTTCCCTTGGTGTGCGGTCAGCTGAGTTACTCCCCTACTCCTTTTCACACAACAAAACATACAGCAGCTAAGTCGTCCGAGCAGTCAACAAAGGCTGTCGCGTATATTTTTCTTTTGTCGGTAATGAACACATTTGAAAAGTCCAGGGGAAGAAGGATTTAAGTTACAGTTGTGTCTTTTCGCATAAAACGCAAAGCATAACAGTGGGTTTAATTACAACTTTAAAATGTTATTTAACACGAACCATGAATACCGCATATTCCTGAAGCAATGGCCATAGAAATCTCTCCCTGGCCATTGCTGGAATAGCGTCTGTTTCTTGAACTTATGCGGGAGTGTGTCTATTCTTTCCATCCAATGAAAGTTATCACTTAAGTACAGCAACATGACAGTCCTTCGTTTAATCTGGGTCTTCCCTATAACTTTGGACAGTGATTTAAGGTATCAAAAACGGTGAAAGTATGTTCGTTTCCAAACAGTATTGTTTACATTTAATTCGACTTGATAGCCTCGTTTGTCACGCAATTACTTTTACTGCAGTATTCTGCTATACACGGGTTAATTAGGCATAATAAAATCGTGAGCCATGACGTAACGTTATGTAAACATATTTGGTCCAATATTGGCACTTGTTTTAAATGTAAAGGTTTTGTAGGGCAGCTAGTGATTTGTTGGTAGACGGACTACTGACCAATCATAATTTAAAACAACAATATCCACTCATAATAGTATTGTGTAGTGGGATTTTCTCTAATCAAACGAAACGCTGCGCGGAGTATATGAATACCAGTACAACTGACTTTAACTTTTCAGACAAATTGAGGTCATATAAAGCGTCCGATGAACGTGTATTTGTCCGGGAGGGCAACCAAGGGCATTGGTTCGATGCAACTCCGATCGTTTTAATCTGAAATTGATTCTTCCACAGAAAGCTTATACCATTTGCTACCAGATGGCCCCTGGACTCTTTATTTACAATACACTTTTATCAATCAACCCAATTCATAGACACATGGAAAGCGGATGAGAGAGAGAGAGAGAGAGCAAGAGAGAGAGGGGGGGGGTAACGTCCACTCGACAAAATTAGGTCATTTCTGGAATAACACATGGTTCAATTTTAGGGGTCTTTCGCCGTGGGAGGAAACCGAAAGACGGGGAGAATACTTACGAGGTTTGACAGGCGGCGACCCTGCTCATTGTCACGTACAACCTGGAAATCAAAACCACACCAGTTGACTCACTGATCGACCTTATGACACAGCGCGCACGGGCTAATTATTCGGCCATCCAATCCCCTTGATGCATTCTTGTCTTAAGGCCATTCCACTATGACTCGGGTTCAAAACTTTCACAACATGCCAATCTTCACAACTTACTTGGTTAAAGGTCTTTCCATTCGGACTCAGGTTCGTATCTTTCAACTCGTATATCTTCATAATCCACCCCAGCAGCGACAAACAACAATCGAGGCAGCTCTCCGCGGGATCGGTAGTTTTTAAAGAAATAGTACTTGTATTTGGGTGGCATTTTGTTTCAACTTTTCCAGGTTGCTTCTCTTCGTTCGAACTATCTGATCTGGTAGTGCTTCACCTTAAAAGAAAGACAAACAAATGAGGTGTAACTCAACACAAACTAGACCAGCTCAATAATTCGCTTGCGCGTAAGGGTCTTTACCAGCGAGAGAAAACCGTACAAGTGTGGTGGACTCGAAACCACACAAATTATAGACTCACTGTTAAACTGTTAAACCAGTTTTTAAGGTAAATTAAGATTGACTATCTTTCCCCAGCCGCCCGTGATCAACTTTCTGATGTTATAAGTTTTCGTCCTCAGTAATAATCATACTTTCCACCGGTATGGAGCGTTAGCGAGTAACGAGGTCAACCGTTAGTGTCTTGATATTTAAGTCTACATAGTCATTCATACTCAGTGATCTATGACCTCGATCTTATAATCACTCTGTCCTAAATATGTCGTTTGTGCTATTATTAACAAATGTAGTGACACGGGTATTTATAAGTATGCAAATAAAGGATCACAAGGTCCAAGTCAGGTTACACAAGATACGTTCAACAACTTACTTTATTCACGTGTAGAAATCAGTTGGACTGGTGTATTCAGATTGTAGTCGGGAGGTAATAGTCCCGAACATCAGGTCAATGGAAAAAGAAAACGTCTTGCACAATATGCCCTACTTCTTTCATTTCTTTAAAAAGGTGAGCAGGAGCGAATTGGCGTCAGACGTCTAGATGGTAAACCAACCCGCAGACCGTTTTAGGCCTTTGGTGACACTGGTTTCATTATGGAACGTCAGGGGATAAATCAACCCGCGGACAGACTCGGGTCTTCCTGCAGTGATATAAGATTGACAACATACGAACGGTCAGGTCTAGACAATTATATGATACAGTGGTATTTTAGCAGTGGCAGGGAACCGGAGACAACCATTGAAATTGAGCAGCCGACCTTATACCCGTTGCTAAGTACGAGCGGGAAATCGAAACGATGCCATCTGCCTCAATGACAGACTATATGATTTGAAGCGCACGCGACAGACCACTCGGCTACCCCATCCCATTTATCAGACCGTTGTTGTTTTTGGTATTCAGCTTTGAAGTGGAGTTTAGCGCGCTTCTGTTCTGCCCCGACTAGGCTAATGAAGGCGGACATACGCCCTACAGTAGGCTACGCAAGGGAAATTTTGCCCGGACAGCTGCGCTTCGACCTATTCTTATATCGAATCCAAACTGTCAAGATATTTTTTACGTGTACCTCAATGTCTACACAAAACCTTGGGGGTTTTTTTTGTCCCCTATAAGACACTACACCCTGCACCGCCGAGTTGGGGAACCCCGTCGGAAAATATAATTAGCATTACAACTTTAAGAAAAGAATATAAATAATAGAAAATAGAGTGTTGTTGTAAATAGTCAGTAGTGTTCCTAATGTGTGCGGCGTACCACAAGGCTTGGTTCTTGGCCATATCTTGTTTTCCATATGCAAAGCGTCCTTTGATGATATTGTTCCAAAGCATGGTTTCTTTTATTTATATGCAGATGACAAACAATTTTCAACACAAAACCAGATCCATTTGCAATTTCTACATTTGATCATGACCAATGTGTTTCCGAAATGAAATTATTTAAAGTTAACGATGATACAAGTCAAACTTCAGCTATCTTTTTACAACTTCAGCTTCTGTTCGTAATATTGGTTCCAGTTTTGATAAAGAAGTTGGCTATTTAGATATTTCACCACTGTTTATGTTAGTTGTCATTGACCTGTTCCTTTGAGTCGTCACAGCTGGGGGTGGGGTGGATGGCCGAATACGGCCTGACATTGAGCCAACTGGTGTGGTTTCGAATCCCCGGTTGTGCGTGGCGAGGAGTTGGGTCGCCTGTCCAACCTCGTGGGTTTTCGCTGGGTACTCCGGTTTCCTCCCATGGCTAAAGACCCCTACGGGCAAGCGAATAATTGAAATAAAATCAAACCCTATGGTAGTCTCAAATTGACTTAGTTTGTGTCGAGTGGACGCTAAACCCCATTTCTATCTCTATCTCTCTCATCCCATCTGACTCGGAGACAGCGTCTCGTAAAAAAAAAAAAACCCTCACTCCTGCCTGGGTGGTTTAAAATAGCTATTAGACATCTGTAATATACAAGTCAAACACTGTGCGCAGGTCTCCAGTTGGGTCGGGAGGATGTACTTCTTGGTTAAAACGTTCCCCAAAGTGTTGGGGAGACCACTCGTATTCTTCAGGCGATGAATCGTACCCTATTAATCCTATAGTTCACTATCGCCAGTTGGGAAATTGACAAAAATATCATTTTCAACTTCAAATTCAAACGTTTGAAGATCGCTACTCCATTTGGTGAAAGAAAACAAGGGAAGTAATAATGTTATTAGTTCCGATGTGAATGAACTTCAAGTGTGGGAAATAATTAATGCCTGTGATCGTATAATGGTGAGTTGACAACCTTTTGAACAAAAGACATAGAAAAATATGTATTGACTTTCTTAGAAACTATGAAATTATCGCTTTAAATAAAGCCATGTGGTGATATAAACCTTCATTATTTACGTGTATAAAGACGTTGACATAGATTTGTTTAACATGGACTGGTGTAACATGGGGGGTAACAAACACAGATTCGACATAAAACAAATCTTTAATACAAACTCAATGATAAAATTACTACTATACAAACATGTCACTGACGAATCTTATTATCTTGTACACAGCTTGGCCACTTTTGATTTAAATTTAAATAATTTCTGTCTGTCATTTGCATTTTGACTGAAGACTGAAGACGGTTCCTAAACGATTAAATTTTCTTTATATGAGAGATGGCTGAAGTCCCTTGTGTTCACTAAGTTTAATTTACAAAGAATTAAAAAAAAAGATAAGATAATAAAAAAAAAATTAAATTTACAAAAAAAATAATAATAAAAGAAAATAATCAAATTGTTTGGCTTAATTGACGTACATCAGATTATAATTGTGTAACGAATCAAATTTAATTGAATCAACAATTTAACTTTATTCAGATCAATTTCAAAACCAAAAAATAACACATCACAGCAGGAATTGTCTTGTGAACTACACTCGTGTGACTGGGCGATTTTTCAGGTATTCAGAAAGTCTGGGTAATGTTGGCACACGTTTAAAACTGACTGATAATTTTGGATAGTTATCTAAAGCATCGGGTTTAAACGCGAGTATATGTTCGAACATATCAAACAAGGCTAGGTCCGCCCAGGAAAGCTGAAAAATAATTGCAAAATAGTTCATTAATATAGTAACTTATGTACAATACACATATAATATTAATGACGTTCATGTCAAATAAGGCTAGGACAACTAAAAATAATATATATACAAAATAATTCATAAATATACAACTTATGTCCATTACACAGATTATATTAAGGACGTTCATCAAGATTTTCTAGCGCGGTTGGGATGACCTAGTGGTCTAGAGTGCCGCGCTTCGACCTCTAACTGGCCGGTCATCTCTGGCTTGCGGCTGTGGTTTCGAGCACTAGTGTGAGCGTATGTGGCATGGAGATAGGGGCGCCTTCGCAACCTCGTTAAAGACCCCTACGCACAAGCGAATTATTGAAATAAAATTAAACCATATGTTAGTCCCGAAATGACCTAGTTTGTGTTGAGTAGACGTTAAACCCCATTTCTCTCTCTCGAGATTTTCTAGCGTGGTCCACCCCCTCCCCCTCTTGTTAGTGGTGTAGGATAGAAAACTTGGCAAGGGTCAACTTACTCGTTCGGATGGAACGAAAACCGATGTCCCATGTAAAAGAACACTTGAGCAGTTGGAACTCGAAATAAGAGAAGGTCGTAGTGCTGCTGTCCGTCCACAGTTACCTCTGTAGTACACTTGCAGGACTGTCTCTGATCTCCAATAACTCACCTTATTACCAACAAGGGAAGTAACTCACCTTATCACCAACAAGGAAAGTAACCCATCTTATCACAGACAAGGGAAGTAATACGCCTTATCACAAACAAGGAAAGAAACTCAACATATCACCAATAAGGGAAGTAACTCACCTTATCACCAACAAGAAAATCTCCGGAACATTTATTTTCCTGAGCATGTTTCTGAATTAAATTCAAAGCTGCTGGAAGCTGTTCCTCAAGAAATTGCTTCTGTGCCACTGCCTGAAATACATCAAAGACAAATAGAAATTCGTTGATTCTAGATCTACGTCCGGGCTTTCTGTAACATCTCATACACGGGTTAATCTAGTAAAGGCTAGGTCAGGCATAAGTTGACAGTTCCACAGGCTCTGCCCTATCATTGATTGTTCTACACATTCGTATCAATCTTAACAACTGTGTATCATTCTAAACAACTGTACGTACCAATCTAAACAACTGTGTATCATTCTAAACAACTGTATATATCATTCTAAACAACTGTATATATCATTCTAAACAACTACATATAATATATCATTCTAAACAACTATATATATCATTATAAACAACCGTATATATATCATTATAAACAACTGTGTATCATTCTAAACAACTGTACATATCATTCTAAACAATTATATATATCATTCTGAACAACCGTGTATATTTCATTCTAAACAAATTCCGTCTCATTCTAAAACAATTCCTTCCATTCTAGACAAATTCCTTTCATTAAAGATAACTTGCTATGTGCTTGAAATATTAACGAACCAAGTGGTATTAAGTGTTCTACATACCTTGATTTCTTCATCTTTCTGGAACATAAAACCTGCTAAAAGTTCTCGTATCTGGATGATTCTATCTACAATTGTATCTGTTAATAACTTCTCATAGTTGTTTCTACCATCCAGCCCTAAAATATACGATACCTAATACATAATAGTTGTTTCTAATCAGTCTGCTCAGTGCTTGATCGATATTAAATATCAATTCCATCATTTCATTTTAAACAAAAAAAAGCATCCAGCCGAGAGTTCATTTTGCAAGTCGTGTAGTACCAGTCTTAAATCACCAAGTTGTAAAATTTAAGCACAGTCTATAGTGCAACTTAGATTCGCAGCACCATATTATCAACCATATTATTGTTTTATTATTTCCCCACAAAACCATATTTAATACCTGTTCTGGTGGAATACCACGACCGCCATCAACAATTTAGGCTAAATGCCTATGATCTGATATGTATGTTTGTGATGTTGGTCTATATTGGGGAGTTGGATTGGCGAATGGTTAGCACGTGCGCGCTGTATTGTAAAGTCTGCCATTGAGTCAACCGGCGTGGTTTTTATTCCCCAATTGTGCGTGACAAGGAGTAGGATCGCCTTCCAACCTCATGGATTTTCTCCGGGTCCTCCGGTTTCCTCCCATTGCTAAAGACCCCTTACACGTAAGCGAATCATTGACAAAAAGTAAACCGTAGGTTAGTCCCGAAATGACCTTGTTTGTGTCGAGTGGACGTTAAACCCCATTTCTCTTTCTCTTTAAACGGGTTGGTCTTTTAGAGTGGTTTGTGTGTGGTACTCCCCCCCCCCCCAAACTGATCCCGCAGTGAATATTCGCTTGGCCGCTACTGATAAGCATGACATCGACGAGGCTTAATAAGTACGGCATATTAACTTTTTTACTCCGACAAATTAAATTCTCAAACATTTTTTTTGAGGCAACAGAAAAATAAATAAAGACGTTTGAAGTAATTGAAGTTAAAAAATATTTTCTATTAAGTGTAAATGGGTATTAAAATGAGTAAAATGCGTCATTCTGCCCGAAGCAGTTAGGTGTTAAGTAAACATTGCACGAGCCGTTGAGCCAATGACTGCAGTACGTCAACACACGTACTGTGGACACTATCTGTTACAGAGTTAATTCTTAGGTAATTCTCTGTTAAACAGATTGCCCCCCCCTGTACTTACCAAATTCACGTGCCAAATATCTGGCTATTACAACACTCTCCCCAAACAATTGACCATCGACCTCTAGAACGGGTAGAGTTCCACCAGGCATATCTGTAATACAAATTTCAATTATGTTGTTTTATACAATATGTATAATATCTGTGTTAAATACAATTAAGGTACCGGCCCTAACCCTTGTGATATTAACCCTAATTACACCTAGCCATCTACAACTAAGGCATCGGAACCGTAATTGCATTGCCCACGCCGACCAAACACTATTGGGTCTTCTGCACTTTAATATCAATTAACTCCTCCGTCACATAGAATTATGGTGTCTTATCTAAATTTTGTCATATACCATTGTGGTATCCACACTAGATCTACTACTGTCCCAGGCATCGACCCCACTTCTCGTCACGTACAACTATGGTATCGACCCCATTCCCCGTCACGTACAACTACTACTTGTCACAGGTATCGACCCCACTTCTCGTCAAGTATAAATATCGTATCGACCCTACTCTCCGTCACGTACAACTTATTGTCGACATATACCACTATATTATCACCTCTACTCCTTCTCAGATACAACCATGTTATTGACACTGCTCCTTATCACATACAACAATGATATCTACTCTAAATATTTTCAAATAGAATAATAATTATGTTGTTGGTCCTACTCCTTGCCGAATACAACTATGGTATCGACGCCCACTCCTTGTCACACGCAGCTATGGTATCGACCTTGCATCGTGTCACGTACAACTCGATGGCATAGTTCTGGAAGGTTGTAAGTGCCACTTATGATATAGCTTTTTTGCATATGATGACTAATCACATTTAGAGGCTTCTCTATTTAAAATTTCAGAACTTTAAGGTCGTAACTTTCATAAACACATTGTTATTAAAATGTTGATATCCTTATTGCATTATTAAGATTAGAATAGGTTTTCCTCTCATATCTCAAAAACTAAATCCGGCAATTTTTGACACTTAAAGACCTATTCATAATAAAACACAACACAAGGTATTTATGGATATAACTACTTCTCTATAATTTAATAACGACGTTTCGTAACACACACCGGTCACGTTTTCAAGTTAATTATAGAGAAGTAGTTATATCTATATATACCTTGTGTTGTGTTTTATTATGAATAATGATCCGTGCTTCTAGATGTCATTTAAAGAATTGACTTAAAAACCTTTCAGACCTATGACATCGAACTATGGTATTGACCATTCAACTATGGTATCTACACTACGACTTGTCGCATATAACTACGGTTTTGACACTACTACTTGTGGCATACGATTACGGAACCGTAATAACTTTACCAACACGGACCAACATTCTAACATCAAAAACAATACACACCAGTCGACCATTCTATTGCAATTTACTCCCCATAATAAGACTTTTATATTAATTATATTATGATTTGTATTCAAGAAGCGGGGTTACATTTGGTGGTGTTTCGTATGGAAGAAAAATAATTGGCGTATAAGATAAAGATGAAATGCGAGTCTTTTAGCCACATTTATAAAAACTCTCCATAAGGAACAGAAAGATGTCCGCATGATACTGACGATCGCAGCAATGAGTAGCGGGATGTTCGCATGATAGTGAAGTCCGCAGGACTGAATAGCGGGATGTTCGCAAGATAGTGATGTCTGCAACAAGAAGTGAAATGAAATGAAATGGGGTTTAACGTCCTACTCTTTTGCACGTCTGCAGCAAGAGCTAGGGGGTGTTTTGCATGATACCGACGACCGTAGGAAGGGATCCGGGTGGGATACTGGCAGTTGTATTAAGGAACAGAATAAGGAATAGTTTGATATCCGTATCATGGCGACCACCGTGGTAAGATATGTAGGCGTGAAACTGACGATTGTAGACGGGACACTAAGGTTGGATATACGACAATGTTGATAGTAGCTAAGGACACGAACTAGCCCTGATAACAGACAGAAGAAGGTGGCGGGTCTTGACAAACACAGTAGATAACGTTTAGCTTTATTTACAGAACTATTTCAACACGTTTAAATAGTTGACCAGTCAGGGATCAATATCGGTCAATTAGGTCGGATTTCAAGCAAAACCATCATTTACCATGACTCGACTGTTTATATGAAGATAGCAATGCTATGAATTATAGAGTAAAATACATTTTAAAATAGATCACAATTCCAGGGATTTGCTGTGAACTATACACAACAGTACGATTAATAAAAAGTCACAATACTAGAGATGTATAATAGTTTTCTGTTCATAAAAATTTATCTATTGCCGTGAATTATACAATTTATTAATTAAATAAATTAATTCGTTGTCATATTTATATTACTCAATTCTTGTTCAAATATAAAAAAAAACGGTTGCCTGTGACGTCGCTTCTCTAAACGCGTCCACATCTTCATTAACTCAGCCGGAGTAGAACAGTAGGACGTAAAACCCAATTTTATTGGTCCTACGACTTAATGTCCTCTACAGTTAACGAGTTACATATTTTACCAATATTTATTTTATTAAAACCACACAGTTTACACATATTTTTTTTCTTGGGCTTCACAAGAAATTATCAAAATAGCGCCGATATCACAGGGAGAATAACGTGTACGCATACTCGTTTAAACAGATGTCTAGGAACTAATAACAAATATTCAGATTTATCATCAGCCAATTTGAGGATGTTCTTTCGCGTGCATTTCCTCATTTCGCTAACCAAGTTACAGTTCTGATAAATTGAACGAAGGTGGACAATTTAGAGTAAAGGAAATTTATAATTGAATATCATCTGCCTATAAATAAAGCTGTGATAGTGACGTGTATAAAGTGACTATAATTGTGACGTATGTGTAAAAAAAATAAGGCCAAGAACAGAACCTTGAGGAGCACCAGATGCTAAACAGGATTCAGTCGAAGATTTACAATTAATTAATATGCATTCAGTGCATAGCCATTAATACCAAATTTAAAATGAAGTCTGCGTAAAAGAATGGAAAGTTCGTCGTTTTGATAAATCTTATGAAATTTAATGTGTACATTTTATTTTCGATTTCCAGTAAAATATCATTTGGGGTGACACCTTTATAGTGTATCTTAGACGGCAACGTTATAACATAGTCGAAATTTGTCGACCAACAGAGTGCCGTGGTGACTCAATGAATAAGACGTTGGTTCACTAACCTGATGGTCCCGGTTCATAATGATTTTCCGGTTCAGGACAGGGTGGCTGTAAGGAACAACGAGTGGCCGTTCCAATGTAAAGAAACCCTGTGGTCGCGTGTACACATTCGCATGCACGTGTGAAATAAGAGTAGGCCGTAACACCGCTAACCGACAAAATCTCCCTCATAGCACACTGTATGGTGTATGCTCATCTTCGTTAGCCCAGTCGAAGTAGAACAGAAAGGCGTTAAACCCCACTTGATTCGTCCAACTACGCCATAGTCCACAGTCAATGGATTAACCCATTTTTACTATATACCCGACTATATAATATCACCACAGTTTTACAATTATATTGACTGTAAATATGTCGACTCACCATTTCTACTGTCTACACGACTCTATAGAAATACACACCTAGCGTTACAATAGTATAAACAATTACACAAAAGATTAGAAATGTCGTTTTGAAGGGTGAACGTTGCACAAGATATGATGATTTAATACACCGTGACTGATTCAAATTTCGATAATCTTCTCGCACTGAACAAAATATGGTGTCCTCGTTTATGTACAATACAACGGGTTTATGGACACGTGTGAATATGAAGCGAGGGGTGGGGGGAAACAAGTGTGGATCCAGAGATCGTACGCGCACAACGGTGGGAGGGACACATATCCGTAGTACAGAATGCAGGGTCTGCTAAGGACAGTGTCTAGATACGCCCGTAAAAGAACCGTTGGCAGTTAGCATTCGATATAATAATAGGCGGTAGTATTGCTGTCCGGGCAAAATGTCGCTCGTAGACTCTGTATGGCGTTGTCGGTGCAGAGCGGTAGGACATTAGCCCCGTTTTATTTCCTTTTGGTCAATATCCCACCCTGAACACGGGGGGTTGGGATGGCCTAGTGATAAAGAGTGCCACACCTCGAGCTCTAGCTGGCCGGTCACCTTTGGCTTGCGACTGTGGTTTCGATCCCTGGTGTGAACGTATGTGGTATGGTGCCTTCTCAACCTCGTGGGTTTCCTCCGGACACTCCGGTTTCCTCCCACTGCTAAAGACCCTTACGCGCAAACCAATTATTGAAATAAAAATTAAACCATATGTTAGTCAGGAAATGACCTAGTTTGTGTCGAGTGGACGTTAAACCCCATTTCTCTCTCTCTCCACCCTGAACACGTGACCATAACGTTGGTAAACCCTACAGGAGACATCATTATACATTGTTACTTACTTGGTTTCTTGGCGTCCCATTCCGGTCCATGTCGTTCTACTCGAACATCTTCATAATCAACCCCAGAAGCTACAAGCACCAATCTGGGAAACTCCCCACGAGCACGGAAACCATTAAACCAGTGATACCTGTACTTGGGTGGCATGCTGAAAGACCAAACAATTAACAAGGACGATCTTGTGTATGTCGTGTCCTAGCTGAACAAGATCTCCAAAAACACGTACTTGGTGTTTAAGAATTCGTTAGGGACTGTTATAATTTTAAAGGTCCACTTGGACTATGTACCGTAGTGAATGAGAGAGTGAACACGTGGACCATATACCCTGCTGTATAATGACTATGCGTTTTATGTATAACGGGCCCGGTCCTGTATGTTTACAGATAGTTGTACTATTGACAAGTGAATAGTGTGTGGTTAGTAACCTGTATATTCTATAGATAGATGAATCTCTTGTAATATTGTTAAATACGGCTTTAATTTTATCTGCCTACAATGTGTTCTTTATTGTACTAGGTGGTGTGAGATGGAGGGGGGGGGGATCTGGCAATGACTAATGTCTAGTTGTTGGGATGGGACGAATGTCGAAGTCCCGTTTACACATTGGTATGCACGTGAAGTGAAAGAGTCTTTTGCAGTTTGAATTCGAAACGCTTCTGTCCGGGCGTATGTCCATCTTCATTAGCCCAGTTGGAGCAGAACAGTACGACGTTAAACACCCTTCCCTTTATTGTACTTTATAGATGAAAGGGATGGAGATGGGGTCGAGGCCCTTGTGCACTTTAGCTTTAGATCAGAAGATATGCCATTGAGCCTAATGACGGCGTTTTATCGATTCCCAGCTGTAAACGTGACACGGAATAGAGTCGCCTGCCCAACGTCTTGCGTTTTCTCCCGGTCATCCAGTTTATTCCCACTGCTAAAGATCTCTAGCGGTTTATTGAGATTAGATTAACTCAAGTTAGATCAAAATGAATCCCCCCTCTCTCTCTCTCTCTCTCTCTCTCTCTCTGAGATTAGATTAAATCAAAATTCTCTCTCTCTCTCTCTCCCTCTCTCTCATATTTATATGCCCAGGGCTTCAAGGCGCTATCGCATTTCATCATTTGTATAGAAATCAAAGTCCAGCATATTTCTAGGTAGGGTTACAACAGAAAATAACGATAAATATGTGACTGATAGTTCACCTTCTACTCTCTGACTACTATGTCACCGTGAGCCTGCGTTTCAAGCCTACCTAGTTATATCTGTCAATTGGATGGACAGACTGGAAGATCCGAATGGAGAGGCTGGAAGATCCGAATGGACAGACGAAAAGATCCAAATGGACAGGCTTGAAGAATCGAATGGCCTGATTGACGCACTCGAATAGACAGCCTGAAGGATCCAAATAGGCGAAAATAACCGAATGGACGGATTGAAAGATCAGAATAACTAAACTGAAAGACCTGGCTGTGACAGACGAGACTAAACGATTCGAATGGACGACTCGAATGACTGATTAGGTAAGCATGAATGGACAGACTAAAATTTCCGAATTAAAATGGGTCAGTTATTATTATTGTTTGTATGTATTGTTATTGTAGCTACTTCTAAGGGTCAGTTATTATTATGGATTGTATTATGTGTTGTTATTGTAAGTAATTCTATTATTTTAATTATTTTAATGGTTTCTTCTGGTTATGAATTAATTTAGTGTAAGCTAAAATATGTATAAATAGGCTGATTAGATGGATATTTGTCATTAACTTGAAAACGTGAACAGTATGTGTTACGAAACGTAGTTATTAATTATAGAGAAGTAATTATATCCATTTGTGTTGTGTTTTGTTATGAATGTGCTGTTAAACTCTACATTGACCGACAAACCAGCCCAATCAATGTTTATATTGTTGTTGAAAACAAACAGATATTACTGTCAAGCGACCCTATTTCGGGAAACTCATTGAATATTCTTCAGTGAGTATAACCACTGTTATTGCTTGTAACTAATCGGCGCAATTTTACTCAATCCATTTGGAAATTATCAGACCACCATCGTGGAGTAATATATCAAAGCACATTGATTGGTCAATAATCGTTTTAGACTGTTCACTCTCAAAGACTTCCGCGGAGTTAAATAGTCTCGCGCAGTTGGTATGAAAGAATCGCAATTCTGATTTTCAACAAATAATTACCAATAAATAAATACTCCCCCCACCGCCTCGTTGTATCAAATGTTTATACAACCGGGTGTACTTAACGCAGTCACTGTGGTTCTGCGAATAAAACTAAAAACGTCGGCTTGCGGCTGTGGTTTCGAGCCCTGGTGTGAGCGTATGTGGCATGGAGATAGGGGCGCCTTCTCACCCTCGTGGGTTTCCTTCGAGCAGTCCGGTTTCCTCCCACTGCTAAAGACCCCTACGCGCAAGCGAATTATTGAAATAAAATTAAACCATATGTTAGTCCCGAAATGACCTAGTTTGTGTTGAATGGACGTTAAACCCCATTTCTCTCTCTCTCTTTTGTTAAACGACAAAGTTGATCGGGATTTTCCCGCGAGTTTCCCTGTTGTCAGTGGTGCAGGATCTGGCAAGGGACATCCTAAAATCGTCGGATGATATGACAAACAGAGCTCCTGTGTAAACATTGGCTTGTACGTAAAATCCCTGAACTTAAAGGGACAATAACACTCTTGGTGGCTTGGCAGCTCAAGAAAAAAAAATAATAGCCTTATTCTAAGTACTAGATGTTTAAGTGTCCTACCTGTTGTGTAAATTATCCATTACAACCTATTTTACTTGTCCAGAGGGTTCAAAAATATTTTAAAATCCAAGTTACATTTGAAAAGGTTTACGTTAGACTTTTCAAATCAATTAGTTGAATTTTTCCAAATTTTTAAATTAGGTGTGTTAAGATGATATTTATATCATCAATTAATTGGAATATTGTAAAATAATACAATTTGTTGACCAGAATGAAGATTGGGACATATTATTCAGTTACAACAAGAGTGTTATTGGGGCTTCAACGACCTATTGTTCTGTGCAGAATTTGCTGATGAAGACGTGCAAGACTTGGGTCTTTCAGATCATATCTGGTCTTTGGAAAATTGTTGCACCACTCTTTCTATGGAATCATATCACAGGTACTTGAATATATAGGTATAAACCAGTGATGTTTTGGTAAAATCATAACTATTGTCAAACTTTCCATCCAACTCTATGTGTTATTTAACCTATGGTTGGTGGACCAAAAAAGGTAATGTTTCCTCCTCTAGTCTTGTGAAATAAAGAGTTTTATTCCATATTTGGAATGGAAATTAACGTCAAGGCTAATTTGGGACGTGCATACATTAGGGTGTATAAATTAGGGTGTAGAGCGAGCTGCATTAGAGATCACCCAGCTGATCCGAGCAGCTATTATCTATGGAGAACGAGGAACCTTCAAAGTTAATCCAGCTTAGCAATAAAGTTGTGAAACCATTGATGCTGTAAGTGTTATTACGATCACGAACAAACAAGCACAACAAGAAAAGAAGTCCTAACTACAGACGGGACATGCAAAGAAACACACTTTAAATGGTGGGTGTGGCGCGCCAGGCAGGGTAAGCTTACTATTCGGGACACCTGTTACTACTGTTTGTCGTGTATCCTGTACACGGGGAGCAGTCCATTTGCTGATTACACTATTTTGCCTATAACGTTTTTTTAGGACTTCGAATTCTGTCTAATGGTTTGGATTGTTCGTACTTAGTTTTATTTTATTTAAAGAGATCAAAGTATATGTAATAGAAACGTGGTTTTAAGTTTGGTTACATCAATACCTCGACTAAATTCCTTAAAGTGCAATTTCCTATTTTTAAGTTATATTCTTAAAATGTATTAAAATAAAGCCCAAAATAGATTGTATCTATAAACAGTCTTACCTTGTTAAAGAATAATCCTAATTTTCCTATAATTCACTATTGCCAGCCGAGAAATTGGCAAATATATCATTTTCAAATTCAAACGTTTGAAGATCGCCATGGGGGGGGGGGGGAACAAGGGAGGTAATTGTTTAATTATTTTCTGTGTCAGTGATATTTATGCCTGTGAAAAATTGCCCATAGTGAGTTGACAACCTTTTGAGGAAACGACATAGAAATAACTACGTTTTGACTTTCTGCGAAAATATGAAATTCCCACTTTAACATTTGCTGTAGAGTAAGGCGACTGATTCTACGTCCAGCGATAGAGATACCTAGATGTTTAGTTGTGGTGATGTCCATGGGATGGGCGGGGGTATCCGCTCCGCCACTACAGCCCTAGTTTTTCTGTAAAAACGAACTATTGAACATCTTTTTCCGCAAGTTTATCAATAAATAGTGCACAAATACATAAAGCTTAACAGATCGGTTGAAGTGAATGAGTCCTTGGCAGTTTGAATTCTATATACCAGTAGGGTGAGGCGCTGCGGTCAAGGCCGTATCTAGCGTGTGTGCAGGAGGTACATTGCACCCCGAGAAAAATAAGACGCCCGAGAAATGGCGCCCCTACAGGATTACTTTGATTGCGGCAGTACCCGCGCTCAGTAACTTGGGCATTATATTGGCGCCCCACCATACTACTGCACCCCCACTTTTAAAATCCAACATACGGTCCTGGCTGCGGTCCGGGTATATGCCCATCTCGACTTAGTATCTCAAGCCCTCGACTTTGTACCTCGAGATTTTTTCTCTTTTTTTCGCATGTCCTAAATTAGCCACCAGTTGGAACACGATATCTGTAACAATACCCTTAATGGGTTAGATAAATTGTGAGTCATAACTGAATGTCGTGTTTAGGCCTGGGTTCTGCTCTTGGTTATTATTCGTGGTGTTTATTATTATTATAAAATACATGATCAGTCCGATGTGAGAGATTATGGGGATGCTCAATTCACAGTCCGGAACGTCAGGAATTGACAGAATTGCAATTGAGTGACGAGGAATTGATTCCAGTCACAGTTCTGTCAGTCCCGGCAGCTGAGGTGGTGTGAGTGGAATCGTGACGTATTTTAAGTAACAAATATGTTTCAGCTGCCATGATTGGCTGAGATATTTTTTATGCAGTCGGTACATGCGTTGTACTCCGAAATTCTCCTTTTCACTCGATTGAAACTATTTTCAGAATTGAGAGGGTTTAATTCCGGAATGTTCAATCGAGTACGCCCTATGAGATGTAAGACGTTTGAACGTAAAAGGGGGGACAACTCCACTAGTGTTTACGCTATTGTAAAGGGTGATTAAGATTGACAGTTACTCAAGGAATACACTATAGTTATAAAACACACGGTGACTGAGTACCCTGTCATCGTTTGTTTAACTGTAATAATGTACTATCTGCAGACAGCACGAGGTCATTCATTCACACCAGAATTTAAGTTTAGAGCAGAGATTTAAAATCTTACATATAATCCGGGTATTATGGAAATATATTGTTATATAAATAGGCTAGCGGTTTAAGTCCATATTTTTTCCGATACCTCTACCTATGGTAGAACAAAGGTTATTTGGTATGGTTGGAAAGGTAATTTTATCGACATTATGAAATCGGTTCTTGGGCTATAATAGTTATTTTTCTTGGTTTCCATAGCAACTGTAACAAAATCATGGATATCAACTGTATGCGTAAAATACAACCATTTAATAATTAAAACGCACCAGATAAGCTATACTTTGTGTTTTTCTCTAGCACACTCTGTGATGTAAATGAAAAAAATGCAAATAGCATACACAATATTATTTTAGGACCAGTAACTGGCCCTTTAGAGCTGCTGATCCTTTTCTTTTTGTGTTTGTGAGCGGCACTTTTAGAAAAAAGCCTAAGGCTCCGTCAAATCATATACGATTGACATTAAACTAGCCATGGTGGTCCCTTGGACAATTTCGAGTTTAGATATGACGTCATAATTCCAAGGTGACGTCATATTCAGTTTCTGGTCATAGTACGCTATTACTTGTTATATTATATGGTTGCACAAACACAGCGGGGCCGTAGGCTATGTGTTGTATTGATTTTAAATGTATTATGTAATATGCTATACTCATTAAAGTTAGTAAATAACAGTGCGCGATTTGAATTTTCCTAAATATCAAATTTCAACAGGCCAAATCCACGTTAATGTGCCCTAAAATTGGTTATTTAACATGTAATTTAGAAAACAAAATCAAAATAATTATCAACTGATTCCAAAAACATATATATTGACACCAAACTCTACTAATCGGCCGATTTTCCTGCCAAAAATGGTCGCCATCTTGGCAATATTAATGCATTGCCAAATCACAGTTGATATCTCGATAACATTATAAATTAGGTGAAATTTAAAAAAAATAAATTGGAATATTATCGCAAAATAGTTACCCTCAAATAATGGCCTCTCATACTATGAAGGCCTAATCCGAAAAAATGTCAACATTATTTTTTGTAATCAAACATCAAAACCTACAAAATAAAGCTTATTTCATAATTTTTACCCGAAAAGCCGACGTATTTACATTAGAGATCGGACTATGTGTGTAATCACTCTTTACTTCAGTCAAGTGAGGATAACTCATATCACCCATATCAAAGATCTCTATGTTAAAATTATAATTTGAATGCGTAAAGCGATTTTTAAGGATCGCCAGTTACTAATTCGGGAAAGGGAGAGAAAGGGAGAGAAAGACTAAAAATAACTTGACAGACCATGAATATTTAGTGATCTGTGTCCGTATACAATGAAATCATGTACCATGTGACGGTGATGGGAGGTCAAGGGTCAAAGTGGGGTTCACGACCAATTGAATGCTGTGAAGCGCTTCATGGTTTAGATCTATCTTTGTCAATGTTTGTACTGTATCAAAGCCTTTATTTCTTTGAGAGTTTTTAGTTTAGTTGGGTTGGTTGCAAGTTCATTTAAGCTGATGTGATAGGATGTGTTTATGACCACAGGATACAAGTAGGTCGATTATATGATCAAATTGAACGTGTGTAACTACAGAGAAATTGGCAAATTGTGTAATATATAATATCTACAAAATAGAAGCACACAGGTAAGTTTATAATAACCAAAGTTAAGTAGGCCATTCGTTTAGAAATTTACGAATGTTCAGACAGAGATGTTATTTTTATTTTGGATTTAAATAAAGACTATACAGGTCAAACCAATTTATATTTTAGCTCTTCATGTAAATTCATTTATTGTATGCGATATTTTGTTTAGAAGAATAGAAGTCTAAGGTAAATATTTTGAGAACAGCAACTAAGCATTCTCTTTAAATCATTCAATAACCGAACCGTTTTAATCTGCTACGATATCGAGAATTGATTAAGGTATTTTCATGTTAATAAATGTCGTATTAATAGTATATATTATACACCAGGCCCAAAGAAAAGATCCACAATAGGTGTATTCAACTCTTGCGTGTTTAATGTCGGTGATAAATCACAAGTTGTGACAAATAATATAACATTGTCGTGTGTTTTTATACATCTAATAGTGGAGCAGATACGAGTAAAATATCAGAACAACTAGGAATAAATATAAAAATTTACTACGATAGGTGGCGGTAAATAATGGTTAGCCTTTGATACAGAGGGTCATATCCACGAGGGCGAAGGCAACCTGTTTCACAGAGAATTACTAACGAAATATCCCTGTAACGGATGGCTGTCTAAAACACGTGCGTTGACTTGCACGCCAGGTAGTCATTGGCTCAACGGCTCGTGCAATGTTTACTTAACACCTAACTGCTTCGGGCATAATGATGCATTTTACTCATTTTAATACTTATTTACACTAAATAGGAAATATTTTTTAACTACAAATACTTCAAACGTCTTTATTTATTTTTCCTTTACCTCAAAAAAATGTTTGAGAATTTAATTTGTCGGAGTAAAAAAGTTAATATGCCGTACTTATTAAGCCTCGTCAATGTCATGCTTATCAGTGATTGTAGCGGCCAAGCGAATATTCACTGCGGGATCAGTTTGGGGCGAAGGATGTAACGTTACGACATAGTAAACTTCCGGAGTCGAGTTTTGGCAGAGAGAGAGGGAGAGAGAGAGAGAGCAATGGGGTTTAACGTCCGCTCGACACAAACTAGGTCAATTCGGGACTAACATGTGGTTCTAATTTTATTTCAATAGGGGTATTTAGCTGTGGGGGGAAACCGGAGTACCCGGAGGAAACCCACGAGGTTGAGAAGAAGGCGCCCCTATTTCCATGACACATACGCTCACACCAGGGATCGAAGCCACAGCCGCAATTTCTACAAAGTCAGAGGGGTCAAAACCAAAGTATGACACAGATGATTAATTGTGCTGCACAGTGTGAGTAAGAGCCAGTGGAGGATACAAACGTTACTGATAATTAACCATCTTTGTCGTACTTTTGGTTTTGACCCCTCTGACTTTGTTCCATTGATTACAGATTAAACATCCATAAGTGTACAAATGTGCTGTTATTGATGTATTCCCATTTGTATATTGTTCACATTAAGAAGCAAAATAAATAAGATATGTTTACAGGATCATTGTGTTATACGAAAAACTAAGTGATGCTTTTTCTATGGCGCTCAGTATATAAATTATGTAAGAAGTTGACAGGTAACAGGTGACAAGAAATGGCGGCGATAAATCATTTGTGATGCGTTCATTGTCTTTTATGTTATTTTATATACCCTGAGGCCAATTTGACAATAAATAACACCAGTCACAGGACGGGCTGAGGGTTACTTAACGTTATATTCAGAAGACATAAAAGCTTTCTAGAGTTGATTTTATATCGTTTTATCGGCGGTAATAGGCTTTATTGATTCTATAACGGGGTTATTGTTGAGGAATAGCTGTCGCTGATTCTGTAACCAGGCATGTGTAAGATTTCCGTTCCCATTCACCTGAAGGTAGTTTTGTTATTATTTTGTGGTTTTTTATTAGAGAATATTTGAATCATTTTCCAGGGATTATCCGGAGTTATATCATCTGAGCGGTTTTCTTTTAAAGTTTAATTCTTTTGTTTTATAAAATAATATTTTAAATTATTTTTGCGTCAGTTATGGTTCGCGTGCTGAATCATAAAGCCTGTCATTATGTGAACTGGAGTGGTTTCGAATCCCCGGTTGTACGTGGCAAGGAGTAGGCTCGCCTGTCCAACCTCGTGGGTTTTCTCCGGGTTCTCCGGTTTCCTCCCACTACTAAAGACCCTTACGCGCCAGCGAATTATTGAAATAAAATTAAACTATATTTTAAGACTTGGTTTTGCGAATTTGTTTTGAAACTTTGTTTTGAGATTTGATTTTTACCTCGACATAATACTTAAACTTGAGGATAGTCACTAACCTATGGAAGCGTATAGGGGTCAATAGCGCGAAATATACTGCGATATTAAGTTGATAATAAGTCAACATATTGTGATTTTTCTGGCGATTTTATCTCATAAAGGCAATTTTTGTCGAGTTAATTGAATAACTCGCTAATTTGCATGTCGTCATTTTGTTTTAGATGCACACGTCGACATGGCAATATTTTGCGAATATGTCGACATATACTACGGAGAAATGGAATATATCGCCAAAGTTTCCGAATATCAATATCTTACAGCAAACGTGTACTTTTAAGACGAAGTGGGGACATAAAACATAGCGTGTTGACTCGATTATGTCGGCAAAAACTGACTTTTCAGAGATAAAATCATCAGAATAATCACAATATGTTGACAAACTTAATATTGCGGTATCTATCGCGCTATTGACCCATATACGCTTCCATACTAACCTATCTCACTTAAATTTTAATTCCTAAATTGACAATCTTAATCGACAACACGAATTTAGAGAAGTATGTATTTTACTTCCAGTAATAAAATGAGTTTAGTTATTGTATGAATGAGAGGTGAGTCTATAAAGTTGGTAATGTCAACATACTGTAAGTGTTCGGATAATTGGATCTCTAAAAAAAACATGTTTGCCGAGTTAATTGAATCAACACGCTATGTTATATGTGCCCATTGCATTCCAAACGTGTACGCTTGCGTTAAAATGTTGCTATTCTGAAGTGTTGTTAACATATTCCATTTCGCCCTAGGATATATCGCAAAATGTCATTATAGAGGGGTAGATTATAGGCAGTCACTTAGAATTGGCTAAATGCACGTAGCAGCCTTTTCAGATTAATATCCCTTGATATAATCTTTAGTTCATTGTTTCAAAATAAATTAATTACCCTCATAAATTAAGTTGGCTACCATGTTGAGAGAGTTATGTCTACCAATACTGTATTTCCCAAATGAAGCAGAACCAAAGGATTAAATTAACTAAAACGATGGATGTCAATTAGACAAGAAGATCTGAATGTGAATCTAGAAGGTATAGTCATAGCTATGGAAGCGTATAGGGGTCAATAGCGCGATAGATACCGCAATATTAAGTTGGTATTATGTCAACATATTGTGATTATTCTGATGATTTTATCTCTGAAAAGTTAATTTTTGCCGAGGTAATTGAGTCAACACGCTATGTTTTATGTCGCCATTTCGTCTTTAATGTACACGTTTGCGGTAAGATATTGCTATTCGGAAACTTTGGCGACATATTCCATTTCGCCGTAGTATATGTCGACATATTCGCAAAATATTACCGTGCAATACGTCGACGTGTGCATCTAAAACAAAATGACGACATGCAAATTAGCGAGTTATTCAATTAACTAGACAAAAATTGCCTTTTCTGAGATAAAATCGTCAGAAAAATCACAATATATTGACTTATTATCAACTTAATATTGCGGTATCTATCGCGCTATTGACCCCTATACGCTTCACCATGAAAAATTTGAGATACAAAAACTGGAAGTAGAGACAAGTAAACATGAAATTTTCGGTCCTTACCAACCTCTCTTGTATCCTTCCGCCCCAAAATCGTGAATATTCACCAAAACCTGGCATAAAATGTATTTTCAAACGCTTTTCTTTTTATTTTACACCTAAAAAAAAAGGAAAAATGGGCGAAGGGAGAGAAAGGCTTAAAATAACTATCGTCCTACGGCTTGGAAATATTTGGTTAGATGTGTCGTATAGGGGTAAAACTTCGGGTATCACCAAAAGGCCTTTGTTATATGTTCTCGATATGTTCTCAAAACATACCGGTGAAAGAAAAAGTAAAAATCAAAGAAAAATTGCAAAAATGATGAACCTTTAAGTACACATGTTGCTTTATATACATCGGTGCATCTCAGGTCCATGGGTCTTTTGGGCTAAAATCTTTCTTGTTAAAGGCAGTATTTGAATTCTGTGAAAACAATTGGACAGGATATAAACAAATTACACAGAAAACACTCAAAATAACACTATTCAATAAGCTCCGGTACGATATGCACGAATATCGACAGAACAAAGACCTTTGGGTTATAAAGATATACTTCATGTTTCATCAAAATCCATTAAAATTGTGACTTTTAGGCGAATGTGAGGCGAAAGATATTTTTAGTTTTTTTCTCTCCGTTTCCCTTTTCCCTCTTTTGCATGGCTATTTTTGTTGCCTTTTGGATGTAGAATCAAAGAAAAGGGTTTGAAAATACATTTTCTGTCAGGTTATAGTAAATATACATGATTTTGAGGCGGAGGGATACAAGGGTTGAGAAGTTGGTTACGTTGAAATGTAGGGCCGAAAATTGCTTGTTTTCTTGGCTCTACTTCCAGCTTGTGTATCCCATGTTTTGCATGGTGAACCCCATACATGCTTGGGGGATCACGTGGCTAACTGGGTAAGGCGTTGGCTTGCTAGTCTGGAGGTCGGGTGTTCGATCCCTGCATTGGCCGAGAAAGTTCATCTCGATTTTCCGGCGTGGCTCCCCCTTGTCAGTGATGCAGAACGGAGGGCCTAACAAGGACAGCTGTCTAGTCGTTCGTATGGGACGAAAAACCGAGGTCCCGTGCACATATTCGCGTGCACATAAATGATCCTTTGGCAGTTCGAATTCGATGTAAGAGTAGGCCGTAGCGCCGCTACCCGGGCAAAATTTCCCTCATAGTACACTGTACCGTATGGCGTATACTCGTCTTCCATTAGCCTAGGTTAGGTGCAAGAGAGTAGGACGTTAAACCCCATTTCATTTCACTTCATTTTCATACATGCTTTAGGGCATGAGTTTGCCACATGTCGTTTTATCTGTGGCAGAAGGCGTTCCACCCAACAACAAATTGGGAAAAAGTTAGAACCGGTCTAAGAGACGAGAATTAACATAAAAGTTAATGGGGAAATCATAAGTGGTCTGTGGCCATATCATTATATCATGCAATAAAACATGAAATATCGATTTTGAGTCAAATCCACCATTGACATGATATAAACATATGGACATAGTTCATGTCGGCATAGGGTGAATTTAATGCGTCAAGTCAACTTTATTAAGTCGATTTCTTCTAATATAACTCAAATACGCTTCCATACTGATATGGGTCACTCGCGTGTCAACGCTTGACTTTAGTGTTTAGTTTAACAGTGGTTAACAGGTAAGGATATTTTGCCAACTTTAACACGGTAATAAATGCCTGTTTGTCTTTATTATTTGGGGGGAGCCTGTTCGGCTGTGTTGTTCTGCATTATAATTATTTCATGGAACATCCACTGTGTCGACAAAATAGTAAAGTGAGTGTTTTCTTTAATAACTTATGTGAGCTATGTTCAACCTTGTTGTTCCGCGATCTAACATGGAACACAAAATAAGGTTGTCTAAATTTATTTAACTGTGTCGGCAAGTAGCAAAGCCAATGTTTTTTTCTTTAAAAGGCTCAGCCTTGTTGTTCCGCAATCTAACATGGGACAAACAATAAGGTTGATTTAATTTATTTCTAATGTGTCGGCAAGTGTTATGTGAATGTTCAGCCTTGTTGTTCCGCAATCCAATATGGAACATACACTAAGGCTGACCTATTTTTTTTAGTAAAGAAGCGGGTGTGTAGAAGCAAAGTTAAGGGACTTACCTGTGTGGAAGCAAATAGTAATGCGAATGGTTTCTTTAAAGTTACATTATGGGAGATAAGATAAAGAGATGGCAGTTCTCACTATAATAGTTAAAAACTAGATAGTGTAAAGGTAATTTGCTGAAAATTTCAGTCAAATTGGTCCACCATTAGCCGAGAAAAAAGCGTTTGAAATATTCACATAGCCTCGGTCATCATTACTATAATCATTAATATAAACAGCATAGTCTTGATTATCCACTTGATTGATTTAATTATTAACGGTCATTAAGCGGCATATAGGAATTCAATCCGCCAACATCGAAGGCTAGCCGTGACATTAAGAGTTTATTATGGTCTGGATATGTTAATTAATGTCTAATTGATTATTTAGATAACATCTCAGGCTTAAAGAAAGACCTGTAATAAACAGATTTTGCTCTTGCATAATGCTATTTTAATAATTTTGAAACCTGTCCACCCTTGTTGTTCCGCAATCTAAAATGGGACATACACTAAGGCCGTTTTAAATTATTTCTGCTGTGTCAGCAAGTAGTACCGTAATTGTTTTTTTTTTAAAAAAAATAATTTTAAGTGAGACTGTTCAGCTTTGTTATCCCACAATCTAACCTGGAACATACACTAAGGTCAACATTTTTGAGTATATACGGGGCTTACCTGTGAGCAAGCAAAGTTAAGAGGTTTATCTGTGTATAAGAAAATTAAGGGGGCTTGTCTGTGTGGATGAAAATTAAAGGGGGCTTACCTGCGTGGGAGCATAGTTTAGATGGAAGCAAATTAAAGTGGACTTACATGTGTGGGAGCATAGCTTAGATGGAAGCAAATTAAGATGATTACCTTTGTGGAAGCAAATTAAGATGCTTATCTGTGTTGGAAGCAAAGTAAGAGGCTTGCCTTTGTGGAAGCAAATTAAGAGGCTTGCCTGCGTTGGAAGCAAAGTAAGTGAGCTTGCCTATGTGGAAGCCAATAAGGGATTACCGGTGTGAAGTCAAAGGGGGCAAAGGGGTTTGGGTAGTCATCAGTAACAGCCACATATCACTTATCTGCGGCATTAAAGTTAGCTAGAATCATTGGAGTTAATTTATCGGAAATGAACGAATATGCTTCAAAGTGGGAACAGAATGTATAAACGTTCAAAGCATGTTTATACGGAATAATTTGACCGGGATTACCAAAAATGGGTTAGGAAAATATGTGGTGGGATGAAGTGTGTTATGGGGCGAAGTGGGTTGAGTTGGTATTGAATGTTAGAATTGTTGTCATTGTCTTAGTTTTGATATTCATAAACGGATTACGGAGCGGAAACACTGTGCCTGCAATGCTTACATCTATAGGCAAGACGGTAATTCAGAGGAAAGTATACTATATTTCAATACTTACTAACCATGGCAGCATATGGTTTATAAAATATATTCGTTAGTCTATGTTCAGTTTGAGCTTAAAAGTGTTGGCTGCACTTTAATATGCGCGCTAAATGGTATATACTTTTCATAAATGAGCATAAGTTGCATATGTAAGCTGTAAGAGCTAAAACAAACAAGCAAATGATTAACCAAATTTAGATGCAATTTATTTACGTCTATATGACAAATCGGCAGCTACGCTACGCCAACATGTGTCGCCTCCTATCATTATACGTGTAACAAATAGTGCCTCTGCACAGCCAAGTGAGTTAGCCCCCCCCCCCACTCATTCCTTTTAAAACTCATAGTTCATTTTGTTAATCTATTATCTTAAAATTGTATATTATATTGATTTTGTATTTTATTATGATTTGACAACAATACAGTATTGGAACTTAAACTCTCTTCTGTTTTAATTCAAGGAACGTATAAAACAAATTACTACGGCGTATGACACGAGCGCGCCCCTTTAAAACTATGCCCTATATCAACGTGTACATTAAAACGACATGACGACATGCAGCATAGCGAGTTATTCAATTAAATCGACAAAAATTGTCTTTGGGAGATAACATCGTCAGAACGATCACTTTATGTTGATATATTACCAGCTTAATGGACAGCCTGAGGTTACGGCTGGCCTCCAGATCCGTTCACTCTTTTTAAATTGTTTATGTTTGTGGTCTCTTATTATGATGTCTTGTCTGTATATTTGTTTTTGTGTAGAATTGTGTGTGGTGCAGCCCCCCCCCCCCCCTCCCTGCACTTACTATTAAACCATAGTCAATCTTTGTCTAAAATAATAGACATCTTAAATCAATAGTGTCTTGTAACACCCTCAAAATATTGGACAGTCACTTAAACCATCACCGCAGGTTACATGACTGATTTGTTAACAATTAATTAATACAAACAAGGATATCAAGATAGTCATGTCTTCCAGTGGATAGGATATATTTATTAAGCAGTCAAAAACTATTCCTAGTTACAACAAGAATAATGACACTGACAATGTATGGGGTGACACGTGACTATAAAAATTCAAGGATTGGCCATCCAAATTTTAATATAGGGTAAAATATTTATTCTGTCATATCGGATGTGGATACAAACCCTGACTCTAAAGTGGAATATATAAAGGGGAGGAAATGCATACAATAGTGTGAAGATGTGTCAAAAATCGATCGGGGTGACTTGAACCAACGCAAATACGACCTAAGGCCACTGGAGCGTATCAACACCTGCTAAATCCATACTTGTTTAGGAAAACATTCATGCGTTTAAGGTAGGCTACTTATACTTTATGGTTTTTTATTTCTCTATTTATTACCCAGCCTAGAATCATCTGATGAATATGTACACATTACAGTTATACTAAATTCAGAAGCATTTTGCTTGGCCTATAATTAAATGGGTCACCAATTCAATGTACGGTAGATAATAAAACGCACCACAGCAAAGGACAAGTGGCAATGAAATATCGGAGTATGTAACATTTTAGCAGCTGAAAAGTGTTCACAATTGTGTCAACTACCAAATCCAAAACAAAATAATTCGAAAGTATCCAGTGATTCCAGGGAAATTTACATCCAATATTCGGAAATATCAATTTTTGTAAATGTTGAATGTGAAATTAGTAATAAATGGATAAAGTGTTTTGATTTATTCTCAGTTGCTTAATATTATAATGACTACACTTTATTATTAATGTATACTTCATTAATAATGAACAATGTCTAAAAATAATGGACTAGTTTCATTAATAATCGATTGTTTTCATTAATAATGGACTGTTTGTTTTAGACAGTCTGTTATGGATTAGCTGACAAAGTTGGTTGGAATTTGGCTATTGTTACAATTTATCCCGATAAGTCAGGGGTTGAAATGTATGTAAAATTTTAGAAATATTTTTGTAACTTATTGTCACGTGGTCATTTCAAGTTGTCGCCATTGATTTTCATTTTTAATTAAAACGATTTTGCATTGCAACGCATCTTGGAAGGGACGCACGTCAATGGAGACGTGTGTATTGGCAAGGTCAAATAAACCAGGGTCCAGGGAATTACAGGAAATTGTTGGTGTATCGTTATGTTGGTTTAGTTGTATTATTTATATTCTACTGGAAACGAAGTTTACGGGTTTTTTCTTAAATCTAATATACCTTTGTCTCGAAATGCCCTTGTATGTATCTAGCAGACGTTAAACAGATCACCAAACAAATCAGACGAGAGTTTGGGGTTTTGTGTACTCAATATAACGACCATGTTTTCTCATTGTCGGTATAACACTACTCGCTTCAGATTTTAATATCCCTATATAATATATATATCATTTTTTTTATATTATTAAAAGTTCAAAAATCATATAATATGTTATCTATATGATAGCTGTCTTTGTCAGTTTATTTTTGCTGCACAAATACTGGCCATGTCGACGTAAATAAAATTTAACAGATCTTTATGGGTCTCCAGGGGGTTCATGGGCCCGGAGCGATGTATCGACTGCTGACACCCCTCTAGGGGCCCCGCCCATGTTTTCCAACGAATGTCGTGTTTGGGTTGCGCTGATCGTTATGGTTGATTAAATTACAAGCTGATATGGTATATTATGTACAAGAGATTAAATCACATCCTGATTGGTTGTTTCGGTTAGGTGTATGAATATTTAATCAGGTAAACATGTTTAAAGATATGACAAAATGTCTGATATTTTCGTTATGTGAAAATACTATAATCTGTAACATACAATCGAAATAAAGAATATACCTACCTGGTATATGAAACACTACAATCTATAATATACACTCGAAATAAAGAATATACCTACATGCTAAATGAAACGCAATGAGATTTATCTCCGACTAATGATACTACGGTCTACTCTTATACCAAATTCCAAGCGAGCTTCTACATGTACACGGGACATCGATTTTCGCCCATCCGAATGAATAGACACTTTCCTTGTCAGGCACTCCACCTTAAACGACCGACAAGGGGAAACCGTCGCAAAATCTGGAGGAACTTTTTCGGTCAACACCGGGAAAAAACCCAAGACCTTATGGTAAGCGTCAACGACTTACTCATTGAGCTATCGCGACTACCTGTCAATTGTGTTTAGGGTAATTTATTGTATTTTACTATCCAGAATTAGCAATCTACTCTTTGTTTTTCCCATAGACATACGGGTCAGATGAATGTCGGAAGGGGGGGCTGAAAGGCCAGACAAATCCCCGTTTACAAAGAGGAAAAAAATAGAAAATTCTACGGCCGCATCATGGCAACGCGCTTTCCTGCTATTGCAGTCCATGGTTCAAAATGTAGCCTATGTATAAGTAAAGAACACAAGCTTGTGTAGCGTACCCAAGGGTACTTGTGAAGGGGCTCCTGTGAAACCTATATAAAGGGGCTCTTGTGAAGCCTATAGAAGCGTATTGGGGTCAGAAACGCGGAAGATATCGCAATATCAATCAGATAACATGTTTACATATTATCCTATCTTTGTCAATACCGCACCACATGATCTTGTCTACCGGTGAAACCTGCCATTACCGCACCACAGATCTAGCTATTATGATCGTGTCTACCGGTGAAACCTGCCATTACCACACCACAGATCTAGCTATTATGATCGTGTCTACCGGTGAAACCTGCCATTACCGCACGACAGATCTAGATATTATGATCGTGTCTACCGGTGAAACCTGCCATTACCGCACCACAAATATAGCTATTATGCTCGTGTCTACCGGTTAAACCTGTCATTACCGCACCACAGATCTGGCTATTATGCTCGTGTCTACCGGTGAAACCTGCCATTACTGCACCTCAGATCTACGTATTATGATCGTGTCTACCGGTGAAACTCGTCATTACTGCACCTCAGATCTACGTATTATGATCGTGTCTATCGGTGAAACCTGTCATTACAGCAACACAGGTCTAGCTATTAGGATCGTGTCTACCGGTGAAACCCGTCATTACTGCACCGCAGATTTAGGTCTTATGATCGTGTCTACCGGTGAAACCTGCCATTACCGCACCACAGATCTGGCTATTATGATCGTGTCTACCGGGGAAACCTTCCATTACTGCACCACAGATCTAGCTATTATGATCGTATTTACTTGTTTAACAAATAACATTTATCTCACTGTTTTTTTTCTGTTTCAGGGTAGGATGAAGAAGTTGACATTCTACGCAATCGCAGCCATTTTGTTAAGTGTTTGTTTTATATGTTTTCGTCAATATAAGGTAAAAATAAGTCCAACAGTAAAATCTCACGTGGAACCAGCGCATCATCGTAAGATGGTCCCATATTTTAAAGACGTTCCGGATATGACGTTAACAGTGAGAATGTCTAGCAATGTGGCTAGTCTTTTAAATTTCTTTTATTGTACAATGTTAAGAAGTCTGGCTCTGTATTGGTCTGGGCAACTAGGACCCCTTGGTCTGATACTGGACAAAGAATCCCAAGATGATCACAAATTTGCAGAGAATCTTCAACAATATCAGGAACATCTAGGAATGAATATTAGTATACACTACGAACCTCTTCCAAAAAATGAACGCGTTTTAACTGTCGCGAAATCCAAGCCGCCTGGCTACAATCGTCAACTGTATTCTAGTTTTATAATGGACGAATTCATTTCAACACCGATAGTAGCTTGGATGGATACTGATGGAAAATTTACTACTCCAGTAACCCGTGATAATATTCTTAACGGAAATAAACTGCGTGTAAAAGGAATGAACACGTTTCAAAATAATTGGGTACAAGGTTGGGACAAGCTTGGTAAAAAAATGATCGGGAAGCCTATGCCGTCAGATTTTATGACCTTTTTTCCTGTGTATATCTGGAGAGACACAATAACCAATTGTAGAAATTATATCTTAAAATATGTCAACGTTTCCACGATAGAAGAAGCTTATATTCAAGTAGGATCACAAGATGTCGGAGTTATGAGCCCAGTAAATATTATTATGACGTATGCATATTACTTTGAAAAGGAGAGATATGATTGGCATATTGATATTAGAAATGTAGATTTACAGAAATACAACAAACTTCATTTGATCCCAGGTCACGAATTAACTTCTCCTGATTTAACACCCGATTTCCACGTGACATTGCACGATAAATATTATAAAGATGATAACAATATAGTAAATCGTCAAGCTTATTGTGCAGCGGTTAATAACACAGTACTCAACATGGAACACAATATAAAACAAATGTGTGAACCATTTAAAACAAATGAAATGTGGTTATTGTTTGAATTCTGTAATAAAGTGAAACAAGAACACCTCACCACGTGGTGTAAAAATAAAAATAAACACTGCAGTTCTATGATACAGGAACATTATGATAAGACACGACAACTTGTGAATAAAGGTGTGTACAACCTTGACCTGAAAAAAGTTAAGATGGTTGAAGAGGCTGCGAAGTTTCATAATGTAAAGTGTCAGCCATTTTTGTAAATTAGCAGTTACCATCAGAATAGTGCGATGTCGTAATAGCTGGGGGATATTTCTGAATCAATAGCCTGATAAATTCCTCTCTGGCCATTTCTGAATTGGCTTCTGATTCTTGAGCTTTTGAGGGAGTGTGTCTATTCTTCCCGTTCAATCAAATCTATCCCATGAACAGCAATATGGCAACCCTTTGTTTTAGTCTAGGGTCTTCCCCAAAACTTGGGAGGTTGGGATGGCCTAGTGGTCTAGAGTGCCGCGCTTCGACCTCTAGCTGGCCGGTCACCTCTGGCTTGCGGCTGTGGTTTCGAGCCCTGGTGTGAGCGTATGTGGCATGGAGATAGGGGCGCCTTCTCAACCTCGTGGGTTTCCTCCGGGCACTCCGGTTTCTTCCCACTGCTAAAGACCCCTACGCGCAAGCGAATTATTGAAATAAAATGAAACCATATGTTAGTCCCGAAATGACCTAGTTTGTGTTGAGTGGACGTTAAACCCCATTTCTCTCTCTCTCTCCCCAAAACTTTGGACTGTGATATAAAGTGTTAAAAACGGAGAAAATATTGTACGTCTGCAATCCGGAGGCAAATCCGGGGGGGGGGGGCTTATTTTCGACAGTGCTCTTTTTTACTGCTGAAAGTGCCTTTTGTCAGCAGACCCAAATATGTCCGTTCCGAACGTTTACTTAGACGAAAATATCAGCCAAATAGCTCTTGGACCAAGGAAATGTCGGATAATTTCTTGGGGCAAAACGCCCTTTCAGCGGCGTGCCCCGTCTCCGCGGTCAGTGCCCATTTCAAAATTTCTAGACCCTCCCCTGCAAACAGTAGCCTATTGTTTACATTTTTTTTGATAGCCTCGTTTGTCACACAATTAGATTTTTTGTAATATTCTGCCATGCCATGACGTAATGTTATATTTGGTTTAATATGGAGCTTTGTTTAAAGTTTAATGATGTAGTTGCTCAGTTAACAAAATATAGCGTTGATTGTTATAGTAGCAATAAGTTATGAGCTTCATAATCGAGATTAGACATTCTATTGCTAAATCTTTACATCTCATTTGTGTTCGGATCTATTTGAATCTAGAAGCCTTATTATTATTATATTGCGGTACAATTAAATTTTATATAAAATTTGAAACAGTGCAATACGCGGGGGGGGGGGGGGGGCTAGTGGTCTAGAGGGCCGCGCTTCGACCTCTAGCTGGCCGGTCACCTCTGTCTTGCGGCTGTGGTTTCGAGCCCTGGTGTGAGCGTATGTGGCATGGAGATAGGAGCGCCATCTCAACCTCGTGGGTTTCCTCCGGGCACTCCGGTTTCCTCCCACTGCTAAAGACCCCTACACGCAAGTGAATTATTGAAATAAAATGAAAGCATATGTTAGTCCCAAAATGACCTAGTTTGTGTCGAATGGACGTTAAACCCCAATTCTCTCTCTCTCGCAATACGTAGATTTAGCTTTTACATAATACATGTTTAATTTAGTCATTCAGTGTGCTTGTTATAATATTCATACCATCTTATCAAAATACAGATCCTACTTTTTTTTTATAGTTCAAAATTTCGTTTTACTTATTTTTACTATGTTACTACACTAGCATCTGAAAGAGTTGATATCATTGACGTTTCCTGGATGGTGTAAGGTATTAGCCAATGAAATGGGCTCTTTCAATGGGGATGTTCGATTCACAGTTCTGGAATTAAATTCCCAAACTGTTGTCAATCGAGAATTTCGGAGTACAACGCATGCGTCGACTGTATAAAAAATATCTTAACCAATCATGACAGCTGAAACATATTTTTTTACCTTGGAATACGTCACGATTCTACTCACTCCACATCAGCTGTCGGGACTGGCAGAACTGTGACAGGACTGAATTCCGCATCACTCGACTGTAATTCTGTCGATTCGGTACGTTCTGGACTGTGAATCGAGCATCCCCTAAGAGTTCAGGGGTAAAGGGAGGTAATCAGGCTTTACCTATATTGGAGGCAGACCACCATTAAATTTCACCATCTCGGTACCCACAAATTGCAGTTCGTCTATTTATAGCAGTTCTCTCTCTGTCTCTTTTCTCCCCTTTTGCATGCCCATTTTTGTTGATTTTTGGCCTAGAATGGCCTAAGAGGGTTTGACTTAATATTTTCTGCCAGGTTTTGGTAAATATTCAAGATTTTGAGGCGGAAGGATAACGGCGTTATGAGGTTGGCTACGGTGATATGTACGGCAACTAGATACGTGTTTTGAGTATGCTTCTTCAAGTTCGTGTATCTCAAAATTTTGGTGGTCAACCTCATAAAAATTTTAGTGCAAAGACATGGCCATGTGTTCCTCTGTCTGTAGTGAAAAGCATTTTGCCCAACGAAAATTTGGCGAAAAGTTGGAGGTGGGCAAAGAGTCCAGAATTAACATTGAAGTCAATGGGGAAATTAATGGTTGTCTGCCTCCATATAGGACTAAGACTAGTAATTATTTCCCCTCATTTCATGATGGAGACAATTTTTCCCTTATTTTTTTTCTCCCCTCTTCCTGCATTTTTGGGTTGACTTTTTGGTCTAGAATTGGAGAAAAGGCATAAAATTTTCAATTTCATAGCAGTTTTGGGTAATACTGAGGATATTACAGCGGAGGGATAGGGGGTGTAAAATGTCTTTCTGCGGAGCAATCATTGTGTCAGAAGTAAGATTTTCACCCCAATCAACTTAAAATCCCCGTAGCAAAAAATCTAAACGGTCAACCCCCTACAAACTTATGATGAGGAGATTGCCAAATGTTGTCCCCATTGTGCCTTAAAAGATTGGAAGCAACGGAATGTTGAGAAAAAACTACAGCCTGTGATGTTACAGGCATTTAACATTGAAGTCAATGGGCAAATAATTACTAGTCTGAGTCCTGTATCCCAGAAACCGGGAAAATAATTGTGTAGCGCTTTGAGCATAAACTTGGTTTATGGATATAGCGCATTATAAATATACTCATTGTTATTATTATTATTAATATTAATACCGAGCTTTGCGCGTGTTTTGCACGGAACTGTGGGTAATCCACTAGAAACACCAATGCTGATTGGTTAATGAAATGTATGACGTCATAGGGCCAAAAGGCTCTCGTATGACCTCTGACGCCACCTATTGCTGCAATGGTCACATCTTCGTGTAGTGGAGGCGATCGAAAGTATAAAACACATAACAAAAGAAAGATCTGTACATGTACTTTAATTAGTAGGGGGGGGGGGCTAGTGGTCTAGAGTGTCGCGCTTCGACCTCTAGCTGGTCGGTCACCTCTGGCTTGCGGCTGTTGTTTCGATTGTTTCGAGCCCTGGTGTGAGCGTACGTGGCATGGAGATAGGGGAGCCTTCTCAACCTCGTGGGTTTCCTCTGGGCACTCCGGTTTCCTCCCACTGCTAAAGACCCCCCTTCTCGCAAGCGAATTATTGAAATAAAATGAAACTATATTATAGTCCCAAAATGACGTAGTTTGTGTCGAGTGGACGTTAAACCAAATTTCCCTCCCTCTCGCAATACGTAGATTTATCTCTTACATAATAAATGTTTAATTTAGTCATTCAGTGAACTTGTTATAATATTGTTATTCGCCATTCGTTTTATACAATAAGCTTAAAATTCTTGCAGATTGTGTGTGTTTTTATTCAAATTACAGACCCAGAACCCCTTTTTAATTGTCATTTTTTATTTGAAGCTTCACCGTGTCAATGAAAACCTTCGTTCACAGCGAAGCGAAAACAGAGAAACCGACATCGTGTGTACATGGAAGTAACACACATGTGAAAAGTTCCGTATTCTGTGAAATTTTGTATCTTTTACTAATCCAGAAATATCTTATCTGCGACCCGTAGTTTATATTATGTTATTAACCATTCCTATATTTTATTTCCTACCAATACATTTTATTTCCATCTGCTTGTTATATTTGCCATCCGTATATTTCTATTTATACATTCCATTTCAAACTGGAGATAGAGAGAGAGAGAGAGAGAGAGAGAGAGAGAGAGGGAGTTTAACGTCCACTCGACACAATGTAGGTCATTTCGGGACTATCAAATGGTCTAATTTCATTTTCATAATTTGTTTGCGCGTAGGGGTCTTTGGGACAGGCAACACTACTCTCTTTTCCAACCGTTTATTTTATTGACAAACATATGATTCATTTACAATTACTCACATAGGCGTACCAGCCAGGGATTTCTTAAAATTGACTTAGGGATTAAAATTCGGCATAAAATTTAGAACATTAAATGTCAGTTTAATACGCAGTGATATTGGGGAGGGGGGGGGGGCATCACGAAACTTCGCATGCGGCGTCTCTGTGTACTCTAAACGATATATTTTTTAGACATGATCGTAATTTGTTTCGGCTATCTCTCCTTGTTACTATGGTGCGGGGGAGGGGGGGGCTCGGGCGGAGGGCATCTGTGTTCTGGGGAGTTATATTTAAATAATTTCCCGGTGCTTTGGTCACGGTGGATAAGGCGCTGGTTCGCTAGCCTGGAGGTCGGGTGTTCGATCCCTGCATTGGCCGAGAAAGTTCATCTCGATTTTCCGGCGTGTTTTCCCTTTGTCAGTGATGCAGAAGGAAGACCTGTCAAGAACAGCCGCCTAGCCTTTCGGATTGGGCGAAAAACCGAGGTCCCGTGTACACATTGGCGTGTACGTAAAAGATCCCCTGGGAGTTGGAATTCGATATAAGAGTAGGCCGTAGCAAACGCACTTTGATGATTTAAATTGACAAATAATTCGCGTTTTCAATGTCGAAGACTTTCGATGATATTGACTTGGAGACTTAGTTAGCTACGTTAAAAGCGACAGGAAATATTTAGTGGTCTATCCCCAAATTTGTCATTCAAATTGGGAGTTATTTCCCTTTAATTACTTTCTTTAAAATCATCGTGAGATGTTTCACAGACTGGGGTTGGTCAAAACCAAATTTGGGTTGATCATTACAAATTCTCGGATTATAACAGCACACATAAGGAGCGTTAATATTATTTAGTCAAACAGAAGAGAATAAACACTTCCCCTCTCTTCACGTTTATATTATTTAGTTTGACAGAACAGAATAAAGATTTCCCCTCTCTTCACGTTTATTCGCCGTGTTGTTTATTTTTCTTCTGTGAGCAGCTCGGGTGTCCTTATCAACCATCAAAGAGCAGACGAAACCTGTAAACATTTATGATAACAAATCAATTATCACTCCGCAAATCTCGACAGATTCCGGAACGTTCCGGAATCTACATCTAGTCTCGGCTGTATGACAATAGGCTAAGTGATACAATGTATATACCTCCGCCCATACATTTGCGATGCGGCTATCGGTTTACTTAAACAGGAAAACTTGATGCTTTTACAAACAAACAAGACACCATGGGCGCAGCCATGTTTCATCCGAGACCTTTAAAGTAGTTCCAATATGGCGGTTTTCGTCATACAGCTGAGAATAGATGTAGGTTCCGGAATCTGTCGAGGATTGCCACGTAATCAAATATTAGAGCAATTAGTCTCGGTCACCCAGAATCTCCCAGTAGAAAATTTTTCTGGATGATATCGAATTCCGCACTATTGCGGACTCTTTATTTCGAATTCCGTCTGCTCTCGAGGGATCTTTTACGTGCACGCCAATGTGTACACGATGCCTCTGTTTTTCGTTCCATACGAACGACTAGACAGCTCTTCTTTGTCTTGTCAGGTCCTCAGCACTGCGTCACTGACAAAGAGGAATCACGCCAGAAAATCTGGAATAACTTTCAAGATCGATGCAGGGATAGAGAGAGAGAGAGAGAGAGAGAGAGAGAGAGAGAGAGAGATGGGTTTAACGTCCACTCGACACAAACTAGGTCATTTCGGGGCTATCGTATGGCTTAATTTTATTTCAATAATTCGCTTGCGCGTAGGGGTCTTTAGCAGTGGGAGGAAACCGGAGTACCCGGAGAAATGCAGGGAACGAACATTCTTTATACTTAACTTGTAATTTTCAATGTAACAATATAAACATAAATAATTGGTAATTCTTAATCTGTGAATATCTCACCTATGGAAACTAATCCAGCAGACAATAAAAATACGTTTTTCCATCCAAGTATGGGTTGAAGAGTTGAAGCCAGGACTGAGGTGAGTACAGCTCCTAATACCTAAATAGAAACAACGATATTAAAGGCACATCTGTTAAACAAATTTATTATTAAAGAAACATTAAATAAAAATAAATCCTGTTAAGGATTCATCATTCACCATATTGTCGTGTTCGAGTTCTTTATCCTATGTTCCTGAAGCGACGACCGCAAGTTTTACATGTAGTGTAGTTTGAATTTTCCGAGCTTCTAGGTACTTATCTCCCTTTACCGCAGACACGTGCACGATAACGTTATCCAATCAGAGGTCGTGATAAAAACATATTTCTACAGGAAACATGGCGACAATCACGGAGAAATGAATAGATACGTTTACAACCGTTAAAAGATGAAAAAAATTCACTGAAACCCCAAGTAAAGTAATCGACGCTGTTCCAGAAACTAAAGAAGTGTTTATTCGCACGGAAACCTGGACCCTGGACATTGAACGCTCATGGAACTTGGTATTGGCGATATTTTAGTAGTGGGGAATCTAATAGGTGTAGACATTCGCCCTTGCTAAATCGAAATTATCAACGAAAAATTACTATTCGAAATCTTTGATAAGATGTACGGAGTTCAAGCGAGATCAAGCCTTCAGTCGATGATGTGGGCCTAGCTACGCCTATTGTACGTAGTTTAAGCGGGATCAAGCCTTCTATTCAAGATGCGCCAATCCCTGATATATTGAGATCAAGCGAGATCAAGCCCTCTACTGAAGATGCACCTACCCCCGATGGACTGAGTTCAAGCAAGATCAAGCCTTCTACTGAATATGCACCTACCCCCGATGGATTGAGTTAAAGCGAGATCGAGCCTTCTACTGAATATGTACCTACCCCCGATGGTCTGAGTTAAAGCGAGATCAAGCCTTCTACTGAATATGCACCTACCCCCGATGGACTGAGTTAAAGCGAGATCAAGCCTTCTACTGAATATGTACCTACCCCCGATGATTTGACCATACCATAAGCCGTGATGGTAATCGTGAGTCCATAATTATCCAGAACAACAGCTGGTAGAATGGCAAACATTCCAGAAAAGAAGAAGTATATGAGACAGACCCAGACAAGATACAGATACTTTCCTAGCAGCTGGGTACATCCTAGAGTCGCCATAGTAGAGGTGAAACCGGCCGCCAAAACTGATATAGCTGTCTACAAACAAGAAATAAAGATCTACAGTTATACTCTCTCTCTCTCTCTCTTTCTCTCTCTCTCTCTCTCCCTCTCTCTCTTAAGTTCTTCTACCACTCCGGCTGTGGAAAAGGGGCATTCTTCATGCAATGAACTATGGAAAGAAATCTTATTATAATTCGCTGATGATTATGGGTCTTTCAGCAATGGAGGGAAACTGGTGAATCGGACAGAGGCATTTTATAATTGAGGCGCCAGCCTCCTCGCGAAAAAAATCAAAGAAGTTGAAAAATGAAACGGGAGAAAAATGCTATAACCGATAAGAAAAATGAAAATGTACCCTAGTTAGGGAGGGCCCAAAAGGCCCCGCGTCTGACAAAAGGGCCCTTCTGGCCAAGGGAAGGGGCCCCCGAGTCGGAGTCAGAGCAAATCCACCACTGAATGAGAGTGCAGTCATTGCATTGGCATGAAAATCATCAATCAAGAAATTACCTGAAAACCTACTAATAAGCTATTCAGGAAAGAGATGGCTACGCCGCCCAGTGTGGTGTTGCTTGGCGGAGCGATCATTGCTTTGCTGAATAGATTTCTGGGATTACGCGTGCTGCTTGCACATTAGGCTCACCCATTCATATTACATTAATTCATTAATTATTAGTGATTGAGCTCCCCGTACGAACAAGTGATTTGTTTCGCATTCAGGCTTCAGACGAATATCGAATTAGGCCTCGGTCCTCGGATTAAAACGGTTTCAAAGGTCCTGGAGGATATGTCCAAATGCACCAAAATCGTGCCCCCCACCCCTCGAAAGAGGACCCTCAAAATAATATAGACTCCACTATGATGAAACTTAAAACGCCCCTGGAATCAGGAGAAAACCCCACGAGGTTAGTAAGGCGACGATACCACTTGTAACGTACAAGCAGGGGGTCGAAATCATGCCGACATTGAGAAGAATGAATAATGTTACCGTGTGTCCAATTTTATGTGAAATAAACCCCCACACAATTCTTCCACCAGAATTAAAAAAGGCGCCCATTGATGCTGTTAGGGATAAGAAATGGTCGTCATGAATAAACGTCTGACCAAAGGCCTGAAACATAATACAAAAATAACATACGATGGTAGCTTCCCGAGTAAATCCGGTAGAACGTGGCCGTATACAGGACGTGTTCATCAAATAGCGAAAATTTCATATTTTGTAATAAAGTTAAAGCATATTTATTTCTATGTCTTTTGCTGAATAGGTTGTCAACTCACTATTATACGGTCATAGGTATAATTCCCATACTAAAAATCCGGAAATAATAACACAATTGCCTCCCCTGTTTTTCTAGTCCTCTCATGGAATAACTATCTTCAAACGTTTGAATTTAAAGTTGAAAATGACATGTTTTCCAATTTTTCAACTGGCAATAGTGAATTATAGTATTATTCTTTAACAAGGTAGGACTGTTTATAGATACCATCTATTTTAATGCTTTATTTCAATACATAACAAAAATATGAAATTCTCGCTTTAAATACAAAGAATGTAAAGTGTCCATTTGGTTTGTTTTTAAATAGACGAGTGTGTCTTGTCTATAAATATGTCTATATACAAAGGAGGGGGGGGGCAATCGCTGCTTATAAACAAAATGTCTGAATGAACAACGTGATACCCCCGTGAACAATATCACACAATAACTCACGTCATCAGTCGAGTCCATGACGTCATATCTTTGAAAATTTAGACGGAAATATTCCAAACTTTCCTGTATTTGAATTTCAGAAGCCTGCGTTACCGTGAGATTGGGGATGTTATTGAACTAATTTTCAATGTAACTGTGATCGGAATACTAATGAAGACTGGCGTACACTTTGCTACTTTTATTTTTATATCTAATTCAGAGTGCCAAGTGTTGTTTTACGTGTAGGCTAATTTCAGCGAATAGACGGGTGGAACCTCAGTTAGTTTTTCGTTCCTTCCGAACGTGGATCTTTCCTGTCAAACACCGGGAATTTACTGAGCCACCGTGGCCCCCTTTTCTAAGTGCCCAGATAAACTTAGTTAGCTATAAAATGAGGTTTTTTAATTACCTTAAATGACGTCACTGACATCCCCACGGCTACGTCATAGAAAACAAGCATAAAAAACAATAAATAAAATATTTTAGATTTTAAGATATCTTTTACTGTATACTCCCGATTTCCACTGAAAAATAATAAAGCAGAAAAGTATGGAGCGGATTAGTGTCCTTAAACCAGTTTTGTCACATGTAATATTAGTGGGCGCCAACATTACCCTTTAAAGTAAACATATTACCAGGCTTAGAGTTAGAACTGTGGCGTGCATCCCGCTCCATAAATAGGTGTATTACTGGGTAAGATGAAGAACAGACCGTTCTTGATATAGTAGCTCAAAAATAAATAGCACAAAATGAATATATGAAAAAATCATTGAAATAACTTAGTATCAGTGTTTGAAGATGTAGAGTAGATTGTTTATTATCGTAGCATCGGTACTTGACGATCGAGACTGTCGTGAATAATCACGGCCGAAAGATAAAAACCTTCATGATTTTTAAAGCGTGGCAGGTGTGACGACCGTGGGGTTACACTGAAATGCATGCATAGTCTTTCGACTTGGACGCCAAAAATCGAGGTCCACTCGTCATTTTGAATTCAAAGACGTGTAGGCTGAAATGGTGCCCGCTAAATTCACGTGGGAAATTCCCACCCGTCACTCTGTAAAAGGAATAACCATACAGTACGTGATAGTGAGTATGATCGCGGGCGTCATCACACTCTTTACACCCCTACGCGTAAGCGAATTATTGAAAGAAAATTGAACCATATGTTAGTCCCAAAATGACCTTGTTTGTGTCGAGTGGATGTTAAACCCTAATTCTATTCCACGACTTTGGCGCAATATATCCCGGTTTGTGCTGACGAGTCATAAAACCACATTTCAATTCAATTCTATTTGATACCTGTTTTTAGCATGATCTTGGCTGTCATTTATACTATCAGTATTATTGATAGAACCATATTGTGATGAATCTGTCTCGATTATACCAGCCGTGTTATTAATGGAGCCATATTCTGATGAAGCTGTCCTGATTATACCAGTAGTATTATTGATAGAATCATATTGTGACGATTCTGTCTTGGTATATATTTTCTCTATAATCTCAGTCTGTAAAATATATTGATACATGATTACAAGGTCCCCGGGGCAATATAATTTGTCAGTGCAAGATTTTACCCCCATCTCACTCTCCTCCACCTTTGAAATTGAATATAGGGGTTGTAACTTTACCCATCCATGACCATAATAGGGCATTAGAGATAGGATCAGGGGCTCTGTAACACGGACAACGACCTTCAAAAAATCTAAACTGATCTGTACGGGTCCCCTGGGGCCTGACTATGCACACCTCTTCTCGGGAATGATGTAGTGATATATTTTTATACATGCGAACGGTAGATATATTGATGCCGCTGAGACGATCTACCCAATACTACCCAAAACTACCCGAATACTAGCCAATACCACGGAATGCCACTCAAATGTCACCACATACTACCCAATACTACAACATAATGGTTTCAAATGAACATATTACTTGATTTTTTTCAAAAATAATGAGATATATCGTGGGGAAGGTACTTCAAATCTGATTACCGGTGTCTGGCTCTTCCATTTGCCTCCCTATGTCACCCAAATCAAGCTGTATTGATAATTATGATATACCTGATATTTCTGTGCGTCGGATAATAAGCAAAGTCCTATAATTTGTAATCCAAGAACGATAACTCCTAACAATAGAAAACAGTCTGGTACTCGGTCTAGTAATTTCTTCTGTGTAAAATACCTGCAATGATAAGAAATGTGAGGTAAATGTTTGTTGCACTATAAAAATCTATTTAAATGACGGAATCTGAGTAAACAGGTCGCAGTCCATCAGAGTGCGATGTCAAAAGGCATATGTTGTCAAATAGCGACTTCGTCCGTTCAAGGTGGTATGGTTTAGAATCCCAGACTGTACGTGACAACGAATAGGGTTGCCTGTCCATCTTTGTGGTTTTTCTCCGGGTCCTCCCCCACTTCTGATGACACCTACGCGCAAGCGAATTATTGAAATAAAATTGAACCATGAGTTAGTCCCAAAATGACCTGGTTTGTGTCGAATGGACGTTTACTCTCTCTCTCTTCTCTCTCTCTATCTCTCTCTCTCTCTCTCTCTCTCTCTCTCGGAACAAAGCATGGTCCGCGTGGAAACACGATAGTCAGTGGTCACTAAGTATAAATGACCCTCTTGGTCCGTATACGGAGGAAAATTGATAAAAGGTCATTTATACTGAGTCATTTATACTGCAGGTATATCTTGGAAATCTTGCTCACCAATCTTCTCCAACCTGTAAATTTGTTGGCATATTTTCTGGATTAATATAGAACGTTACAATCCAGTTGAATATAAAGGCACTAAAACCATATCCACCCAGGACTATTCCTGATATTATGCTACTTTTTTTGGGAAACCACTAGAAAAAAAAAAACAAATCATATTAAAATATGATTTAAATCCCATACTTGTACGTGACACGGAGTGGGGTCGCTTGCCTAACTTCGTGGGTGTCTTCCCGCTGCTACAGAACCCTGGAGTTTAACGTAAGTATATTAGAATTAATTGCAAATGACAATCATCTCTCGATGCCATCAGATGACTGGGGTATACATAGAATTAAGTACGTTTTGTGGTCGATGTGGATACTGTAAAAATAATGGATAACTGAGTTTTTATTTATTATCGTAACAACTTTAGTAATGAAATGAAATGAAATAGGGTTTAACGTCCTACTGTTCTGCGCCTAACTTGGGCTAATGGAAGACGGGCATACACCATACAGTAGGCTATGAGGGAAATTTTGACTGGACAGCGGCCACGACCTACTTTTAAGTCGATGGTTCTTTCACGTGCATGTGAATGTGAACACCGGACCTTCCGTCTTGTATCACTAAGGGGAACCCACGTCGGAGAATCCCGATGAACTTTCTTGGCCAATGCCGGAACCGATCACGCGAACTCTAAGCTAGCGAGCTAATGGTCTTACCCATTTAACCACCGTGGCCCCGTTACCGGACATAATGTCTTATTGTTCCAGCTTCATCCATTTAAAAGATTATAATATTGATGGATAACAATACAAATACAAACCGCTATGGCACATTTTAAAACCGAGATGTAGATCATACACTTGCCCATACCAAAACAAACACCATACGTTAAAATCATCATCAAGAATGATCGTTGTACAGTATAATATGTAACCAATACACCCCCACTGTAAAAAAAAAAACTGGAAGTGATGTCATAGCAAGTAATGATCGTTGTAAAGTATAATATATACTTAGCGCCATAGAAAACGTATCATTTAGTTTTTCGTATAACAAAATGATCCTGGGCCCTGTTTCACGAAATTTTAACTAAAGATAAAATCCAAATTTTAGCAGATACTTCAATTTTGATTGGCTAAGAACTAAAATCAATCTAATATTGTCCAATCAAATAACTAAAATTCAGATCTGATCTTAGTTAAAATTTTGCGAAATAGACCCCGTAAACATATCTTATTTATTTTGCTTCTTATTGTGACCAATATTCAAATGGGAACACATCAATAACAACACATTTGTACACTTATGGATGTTTAATCTGTAATCAACGGTACAAAGTCAGAGGGGTCAAAACCAAATGTACACAGATGGTAAATTCCATGCGAGGTCGCTGCACAGCGTGCGTAAGAGCCAGTGGAGGGCTCACGCGCTACTGACATCTGTGTGGTACTTTTGGTTTTGACCCCTCTGAGCTGACTTTTGTCCTAGTAAGGCAATAATAAGTTTTCTTAACCCTCTAAACCTAACTTCGGAGCAGAAAAGTAAGAGGTTAAACCCCATTTTATTTCATTTCATTTCTAAACCCAACCCTGGCCGAACGAAGGTACTTCCTAATCATTATGCTTCCGTAACAAATATTAACTTTTTTCCACCGACAAATTAAATTCTAAAACATCTTTCCATGTATTAGAAAAATAAAATAAGATGCTTGAAGTATTTGTAAGTAAAAGATATTCCCTATTTAGTGTAAATAAATATCAAAATGAGTAAAAGGAAGCATTCTGCTCGAACTAGTAACGTCTTATGATACAAACAATGCACGCACTATTGAGCCAATGATTGACGTCACGTGATGTGACGTCATGTGTCGATGGCAGTTATCTTTGGCGAGATATTAGAAGACTTTCATAATCCTCTGTGAAACAGATTGTCCGGATTGGTGTTGTGGAGGATCGAATTTATTTAGCACGTGTGCGCTGTGCTATAAAGCCTGTCGTTGAGTCAACTGGCGTAGCGTCGAATCCTCGGTTGTACGTGACAAGTAGTAGAGTCGCCTGTCCAACCTCGCGGGTTTTCTCCGAGTCCTCCGGTTTCCTCCCACTGCTAAAGACCCCTACGCACAAACGAATTATTGAAATAAAATCAAACCATGTGTTAGTCCCGAAATAACCTATTGTGTGTCGAGTCGACGTTAAACCCCAGTTCTCTCTCCCTCTGTCTCTTCACAGAGTATTTTTACTCTGTGGTCTCTTTCTCTCTAATTGCTGTGGTTACGAGTAGCCTATCCCTTAAAGGAATTCGAACGAGAATCGAAAAAAAATGAAATTTTACCTTGCCAGTAGACAGGCTGTTGTTATAATTATTTTATAATTCACTCTTCGTTCAGCGATAGTAGCTATCAAAGGTACAGTTATTTCACATATACCACTGGACATGGCTATCCACGTGGTATCAGCATATGTGACGTCATGGGATGACGTTCTGTTACGTAGATACGATGTAAAATATGGCGTAAAATTACCTGAAATATTAACACATTAAAGAGTCAACCCCAATAGAATTTTGGAGAATAAAATTTCTTAATTTGTGTTTAAATCAACTAACTTAATATACGTGATACGTTTCCAAGCAACTTAAACCCGTAAGTGTTTTATCTGGAAATGAAGACTGGTGTCCTAAGCTGTATTATACGGTGTCTGGATAAAACCAAACTTTTATTTCATAAGTGAAATTTACTATTCAAGTACAGCACATGGGTCATATGCCTCTAACGGAAGGGAATCGATTATGAAGTCTCCCAACGGAAAATTGACCCGAAATCTTAAAATAGTCACATGTTCGGATAAGTAGTTTTGACGTTCACATCCAAACGACTTGATATTTTGAGCTGAAATTTTAGGACAAGGTAAATACACTATTCCTCTATAAATTGAGCTGGGCTATTAATTTGTGCATAAAGCTAGAGGTTCGTTTCTTTTCAAGGCTTGTTCACTGAAGATTAAAGTCTCAATATCTTCAATGTGATGGAAAAGGGCACCGTTCACAGTCTTGACATAAAATAATTACGATCTATTTACTGTTGGACAAAGGGGTCACGGTTGTTAAGTGGATAAAGCGCTGGTTCGCTCGCCCGGAGTTCGGGTGTTCGAACCCTGCATTGGCCGAACAAGTTCAATGAGACAGGTGGGCCTGACAAGAGAGGACAGCTGCCTAGTCATTCAGATGGGATGAAAAACCGAGGTAACTTGTACACATTGCAGTGTACGTAAAAGATCCCCTGGCAGTTGGAAATCGATATAAGAGTAGGCCGTAGCGCCACCACCCGGACAAAATTTCCCTCATAGCGCACTGTATGGCGTATGCCTGTCTTCCATTAGCCCAGGTTAGGTGCAAAAGAGTAGGACGTTAAACCCATTTTATTTAGTTTCTGTTGGTCAGTGGAAAGATGCGTAAAATATAATTAAACACAGCGTAAGGAAAACGGACAGAAAAGGGGCGCTTCTTATGTGTCTCTCCACGCGGTCATCGTTCGGGATAATACAAAAACACTTTCGCTTTAATAAAATTGTAGTATCGGGATTGTGGATTCGGTTCACAAAAAGGCAAGGTATGTCATTCTCCAGGTAATATAATAACATCAATGTTGATTTAAATTGACAAACAATGCGTGTTTTCAATGTCGAAGACTTCGGGTTATACTGAGACTTAGGTCTTTTAATGGAAGTATCTTACCAAAGATGTAAGTTATTCCTATTGAAACGTGTAGAAAAACTCCACCAATAACCGTCAATATTCCACGGATGAGCAACACATTGCACGCCATCGTGTACCAAACAAATACAACTTTGCTATAAAGATAAATACTCCAGAGTTTATGGTCATCTGTTTAAATCGCAGATTCTTACATCAGATCCCCAATTGTACTGGAACATTGTCTGTTAGCAGTTTAAATCACAAATTTAGTTGAGATTAGTCACATCTGTACTTAGATGTCCTTTGGTATCTATCATCTACCATCGTGTATGTACTATTTATTATCGAACGTATGGCCATCATAAATTAAAAATACATTTTATCTCTTATCAAGGTCAGATGACAAGATAGTATTTAATTATTTAGTATCGACGTCTTTACCGTGTCCAACCTACTTAATCAGTTGTAATCAACTCGGTTTATTCAGGATCTAGTTTAAAGGCAGAGATAAGAAGTGATTTTATACTTGAAGGAGCTCAGTCTCTTACTCAATACCATCCCAAGTCTTCGACATTGAAAACACGAATTATTGGTCAAATTAAATCAAAACTGATGTTGTGATTTTACCATGACAAGATGGGTTTCTGATATTCAATATCTAAAGGACCTAGAAATTGACACAAGTGAGTCGCAACGCATATAATACTGTAATATGAATGTATATAAACTGATTTTCACTCTAATTTCAAATCAGTTATGTTCAGCGAAATAAGCCAACAGTCTCAATCGAAAGCATCTATCTATTCCAGTCTACATACGCCGTTTCATTTGGTGCAATGTTTCTAGTCTCGTTCCTCGAGTGCCTTGCTAGAACTGGGACTGAAACGCATTATGGAACACGATTCGTGTACTAATGGTAAAATGTTTATTTTGTCTTAAATATTTGATATCGGAAGCCCATTTCTTTCCTGTAAGATCACAGCATCAATGTTAATTTAAATTGACAAATAATTCGTGTTTTCAAGATTTTTGGTGATATTGCGTTAGAGACTTAGCTACTTTAAATTAATAAATAATTCGTGTTTTCAATGTTCAAGGTTTTTGGATGATATTGAGTTAGAGACTTAGCTACATAATGCGTTTAAGCGCCATTTGTAACAGGGGACGAGGCTAGACATATTCTACGACTTATGTCACTAGTGACCACATGTTCTTATCTGGAGAGCATGCACAATAATTGCTATCGGTGTAGACTAGAATAACCAGACGATAGAGATTGCGATTTGATTGAGACTTCTGATGTATTTCAAAGAAAATAACTGATTTTCAAATTGGAGTAAAAACGAAAACGATTGAATGTAAATCAGTTTATATGCGTTGCGATCTTTTTGTGTCAATTTCGAGATCCCAAATATTAGCGATTTAGCTCTTTGGATATCATTCGTTATAGATGCATATTATCTCAACATTTATTATGTCTATTTACCTCCAGGTGATTTGTAGCCTTGTGGTCTAAATCGTCATAGGATCTGTAAGTGAGCCACGTGGTATGGTTTCGACCCCCCATTTGTACATGACAAGGGGTTGGGTCACCCGTGTAACCCCGTGGGTTTCTACGGGGCGTCCAATTCCCTGTCCTTGCTAATGATCCCTGCATGCAAGCAAATTATTTTATTCCCGAAACGACCTCGTTTGTGTCGAGTGGACGTTTACTCCTTCCTCTCTCACTCTCTCTCTCTCTCGCTCTCTCTAATACAGTGTTGGGGGTATGGTATAGACATCACGATGTGCTGTTTAAAACAACAGTCCCATGTACACATTGTTGTGAACGCAAAAGATCCCTCGAGAGCGGATAGAATTCGAAATAAGAGTCGACAATAAACCGTGAAATGGCTTTACGTAACATCCACTGCCACGAGATGATATCACAGAGGACATACAGGGCCATGACCTTGACATAATAGTAGATTAGATTGGTCAAATTCCGTTTTGAGCACGGGACTCCAATGGAAAGTGGACGTAGTTTAGTCTTCCCTGGCGGACACTTGTGTCATAAACCAAGCCGAGTCGGGTCATGGCTGATTGGTATTATCGCCGATTCGGATCAAAAGTGAAACCTAATTTCTAGGCTGAATCGGGCCACAAATACTGAGATTTTGATATTGAATTAGTTTAATCATGCGCGGATCCAGGGGGGGGGGGGCAGGTGGTCTGGACCCCCCCCCCCCACTCAGGCTTGAAAATTTTTTATGCGCTTTTATTGGCAATTTTTAGACCTGTAATTTTGGAATTTACCTTCCGGAAATACGTCAGAATGCACCAAATTGAATATAATTTATCAAATTTTTCAGGGGGACGGCCCCAAAACCCTCCGTTAATTGATTTAATTGATCCGCGCCTGTTATATCCAGTTTTATCAGGGCTATAACGTGACTGTGTGTTTTATTTATGCCAATTTATGTTCATATTTCATTTTATTTCACGTGGCCTGATTTTACTTACCAATATGTAGTTGTTAGTTAACAAAATATTATATGTCCTGGCCCACAAACCTTTCTCAGACTTACGTTAAGAATTTACTCAACTTTCTATCGCTGTTTATGAGAAAGACCTTTGATTCAGAAACACAAAACTTTGCATAAAGTTTTAATTGATTTATTTAATACATTTAAACAATAAAAGTTTTATAAGGGGCTATATTTTATTTAAAATAAGGCGATCAATTTTGAGTAAATTCTTACCTTAAGTCTGAGAATGTTTTGTGAAACCGCGCTCCTGGTTCTGAGGATGAAGATGATGACGTCACAGTAACTGTATTAAAATGGATGATGACAAGATATTATACTTATCGCATGAATCTTACATAAATTTTTAAACACGCCATTTTTATTTCGTTTATTACTATAAGAGAGGGATTATTATAAATTTTATTGCTTGTTTCTTAGTCCATTGTGTGGGTAATTACATGTGAAATAAATACCGCGTAAACCAATTTAAGTTCATTGCAATAAATCATACAATACCAGCAATACAATAGCATAATTTAGATAATTATTAAAGTTATCTTAAATGAAATGAAATGAAATTGGGTTTAACGTCCTACTCTTCTGCTCCGATCTGGGCTAATGAAGACGGACATATCCGACACAAGATGCTATGAGGGAAATTTTGCCCGAACAGCAGTTCTATGGCCTACTCTTATATCGAATGCGGTCAAGGGATCTTTTTAGGGTGGTTCGTAGAAACAAACTACGATCAAGAGCAGATAATTTGAATAGGTGAATACCCTATAGATTAAACCAGGGGTGGGTGGATTAAAACGGAATAAGACTATTGGGGATACCCCACATGACATCTGCTTCAATTAAAGGTACATTATGGGAGATTTTTGTAAGGAGTTAGCCATTCTTGCTATAACAGTTCAGAAATAGATGATGAAAGAAGCATATATTGAAAATTTCAGTCAAATTACTTTGTTCGGAACATAGTTATCACCAGTGTAATTTTTGACTAGAAATGGGATTGAATTCCATCTTCACCGATTCTTGGTATGGTCGATCGTTTGATTGACAGGCGTTAACTCCACCTACATAATCTCGCTGTCTTTTGTCTGCTGTCATCATATCCAAATTTGTGTTTTACCTTTTCGGATTTTTATAACGATTGGACAAAATGAGTGAGACGGTAAATTTTCATTCTTACTTGTATTTTGGGCACGCGTTGAATATATGGCATAATATTATAATACAATTATGATAAATCTGTAAGTATACACCAGGGGCGTCGTGCCTATTGGGGAAATAAAAATATTTTTATTGATATTGTTAAGACAGAAGAACTGTCCGTCTGTATTAGTCGTCACACGGTCTACGGAAATTGTATAATTTTTCATTATCCGTGTTTAGTTATTGAACTTTAAATAGTTTAAGTGTCAATTGTTGAGGCCGAGGCTATCATTTAGCCTCGATCTGGGAGTATGACGTCAACGTAACGGTTAATCTCCGCCCACGACGCCATTTAAAAATTAAATTAGTCAACGAAATTCTGTTTAAATCCAAGCTGAATCCAAGCCATCCGTTGGTCTAAAGAGTTGATTTTGTGCTTGTTGTGTAAATTAAGATCTAATTTATAATTTCTATGACATCTGAAGCCTAAATAAAGACTTGCAAAAATCAGATGTTTAAGTACGGTAGCGTTTTCTTTGGATCAAGTTGAAAGACGTTGGCTTGCTAACCTGTAGCTCTCATGTTCGATCCCAGTGTTGACCGAGAAGGGAACGTTCATCGGAATTTTCCGACATGGTTCGCCTTTGTAAGTGATTGAGCGCGGAGGTACAACCCACAGTCGTTCGGATGGGACGAAACAACAAGGTCCCATGTCGTGCACGACATCTGCCTGTCGGTCGCCTTTCTTTAGGCCTGATATGTTATAATTACCTACATTATTAATTAGACATTAATTAACTTGTGAACTCTGGACGTCGTCGCTAACCTGCGATATTTACTGGATTAGGACCGACTTGCTCCTCAACTTTCATTCATGATTTAATCATGAAATGGATACTAGAGACTATGTTTTTCTTTATCGTGCCGTCTTTATTAATGATGATCGAGGCTAAGCCTAAATTCAATCGCTAAATTCTCGGTTTAGTGTGGATCAATTTGACTGAAATTTTCAGCAAATTGCCTTTACATTATCTATTTCTTTCATTATTATAGTGAGAACTACCAGCTCTTTATCTAATCTCCCGCCATAACGTATCTTTAGACAGTATAGTGACAGTAAGGAAATTTAATTAAAGTTAACTATCTAGTCCATATCTAATATTAAGGAAGTTTTTATTATGAATTAATAGGATCACATTGTGATTCATTTTTTTCATTGAAGCAAAGCATTAGTTGTGATATGAATACCCGTCCCTTCCCACCGTCTGGTGATAAAGCACACGCCGTGAAACCCTCCTCATAGCATTTCCTTATGAATACAAGTCCCTTCCTTATCATGATATTAGGCCTACAGGTATGTTTAATCCCACATTTCGTATAATATTAAAGCATAGAAATAAATATTTCTATGATTAAAGTAACAGTCTCTAAAGCAATATCATCCACAGTCTGCGACATTGCAAACACGGCTTATTGGTCAATTTAAATCAAAATTGATGTTATACCATGAAAATATGGGCTTCTGGTATCCAATATTTTAAACAAAATAAAAATTTGTCACAAATCGATTGACAGTGTGCCTTTGAGGTCCATTTGTAATAAGCGAGGGAGTTGGATGTCTGAATAATTAGCGCGTGCTTGCTGCATCATAAGGTCTGTGCTTTGAGTCAACTGGCGTCGCTTCGATTCCCCGATTGTACGTGTCGCCTCCCCGGGTTCTCCAGTTTCGCGAAAGCGAATTATTAAAGTTCCTATAGCATATTTTTAAGTTATATTTTATAAAGAAAGCCCTAAAATAGATTTTACCTATAAACAGTCCTACCTTGTTAAAGAATAATCCTATTAATCCTATAATTCACTATTGCCAGTTGAGAAATTGGCAAAAATATCATTTTCAACTTCAAATTCAAACATTTGAAGATGGGCGTCCGCGGAGAGGAATGAGAAAACAAGGGAAGTAATTGTGTTACTATTTCCTCAATCAACCTGTGTCAGCCATTTTAATGCCTGTGAAATTCTGCCCATGATCGTATAATAGTGAGTTGACAACCTTTTGAGCAAAAGACATAGAAATAATTATGTTTTGACTTTCTTAGAAAATATGAAATTGGAACTTTAAAATAAAATTGAACTATATATTAATCCGAAAATGACTTTATATAGTTTGTGTCAATGGCCCCCTTTTCTCTCTAAAGGTCTGGATTTACCGTAGACTCCAACACCTCTGATCGCGAATCCATTAATTTAGTCATATGTTTTACAAGACTGTTTTGGTAGGGAATTATAAAGACAAATGCGCACAAGAGATAAATCGAAACCACACCACTCAGTGACAAACCTTATGATGCAACACGCACGCGTTAGAGCACTAGACCATTCAGCACCCGAGAGACAGAAGGTAGATATATATGAAATGAAATGAAATGGGGTTTAACGTCCAACTTTTCTGCGTCGACTGGGTTGATGAATACGGACATACGCCATGTGAGATATTTTGCCGGGACAGCGACATTGTCCCCTATCAACTTTTAGAATTCCGATTCCCGGTGGTTCTTATAAACATGCCCTGCAACACTGACGATGAGAATCCGATCTGGGAAATTCCAAGGGACTTTCTTTCTCGGCCAACGCGGGGGTGAACCTGAGACTCCTGGATAGTGATCCAGTTTCTTACTCACTCACTGAGTCACTATGTCTGCCATCTCTGTTTTGAGATTTGAGGACTCATTTATGGCACCGAAGGCGACTTTGGTGACAACGTCAACGGATTTAAAATGTTTTGTGAATATCTATCGTGGTCTTAAACCTAATCAATAATGCACGAGTTGTGTCCCTGTACACCACTGTTCGGCCACTGAACGAAACGGCACGATTTTGAGACAAAATAGATATATATACTAATACTATTCATTTAATAAAAGTCACATTTATTAAATTCAGTACTGGGAATGTTCATAATATACATAACAAAACAACAGGCAGTAGATATAAATGGTGTCAAATGGATTGGAATATTGGTGGTTTTGGAAGAATCATCTGCACAGTTATCGCGTTTATTGCCATGAATACGGTTCGTTAAGTTAATGTGCTGTTTGTTTACGATAACAACGGATCACGTGACACCCCGTAAATAGAAGATGGCTGTCGATAAGCCGTTTAGTTGATTAAAATAGGTAAGAATAGTGTGTTATCTATATAGGATGTTGTAACTTTCTTGTATTTATTTCTTCAACTTTACATAGACACACAGTTACACAAAACACAGTTATTCAAAATACGAATGGTTGATTTCATAGGTTCTAAAATTGATTCCTTCTCAACCTCGTGGGTTTCCTCCGGGGACTCCGGTTTCCTCCCACTGCTAAAGACGGAAGACCACAACGCGCAAGGGAATTATTGAAATAAGATTAACCATAATAATAAGTTAGTCCCGAAATGACCTAGTTTGTGTCGAGTGAACGTTAAAGTTAATGCCCATTTCTCCCTTTCTAAGATTGATTCATCATTCAAATTCAATCTCAATCTTTGACATTATTTAGGAGAGAGAGAGAGAAATGAGCTATAATGTCTACTGACACAAACTAGGTCATTTCCGGACTAATATATGGTTTAATTTTATTTCAATAATTCGCTTGCGCGTAGGGGTCTTTAGCAGTGGGGGGAAACCGGAGTATATACCGTACCCAGAGAAAACCCACATGGGTTGGACAGGCGACCCTACTCCTTGCCACATATAACCAGGGATTTGAAACCTAACCTGGGCTAATGGAAGATGGGCATACGCCATAAAGTGTGCAATTTAGAAAATTATGAACGAGCAGCCGTCGCTACTCAACCTACTCTTATATCGTATTCCAACTGCCAAGGGATTTTTTAAGTGTATGCCAATGTGTAAAAGGGACCTCGGTTTTTTGTCCCATCTGTCCTTATCAGTCCCTCCGTTCTGCATCACTGACAAGGAGAAACCACCCTGGAAAATCGAGATGAACTTTCTCGGTCAATGCAGGGATCGAACACCCAACCTCCAGTGTTGGGTTTTTTTGTTCGAGATAGTAAGTACAATGAAGGTGGAGAGAATAGAATACACATCCTCCTATATTGATAAAATAAGAAAATTATATAGGATGGGACGAAAACCCAGGTCCTGTGTAGAAGATTCCATGGCAGTTGGAATTCGGTAAAAGAGTAGGCCGTAGTGCCACTACCCGGGCAGAATTTCCCTCATAGCACACTGTATGGCATATGCTCGTCTTCCATTAGCCCAGGTTAAGTGCAAAAAAGTAGGACATTAAATTCCATTTCCTTTCATTTCATATATTTAAAGTTAAAGTTACATTATGCGAGATAAGATAAAGAGATGGCAGTTCTCACTATAATAGTTAAAAACTAGATAGTGTAAAGATAATTTGCTGAAAATTTCAGTCAAATTGGTTCACTATTAGCCGAGAAAAAAGCGCTTGAAATACTAACATAGCCTCGGTCATCATTACTCAAATCGTTAATATAAACAGCATAGTCTCGATTATCCACTTGATTGATTTAATTATCAAGGGCCATTAAGCGGCATATAAGACTTTTATCCGCCAACATCGAAGGCTTGCCTTGACTTTAAGAGTGTATTATGGTCTGGATATGTTAATTAATGTCTAATTGATTATTTAGATAACATCTCAGGCTTAAAGAAAGACCTGTAATAAGCAGATTTTGCTCTTGCATAATGCTATTTTAAAGGAGCTAATTAAATCATGTATATTTAGGACCTAGAAATTGACATAAATGGATCGCAATGCATATAATAATGTAATATGAATGTATATAAACTGATCTACATTCAGTCGTTTAGAACTGTTTTTACTCGAAATCAGTTATATTTGGTGAAATACACCAGAAGACTCAATTTGAATGGCAATATGTATAACGTCTGGTTATTCAAGTCTACATAGTAGTTATTGAACATGCTCACCTTTTGACATGATATGTGGAATATGTCTAGCCTTATTCTTTGAGTCACTTGTTCAAAATGGCCTGAAAAGCCTTATGGTACATGATTCTTGAACCAATGCCGTAAAATGCTTACTTTGTCTTAAATATCGAATATCAGATCGCAAGATCAATGTTGATTTAAATTGACAAATAATTCGTGTCTTCAATGTCAAAGACTTTAGAAGGATACTGAGTTAATAGAGACTTAGCGACTTTAAGCTCGAATTGAAAAAAATAAATTGATCGCAGCTGTAAAATATTCGGCCGAAAATATCTATCACGGTAGATCTATCATACGGGTCATCGATTTTATGAAAAGATACACTTACCTGTGGAGGGTTGGCGAGTGGTTAGCAACTGGGATGGTTTCAATTCACCGGTTGTACATGACCGGTTCTACATACCCTTCAGTTTCTCCCACTGCTGAAGACCCTACACGCAAGTGAATAATTGAAATAAAATTGAACCATGTGTTAGTCCCGAAATCACCTAGTTTGTGTCGAGTGGACGTTAAACTCTCTATATTTTGTCTTTTTATTCATGTTTGTTGTAGATGTTAAGAATGGCTGATTTAAGGTTTTGAAAAAGAAGATCATGGGAAACAAAATCAATCGAGGCCATCACTATGACAACGATCCAGATTCGGCATGGAAAGCACAAAACAAAGCAGTCAAGGACAACCCAATTTATCAGTTTGTTAGTATAGATAAGACTGGACGATTGATCACAGAATATAAAGAAGAGGGAAGAGACAAAGTGATTGAGACTATACGTAGGGAGATTGAACCATATTATCTGTATAAAAATGGTGGTGGTTCGACGATAACGAAGTTAGAATATGTGAAATGGTTTAATAAAGCTGAAGGCAAGACAGATTTAAAGGTAGGCCCAATGTTATACTACATATAGTGTACAAACTCTCTGGTGATCTCAGGTTTCCTCCCGTGTTGGCAGACAAAGTCGTGTTTCCTCCTCAGTGTTGCAGCGCACATTTAAAAGAACCCCAGAAAATCGGAATTCGAAATACAAGTAGGCAACAGTGCCGCTGTCTTGACAAAATATCTCTCATGGCGTATACCTGCCCTCATTAACCCTGTCGCAGCAGAAAAGTAGGACCTTGAACCAGGGTTCTTAATCCATTTTGAAATCAACCGGCCAAGGGTAAGCCTAACGGATAGTCGTATTTTCAACAACAGACATTTTGGTTTATGCATACTTTATTCACGTTAATAATTGCATAACGTATTTCGAATAATAATAGCTTAAACTTCGAATAAAGAAAACCTTTGTTGTAATTGCATACATGTATTTATACATCGATAATAATATCGAAATTTATAGTCAAATTTCAGCAACTTGCATAATGCATATTCCTACTTTCGCTTTCATCCAACCAAACGGAAGTTTTAATTTAGTAAAAAGAAAAACTACCAGTAAATATAAATATGTTTTTATACAATTGTATTATTGTGATCACTTGTCAATATATAAAAATAAAAAGAATGTAATATCAATAATAGCAAATTAGCACAAATTAGTTTCTGTGTATAGTCGGAACTCGGAAATATGCCGAGGTTTGTCGAGTGATGCCATACGTGCGAAAAGTCACGTGGCCAATTGTCATGATCGGCTATTACTTGACATAATAATTATATACGGGTCAGTAGGTTATTACCAGATTTACTCAACGCTAACATGATAATAATAATTATTAATAGATAATAGACGAGATCAGTAGGTTATTACGTGACTTAAAAAAGAAGACAAAATTAATAACTTACGAGACAAAATATTTTTTATGAAATTTTGTCAAACGAAAGCCATTTGAAAGTAGTTAACCATTCGGAATTAAAATGTCCCCCGTACTTCGGCTTTGGTTGACCTATATTGGACGTGTGAGTTTTTCCGACTTCTGGAACTTCCAATGACGACGTGCATGCTTGAAGTTCAAGGTCAATGCCGCCATCACTATCGTCGGCTAAAACTCGTTTACATTTTCTATTGTCATTCTGCGAGGTGTTCAAGTACTTCAACAATGTGTTAGATATAAATGAATGAACCGACATTGGATTATATACATTTTTTTACTTGATTGACTCAATTAATTAAGTTGTTTATTTAGGAAATGAGCCGATACGGATTGAAGCCGAAGGTATTCATATTGTATTGACTGACTCTTTGATGGGTTTCTTAATCGACAAGTAATAATTAACTCTTTGTTATCGGCCGAAAGTTGATTGATTAATGATACCATAGTGGCCGGTTCATTGTTTTACAAACCGGCTAGATTAAAGATCAATCGGCTAAAGCCGACAAAAAACAGCCGATTAAGATCCGTGCCTTGAACCCTATTTCATTTGATATGTATATATCTTACGCCTGTCCGTTGGAGTCACGATGAATAAGCGGTTAAGACGCTGCCTCACTAGCTTGGAGGCTGGATGTTGGATCCCAGCATTGGTCGAGAAAGTTGATCAAGATTTTCCAGTGTTAATTCCCCTTGTCGGTTTTGCAGATCGGAGGGCCTGACAAGGACGAAAAACGTGTATACATTGGCATGCACGTAAAAGATCCCTTCGCAGTTGGAATTCGATATATAAGAGTAGGCCATAGTGCCACTGTCCGGACACAATTTTCCCCCATAGCCTATTGTATGGCTTATGCCTGTCTTCATTAGCTTAGTTTGGAGCAGAAGAGTAGGACGTTAAACCCCATTTTATTTCACGTTTGTTTTTAGGGGTTTATTTTGTTTTAGCGAACATGCAGAAGACAGAGAATGTTGGGTAATGTTGGACGTTTATTTCTTTGTCTTTCAGGAGAAGTCGATATCAAACAGTATCAGTAAAATTACAAATGACCAACTGAAAACTTTTGAACTTGATAAATACAGCACCTTCACACAACACGATGCATGCTGGATACTTGATAAACGTGGCGCTGTCGGTGAAACGCCATTTCATCTATGCTACCTCATGGGAACCCCGGAACATTCTGAAGTTGCCAAGATATTTTTATCGCTGTACCCTAAGATGTCCCTTGATATTTACGAAGGCAGGGAATATTATGGTAAGGTTTCGAGAAGGAAGTCAGTATTCGAGTTTTTGTTTCAAGTTTTTGACAGACATTTTTAGTTGGGGTTAACAGAGATCACTAGAAGTGGTTTGTCAACTTCATGAAATGGTGTCAATAAGCTTCCGTTCCCTTTAGTAAACTTAAACTAGTATATCGTGTTTTGAATAATTCTTATCGTCGCTACAAAATAATAATTAGCATGATATCTGTTTGCTGGCAACCTATCATCCCTGACTTACATTGTTTTCATTGTCAGGCGTTTATAGTTCAGGGGCCGGCTGCTCAAAGCTTCTGATACGTCATTCCTCTGGTAATCCCATAGGGCTTGCACCAAACCTGCCGTTGTCTCCATTATACCTAACCATTTTGATACAGCCACATAGAAATGTGGTCATCTATTGTCGTTTATTGAGGTATGGCTATATTAAAGGAAATAGAAGCTTATAATACCCTATTTCCTATCGGGACCTCATTTGACCCAATTCTGGCAGGTTTATTTCAAAATGGATTAAGAAAACTGGTTGTGGCCTTATGTTGCACCTTGTGAATGCTTTAACGACAACAGCTATCATCCAATCTGTCTGACAATTACATGTATTGTTTAAATTAGTTAAACGAATAAGCCTTTTGAATTTCAGCAATTTGCCATTATTACTTTCAGAGCTATGCCCCTTGTTTCACTTTGTTGAACTTTGTGAACACTCGATTTTCCGGCGTGGTTTCCCCTTGTCAATGATGCAGAACAGAAGGCCTGACAAGGATAGCTGTCTAGTTGTTAGGATGGGACAAAAAACCAAGGTCCCGTGTACACATAGGGGTGCATGTAAAAGATCCCTCGGGAGCTGGAATTCGATATAAGAGTAGGCCGTATAGTGCCGCTGCCCGGGCAAAATTTCCCTCATAACACACTGTATGACGTATATCTGTCTTCTATTAGCCCAGGTTAGGTGCAGAAGAGTAGGATGTTAAACCCCATTTTATTTCAGTTTTGTGAACAGTCTAACAACAAAAGTTATCATCCCATCTGCGTGAAGTTTATATGCATCATTTAAAGATGGAAAAGCCTGTCAAATTTCACCAATCTCTGCAATCTGATTAAAACACAGATCCAATTTCGTTTCGTTTTTTATAGTTCAAAATTTCGTTTATACTTGTCTTTACTACTCTTGGATCTGGAGGACTTGTTCTGCCTGAAATGAGGGGTCAGCCAATCAAATGGTCAGTCGAATCGACCGTGTGACCTTTTCGTGCATGGAACTGTGGGTAAATATTACCAGAAGATAGAAATCAAAACAAAACAAAAGTAGATTTTAAAAAGCAAGGCAGTCGCTAATTGGTTAATCGAATGACTGACGTTATCAGGTTAAATGTCCCGTGCTTGATACCTGACGTCATGGAACGTGAACTCCCACTATAACTTGTTAGATCTACATGAGTGTAGGCCATTGAAAGTATAAAAAAACGAAACGAAATATAGATCTATATTTTAATCAGATTGCAATCTCTGTACATGACCTCCAGAGTTAAGGCCCTTGTTTCAGGTTATAGAACCTTTTGAATCCTCAAACGACAAATATTATAATCTGAGATCCTGACCCCCGCCACACCCCACCATTACCTACAAAAACATAATATGTGATAATCATAGTCTACTGCTCGGACGATTTAAAGTGCCAATCCCGATAAGTTTTTGGGGAATAAAACTGCTTGATTTTGTGTTAAAATCCTTTAAAATCCATAACCTAAGGCCCACCTACTAACCCGATATTTGTGATACGCTTGTAAATAACTTAAACCTGACAGTCTTCATCTGGAAATGGAGACCGTTGTATTATACAGTATCTGGATAAAACCAGACTTTTTTCTATAAAAATAATATGTAGGTGAAATTTAGCTTTTGTTATCAAGTACAGTGCATGGGTCATTCACTGTATAAACCTCTCAAGAAACGTTAATCGATTATCAGGTCACCCAATGAAAAAATTGACCCGAAATCTTAAAAGGGTTACGTGTCCGGATAAGCACTGTTGGTGTACACGTCCAATCGATTCAATATCTTAAACTGAAATTTTGAGGCAAGGTAAATACACCATGCCACTATATTTTGGTCCATAAATTTCATAAATACTCGGACTTTAATTTTTGAGACTCTGTTCTTATCGGGATTGTCCCTTTAACCGCTGTCAGCATATGTTCCGTTTCCTGGCAACCTCTCTGTATGAGATGAAGTGAAAATCCATGTAAACTTGAATGCCTTTATGACCGTTTGAGAAGATTATTTCTGTGTACTTCGTTATTAAATTTGAAATTTGGGTCTTGGCAGAAGTCGTCTACTGATAGCGATAACATGCTAATTAGATAGAATGACCATCTGTAAGTTTGAGAAGATGGTTTCTATGTATTTTGTTATTATAGGTGAAAGTTGTCTGCATATAGCCGTGGTGTACGGCGATATAGACGCGGTCAAGATGCTGGTAGCAAACGGTGCACTTGTGAATCAACGAGCAACAGGTCAATTCTTTTTGCCAGAAGACGTAAAAGCAGGAAAAAATGCCAATCAAACGAACTATGAAGGTGGGGATAACATAAAATGAGCCTTTTTCAGTGTATAAAATTGAGCTTGGGACTAACATGTGGTTCAATTTTATTTCACTAATTTGCTTGTGAGGAGGTGCCTTTAGCAGTGAGAAGAAACCAAAGAAAACTCTATGATTCTTGCACACATTGGAATAATTCTCAGAGATTATTTGGCAATGTTGATATTCATTCCTGAGCACCATCTTCTCTATTTTACAGGGGGGTTGGGATGGCCTAGTGGTCTAGAGTGCCGCACTTCGACTTCTAGCTGGCCGGTCACCTCTGGCTTGCGGCTGTGGTTGCGATTCCAGGTGTGAGCGTATGTGGCATGGAGATAGGGGCGCCTCCTCAATCTGGTGGGTTTCCTCCAGGCCCTCCGGTTTCCTTCCACTGCTAAAGACCCGTACGTGCAAGCAAATTATTGAAATAAAATTGGTAATGCAGGACGGAGGGCCTGACAAGGACAGTTGTCTAGTCGTTTGGAAGAACTGAGGTCCCGTGTACGCATTAGCGTGCATGTTAAAGATCCATTGACAGATGATATTCGATATAAGAGTAGGCCATAGCGCGGCTGTCCATGCAAAACTTCCCTCATAGCACACTGTATGGTGTATACCCGTCTTTATTAGCACAGTAGGACGTTAAACTCAATTTCATTTAATTTTATTTTGTTCTAGGTTATGCGTATTATGGTGAATATCCGCTGGCGTTTGCTGCATGTTTAAATCATCAGGAGATCTACGATTATTTGATTGACCACGGAGCAGACCCCAATAAACAAGATTCATTTGGTAATACTGTCCTACATATGGTGGTTATAGCCAATCAACCGGTAGGTTACGTTACTTTATATCGCTACAAAACACACTATTTATTCTTAATTATCTTCATTATCTTAATTCTATTCATTATCTTAATATTAATATCATTCTATTCATTTTCTTAATTCTATTCATTATCTCAATTCTATTCATTATATTCATTTTCTCTATTCTATTTGTTTTTTCATTATCTTCATTCTATTCGTTCTTTTCGTTATATTCATTATCTTCATTCTATCCGTTCTATTCATTATCTTTATTCTATTCATTATATAAGTTACATTTATATTAATTTTATGAATTATATTGATTATATAAATTAGCTCTTGTGAGAAATTATACGGTTTTTCTTGGGTTAATAAGGTGATTCTCATACTTGATTAAAATACCCTTCTATACTACTCTAGTCTTCATTTACCTGTTTGGTGCATATACATAGATGACTAAACCCTGTTTCTATTTATATCTGTTGTTATTGTAGAGAATGTATAAATATGCGGTGCAACATCACAAGAAGAAAGCCCAGACCGAAATCAAGAACAAGGCTAATTTAACTCCTCTAACACTAGCCAGTAAACTTGGACGACATCAAATTTTCCTAGAAATGCTCGAATTAAATAGTATAGTAAGTTTTTACACACCTACGTTGAAATGTGGTTGTATATTGCCGTTACCCCTGTCCGTCTATCAGTTTGTTGTGTCTAGGAAAGTGGTTTGGATGTCCCTTCAATTTTCGGGAAAAAATGTCCAACAAGAAAAATTTTAAAATCTTATAACGGATTCGGGTGCTGTATGATAAGGCCTGTGATTGTGTCAACTGGTGTGATTTTGATTCCCTGGTTGTACGTGTCAAGGAGTAGGACCAGGTCCTCTTGTTTCATAACCCTGCTAATAAAGACCCCTACTCACAAGCGAATTATTGAAATAAATTTAAACCATGTGTTAGTCACGAAATGGCCTAGTTTGGGTCAAGTGGACGTTAAACCTCATTTCTCTCTCACTCTTCTGCCTGTAGTTTGTGTATGGGGAACACTATACAGACTAAGTTTATCATCCAATATTTTTCATATTTATAAATGTAATTGATTTTATTAGTGAGAGAGAGAAAGAATTAGGGTTTAACTTCTACTCGACACAAACTAGGTCATTTTGGGACCAACATATGGTTTTCAATTTTATTTCAATAATTCACTTGCGCGTAGGGGTTTTTAGCAGTGGGAGGAAACCGGAGTGCCCGGAGGAAACCCAAGAGGTTGAGAAGGCGCCCCTATCTCCATACCACATACGCTCACACCAGGGATCGAAACCACATCCACAAGCCAGAGGTGACCGGCCAGCTAGAGGTCGAAGCGCGGCACTCTAGACCACTAGGCCATCCCAACCCCCCGATTTTATTAGTAAGACATTAGTTATATATGGCCATTGTATAAAAAGTACATTATTTAAGACTTAATAATGCGGGTCTTTATTTCGGCTTCACATGACAAAACAATAATCAACTCTCTAGACCATCGGATGGCTAATATTTAAATGTCAGGTAGAAAGGATAATTAAGACTTAGCCTTGATTGTCAGTTATCGGTCCTAGAATAATAAACAATCCACGCTACATCTTCAAACAGTCATAACTTTGCTAAGAATAAAATAATTTGAATGAAACTTTCAATATATTAATTTTGAATTATCTGTTTTTGAACTACTGTATCTAAATCTTACAATAATGCATCTTAAAAATTTGTTGGTTCGTCCTTCTGTTCCACTTTTACATATATTTAGTAATTTTTGAGGACACAGACACAACAACTCAACTTAGATTTTGTGATTGTTTTATTATATTGTTGTGTATATTTTGTAATTGTGTATATCGTGTTGAGGTTGTGTATATCATGCTGTGTTTGTGTATATTGTGTTATAAATGTGCATATTGTGTTGTGGTTGTGTATATCATGTTGTAATTATATATGTCATGTTGTAATTGTGTATATTACATTGTAATTGTGTATATCATGTTGTAATTGTGTATACATTTTAATTGTGTATATCATATTGTAATTATTGTATGATATTATTGTAGGATATGTGGAAATATAGTAATATTACCTGTTCAATGTATCCAATACAAGCTCTAGATTCTATTGGTCCTTACGGTAAAGCAAGTAAGTTTTCTTTATTACTCAACCATTTCTTTTTAATTTTTTCTCTTTTACAACTATTATTCTTAGAAATATGTTGGTTTGGGATTACAGCTGTTTATTAGGGCTATTGGGGGGGGGGGGGGGGGTGATGGTCGAATGGCCTGTCATTGAGTTAACATGCGTGGAATCAACGGTTGTACATGACAAGGAGTAGGGTCGGCAGGGTCGCCTGTCCAGTGTGGTGGGTTCCCCCGGGTACTCTGGTTTCCTCCCACTGCTAAAGACCCCACTGCTAAAGGGAATTATTGAAATAAATTGAACCATATGTTAGTCCCAAAATGACCTAGTTTGTGTCAAGTGGACGTTAAACCCCATATCTTGCTCTCTATATTTGTGCTTTTTTTTAAATTAAAATCATTTTACTCCACCCTAACTTATAATTTGTAATAAAAGATCTATGCTGAACATGGTGAACAATTTTCATGATGAATCTGATCCCCCGAACTGAATTTGATGCATCAAGCTGAATCTAATCCCTCAATGCTAAATCTGATCCCTCAAGCTGTATCTGACCCCTCAAGCTGAAACTGAATTTGATGCATCAAGCTGATCCTGATCCCTCAAGCTGAATTTATTTCCTGAATGCTGAATTGGTTCCCTTAATGCTCAATCTGATTCTGCAAGATGCATCAAGCTGAAACTAATCCCTCAATGCTGAATCTGATCCCTCAAGCTGAATCTGAAACTGATTCCTCAAGCTGAATTTATTTCCTCAGGCTAAATCTGATCCCTCAAGCTGAAACTGATGCATCAAGCTGAATCTGATTCCTCAAGCTGAATCTGATTCCTCAAGCTGAAACGGATCCCTCAAGCTGAATATGACTTCTCAAGCTGAATTTGATGCATCAAGCTGAATCTGATCCCTCATGATGACTCTGTTCCCTGAAGATCAGCCAGGTTTTATTTCTGTGTTTATTTTTAGATTGGAATTCCGCTTTAATGATAATCGTGGACGGAAAGACTGATGAACATTTGGATATGTTAGAGGGTGGTGTTATGAGGCAGCTGCTTGATGAAAAATGGAAAACATTTGCTCGGGTAAGGTGAAACAAAATAATAGATGATGTTACTGGGAGCCACAGTGGCTCAATGGGTATAGTACTGGCTTGCCAACCAGGAGATGAAATGTAGTGAGGTTTAAAGCGATAATTGCATATTTTCAAAGAAAGTCAAAACATAATTATTTCTATTTCATTTTCTCAATAGGTTGTCAATTTACTGTTATAAGATCATAGGCATTATTTCCCACTCTTATAAATCATTAACACAGGAAATGATAACACAATTACCTCCCTTGTTTTTTCTATTGCCCCCATGCAATAGCTATCTTCAAACGTTTGAATTTGAGGTTAAAAATGATATTTTTGCCAATTTCTCAACTGGCAATAGTGAATTATAGGATTAATAGGATTATTCTTTAACAAGGTAGGACTGTTTATAGATACAATCTATTTTAAGGCTTTATTTTAATACATTTTAAAAATATAACTTTGAAATATGAAATTGCAGCTTTAGCGTCCTACTGTTGTGCTCCTATACTAGGCTTATGAATACGAGCGTGCGTCATACAGTGTGCTATGAAGAAAATTTTGCCCGGGCAGTGGTAGTCTTGTATTGTTTTCCAGCTACCAATTAAGGGATCTTACGTGCTTGCCAATGTTTACACAGGACCCTGGTTTTTTGTCCCATCCGATTGACTAGACAGCTGTCCTTGTTAGACACTCCGTCCTGCACCACTGACAAAGGGAACCAACGTCGGAAAATCTGAATGAAATTTCTGGGCCAATGCCGGGATCCAACACTGACAAGGAGGTCTGAGAAAGGTTCCATTCTGCTGGTGCTTGATAAAAGACCTAACATGGACAAATCTAATTTTAAATATGCTATGAAAAACTAAGGTCTCATGTACTCCATTGACATACCGGTAGTTCATAGCGCAACTGCCTGGGCAAAATACCCATTACTTTACGTCACACTAAATGTAATATGGCTGTATTTGACTAGAATGGAACCTTTGTTCTGAATCTCGAATAAACACCATATGGGGGGATCTGGATTTTTCCATACTCTTGCTGGACATATTTTCTTCTCAAACATTCTTCGAAATAACATCATTCCACTCTAATCCTATATGTGCAGCAGAATATTGTCTTAGAGTTTTTGATTTTACGTTGTCTTCACCTTGGACATCCGGCCGAGTCAATCTCCACTTTGTTTCTTCACCATGGCCAATCTGTTACACAAATTCCTGAATACATATCAGATATTGTACGACTTGCTTCTGTCTCAGCAACGTTGTACGACTGGCCTCTGTATGTCCAGTGTTGTCTGATTGGCTCCCAATACCCCACAAATATAGTGCACCTATTTGGTAAAATATTAGTGCTTAAATTAAAAAGGAAGCAGTTCTTACATATTTTGAAATATATTTTTTGTTTATTTTCAGTCCCGTTTTTTGTTACGACTTCTAATTGCCTTTATTCATCTTGCTCTTATTAGTGTTGCTATTTATACTCGTCCCAGCAGGAAGAGTTTGTTAATAATCTCAGGATCTAAAGATATTGTGAGTATCAAATTGAAACAAAACGTCTCTTAAAGTAGCTAAGTCTCTAACTCAATATCATCCAAAGTCTTACACGTTAAAAACACGGATTATTTGTCAATTTAAATCAACATTGATGCTGTGATCTTACCGGGAAAAGATGGGCTTCCGATATCCAATATTTAAGACAAAATAAACATTTTACCATTGGTACACGAATCGTGTTCCACAATGCGTTTCAGTCCCAGTTCTAGCAAGAGACTCAAGGAACGAGGCTAGAAACATTCACCAAATCAGACAGCATAATATATAGACTGGAATAACCAGACACTCGAAATAGCAACTCGATTGACACTGCTGGCTTATTTCGCCGAACATAACTGACTTGAAATTAGATAAAAAATGGAAACCATTGAATGTAAATCAGTTAAGTTGCATTCATATTACAGTATTTTATGCATTGCGACACACTTGTGTCAATTTTGATATGAAATGTTAGGGACTGAGCTTCTTTAACACTAATGCTAGATAATAGTACATAGATTCCCTGAAATGAAATGAATTATAGGATTAATAGGATTATTCCTTAACATGGTACGACTGTTTATAGATACAATCTATTTTAAGGCTTTATTTGAAAAATATGAAATTCTTGCTTGAATGTTTTATATTTCTTTCTCCAGGTTCGTGTTGTTGCCGAAATCTTTACATGTATTTTGTGTATTGCGTCTATTCTTGTTGAAGTTAAAGAAATTGGTGCCCTTGGGCTTTCTTCATTCTTTAAAAATTGTGTAAGTATGGCGTAAATTGTGTAAAAAACTATATAAATAAGTTATATCTGTAATTATAAGTTCTTGATGATTACACAATAATACTATATACTGGAAAAAAACATTTTAGACTAAATAACGGAAAACACCCGGTTAGTTTCCAGCATGGGTTCCATTTGGGCCGTACATGCCTGTCAGGACCGGGGTCTATGGAAAATGACCATAACTAGATCTGACTCATCGGTCATTTTGCACGCTGGAAAAATGGCTATGATGGACATCCACTATGTAACTATAAAATTGTACGGCCAGTGCAGAATAGTTTGCAGGTATAGAAGCCACATAATCTCATAATTGATGTTATAGAGTTGTATACATAGACATAGTCGTCAATGGATTATACTGGGTATTATGTGGATAATTAATGATGATTGTCTGGTGAGCAAACAGAAACAGTAGCAGAGTAAAATAAGAATTCAAATGTCCCTTTTCAAATTCTGTTGATCTGTTTTTTATACGCCCACATTTTCATGTGGACGTATATTGTCGTCGCCCCTGTTCGTCCGTCCGTCCGTCCGTCCACAATTGTTTGTGAACAGTCTACAGGTCACAATTTTTATCCGATTTCAATGAAACTTAAAATATAGGTTTATCACCCTAAGATCTCGGTTCCTTTCGATATTGGCATGTATCGGACGGTAACTTCATGGGTTATGGCCCCTGATTGTACGAAAAATCACGTTTTTTAGCTTGTGAACAGTGTAGAGGTCACAATTTTGAACCGATTTGGATGAAACTTGAAATGCATGTTTATAAACCAAAGATCTTGGTTCCTTTCGATATTTGTGCCAATTGGATTGTAACTTCCTGAATTATGGCCCCTGATTGTCCGAAAAATCGCCCTTTTTAGCTTGTGGTCCCTCTGGAGGTCAAAATTGTTATCCGATTTAAAAAAACGTTTGATATATCACCGTTCCATGTTTATGAAGGTTGAGTTCGAATTTCGTGAAAATCGGACCAAAATTGACGGACAAAATGGCCGCCATTTGTACGCGAATAGTGTGAAAATATGTTTTATCAAGGTTGTGAACAGTGTAGAGGTCACAATTTTGAACCGATTTGGATGAAACTTGAAATGCATGTTTATAACCCAAAGATCTTGGTTCCTTTCGATATTTGCACCAATCAGATCGTAACTTCCTGAATTATGGCCCCTGATTGTCCGAAAAATCGCCCTTTTTAGCTTGTGGTCTCTCTGGAGGTCAAAATTGTTATCCGATTTAAAAAAACGTTTGATTATATCACCGTTCCATGGTTATGAAGGTTGATTTCGAATTTCGTGAAAATCTGACCAAAATTGACGGACAAAATGGCCGCCGTTTGTACGCGAATAGTGTGAAAATATGTTATATCAAGGTTGTAGACCTTATACAGGTCACAATTTTGAACCGATTTGGATGAAACGTGACATGTATGTTTATAACCGAAAGATCTTGGATCCTCTCGATATTTGCGCCCATCGGATCGTAACTTCCTGAATTATGGCCCCTGATGGTCCGAAAAATTGCCCTTTTTAGCTTGTGGTCCCTCCGGAGGTCAAAATTGTTATCCGATTTAAAAAAACGTTGGATTATATCACCGTTACATGGTTATGAAGGTTGATTTTGAATTTCGTGAAAATCGGACCAAAATTGACGGACAAAATGGCCGCCGTTTGTACGCGAATAGTGTGAAAATATGTTATATCAAGGTTGTGGACCTTATACAGGTCACAATTTTGAACCAATTTTGATGAAACTTGACATGTATGTTTATAACCCAAAGATCTTGGTTCCTTTCGATATTTGCGCCCATCGGATCGTAACTTCCTGAATTATGGCCCCTGATTGTCCAAAAAATCTGATTGTACGAAATATCATGTTTTTAGCTTGTGGACGCTATAGAGGTCACAATTTTGAATTGATTGTGATGAAACTTGACATGCATGTTTATAACCCCAAAATCTTGGTTCCTTTCGATATATGCGGCCATTGATTCGTAACTTTCTGAATTATGGCCCCTGATTGTACGAAAAATCACCCTTTTTAGCTTGTGGTCCCTCTGGAGGTCAAAATTGTTATCCGATTTAAAAAAACGTTTGATTATATCACCATTTCATGGTTATGAAGGTTGAGCATAAATTTTGTGAAAATCGGACCAAAATTGACGGACAAAATGGCCGCCGTTTGTACGCGAATAGTGTGAAAATATCTTATATAAAGGTTGTGGACCTTATAGAGGTCACAATTTTGAATCGATTTTGATGAAACTTGACATGTATGTTTATAACCCAAAGATCTTGGTTCCTTTCGATATTTGCGCCCATTGGATCATAACTTCCTGAATTATGTCCCCGGATTGTCCGAAAAATCACCCTTTTTAAAAAATCACCCTTTTTAGCTTGTTGTGCCTCTGGAGGTCACAATTATTATCTGATTTAAAAAAAAAAACGTTTGATTATAAAAACCAAACAAATTCTAATGATTTTCTGATAATTCCTTAATATGCAACAACTCTTGTTGACTGCCCGGACGATTTGGCTGCTGTGTGGGCGTATGTTTCGTTGCCTGGCAACCTATTTTTTTACTTATACATTTAATTTCTTGTTTATTTGTATACACTAAGGGTTGGCAAGGGGCGAATCTAGGAATTTTGAAAAGGTGGGGCGCCGCAAAATGAGGGCACTTAGTGCAGAGACGCGGCACGCCGCTACGAGGGGGTTAGGGGGGTCCACCATGACAATTATCCGTCATTTGCTTACATCTGTATACATTCCAAGAGCTATTTGGCTGATATTTTCGTCTAAGTAAACGTTTGGAGAGGATATATTTGGGTCTGAAAAAGGCACTTTCAGCAGTAAAAAGGCACTTTCAACAGTAAAAAAGGGCACTGTTAAAAATTAGGGTGGGGGGGGTGCGCTGGCCCTCGCGCACCCAACTTGATCCGCCGTTGTTGGCCTATTCAATATTTCTATCAAGTTTTGCCCAGTTTTCGTCCCTACCGTCTACTCTTATATCGAATTCCAATCGCCAATGGTTCTTTTACGTGCACGCTAATGTCTTACTTTCTGAGCCAATGGAGCGCCCAAATAATTATCGTGTTTGTTTATTACAGAAACGGGGTCACGGTGGCTAAGTGGGTAAGATGCTGACTTGCTAGCCTGCAAGTTGGGTTTTCGATCCCTGTATTGGCAAAGAAAGTTCATCCAGAGCATGACTTCTCCTTGTCAGTGATGTAGAATGGAGGGCCAGATAAGGAGCAGACTGTAGCACCGCTGCCTGTGCAAAATTTCCTTCATAGCACACTGTATGGGGTACATGTATGCCAGTCTTCATTAGCCCAGTTTAGGAGCAGAAGAGTAGGGCGTTAAACCCTATTTAATTTTATTTTATTTCATTACAGAAACATGCTGTGGATCAAACTATTTATTTAATATCGTGTTTGTTGATATTATTATGTATACCGTTCCGTGTCTTTAAATTACATGATGTAGAAGATACTTTATTAACCATTGCAGTACCAGGGGCTTTCTTCTACTTATTATTCTTTGCTCGGTGAGTACAACCTTGTGAATTACCCCCCCCCCCCCCAAATATTTTGCTACCAATAATGATTTCGTAGGAGTGTTCTTAGCCAGCCACATGATAAACCCCTCCAAAAGATTCAGTAGGCCAAAACCTCCCCCCCCCCCCCCCTCCCAATTTTATGAGCTGGCTCCGGGCCTGCCTCAATCCCGAAATAAATGATCAGTTTTGCGTCTTTTGGACGTTAAACCCCATTTCTCTCTCTCTGTTATTTAAAGATACAATTTGTAAAATTTTCATAAAGAGCTGACTGTTCTTGCTATAATAGCTCAAAAATAGATAATGATAACCAGGCCAGTTGACTCAACACAAACTAGTTTGCTTTGGGACTAACATATAGTTTGGTTGTCAAGTGGTCTAACTGTTGCACATTAGGTCATAAGGTTTAGCTATCATTGAGTTATGTGGTATAATTGTTATCCCAAGCTTGTACATGACGAGGAGTAGGGGCTCTTGTCTAATTTCATGGGTTTTCTCTGAGTGTCGACACATTATTTACAAAAAAAAGTTTCACTAGTACCAAAATAACGTGATTTTGTTAATGTTTGTTCCAGGGGTATGCGTACCACAGGACCGTTTGTAACCATGGTTTATCAGATGTGTACGCAAGATTTAATACGATTTGGAATTGTTTATTTTATATTTTTATTAGGTTTTACTCAAGGTAAGTAGTGGTTGTTTTACCCATTTAAATTACGTAATCTGTAAATGGCATTTAGTAATTGAGCACAATTGTATGGGAAACAATGACTGGTTTTATTATATAAGCACGACATTTCGACAAGTATCCTATTTTCATTATACGTCATGCTTATATAATAAAACTAGTTATTGTTTCCTATAAAGGGAGCCACGGTGGTCAGCCTGGCTATTGCGTATTCGATCCCTACATTGGCCCAGGAATTTCGACGGATGTACAAAAAACGGAGGTCACGTGTAGACATTAGCTTGCACGTAAATGATCCATTTGCAGTTGGAATTCGATATAAGAGTAAGCCATAGTACCACTGCCAGGGCAAAATTACTTCATTAGCCCAGATGGAACAGAACAGTAGGACGTTCAACCATGTTTCTCTCTCTAAAATTGTGCTTGATTACTAAATGCCATTTATTGAAGCACTTCATTTCTACGAGTAGTATTGTGCTTGGTAGTCATAAGTTGGGGGGGGCTGGGATCGCCTACTGGTCTAGAGTGCCGCGCTTCATCCTCTAGCAGGCTTGCGGCTGTGGTTTCGAGCCCAGGTGTGAGGGTATGTGGAATGGAGATAGGAGCGCCTTCTCAACCTCGTGGGTTTCCTCCGGGCACTCCGGTTTCCTCCCACTGCTAAATACCCCTTCGGCCTACGCGCAAGCGAATTATTGAAATAAAATTAAAAACCATATGTTAGTCCCGAAATGACCCAGTTTGTGTTGAGTGGACGTTAAACCCCATTTCTCTCTCTCTCTCTAGTCAAAAGAGGATACTTGTCCAAATATTGTGCTTCTAAAATAGATCCAGTGATTGTATCACATACAATTGTATTCGGAACGGGTAAACAATACTGTTAAAAATATGCTGTAGAATCTTGTCCAGTCTCTGGTTATATTTGAAAAGGAGTAGCATCGCCGGCACACATGGTCTTGAGGATCTGTTTTCCGTGTTCTTCTATAATTGGGAGAAGACATGAAATTTGAGGATAATGTTTTTTTTTTATGCAAAATAAAGAAAAAATTTAATTATAGATTTTATTATGTACAAGTCAAATCTCCCCATTACAAGTCTTTGTACTTACTTCAAATCTTCTATAAACTGTCATTGAAACCCTTATTAACATGATAACCTTATAATCAACTCTCTAGACCATCAGATGGCTGGGTAGTGTAGTGGATTAGACTGTCCACGATATTTAATCAGTTGACGTTACACTAGAACATCAAGACTTTGTTTATATATGGTAGCAATGGCGCAACAGACGACCTATGTTTTATGAAATGAAGTGAGGTTTAACGTGCTACTGTTCTGCTCCTAAACTCGGCCAATGACGACAGGCGTACGTCATACAGTGTGCTTGCCTTTCTGCATCACTGACAAGAGGAAACCACACCAAAAAATCTGGATGAACTTTCTCAGCCAATGCAGGGATCAAACACCAGACATCCAGGCTAGTAAGCCAGCGTCTTACCCACAGTGATCCCCTATTAAGTTTTAAACTGACCCGTTCATATTGCATTTTGTCTTTTATTCTATTCCAGGATTTTATTTTTTATTTCGTGATGTCAATGCTGATAATACCGAAGTTTTAAAGTTTTCAACTCCCTGGGAAACGGTTTTAAACTTGTTTCAGATGACATTAGGCGAGTTCAAGGTAAATGGAGTGCTGGAATTGATGTTTAAAGTCCACTCAACACAAACTATGCTTGTGCATCGGGCTTTTTAGCAAAGGGAGGAAACGGGAAGACCTAGACAAAACTGTGGAATCGAAACCAGGCCAGTTGACTCAACACAAACTAGTTTGTTTTGGGACTAACATATGGTTTGGTTCTCAAATGGTCTTACTGGTACACATTAGGTCATAAGGTCTAGCCATCATTGAGTTATGTAGCATAGTTTTTTTTATCCCAGACTTATACAGCACAAGGAGTAATGTCCCTTGTCTAGTTTCTGTTGATTCGTTTGTATTCTGGGTTTAAAAACCCTTCTTAGACAAAGGATCTCATTAGACATCTGGCTACTTTATTATATCCGCAGACAAAAAGTTAAATAAAAACAGATCAGTCCACAAGTTTGTTATATAATGACTAGTGCATGCTACGAATACCATCAGGGGTTTCGATAACAGACAGGTTGATATTGAAATCAGTTTGACATGTCAAGATGGCATAACATCTGTAACACCAGTCCCAAAATGACCTAGTTTGTGTCAAGTGGATGTTAAACCCCATTATCTATCCCTCTCTGATAAAATTGATAATTTGTATTTTATTTTGATATTTTGATGAAATTGATAATTCTGTATATTTTATTTTGAAACTTTCAGTATGAGACGTTTAATTATGCGAGATATGTGGCGCTAACGAAATTTATATTCACGTTATTTATGATATTAGTACCTATTCTATTATTGAACATGTTGATAGCTATGATGGGTAATACATACCATAATATTAACACCAAGTCAGAAAAAGAATGGAGACGACAGGTTAGTATTTTTGTTCGGAAGCAAAGTCCATGGTGATTTTCCGATGTGATTGTATTTTTTATTTTCGGTGTGAATGATTTTTAAGTGTGAGAATGATATCTATGATGTACAATAGTGAGTTGACAACCTTTTGAACAAAAGACCAATCTGATTAAAACACAGATCCAATTTCGTTTCGTTTTTCATAGTTCAAAATTTCGTTTTTACTTGTCTTTACTACTTTTGGATCTGGAGGACTTGTTATTTAAGTCGTGTTCTGCCTGAAATGAGGGGTCAGCCAATCAAATGGTCTGTCGAATCGACCGTTTGACCTTTTCATGCGTGGAACTGTGGGTAAATATTACCAGCGGATAGAAATCAAAACAAAACAAAAGTAGATTTTAAAAAGCATGGCGGTCGCTAATTGGTTAATCGAATGACTGACGTTATCGGGTCAAATGTCCCGTGCTTGATACCTGAAAGCATGGCGGTCGCTAATTGGTTAATCGAATGACTGACGTTATCGGGTCAAATGTCCCGTGCTTGATACCTGACGTCATAGAACGTGAGCTCCCACTGTAACTTGTTAGATCTACATGAGTGTAGGCCATCAAAAGTATAAAAAACGAAACGAAATATAGATCTATATTTTAATTAGATTGACAAAAGACAGAAATGATTGTTTTGACTTTCTTACAAAATATGAAATTCTCGCTTTAATAAGATGATTTATTTAATGTTGTTTTTTCAGTGGGCTAAGATTGTGGTAGTGTTAGAAAGAGGATTCACCAAGAAACAGTTGTTAAAGTTTCAAGAGGAGTATTCGATTCGTTTAACGACTGACAGTAAATCTGGCGATGATGGAAACAGTCGAGCTCTCGTCGTTATCAAGGCCGCAAACAAATCAAGTGCTAAACAATCAAAAGCTGCTAAAAATAACTGGAGGGTAAGTTTTGTATGAATAGGAACACCTTATTGCGTGAAGAATCCCTGGTTGTACGTGACAAGGAGTAGGGTCGTCTGTCTAACCTCGTGGGTTTTCTCCGGGTACTCCGGTTTCCTCCCTCTGCTAAAGACTCCTACATGCAAGCGAATTATTGAATAAAATTGAACCATATGTTAGTCCCGAAATGACCTAGTTTGTGTCCACTCTATTTTTCTCATCTTTGATTCGCCAAGCCCAACCCACAATCAAGGGGAAGGGTCGGTCAGTCGGTGGCTCATTTTGTTTTTGAAAGATATTTTTTTTCTCTTATTAAAGTCAAATTCAAAGAGCTAATTCGACAGCTTCATCCTTTTTGTGTGGAAACATTTGTTAACACTCATGACATCAAGGGTTTTATTGAGGCAAAACTCACACATAATTCACCAGGAAATTTGAACAGTGACATTTTATCGATTTTACTCCAGTTTTCATTATAAAAACGAGGCTTCATAATCATTGAGGCAGAATCATTTCGTCTACAACCATTTTGTTGTGAAGCGACTTGTATGACTCTTTCATCATGATTTAGCAGTTCAATAATGAATCAAACCATACCACCATAGCCATAATAAAGGGAGAAAACTCTTATGATATATTTTAAGTCGACAAACAAAATATAATAAAAACATCACGGAAAAGTGCAATAAAATAATTTAAATCAGGTCAAGTTTTCCTGAACGCTTGTGTAAGGCGAAACAGAAATACGTGCAACAACAGCCGACTTTATTGCCACTTCGCTCTGACTCTTTCTGCGACCACATCACTCTTTCCACTTCCTTTATATTGAGGGCTTAAAGTGAGAATTTCATATTTTCTACGAAAGTCAACTTAAAACATAATTTTTCTATGTCTTTTGCTCAATATGTTGTCAGCTCGGTATTATACGATCATAGGCATTATTTCCCACACCTAAATTTCACTCAGTCCTGAAATAATAACACAATTACCTCCCTTGTTTTTCTACCCCCCATGCAATAGCTATCTCCAAACGTTTGAAGTTGAAAATGATGTTTTTGACAATTTCTCAACTGGCAATAATGAATTATAGGATTAATAGCATTATTCTTTAACAAAGTCGGACTGTTTATAGATACCATCTATTTTAAGGCTTTATTTTAATAAATTTTAAAAATATGAAATTGTAGCTTTTAAAAAAATACGCTTACTACAACTTGTAACTTTAATTTGTTTTGTGTTGCTTTATTTTATTCAGAGAGTAACGAAATCCATCTTAATCGAGTTAAAAAGACACAAACAGAAGGGAAGTAAGAAACCTTTCCAGGTGAAGAAATATCGTAAAAAGTTTGCCAAGGAACTTAAACGTGGTGATTCCTCTTCTTCATTGGTCGATGATCCAGCAGCCCTAACAAAAATGGTGGAACAAGTTGCCTGGCTTCAAGACGTCAACATAAATGACGGTAAGTAATCCATCGTTTAATTGTTTATCCACGTTAGAAATGGGATAAAATAACATACTATGTTCTGTTAAGTCTAGGCTAATGAGTGAACAGGTGCTATGAGGGAAATATTGTCTAGGTTTACATGCAATCCAGGGCGGGTAGATGGCCAAATGGTTAGAGCTGTATCATAAAGCCTGTCATTGAGTCAACTGGCGTGGTTTCGAATCCACCGTTGTACGTGAAACTTCGTGGGTTTTCTCCAGGTCCTCCGGTTTCCTCCCACTGCTAAAGACCCCTATGAGCAAGCGAATTATTGAAATAAAATTAAACCATATGTTAGTCCCGAATTGACCTAGTTTGCATCGAGTGGACGTTAAACCCCATTTCTTTCTGACATATACAAGTTCTCACACACTTGGTGCCTTGATATTTGCCCATATCAGACCGTAACTCCCTTGATTACGGCCAGTGATTGTACAAAAAAACGGTGCATTTTAGTTTGTGGATTGAGCTCACAATTTTTTTATCCGATTTTAAAAAACTTTTTAATATATCGCTATATCGCGGAAAATGAAAACAAAGTAAGTAATATGAAGGTTGTGGACCCTCTACAAGTCACATTTTTTTATTCAATTTTAATGAAACTTAAAAGATATCTTTATATCCCACAGATCTCAGACTCCTTCTGTATTTGCGAATTTTAGACCATAACTTCCTGGATTGTACAAAAAAAATCGCATTTTTCATGTTTGCTTGATCTCTCTTGCAAAATGTGGATGTATCTTGCATGACAGCCGCTGGTTATCCAAGCTTAAAATTTGTGTTTGTTAACTTTCAAATGTTCTTGGGTGAGTTCGGGTTTGGAACACAGCTGACCTTGAATTTTAGACTTGCAGTCCTAGCTTTTTATGCAAAGTTTGTATAGGGCTACAATGTTTGTTATTAAACATGCTTTCTTGTCTTGTTGTTTCAGTTCAGATGGGACAAAAAAAAACGAGGTCCCGTATACACATTGGTGTGCTCGTAAAATATCCCTCAGCAGTTTGAATTCGATATAAGAGTAGTCCGTAGCGCGGCTGCCCGGATAAAATTACCCTCATAGCACACTGTATGGTATATGCCGATCTTTATTAGCCCAGTTTGGAGCAGAACAGTAGGACGTTAAACCCCATTTCATTTCATTTAATTGACACCACACTACTAAGACACAGGTTAGACAGAACAGAAGGGCGTTAAGCCTCATTTCATTCCATTGTTGTCTTGTCGTTTCAGGTCAAAGCAGCAAAGATGCAGTACAATCAAAAAATATACCTGCTGGTGGCACAGCACAACTACCACCCAGACCTTCTTCAGCAGACAATCAAAAACAAGACATTAGCAAACATAAAAAACATTTTAACGATAATCGTGTTTACCCTGTAGTAGCCGGAGAGAAAGATTCGTGTGAAGCTGAGCATGTAAACATTCCTGGTTTGTTGCTAAGTTACAACAATCAGGGATACCTAGATGACGAGGAGGAGGAGGATACGAAACATAAAAATAAGAAAAAATCCAAGAAAGATTCATCCCTCACGCTTTTAGTTGATGCAGAAGATGAACTTTGATGAAGATAATAAACAGTCTTTTTTTTAATTTTAATAACAGTGAAATCCTGCTATAAAGACCAGTTGTGTTATACTGCGAAACCTTGCTATTAAGACCATTTACTGCACTGTTATAAATTGGTCTTTCTTGTGGACTGGTCCAAATACTATGATATAAATAGGTTTTAATAGACTGGTCCAAATACTAGGATGTGAACTCGTTTTATATGGACTGGTCCGAATGCTTGGATATAAATTGTTTTTAATAGTGGTTCGAATACTAGGGTATGAATTGATCTTAATAGTGGACTGGGCTTTATATTCGGCAGGAATTCCAGAATGCATATATCATAACCCCACCACACGCAAACAACAACAATACATGTAACATGTAGATACGACCACCCGAATACCACACCAATATGACTATTTACTACTCAATACTACAAATAATGATATGTATATTTTGCATCATTATCATGTAGTATTAGGTAGTATGTGGCGATATAGAGGTTGTATTGGGTAAACGTCCCACCCGCGGAGATTTGACATATGATCGCGTTGAAGAATGTTTTATCATACAAATATTTCAAATTCTGAAACTGTTTTTTTTTTAACTGGTGTACACACAAATAACACATATCACTTAAAGTGATAATTTCATATTTTGTAAGAGTCAAAACATATTTATTTCTATGTCTTTTGCTCAAAAGGTTGTCAACTCACTATTATACCATCATGGCCAATATTTCATGGGCATTAAAATGGCTGACACAGAAAATAATAACACAATTACCTCCCTTGCTTTCCCATTCCCCTCCATGCAATGGCGATCTTGCAATGGCGATCTTCAAACGTTTGAATTTGAAGTTGAAAATGATATTTTTGCCAATTTCTCAACTGGCAACAGTGAATTATAGGATTATTCTTTAACAAGGTAGGACTGTTTTTATAGATACCATCTATTTTAATGCTTTATTTTAATATATTTTAAAAATATAACTAGAAAATATGAAATTGCCGCTTTAAGTCATAGAGCCGAGGCTAGATGTAGGGTACCGGAATCTGCCAAGGTTGGCGAGTGCAATTATTTTATGATATATTTAAACGTGAAGACTGCCGGGTGGAGAAGGTTAAAAATGTTTTAATGAATAAAGTTTGATATAAAATCGTGTAGACTGATTATTATGATTATTATACAACTGATTTCTGATTTTGATGAAAATAAAAATATAGTTTAATACCAACACACACACACACACACACACACAAAATTTCGGTTCCTGATTGTACAGGTCACAATTGTCATCCATATTAAAAACCATTTTTGTCTATCACCCTTATAAGGGTGGTTGAGTGCGAATTACGTGAAAATCGTCCGAAACTGCCTGATTAAATGATCCTCCTTATGCGCAAATAGTGTAAAAGTATGTAATTCTAAGATTGTGGACCCTTTAGAGGTCCCAGTTTCTAACCTGTTTTGTTAAAAATGTTTATATCCCCAATATTTTGGTTCTTTTTGATATTCGTGCATGTCGTATATAATTGTAACTTCCTTGATTATGGCCCCTGATTGTACGAAAAATTACATTTTTAGCTTGTGGATCCTCTACAGATGCCAATTTTTATCCGATTTTGATGAAACTTAAAATATATCATTATATTATAGTCTACAGATCTCAGTCCCTTTCTTTATTCGCGCTTTTCAGACCATGACTTCCTGGATTATGGTCCCTAATAGTGTTCCCTTGTTTTCAATCTATCTCCAGCAACCGGACAGTAAGTTCCTGGATTATGGTCCCTGATCGTACGACAAATCGGGGATGCTCGATTCACAGTTCCGGAATTAAATTCTCTCAATTCTAAAACTGGTGTCAATCGAGTGAAAAGGAGAATTTCGGAGTACAACGCATGTGTCGACTGCATAAAAAATATCTTAACCAATCATGACAGCTGAAATATATTTTGTGCCAGGAATACGTCACGATTCTACTCAGTCCACCTCAGCTGTCGGGACTGGCAGAACTGTGACAGGACTGAATTCCGCGTTACCCGATTGTAATTCTGTCGATTCGGGAGGTTCTGGACTGTGAATCCTCGGGAAAGTGATCTATAGATAGACAAACCGACAATTGTATACATGGAAATAGCATAGATGTGAAAAGTTCTGTATTCTATGAAATTAAATCAAAAGCATTGTAAAACGCAAAATTAGACAAAATACAAACCTAATCCAATTTCGTACCTATAGAGAGAAAAGGCAAGGGGTCTGCCTGCCAGTCTGCCCGGCCTACCCAAGCTAGCAATATATCTCCTTGTCAGTGATACAGAACGGAGGGCCTGACAAGGATAGCTGCCTAGTCGTTCGGATGGGACGAAAAACCGAGGTCCCGTGAACACATTGGAGTGCTCGTAAAAGATCGCTTGGCAGTTGGAATTCGATAAGAGTAGGCCGTAGAGCCACTCCCCGGGCAACAATTCCCTCATAACACACTGTATGGCGTATGCCCGTCTTCTATTAGCCCAGGTTAGGCGCATAAGAGTAGGACGTTAAACCCCATTTCATTTCATTTATCTCATTGTCTACCGTGTGTAGGCCCTATATCTGCGACCCTATATTTCATTTGCTGCTCGTTTATTCCATTTACTACCCATTTATTTAACTTCCAGCCACATTGCTTTATTTTTTCATTGGATATATTTCATTTTCCATCCATATGATTTGTTTCCAACCGTGCTTACGGTAATATACTTTTTATATTCCCAAATTTTCACGAGGGCGTATATTGTCGTCGGCCCTGCCCAGAAATTATTTGGTAATTATTTGGATGATATTTTTACCAATGACAAAGAATTTGAAATGTTTTAACAAGGTTTTTCCGTCCTGTATCTAGATTTATCACCCAATATCTTATTTGACAGTAGATATCGCTTGTATGATAAATTACATAATCTACTGCGATATCTCCTTAGGAGATATCGCTTTACATGAAATTGATTGGTCAATCAAAAAGGAACTACTTTCTTTTATTTTAAAGAAACCACTTATTTTAAATAAAAAGTGACTTTTTTTTTTGTTAAAAAGAAACTGTTTTTATTTAATTGACTTTGAAGGAAATACTGGGTCAATATATAGGACTTTGCAATAGATAAACTGCAGTCAAAAAACTGATGTATCACTACGCAGTAATGAAATTAGGTCCAGTAAAGGTGAAATTTATACCAAAGAATTATATTTATTTATTTCTGCATGTAAGAAAGGATTGGGTGATAAATAAAATCTCCAACTCGTGTTTTTTGATATCAAAAAATATCAACACTCGTTGATAAAGTAAAAAAAACTCGGCAGAGCCTCGTCTTTTTTACATTATCAACTTGTGTTGATATTTTTTGATATCAAAAAACACTCGTAGGAGATTCTCTATATAGCCTCGTAACGACATTCAGGAAACTTCAATGACAATGAATACAACATCCTCGTCTATACAAGTTTTGACTCAGATCAGGTTGACTTGAAGCCAGTACCCCATGCCGTAACATTAACTAATCAACGCTATAACATTAACTCATCAACGCTATAACATTAACTCATCAACACTATAACATTAACTCATCAACACTATAACATTAACTCATCGACGTCATGACATTAACTCGGCGACGCCATAACATTAACTCATTGACGTCATGACATTAACTCATCGACGTCATGACATAACAAAAAACTGTAATATTGTATGTCTTCACATTTAACATACTGACGCTCATGTGTTGCATTTATCTACAGTACTATATTTGTTTCTGGACATTCTGCAGGTCACAATTTGTTTGTGGAAATTCTGCAGGTCACAATTTTTATCCGATTTTGACGAAACTTGAAATATAGGTTGATATCTCAAAGATCTCGCTTCCCGTCAATATTCGCGCATATCCGACCGTAACTTTATGGATTACGGTCCGTGACTGTACAAAAATCACGTTTTTACCTTGTGGACAATAATTATTGTCCGATTTTGATGAAACTTAAAATATATGTTTATAATCAACGCGAATAGCAGCGAATACGGATCACGTGAGGGGGGGGGTACGGTGGGTAGGGCACTGGCTTGCTAGCCTGGATGTCCCTGCATTGGCCGAGAAAGTTCATCCAGATTTTCCGGTGTGATGCCCCCTTATCCGTGATGCAGAATGGATGCCCTGACAAGGACAATTGTCTAATCGTTCGGATGGGACGAAAAACCGAGGTTCCCATGTACACATTCACGTGCACGTAAAAGATCCGTTGACAGTTGGGATCCGATATAAGAGTAGGCCGTAGCACCGCTGTCCGGGCAAAATTTCCCTCATAGCACACTGTATGGCGTACCAGTCTTTGTTAGCCCAGGTTAGGAGCAGAACAGTAGGACGTTAAACCCTATTTCATTTCATTCATTTCATTCATTTATTTCATTCACTTAAACGGGGGTGTCTGCGATGAAGAAATGTTCCGATCTGAACTGATCACTGTTCATAAATTCAATAGGTTAAAGCCCCAATAACACTCTTGTTGTAACTGAAAAATATGTCCCAATCTTCATTCTGGTCAACAAATCGCATTATTTTAGAATATTCCAATTAAATGATGGTATAAATTTCATCTCATCACACCTAATTTAAAAAATTGGAAAAATTCAACCAATTGATTTGAAAAGTCTAACGTAAACCTTTTTAAATGTGACTTGGATTTTAAAATATTTTCGAACCCTCTGGACAAATAAAATAGGTTGTAATGGATAATTTACACAACAGGTAGGACATTTAAACATCTAGTACTTAGAATAAGGGTATTATTTATTTTCTGGAGCTACCAAGCCAGCAAGAATGTTATTGTCCCTTTAACCAAATACACCATACCGGTTGATTTCAGTGCCGTGGTATATGCACAAGAACTTCTCAACCAGGATGAGCTAATACTAAAAGAGGCATCAAATAAAGTACGAATCCATGATTCTAATTCAGAGTATTTTTTAAAAGAAATCAACATACTGTGTTGAGCTGGCCTGAACTAACGTCGATACAGTCAACAAACAGTATCGGGGTTGTCATAAATGTGGCTACCTCATTAGGTAATGGGTCATTATGCTTGCATGTGTTCGAATGATGGCACCGAGAGACAGACACAACTTCCCCCACCCACCACACCGAGGTTTGTATCCAGGAGGCGGCAGCTAGGCTGAAATAAACCCAGTACTAGATTTGATAGGAAAATGGACGAGATGGAATTTCATGGTGATTACATTCAGACTGGGCGGAGACTTCACCAGAGGTAAAACCGATGATAATAAGAATACATTCAAACCACGCGGTGTCTTTTACAGGACTATCCAACTAATAGATATTTCCTACGCAAAAAGGGTATTTTCCATAATTATATAGATGGGGAATTCTGCAATTGTTAACTGCACCCACTCCCTGGACTAAAAGTTGGCAAAAGAAAACTGGCTTTCGCTAACTGGAGCCTATGAAGATACATGTAAGTGAAAAATTATTTCAATTGTTAACGCTCAATTAAGGTAATTGTTGGAGACATTGGTTTGAATCTGTTTTCGCAAAACCAAGGTTTCAATTTCCAGTTGTATTTAGCTTTCTAAAAAAGATATTTCTATGGTGGGGAATGACACGTGTTTTGCGTTTGGCACTAGAGCACCGTGCTGGAGGACTTTGGACAAATCTTCGGACAAGATGAGAAACGATTGAGAACTGGAACCGCGCATAATGAGTGAGGCGCTGAATGACTCACGATTCGCGCGCTATTTGACCGGACACAGGCATGAGGACCTGTGTTCGAATCGGACAAAGGAGCCCCACCAGGGGAGACGTTGGGGTGGGCTAATCAAGTGTCTGACGTCATTGGGTCAAAAGCCGTGTAGTGTAGGCCATCGAAAGTATAAAAAACGAAACGAAATATAGATGTGTATCTTAATTAATCAGATTTTGAGTTTATTCATGATGATGTCAATACAACAACTGCTGACAGGAAGCAGGAAGTCACGTGTCACATATACGCGCAGGAGACTTGCATAACTAGTCACTATTATAGACCGTATTGTCATATCACAGAATTTACTCTTCAAATGGAGAGATGCGCGTGTAACTTGTAGGTTTGACTCTGCATATGGACAGGTGCGCGTGTAACTTGTAGGGTTCAATCTTTATATGGAATAGATTCACCTGTGATATAGTGTTTATAAACTTGTAGTGTTTACGCATCAAATCGAACAGATTCACGTGTTTAATTGTGTGTATAAATTTGTAAACTAAATACCGGACCGGTGTAACTATGGTAAAAAAAATATGGTATTTTCTACTCATGTATATGTCGGTGTGTACTGATGTTGGTAAGTTTGTCTTGCTTTGTAACCGACTTTCGTTGGTGAGTCTTACCACATAATTATTTGATTTTAAAAAATCAAACAGCTACGCGATATCTTCTTTCCTTTTCTTAATTTTAGTTAAATACGTTGCGCGTATCATAAAGGTCATTTTCCATATATGGTAATAGTAATCAATCCTTGTAAGGAAAGCGATGGGCGGAGCTATGTGACGTGATATCTGTGACGTGATTTCGCCTAGATGATGTCATGGTTTCTTGTACACCATGAGAAATATCGCTTCGAAAATAAATCTTGAACGCATTACGATAACGAAAAATTGTTCGGTAGTGGTCCACGCTTCCTTTATTTCGATACAAACTGTGATGATGATCTTCGGTATCCTCAGTGGTCTGATTCCGCTCCATTTCACTAACCCCTGGATTCATTCACGTGAGAGACAGAAATTATCTGCTCTTAATGATTGTCATATTTGTAACAATCAATACATTTACTATAGCATAACGACTTGCCACAGTCTGTTTTGACCGTAATTTAAAGTGGAAATTTCATATTTTCTAAGAATGTCAAAATATAATTATTTCTATGTCTTTTGCTCAAAAGGTTGTCAACTCACTATTATACGACCATGGCCAATATTTCACAGGCATAGAAAATAATAACACAATTACTTGAATTACCTCCTTTGTTTTCCCATTCCTCCATGCAATGGCGATCTTCAAGCATTTGAATTTGAAGTTGAAAATGATATTTTTGCCAATTTTTCTACTGGCAATAGTGAATTATAGGATTAATGGCAAGGTAGGACTGTTTATAGATACAATATATTTGAGGACTTTATTTTAATATATTTTAAAAATATAACTAAAAAATATGAATTGCCGTTTTGAACAAAGATGTTTGTGTGCATGTAACATCTTTTATATTAAATTTTTTGCAAAATTTCTCATATAGTGAACAAAAGTCGCCATATTGTTGTTAACGTAAACAGTTCATTTCTTGGTCGCATATTTATATTTTTCAGCGTGCGAATTCCAATCCTGTGAAGATCAAAATGGTTTGTAATTTATTATATTTAATTAAGCATGGAAAAAGGCCCGTTTTCATTAGCCCAGTTGGGGCAGATCAATAGGACTTTAAACCCATTTCATCGATATGAATACCGCCCACTTCTACTGACAAGTTTATCGCGTGAATTATTAATTTCCGTCCTAGTCCGAACGTTTAAGGTATGTGTTCTAATATGTTACGTTCTATTATGCATTTGTCTATTTTGCAAAATACAGAATGAATAAATCAGTAGAGCGTGTGTCCTCCACTGGCACTTACGCACGCTGTGCAGCGACGTAGCATGGAATTAACCATCTGTGTCGTACTTTTGGTTTTGACCCCTCTGACATTGTACCGCTGATTACAGATTAAACATCCATAAGTGTACAAATTAATGTGTTGTTATTGATGTGTTCCCATTTGAATATTGTTAACATTAAGAAGCAAACTAAATGATATATGTTTACAGGATCATTTTGTTATACGAAAAACTAAGTTATGAGTTTTCTATGGAGCTCACTATATTTCCAAAGGAATGAAATTGTGTTTAACGTCCTACTGTTTTGCTCCAAAACTGGGCTAATGAAGACGGGCATACGCCATACAGTGTGCTGTGAGGGAAATTTTGCCCGGGCAGCGGCGCTACGGCTTACTCTTGTATCGCATTCCAACTGCAAAGGGATATTTAACGTGCACGACAACGTGTACACGGGACCTCAGGCCCTCCGTTATGCACCACTGATAAAGGGGGGGGGGGGGCATGCCGGAAAATCAGGATGAACATTCTCGGTCAAGTAGGGATCAAACACCCACACCGACCTCCAGTCTAGCGAGCCAGCGTCTTACCCACTTAGCCACCGGACATGGGAAATAGGTGGTTCAAATACAACAAATTAATCAATGCCGATTATGTTTCTTTGGATGTGATAATTGTTTGAATTGTAAATCTGTTTTAGTTGCACATGTAGATGTTTGTGACAGTAGATCACTGACCGGAAGTACAGTTTATTTATCAAGTATTTCCCCTGGAAACGATAAAAAGTGTAGATGTACTGTACAATCAACAGGCCAACAAGAACAGGCTATATATATGGGGATTTCACCAAAAAATGACCACCCTTATGGATGTGAATATCAACTTGATCTAGTACATAAAACCAGAACTGAGAAAATTGCCTGTAGTAGATTTGGTCACGATACCTTTAATATAGTCCCAGGAGATGTTATAAATATGGAGTTGGTACCAGGTGAAAACCCAAAGGCAGGGGGTGGATTTGCTTTTTGTTTAAACATCAGTACTACGCAAGGTAAACCACTAGTTATTATATTAAAAATAGGTTCCCAGAAAAATATTTATCGGGTGGTAATTGCCTATAAAAGTATGACAATTTTGGTATATTTGGAAAGTAGAGATATCCAATCTGGATTCCCTGAAAATACTGGATTCCCTGAAAAATACTCATGGAGCGTATACAGGACAAAAATGTAAGGGTTCCCCTTACTAGACAGCCCGACAATTAGGAATACCTGTACGCGTGACGTCGAAGGCTACACGCAAACTTTAGCGCTTTGTGTACATGTTGATAAACTTTATGGATCGTTAGACATACAACCCTTTCTGGGATAAAAATCACGGAAAAAGGCGCGGGCGGTGGATAATCCGAGAATTTAATTAGGATTCTATATTTGTAATAAATAGTCAGCGATTACAGACAACATCGTCTTGTGTATGCAACGAAAACCTCCCCTGTCTCCGCCGCCGTTGCTATAGGTACTGAGAGGGGTAATCCCCTGACGCAAACATGGCCTCTTTTGATCGATTTTTATTGCAAGGTATACTTGACAATAGCAATGTATTGAGAAGGATTTGAAGCAAAATTGTGATAAATGTAAGACTATGGTCTTAGGTCTTTAAGACCATATTGTGTCTTTGGAAAATTATTAAATTCTCTGTCTATAAAATTAAAATCTCACGTACCTAGTAAACGTGAAATATAAGCTATACATAAAAAGTCAGTGATGTTTTGGTAAAATCATAACCTGTGACAAAACTGTCCATCACGTTCTTCCTGTTATTGGACCTATGGTTAGTAGACATAATATGGTATCAGCACCTGCTTTATTTGTGTGAAATTTAGTAGGTTATTACGCATTTGGAATGGAAATTAACGCCAAGGCTATATCTTGGACGTGCAGGGATGGGGGTATAAATTTGAGTGTAGATCAAACCCCATTAGAAACTCACCCAGAAATTCAAGCAGCCATTATCTGTTGAGAACAAGGGACCTGCGAAGTCATACAGCTTGGCATTAAAGTTATTATAGCTGTAATACTGTGGCATTGTTTTACGATCACAAGAAAACAACAAAGTAGCAGAAGTCCTACATAAATTAATTAGTTTGAATATGTTTTTAGTCCTAATATATCATCAAATCACCTGGTTAATTCCTATTGATATGAAGATGAATTCCCTATTAGGCTATGGGGGAAAATATCTAAACGGGCAACAGGATATGAGTTGGGTTAATGAAGTACGAATAAGAAGAATCGTTTTAATATTAAGAATATAATACCACTTCTATTTGTAAGGATACCACTTCTAATTGTAAGGATATGATACCACTTCTAATTGTAAGGATATGATACCACTTCTAATTGTAAGGATATGATACTACTTCTATTTGTAAGGATATGATATCACTTCTATTTGTAAGGATATGATATTACTTCTAATTGTAAGGGTGTGATATCACTTCTAATTGTAAGGATATGATATCACTTATAATTGTAAGGATATGATACCACTTCTAATTGTAAGGATATGATACCACTTCTAATTGTAAGGATGTTACACCACTTCTAATTGTAAGGATGTTACACCACTTCAAATTTTAATTAGGATGTTACACCTTTTCTGATTGTAAGGATACGATACCACTTCTAATTGTAAGAATACTACTTTAATTGTAATAATATGATACCGCTTCTAATTGTAAGGATACGATGTAAGGATGCGACTATTAACTGTAAAGATGTGATACCACATTGTATTCCACTTCTTGCTGATATGTTGAATAAAACAAACATTCGATTTAACTATTATAGTTTCGTACACCAAGCATGGGTTGGGGGGGGGGGGGTTATTATCCTTATCAAGATGGGTTTGTGGGGGGTGTATCATCCGTATCGCTAATGTTTGCAATAGCTTGGAAGGAATTAACAAAACAATCTCTTTTGTCAGTGATTGGTACTTACCGCATCATTACAACGCACTTTGAATCGGCAACCTAACCAAAAATGTCCAGATAATACAAATAATGAGAGATCTTTTTTCGTTTTTTTTTCTTTTATTTTTTTGTCTAAAGGTTCTGGAGTTACTCTAGCATGCAACGACGCAATAACAACTGTTAGGCCTACCAGTACACATTCCATAAGTGAGGTTTCTACCACTACACCAGCATCTTCCACCAGTAAGGTTCCTAGCACTACAACAAATACACCAACATCTTCCACCAGTGTAGTTCCTAGCACTACAACAAATACACCAACATCTTCCACCAGTAAGGTTCCCAGCACTACACCAAATACACCACCATCTTCCACCAGTGGAGTTCCTAGCACTACAACAAATACGCCAACATCTTCCACCAGTGGAGTTCCCACCACTACAACAAATACACCAACATCTTCCACCAGTGGAGTTCCTATAAGCACTAGAAACCGTAAGTATGGTTTGAGCATTATTGCAATTTATTAGACAAGGGTTTTATTTAAACCTTGCATTTCAGACAGACGGCGTAATTTAATGCGAGAATTTTTTAAGTTATATTTTTAAAATGTACTAAATTAAAGCCTTAAAATAGATGGTATCTATAAACAGTCCTACCTTGTTAAAAGAACAATCCTATTAATTGCCAGTTGAGAAATTTACAAAAATTTCATTTTCAACTTCAAATTCAAATGTTTGAAGATAGATAATCCTTTGGGAGGGGGAGGAGGATGAGAGGCAAGGGGCGTCCTCGCTGAAGGAATTTCCACCAGGCGGTTCCACGTGACCTTATCGATGGTAAAAGAACCTTGTTTCGACGTATAGAGATTGAATTCCATATTAACGACAAAAACTAACGTTTATCAAGACATCAGTTCGTATTGAATGTACAGGAAAACAATGCTGTACGGTATACAATGAGATGAAACTATGTCCCTTTATCTCTAGCGAAGACGCCCATTGTGTTATTATTTCCGGTGTGAATGATTTTTTAAGTGTTAGGATGATACCTATGATCGTATAATAGTGAGTTGACAACCTTTAAAGGACTTAGAAATCATCATGTTTTGACTTTCTTAGAAAATATGAAATTTTGGCTTTAAACTTCCTTGATATGAGACAGTCAACTTTAAACCTCCTTGATATGAGACAGTCACCCTTAAACCTCCTTGATATGAGACAGTCAACTTTAAACCTCCTTGATATGAGACAGTCAACTTTAAACCTCCTTGACATGAGACAGTCACCCTTAAACCTCCTTGATATGAGACAGTGAACTTAAACCTCCTTGATATGAGACAGTCAACAACTAGACACCGTCTTTACAAAGACCTCCGTCCTTCACCTACTGTCCTTACCAAGGCCGCCGTCCTTCACCCACTGGAAAACCAACACCGGGTTCGAACCCAGGACCACCAGTTTAGCCAGTCTTATTGTTAAATGACTATTATATATTACAGTATATGGTATAGTAGGTGGAAGTGTTACTGGGGTGGTTATTATAATAATAGTAATAATTATTATAGTAGTCTGGTAAGATATATTCTCGTATTATAGTTTCAATTTAATGGTTCAAATCAATATAGGTCAGTTGCCAGCTGTTACGTCAAACAGGCAACAGTTGTCACTTGTTACGGCATACACGCAACAGTCGTAAACAGTTGGGGGGGGATGGCCTAGTGGTCTAGAGTGCCGCACTTCGACCTCTAGCTGGCCGGTCACCTCTGGCTTGCGGTTGTAGTTTCGAGCCCTGGTGTGAGCGTATGTGGCATGGAGATAGGGGCGCCTTCTCAACCTCGTGGGTTTCCTCCGGGCACCCCGGTTTCCCCCCACTGCTAAAAGACCCCTACGCGCAAGCGAATTATTGAAATAAAATTAAACCATATGTTAGTCTCGAAATGACCTAGTTTGTGTTGAGTGGACGTTAAACCCCATTTCTCTCTCTCTCTCTCTCTCTCTCTCTCTCTCTCTCTCGTAAACAGTTGTCAGTTGTTACGTCAAACACGCAACAGTTGTCGGGTGCTTCGACATACACGCACGAGTCGTAAACAGTTGTCAGTTGTTTCGACATACACGCAACAATAGTTATGAATCACGTTTAATCAGGTTGTATTGACAGGTTATAAAATTTGCTTATATTAAAGATTAACTAAAGAGGGGGGGGGGCAGGGTTTGCGCGAGTGAATGGCCAAGTAAGATCTGTTATTGAGTCAACTGGCATGGTTTCGATTAACCGGGTGTACGTGAGTAGGGTGACCTATCCAACCTCGTGGGTTTTTTCGGGTCTTTTGGCTCCCCCCACCCCACTACTAAAGGCCCTACGCACAAGCGAATAATTAATGAATAAAACTGAGCCATATATGTTAGTCCCAGCATGTTACTCTCTCTCTTTCTCTCTCTTTCTCACACTCTCTCTCTCTCTCCCTCTCTCTCTCTATCTCCCTCTCTCTCACTCTCTCTCTCCCTCTCCTCCCTCTCTCTCTCCCCCTCTCTCTCTATCCCTATCTACCCCCTAGGTTAACGTTTATAACAAAATGTATTAATCGTTTATCTATTTACAGCTTGATCAGGAAACGAAAGTTAAATAATCGTGAGAAAGAAACCGGAACCTTTGACGACTATGTGAATATTACCAACATTAGCCATTTACAAACGAGTCATACGGATGCTGAACAGCAATATGAAGATCTAAATAATTTACAGTTTCAACCGGAATACGCAGAACCAAACAATATTACCAACATTTGCCATTTACAAACGAGCCATACGGATACTGAACAGCAATATGAAGATCTAAATAATCCACAGTTTCAACCGGAATACGCAGAACTAAACAATATTACCAACATTAGCCATTTACAAACGAGCCATACGGATACTGAACAGCAATATGAAGATCCAAATAATTTACAGTTTCAACCGGAATACGTAGAACTAATATGAAAGTGTAAATAATCAACAGTTTCAGCCTGAATACGCAGAACTAAATAATATTACTAATTACATACGGACGCTATATACAGCAATATGTAGATCTAAATAATTTATAGTTTCAACCAGAATACGCAGAACTAAATAATACCGGTAATTTACAAACGAGTCATACAGATAATGAACATCAATATGAACATCTTAAATATCCCCTGACTCACAAGTAACTGAAAATCTTAATATAATCTGAACAATCTTAATATAATCTGAATCATGTTTATTCTTTGACACCCTGGACAGGGAAGATTTGTACTTGGACTTAACCTACCGATCACTAGGATATTAAACATTTCTACGTTAAAATTTCCTTTACTAAAGCGCCCTACATCGCAAATTTCTATATTAAAGTGTTCCACCTTAACGTTACTTATATTAAAGTTTTTTACTATATTAAAGTTTTATATATTAAAGTTTTATATATTAAAATTTGCTATAATAAAATTTTGTACATGAAAGTTTTTACTATATTAAAGTTTTTACTATATTTAAGTTTTTACTATATTAAAGTTTCTATATTAAAGTCTGTTATATTAAAGTTTTCTACATTAAAGTCTGTTGTAATAAAGTTTTCTATATTAAAGTTTTCTATATTAAAATTTGCTATATTAAAGTTTTGTACATGAAAGTTTTTACTATATTAAAGTTTTCTATATCAAAATCTGTTGTATTAAAGTTTTCCATATCAAAATTTGCTATATTAAAGTTATCTACATTAAAGTTTTTACTATATTAAAGTTTTCTATATTAAAGTTGCCTACATTAAAGTTTGTTATATTAAAGTTGCCTACATTAAAGCTTGTTGCATTAAAGTTTTTATATATTAAAATTTGCTATATTAAAGTTTTCAATATTAAAATTTGCTATATTAAAGTTTTCCACATTAAATTTTTTAGTATATTAAAGTTGCCTACATTAAAGTTTGCTATATTAAAGTTTGTTATATTACAGTTGCCTACATTAAATGTTTTATATATTAAAAATTTGATATATTAAAGTTTTCTATTTTAAAATTTGCTGTATTAAAGTTATTAAAGTTTTTTATATTAAAGTTTTACTATATTTAAGTTTGTTATATTAAAGGTGACTATATTAAAGTTTGCTACATTAAAATTTGTTATATTAAATTTTTCTATATTAAAATTTGCTATATTAAAGTTTTTTATATTAAAGTTTGCTATATTAAATTTTGTTATATTACAGTTGCCTACATTAAAGGTTTTATCTATTAAAGTTTGATATATTTAAGTTTGCTATATTAAAGTCTATTGCTAAATAGACTCAGTTATTCTATAATGGCAGACAAATGGGGTTATCATTAGCCCATTAAACCCGATTCATTTGACTATAGAGAGGCTTTCCTTGAGGAGGCCGATTTGATTTAAATATGCACCCCCCCCCCCCCTACCCGGGTCAAGGGGTTCGAAGTAAGGAATCACACCCTTACTCCAATATATTTGAAAGGGAGGGGAGGTTTGTTAGACATGACCCTCAGTATCAAACAAGAGAAGATTGCTTTAATCATTCAGTTATACCTTGTTCGTTAGCTTATAATGGGAAATCAGATGGAAGATGGGATACTTTCAGTGATGAGTTTGTTAGGTTTGCTTTATCCCAACCATGGGAGTGGAATAGCTCTCGTTTTAAGGATTGCTTATGTTATTGTTTGACGGATAAGGCGACTGAATACTTAAAGTTACATTATGGGAGATAAGATAAAGAGATGGCAGTTCTAACTATAATAGTTAAAAACCAGATAGTGTAAAGATAATTTGCTGAAAATTTCAGTCAAATTGATCCACTATTAGCCGAGAAAAAAGCGTTTGAAATATTCACATAGCCTCGGTCATCATTACTCAAATCATTAATATAAACAGCATAGTCTCGATTATCCACTTGATTGATTTAATTATCAACGGCCATTAAGCGGCATATAAGAACTTAATCCGCCAACATCGAAGGCTAGCCTTGACATAAAGAGTTATTATGGTCTGGATATGTTGATTAATGTCTAATTGATTATTTAGATAACATCTCAGGTCTAAAGAAAGACTTGTAATAAACAGATTTTGCTCTTGCATAATGCTCTTTTGATAAAATCTTTGAAAATGTAAAAATATCAGCAACATTCAATAAAATCTGTGAAAACATTCAGCAACATTTAACAAACAATCACCAAAGAATAATTCTTTAAGAGCAGGGTATTTATTATAATTGAGATATTTCTCAAACCAAAGTATGAAATTTAATTGAATTTTACGACCAAACGTGAATAGTGATTGTTGGATAGTAGGACATGCCTCACCCAATATCAAAAGTAGATCATCGTTCCGCACAAAATTCAAGATTCCGCTATTTTCTCCCTTGATAAGGCGGCTGAATATTTCACCAATATAACACGACGATTTCCGAATATGAAGTTTAAGCTAACTTTTGAAATGATGAAGAAAACGCTTCGGAGATCAAACAATTTCTGAGGTAGCTCACGTTGAGTTTCAGACTGCAACCCAAGGCGTTGTATTAAAGTTTTCTATATTGAAGTTTTTACTATATTAAAGTTTTCTACGTTAAAGATTTTACTATATTAAAGTTTTCTATATTAAAGTTTTTACTATATTAAAGATTTCTACATTAAAGATTTTACTATATTAAAGTTTTCTATATTAAAGTTTTTACTGTATTAAAGTTTTCTAAATTAAAGTCTGTTGTATTAAAGTTTTCTACATTTTGTCTAATTTGGATGAAACTTAAAATACATCTTTATATTCTAACGCTCTCGGCCCCATTCGATATTCGTGCTTTTCAGACCATAGCTTCCTGGATTATGGCCCCTGATAGTGTTATCTTGTTTTCTTTCTATCTCCTGCAACCGGACAATAATTTCCTGGATTATGGGCCCTGATCGTACGACTGCGTTCCTGGGGAAGTGATAGATAGAGAATTGTATACATGGAAATATCATACATTTAAAAAGTTCTGTATTCTGTAAAATTTGGTATCTTTAACAAACCAAAAATCTAATTTCTAACCTGTCGAGTAAAAAAGGCAAGGGGTGTGTTGAAAAGGGTTGGCTGTCTGTCTGAGCTGTCCAACCTCTTGGGTTTTCTACGGTTTCCTCCCACTGCTAAAGACCCCTACGCCCAAGCGTATTCTTGAAATGAAAATAAACCATATGTTAGTCCCGAAATGACCTAGTCTATGTCGAATGCACCCCCCCCCCACACACACACCAGCAAAATTTTGTTTTAGTTTCAACCGAATATATTTCATTTACTTCCCATGTTTTATTTCCAACCGTGCCTTAAGTTCTTGTTTCTTATTACTTCATTTGAAATTAACATCCGCGTAGGATAAATAGGTTAATATGTCTCAAGAAGTGGTAATGATTTTACCGGCCTGTATCTAGATATAGCCTCTTAGAGACATTCAGCAAACTTCAACGACAATGAATACAGCATCCTGGTCTATACATTTTAGAAGTTTTAAAGTCAGTTCCCCATGCCATAACATTAACTCAACGACGCCATAACATTAAGTCATCGACGCCATGACATTAATTCATCAACGCTATAACATTAACTCATCGACGCCATGACATTAACAAATCAACGCTATAACATTAACTCACCGACGCTATTGTTACACTAAAATCGCTATATACTGCAGGGGTTACCTAAGTTTGCGAAATATCTTCTGGTTTATGTATTGAAATTGTAAGTGACAACAAGAACTAGGCTAACAAAAATATGTCTGGAAGTTTAAAGTGGGGCAATGACATCATAAGTCTGATAATCCAAATATGGTAATCCCATGAGTTAGAAACGTAGTTATCTACTCTCCTATGTGCCCATATAAGTACACTGTCTTGAAATCCAGGGTAGCGTCTGTGTAGATGACCAATCCGATAAAGGAAGCAATTGGTCAATTTCCCGAGACTCATGCACCAATCTAATTAAAATATAGATCTATATTTCGTTTCGTTTTTTATACTTTAGATGTAGATCTAACAAGTTATAGTGGGAGCTCACGTTCTATGACGTCAGGTATCAAGCACGGGACATTTGACCCGATAACGTCAGTCACTCGATTAACCAATTAGCGACCGACATGCTTTTTAAAATCTACTTTTGTTTTGTTTATAGACGTATCTACCCACAGTTCCACGCATGAAAAGGTCAAACGGTCGATTCGACAGGCCATTTGATTGGCTGAACCCTCATTTCAGCCAGAACACAAGTTAAATAACAAGTCCTCCAGATCCAAGAGTAGTGAAGACAAGTAAAAACGAAATTTTGAACTATAAAAAACGAAACGAAATTGGATCAGTGTTTTAATGAGATTGCTCATGCACGTAACCTCTTTATAAGAACATTATTTTGCATTTTAAGTTTCTTTAGACATTATTCGAAAGCTCCAAGGGGAAGTACATACCGGGAGCTGTCCGGCTTCCAGGGGCTTCCAGGCTGGACGCAGACAACATTCGGAAGGTCCAAGGGGAAGTTTACCCCGGGAGCTGGCCTGGCCTACTGGACGAACGCAGTCGTCATGATGAAACCGTAGACAAGACATTATAGAAGTTCCGAGGCAGACGGCTGGTCGAAAAATAGCCAGGGAAGACATCATAGGTTTTAATCATGGCCAATGTTTTATATACCTAAAGAAAAATAGTTGTAGAATATATTATTGTAACATATAAAGAATATCTCAAGAGTACAGAAAAGTGTTTGAAGTCTTATTGATCACAACGTCAAGTCCTACCTAGACAAACGACAGTGTGACACCGAAGATTTGGCCGTACGGACACACAGTACGTGTCTCTAGAGTGTCCCAGTCGTCGATTTGGTACCGCGACACAGAATAGTGTCACCGTGCCACAACGTGAAGTCCGAAGAAAAGCCCTAGACGTCATTGTCCCATATGTGACACCGTAGTGTCACAGGCTGCTATTTATAGTCCGCGACCAGGATAGACACGACATTATCCTACCCGTAGTGTCACAGGCTGCTATTTATAGTCCGCGACCAGGATAGACACGACATTATCCTACCGGTAGTGTCACAGGCTGCTATCTATAGTCCGCGACCAGGATAGTCCCGACATTATCCTACCAGTAGTGTCACAGGCTGCTATCTATAGTCCGCGACCAGGATAGACACGACATTATCCTACCCGTAGTGTCACAGCTGCTTTTTGGCGCCGTTGACCAAGGATCGACCCTGAAAATTTGTTGAAGAAATTTGGAAGAAGATAACAATCCAAAGAAACATATCTTAAGGAACAGAGTCTGCGGAAATTCAGCCAATCAATAAATTACATTTTTTCTGAAAATTTAACATGTAAATTTGTTTAACGAGACCAATTAATGTAAAATTAAAATTAATTAAGATAGGCGTTTAAATTCAACTAAATAATAATAAAATCACTCCTTATTAAGTTTTGATGGACAAGGTTATAATTTTACTATGTGACTAAATAGCTAGATTGGTATGTTAAAATTGTTAAACTGGATTTAAAGTGAGTGTAAGGGGTAAGCTGAAAAAATTGATTAATTAAGGAATAATAAGGAAACGGAATAGGGAATTAAATAATTAATGATTATCTCCGGTCTATGTAAGAAAGGAATTCGGGATTGGAGATTTTGCGCGGGTGACACGAAACTCCATAAAAACTGTTCTTCTTGAGGCATAGGTCGTAACTATATTTCGAAAAGTCTATAGGGAGGTTGACTTAAGTTTTGTTTGTACGTGAATGTAATGTACCTGTATGTGTATTTGTGTGTAATAGAGTTAGGTTAAGGTATAAACCTATGTAATCGCGAGTAGCGTTTAGGTTTTAGGGCAAAGGAAAATGCCCAAGGAAAATTTAAAATTGAATGACCCTTTTTAAATGCGCAGGATAGCGTGTGGGTCGGTATAAGGTTTTAAATAAAATATTCAAGTGAAACATGGTTTCCTGCAAAAGCTTTGGCTTCAAGCAATGTGCCAGTTTCAAGATAATTTCAAGTGAAACATGGTTTCCCGCAATAGCGTTTAGCTTTAAGCGATGTGCCAGTTTCAAGATAGTCGTGTTGTTTTGTAAAATGGGTAATTTAAAGTTGGATTCGAATGTGCGGTTAGCTGTCGAATGAATTTTTAATTCTCCCACATGACATGCGTATACAAACATCATATTTAATGTCACAGTAGAAGTCGAGAACTTATTTGTCAATATTGTTGAAAGTAAGAAATATAATAACTTACGGTTGTGTTTGGTTATTACAACCATGAGTATAATCCAATTTTGTCTTGAATAAATATGGATTTATTTCAAGATGCTGTTTTGAATGAATTCAGGGGGGGGGGGGTGAATTCACGGAAAAGCGTTTAAAATGTTACGACGAGGTATATTGTATGTTATTTAGAAATATACGGTAGCACTGATGTGAGTATCTGTCAAATAGGCGGCCAAATGATTAATTAAGGTCCCCAGAAGTAGTGTGGCATTTTACTACCCGAAAATTTTCAAGTTATTGACTTACAGGCTTTAAAATTTAAAACATAATGAATTAGTGGTCCTATTACGCTTCCGTATAATTAACTGGGGCGGAAAGCTCATTGCATTTATACTAAGCTCTGATAAAAAAAAATACATGTCTTCTCTTCATAAACTGGCAGTATTTACCTAAATAAATGAATGAGTGAATGTTGTTTATAGCACGTCGACACCGTAAATCATGTCAATCTACGTGTTATCGCCGATAATCTGCTTATGTTCTGGGAGAACCTCTAAGTGATCGGATAGGCTGCTCTTGCACCTTGTCACTAAGTTAGCAGAGATTGGGACTCGAACCCTCGACATCATTGATGGTAGACCAAGACGTAGCTTATCGGCCACCCGACCCTCTCCCCAAGAGTCGGCTTCTACGACACGCTAGGAATAGGGCGATGGTCGCATTCTACTATCTAACGCTGTACTATTGACCTGTAAAATAATGCACTGTTAAAATTATATTGATTTTACATTGTTTCTTGGAGTACCTCGTAACGTCCAGGGTTCTAAAGGGTGTTACGAGGTACTCCAAGAAACAATATAAAATAAGTATATATTTTTTTTACAGTGTATTATTTTACACGTCCAGTTAGTATCTTGAAAATTCAAGTTACTAGACGTCATTGTCCCATCTGTGACGTGTCACAGGCTGCTATTTATAGTTGGGGAGAGTCACGACATTATCCTACCCGTAGTGTCACACTATATCATTAACTCCCCCTGGAAATTTTTGAAAAATGAATCCCAAATATGCGATTTGGTGGCATATCTGATTATAATCTCTGTCAAATAATATATTTCATAAGCCGATTAACTTAGGCCAAAACCACAACTTGGAAGTAATTTACAACCATTAACCTGTGAAATTATCATATCGTCATATCATTAATTAGCTTCAGAAACGGAGGAATAATTAAACACTATGAAAAATGGTTTATAGATAATCAAAGAATAGAAAGTGTAACCTATTATAACTATCTAGGACTAATATTTTCTTCTAGATTAAACTGGGGTAAAAATGTACATAATCTGTCAATCAAAGCGGAAAAGGCCTTGATACCCATAAAAAGTTTAATCCAAAAAACAAGTTTAGGGATAAAAGATTGTTTCAAAATATTTGACATTGTAATTAAACCAATTCTGTTGTATATGGTAGCAAATTATGGGGTGTAGAATACAGACCAGAAATAGAAAAAGTACATAATAAGTTTTGCAAGTTTATTTTAGGAATAAGCAAGAGTTCACCAAATATTGGCACCCTAGGAGAATGTGGAAGACACCCTTTAAGTATTGACTATGTGTTATCGTGTATTAAGTATTGGTGTAGACTTATGTCTCTGCCTATTGAAAGATATCCTAAGCAAGTGTACCTTATGTTAAGACAATTAGACCACGCTGGAAGAACAAACTGGGTATCCAAAGTTAGAACTATTTTAAACTCTATAGGATTTGGTTTTGCGTTTGACAGTGAATGTATTGGAAATAAAAACTTGTTTTTAAGTCAAATTAAAGTAAGATTAATAGATATTAATTTACAAGAATGGTCAGCAAAATTTCTAGAAAGTGAGAGTTTAAGGGAGTACTCTAACTTTAAAACCAGTTTGAGCGAGGAGAACTATTTATCAAGTAATATTCCCTTTAAACATAAACGTAACATTACAAAGTTTAGATTGCATCTTTTACCCACAAAATCATTTCTTTTGAAAAAAATCTAACTGTCGATTCGACATGCCCCTTATGTCACCAACGTGAAGAAGATTTATTCCATTTTATGTTTGAATGTTGTAAAACGAAAGATATAAGATCAGTTTCTTTCGGTACAATTAATCTATTTTATGTAAATCGACATAATCACTTAAGCTTGTCAAATACCCGTGATCCTCATATTTTGTCCTCAATTTCGATGTATATCTATAAGGTTACAAATTATCGTAAAAGTTTGCTCTAATAGACCTCTTCTAACATTTTACATTATTTATTATCAATTATATATGTAATCTAATAGCAATGTCACCAATTCATGATTTATGAAGTAAATATTGTTGTAAATATGTTATATTTGTAACTTTTGGTCTTGGACCTATATTACAGAATAAACTATTCTTATTCTTATTCTAAGCGTATTATCATTGTATCGTCAAGAGTCAAGAGAATTTAACTGGTTAAAAATAAAAAATGGGTCTAGTTGAGAAAATTTTTACCATTTGATTAACCAGTTAGGAATATTGAATAAGTAGGAATATTGTCATTGAAAAATATCCCATTTTTGTTGCAGGGAGCGCTTGTTGATTCCTCCTGTGATGGAAGGCCACGAAACACATTGGTACAGAGTGACGAAGTGAAATTCATAAAAGCTGCTCGGATGAAATTCAGAATCCCCATTGCAGGATTCCGAATTCTGGCCCACGCCCAGCACACCCGGCCCAGAAAGTCTATTATACCAGCCCATTCCAGACTCCAGTGATGGCGTGGCGGCCCGTTAAAACCACCGGTCACATACAACATAATCATCATCGCTCCATGGCCGGTCCACTATCCCCCTCCCCATATAATTTTCAGGAGAAAAGGTGTTTTTTTTTTTAGACGAATAAGACAAAATAAATTTTTTCATTTTTTGTCCGACCTTGCAATCGCCCGACGGCCCAATCCGCCCCTGGAAACTGAATAGCTCACGATTCGCGCCTTTTCACCGGACAAGGGCATAAGGGCCTGTGTCCGAATCCGACAAAGGTGCCCCCCCCCCCTCAGGGGAGACGTTGGGGTGGGCTAATCAAGTGTCTGACGTCATTGGGTCAAAAGCCGTGTAGTGTAGGCCATCGAAAGTATAAAAAACGAAACGAAATATAGATGTGTATCTTAATTAATCAGATTTTGAGTTTATTCATGATGATGTCAATACAACAACTGCTGACAGGAAGCAGGAAGTCACGTGTCACATAGACGCGCAGGAGACTTGAATAACTAGTTACTATTATAGACCGTATTGTCATATCACAGTATTTACTCTTCAAATGGAGAGGTGCGCGTGTGACTTGTAGGGTTCAATCTTTATATGGAATAGATTCACCTGTGACATAGTGTTTATAAACTTGTAGTGTTTACGCATCAAATCGAACAGATTAACGTGTTTAATTGTGTGTATAAATTTGTAAATTAAATACCGGACCGGTGTAACTATGGTAAACAAAATTTGGTATTCTCTACTCGTGTATATGTCGGCGTGTAGACCTACTGGTGTTGGTAAGTATGTCTTGCTTTGTAACCGACTTCCGTTAAAGACGTAAAATAGTCAAAATCGGTGACGTAGAACATTAATTAGTATTATTATTGTAATAGTTGTTGTGGTTACAAAAAAAGTTACTGGCCTGACACCAAACAATATTGTACATAGCATTACATATAATAAACCAATGGTGAAACTTAACACATAATAGTTAGTGATTTTAAAAAATAAAAGAGCTACGCAATATCTTCTTTCCTTTTCTTACTTTTAGTTAAATACGTTGTGCGTATCATAAAGGTCATTTTCCATATATGGTAATAGTAATCAATCCTTGTACGGAAACCGATGGGCGGAGCTATGTGACGTGATATCTGTGACGTGATTTCGCCTAGATGATGTCATGGTTTCTTGTACACCATGAGAAATATCACTTCGGTAACTATTTTAGTGGTCCACGCGTCCCTTATTTCGATACAAACTGTGATGATGATCTTCGGCATTCTCAGTGGTCTGATTCCGTTCCATTCCACTAACCCCTGGATTCATTCACGTGAGAGAAACAAATTATCTGCTCTTAATGATTGTATCAATCAATACATTTACCATAGCATAACGACTTGCCACAGTCTGTTTTGACCGTAATTTAAAGTGGAAATTTCATATTTTCTAAGAATGTCAAAATATAATTATTTCTATGTCTTTTTCTCAAAAGGCTGTCAACTCACTAGGCAATATTTCACAGGCATAGAAATTCCTTACACAGAAAATAATAGCACAATTACTTGAATTACCTCCCTTGTTTTCCCATTCCCCTCCATGCAATGGCGATCTTCAAGCATTTGAATTTGAAGTTGAAAATGATATTTTTCCCAATTTCTCTACTGGCAATAGTGAATTATAGGATTAATGGCAAGGTAGGACTCTTTATAGATACAATATATTTTAGGACTTTATTTTAATATATTTTAAAAATATAACTAAAAAATATGAAATTGCCGTTTTAAACAAAGATGTTTGTGTGCATATAACATCTTTTATATTAAATTTTTTGCCAACTTTCTCATATAGTGAACAAAAGTCGCCATATTGTTGTTAACGTAAACAGTTCATTTCTTGGTCGCATATTTATATTTTTCAGCGTGCAAATTCCAATCCTGTGAAGATCAAAATGGTTTGTAATTTATTATATTTAATTAAGCATGGAAAAAGGCCCGTTTTCATTAGCCAAGTTGGGGCAGATCAATAGGACTTTAAACCCATTTCATCGATATGAATACCGCCCCCTTCTACTGACAAGTTTATCGCGTGAATTATTAATTTCCGTCCTAGTCCGAACGTCTAAGGTATGTGTTCTAATATGTTACGTTCTATTATGCATTTGTCTATTTTGCAAAATACAGAATGAATAAATCAGTAGAGCGTGTGTCCTCCACTGGCACTTACGCACGCTGTGCAGCGACGTAGCATGGAATTAACCATCTGTGTCGTACTTTTGGTTTTGTCCCCTCTGACATTGTACCGCTGATTACAGATTAAACATCCATCAGTGTACAAATTAATGTGTTGTTATTGATGTGTTCCCATTTGAATATTGTTAACATTAAGAAGCAAACTAAATGATATATGTTTACAGGATCATTTTGTTATACGAAAAACTAAGTTATGAGTTTTCTATGGAGCTCACTATATTTCCAAAGGAATGAAATTGTGTTTAACGTCCTACTGTTTTGCTCCAAAACTGGGCTAATGAAGACGGGCATACGCCATACAGTGTGCTGTGAGGGAAATTTTGCCCGGGCAGCGGCGCTACGGCTTACTCTTGTATCGCATTCCAACTGCAAAGGGATATTTAACGTGCACGACAACGTGTACACGGGACCTCAGGCCCTCCGTTATGCACCACTGATAAAGGGGGGGGGGCATGCCGGAAAATCAGGATGAACATTCTCGGTCAAGTAGGGATCAAACACCCACACCGACCTCCAGTCTAGCGAGCCAGCGTCTTACCCACTTAGCCATCCGATACGGGCAATAGCTGGTTCAAATACAACAAATTGATCAAAGCCGATTATGTTTCTTTGGATGTGATAATTGTTGGAATTATAAATCTGTTTTAGTTGCATATGTAGATGTTTGTGACAGTAGATCACTGACCGGAAGTACAGTTTATTTATCAAGGACTTTCTATGAAAACAATGGTCTTCACGGAGACGATAAAAAGTGTAGATGTACCGTACAATCAATAGGCCAACAAGAACAGGCTATATATATGGGGATTTCACCAAAAAATGAGCACCCTTATGGATGTCAATATCAACTTGATCTAGTACATAAAACCAGAACTGAGAAAATTGCCTGTAGTAGATTTGGTCACGATACCTTTAATATAGTCCCAGGAGATGTTATAAATATGGAGTTGGTACCAGGTGAAAACCCAAAGGCAGGGGGTGGATTTGCTTTTTGTTTAAACATCAGTACTACGCAAGGTAAACCACTAGTTATTATATTAAAAATAGGTTCCCAGAAAAATATTTATCGGGTGGTAATTGCCTATAAAAGTATGACAATTTTGGTATATTTGGAAAGTAGAGATATCCAATCTGGATTCCCTGAAAATACTGGATTCCCTGAAAAATACTCATGGAGCGTATACAGGACAAAAATGTAAGGGTTCCCCTTACTAGACAGCCCGACAATTAGGAATATCTGCACGCGTGACGTCGAAGGCTACACGCAAACTTGCGCGCTTTGTGTACATGTTGATAAACTTTATGGATCGTTAGACGTACAACCCTTTCTGGGATAAAAATCACGGAAAAAGGCGCGGGCGGTGGATAATCCGAGAATTTAATTAGGATTCTATATTTGTAATAAATAGTCAGCGATTACAGACAACATCGTCTTGTGTATGCAACGAAAACCTCCCCTGTCTCCGCCGCCGTTGCTATAGGTACTGAGAGGGGTAATCCCCTGACGCAAACATGGCCTCTTTTGATCGATTTTTATTGCAAGGTATACTTGACAATAGCAATGTATTGAGAAGGATTTGAAGCAAAATTGTGATAAATGTAAGACTATGGTCTTAGGTCTTTAAGACCATATTGTGTCTTTGGAAAATTATTAAATTCTCTGTCTATAAAATTAAAATCTCACGTACCTAGTAAACGTGAAATATAAGCTATACATAAAAAGTCAGTGATGTTTTGGTAAAATCATAACCTGTGACAAAACTGTCCATCACGTTCTTCCTGTTATTGGACCTATGGTTAGTAGACATAATATGGTATCAGCACCTGCTTTATTTGTGTGAAATTTAGTAGGTTATTACGCATTTGGAATGGAAATTAACGCCAAGGCTATATCTTGGACGTGCAGGGATGGGGGTATAAATTTGAGTGTAGATCAAACCCCATTAGAAACTCACCCAGAAATTCAAGCAGCCATTATCTGTTGAGAACAAGGGACCTGCGAAGTCATACAGCTTGGCATTAAAGTTATTATAGCTGTAATACTGTGGCATTGTTTTACGATCACAAGAAAACAACAAAGTAGCAGAAGTCCTACATAAATTAATTAGTTTGAATATGTTTTTAGCCCTAATATATCATCAAATCACCTGGTTAATTCCTATTGATATGAAGATGAATTCCCTATTAGGCTATGGGGGAAAATATCTAAACGGGCAACAGGATATGAGTTGGGTTAATGAAGTTAATGAATAAGAAGAATCGTTTTAATATTAAGAATATAATACCACTTCTATTTGTAAGGATACCACTTCTAATTGTAAGGATATGATACCACTTCTAATTGTAAGGATATGATACCACTTCTAATTGTAAAGATATGATACTACTTCTATTTGTAAGGATATGATATCACTTCTATTTGTAAGGATATGATATTACTTCTAATTGTAAGGGTGTGATATCACTTCTAATTGTAAGGATATGATATCACTTATAATTGTAAGGATATGATACCACTTCTAATTGTAAGGATATGATACCACTTCTAATTGTAAGGATGTTACACCACTTCTAATTGTAAGGATGTTACACCACTTCAAATTTTAATTAGGATGTTACACCTTTTCTGATTGTAAGGATACGATACCACTTCTAATTGTAAGAATACTACTTTAATTGTAAGAATATGATACCGCTTCTAATTGTAAGGATACGATGTAAGGATGCGACTATTAACTGTAAAGATGTGATACCACATTGTATTCCACTTCTTGCTGATATGTTGAATAAAACAAACATTCGATTTAACTATTATAGTTTCGTACACCAAGCATGGGTTGGGGGGGGGGGGTTATTATCCTTATCAAGATGGGTTTGTGGGGGGTGTATCATCCGTATCGCTAATGTTTGCAATAGCTTTGAAGGAATTAACAAAACAACCTCTTTTCTCAGTGATTGGTACTTACCGCATCATTACAACGCACTTTGAATCGGCAACCTAACCAAAAATGTCCATATAATACAAATAATGAGAGATCTTTTTTCGTTTTTTTTTCTTTTATTTTTTTGTCTAAAGGTTCTGGAGTTACTCTAGCATGCAACGACGCAATAACAACTGTTAGGCCTACCAGTACACATTCCATAAGTGAGGTTTCTACCACTACACCAGCATCTTCCACCAGTAAGGTTCCTAGCACTACAACAAATACACCAACATCTTCCACCAGTGTAGTTCCTAGCACTACAACAAATACACCAACATCTTCCACCAGTAAGGTTCCCAGCACTACACCAAATACACCACCATCTTCCACCAGTGGAGTTCCTAGCACTACAACAAATACACCAACATCTTCCACAAGTGGAGTTCCTAGCACTACAACAAATACACCAACATCTTCCACCAGTAAGGTTCCCAGCACTACACCAAATACACCACCATCTTCCACCAGTGGAGTTCCTAGCACTACAACAAATACACCAACATCTTCCACCAGTAAGGTTCCCAGCACTACACCAAATACACCACCATCTTCCACCAGTGGAGTTCCTAGTACTACAACAAATACACCAACATCTTCCACCAGTAAGTTTCCCAGCACTACACCAAATACACCACCATCTTCCACCAGTGGAGTTCCTAGCACTACAACAAATACGCCAACATCTTCCACCAGTAAGGTTCCCAGCACTACACCAAATACACCACCATCTTCCACCAGTGGAGTTCCTAGCACTACAACAAATACACCAACATCTTCCACCAGTAAGGTTCCCAGCACTACACCAAATACACCACCATCTTCCACCAGTGGAGTTCCTAGCACTACAACAAATACGCCAACATCTTCCACCAGTAAGGTTCCCAGCACTACACCAAATACACCAACATCTTCCACCAGTGGAGTTCCCAGCACTACAACAAATACACCAACATCTTCCACCAGTGGAGTTCCTATAAGCACTAGAAACCGTAAGTATGGTTTGAGCATTATTGCAATTTATTAGACAAGGGTTTTATTTAAACCTTGCATTTCAGACAGACGGCGTAATTTAATGCGAGAATTTTTTAAGTTATATTTTTAAAATGTATTAAATTAAAGCCTTAAAATAGATGGTATCGATAAACAGTCCTACCTTGTTAAAAGAACAGTCCTATTAATCCAATAATTCACTATTGCCAGTTGAGAAATTTACAAAAATTTCATTTTCAACTTCAAATTCAAATGTTTGAAAATAGATATTCCTTTGGGAGGGGGTGGGGAATAGAAAAACAAAGGAGGCAATGAGCGTCCTCGCTGAAGGAATTTCCACCAGGCGTCGCCAGTAAAAAGGCGGTTCCACGTGACCTTATCGATGGTAAAGAACCTTGTTTCGACGTATAGAGATTGAATTCCATATTAACGACAAAAACTAACGTTTATCAAGACATCAGTTCGTATTGAATGTACAGGAAAACAATGATGTGCGGTATACAATGAGATGAAACTATGTCCCTTTATCTCTAGCGAAGACGCCCATTGTGTTATTATTTCCGGTGTGAATGATTTTTTAAGTGTTAGGATGATACCGATGATCGTATAATAGTGAGTTGACAACCTTTAAAGTAAAGGACTTAGAAATCATCATGTTTTGACTTTCTTAGAAAATATGAAATTTTGGCTTTAAACCTCCTTGATATGAGACAGTCAACTTTAAACCTCCTTGATATGAGACAGTCAACAACTAGACACCGTCTTTACAAAGACCTCCGTCCTTCACCCACTGTCCTTACCAAGGCCACCGTCCTTCACCTACTGTCCTTACCAAGGCCGCCGTCCTTCACCCACTGGAAAAGCAACACCGGGATCGAACCCAGGACCACCAGTTTAGCCAGTCTATTTTTACATGTCTATTATATATTACAGTATATGGTATAGTAGGTGGAAGTGTTACTGGGGTGGTTATTATAGTAATAGTAATAATTATTATAGTAGTCTGGTAAGATATATTCTCGTATTATAGTTTCAATTTAATGGTTCAAATTAATATAGGTCAGTTGTCAGCTGTTACGTCCAACAGGCAACAGTTGTCACTTGTTACGCCATACACACAACAGTCGTAAACAGTTGGGGGGGGGGGGCTAGTGGTCTAGAGTGCCGCGCTTCGACCTCTAGCTGGCCGGTCACCTCTGGCTTGCGGCTGTGGTTTCGAGCCCTGGTGTGAGCGTATGTGGCATGGAGATAGGGGCGCCTTCTCAACCTCGTGGGTTTCCTCCGAGAAATGGGGTTTAACCTCCACTCGACACAACTAGGTCATTTTGGGACTAACATATGGTTTTTAATTTTATTTCAATAATTCGCTTGCGCGTATGGGTCTTTAGCAGTGGGAGGAAACCGGAGGTTGAGAAGGCGCCCCTATCTCCATGCCGCATATGCTCACACCGGGGCTCGAAACAACAGCCGCAAGCCAGAGGTGACCGGCCAGCTAGAGGTCTAAGCGCGGCACTCTAGACCACTAGGCCATCCCACCCCCCACCACCACTACTAAAGACCATACGCGCAAGCGAATAATTAATGAATAAAACTGAGCCATATGTTAGTCCCAGCATGTTACTCTCCCCATATATTTCTCTCTCTCTTTCTCTCTCTCTCTCTCCCCCTCTCTCTCTCTCTCTCTCTCTCTCTCTCTATCTATCTCTCTCCAAGGTTAACGTTTATAACAAAGTGTATTAATCGTTTATCTATTTTCAGCTTGATCAGGAAAAGGAAGTTAAATAATCGCGAGAAAGAAACCGGGACCGTTGACGACAATGTGAATATTACCAACACTAGCCATTTACAAACGAGTCATACGGATGCTGTACAGTCATATGAAAGTGTAAATAACCCACAGTTTCAAGCGGAATACGCAGAACTAAACAATATTACTAATACTAGCCATTTACAAGCGGAATACACAGGGCTAAACAATATTACCGACATTAGCCGTTTCCAAACGAGTAATACGGATGCTGAACAACATTATGAAAATCTAAATAATTTACAGTTTCAACCGGAATACGCAGAACTAAATAATATTACCAACACTAGCCATTTACAAACGAGTCATACGGATGCTGTACAGCAATATGAAAATCTGAATAATTTACAGTTTCAACCGGAATACGCAGAACTAAACAATATTGGACATTTACAAACAAACCATACAGATAATGAACATCAATATGAAAATCTTTAATATCCACTGACTCACAAGTAACTTAACAATCTTAACATAATCGGAATCATGTTTGTTCTTTAACCCCGAACAGGGAAAATATGTACTTGGACTTAACCTACCGATCCCTAGGCAGTGGCGGACGTAGGATATTAAAAATTTCTACATTAAAATTTCCTTTACTAAAGTACCCTACATCGCAAATTTCGATATTAAAGTGTTCCACCATAACGTTTCTTACATTAAAGTTTTTACTATATTAAAGTTTTCTATATTACATTTTGCTATATTAAAGTTTTCTATATCACATTTTGCTATATTAAAGTTTTTACTATATTAAAGTTTGTTATATTAAAGTTTTTACTATATTAAAGTTTGTTATATTAATGTTTTTACTATATTAAATTTTTTTTATATTAAATTGTGCTATATTAAAGTTTGCTATATTAAAATTTGATATATCAAAATTTGCTATATTAAAGTTTTCTATATTAAATTTTGCTATATTAATGTTTTCTATAGTAAAATTTGCTATATTAAAGTTTTCTATATTAATTAAAGTTTTCTATATTAATTAAAGTTTTTACTATATTAAAGTTTTCTGTATTAAAGTCTGCTGTATTAAAGTTTTCTATATTGAAGTTTTTACTATATTGAAGTTTTCTATATTAAAGTTGCCTATATTAAAGTTTGTTATATTAAAGTTGCCTACATTAAAGCTTACTATATTAAAGTTTTTATGTATTAAAATTTGCTATGTTCAAGTTTGCTATATCAAAATTATTAAGGTTTGTTATATTAAAGTTATTAAAGTTTTCTATAGTAAAGTTTTATATAGTAAAGTTGCCAAAATTAAAGTTTGCTATATTAATGTTGAATTTATTAAAATTAACTACATTAAAGGTTGCCTACATTAAATTAAAATTTGCTACATTAAAGTTTGCTATATTAAAATTTGCTGTTTTATAGCTATTAAAATTTATTATATTAAAGTTTGCTATATTAAAGTTTTCTGTAGTTAAGTTGCTATATTAAAGTTTTATATATTAAAGTTCGCCATATTACGGTTTGTTATATTAGAATTAAAGTTACCACATTATTTTACCTCATTAACGATAAGACTACTAATAAACGCGCGCCGAACGAAGTTATGCAGGGATATTGAAATGGGTTTCGTCAGTCCGTCGGTCCGTCCGTTCGGATTTTGTTTCCGGAGTATATCTCATTAACCGCTCAAGGTATCTTTTTTTAAACACAAAATTAACTTTATTTATGGACGTAAAATGTTCAGCGAAGACAGATTAATATTATTCGACAATCAATATCAATACATAACATTCCGTGAGATGAGTAGTTTTTGTTTTTGATCCAAATCAAACTCTGGTTATACTGATGAGATTAATCATTATATAGCAGGGGCGGATCTAGGAATTTTAAAAGGGGGGGGGGCGCCGCAAAATGAGGGCACTTACGGCGGAGAAGGGGCACGCCGCTGCGAGGGGGTTGAGGGGGGGGGGGGGTCCCCCAAGACAATTATCCGTCATTTCCTTGCATCTGTAGACATTCCAAGAGCTATTTGGCTGATATTTTCGTCTAAGTAAACGTTTGGAGAGAACATATTTGGGTCTGAAAAAAGGCACTTTCAGCAGTAAAAAAGGCACTTTCAGCAGTAAAAAAGGGCACTGTAGAAAATTAGGGGGGTGGGGGGGGGGGCTCGCGCCCCTCGCTCCCCCACTGGATCCGCCTCTGTATAGTACTGATTACTTTTCTTCCCCATTTAACCATCAAGTACTTTAACTTTTCACATTCTTATTAATTATCTTTTTTTATTATTATTATTTCATTTAATTCATATAAATATTACAAAAATTACAAAATCAAAACAGTAAACGTTACATCATCTTAAAGGCGCCATCTGATTAAATTTCACATGGACTTTGTCATTAATTTCTATGTAGGAATTTATTGAAAATAGTAATAAATATTTGTGTCGATTACCGTGCGTTGACATATAATGATACAAGTAATTCATGTGTTTGGTAAGAAGTGTTTTAAATGATATACAGGCGCAGTCAATTGTCTTTTGAGGCAGACGGAGACTAAGAGGACTTGCATCCACGACACACTCACATTTCCAATCGAATTCATCACACCTCGGACACAACACCGACGCACACCTTTTTTACAACGACCTTTTTTACATCTAAAACACTTCTCGACACTCGGTAACTAGCCGGACTGTAAACACAGGAAGCAAAACCCTTTCTTGATCATTATGGCGAATACGAACAATGATTTCTGTTCGTCGACAATGTTTCATTTCGTTGACGATTTTCTAATGCACAGTCAATTTTCTTCGCCAATGATATCAGTCCTGTCAATACCATCGTAAAATAATGTATAATTTATGCATCAGTCTGACAAAAGTGTTGATGCCTTCATCCCTCGCGGAAATGCTTCGATGAATTTCCTGCAAATGTCCTAAGAGATCAGATGCGGTTTACGGAGCTAATTTCTGACGCTAGTAACATAGATGCTGATTGTGTGTCTGATAAGATCCGCGTAGGACCCGGGAATTCTATACACCGGTGGGGAGGAGGGACTAGAACTCCCTAGTCACCGCCCCCCCCCCTGGATCCGCCCTTGCACTAGCACCTTCACAGTGCTGTCCTTTATCAACAACTGAACATCCGCCATATTGTTTAAACAATTCGACTGAGGCTGACTTCAGCCGGGCCAAAAGGCCCACAAAATAGTATACTTTCTTCCGAATTACCGTCTTGCCGATAAATGTAAGTAGGCTATTTTAGGCACAGTGTTTCTACCATGAGGAGTCCTATAGGCAAAACACAAACTGTTTTTTAAACCTTTCTTGTGAGGGGTACACTTCAGAAATTTATTTGCAAAGGATTTACTTTTCCGTTCAGAGCTGTTTGCGAAATTTTAACGCAGATTGTGAACTTGACTTGACGACTCAAGTGTTTCAGACAAAGTAACAGTTTGGACACTTCCCTCTTACGGCAAGGGTCGGTAACTCAGTGAATAGTTACAAAAAGTTTAAAATTGAAAACTATTAAACCCCAATTCTGAAGATAAAGTTTATATGCACTTTTAGATTAATTTATATACATGTTTGGCTTTAAACAACTTCGATTAAAGTCGATTTACATGAGCATTTTCACAATACGTCTATCCTCAAAAATCAAACCGGAAGTCCATAATTTTTTTAAACTTTGTACAGACATCAGCTTATCACTCGGCAAATCTCGACAGATTCCGGAACGTTCCGGAACCTACATCTAGTCTCGGCTGTATGAAAGTAAGTGATATGTACCTACGCCCATACATTTGCGATGTGGCTACCGGTTTAATTTAACAGGAAAACTTGACGCTATTACAAACAAACAAGACACCATGGGCGCAGCCATGTTTCAGCCGGGACCTTTAAAGTAGTTCCAAGACACCATGAGCGCAGCCATGTTGCATCCGGGACCTTTAAAGTAGTTCCAATATGACGGCATTCGTCATACAGCCGAGATTAGATGTAGGTTAAGGAATCTGTCGAGGATTGCCGGGTGATCAGCTTATTTGTCACACATGGATATGTTTATTTGATATGTAATAATTGTGACATGGTTTATTTCGGTGATTTAGGATACCTAATTAATTTGTTGCATGGCTAAGGGAATATTAATTATATTTCTTTTAGAAACATCTATTAATGGTTGCACAGGTTTTGGTTAATAAAGTTTAAACATACATTATGCAAAAGCTAAATCTGCCTATTGTAGGTCTTTCTTTAGGCCTGAAATGTAATAAAAACTATTAATTAGACATTGATTAACTTATTTAGACCATAATCAGCTCTCGGTGTCAAGGTTAGCCTGCGATATTTGTTGGATTGTAGTCCGATTTGCAGCAAAACTTTCCTTCGTGAATAACGATTAAATGGGTCAGGTACAAAACTCGGAAAACTCGAAAAATCTCGGAAAACTCGGAAAATATTTTCCGACTTTTCTCCTCTCCGAGTTTTATGAATTGACTCGATTGAAAACACAAAACTCGGAAAACTCGGAAAAAAATGTCCGACTTTTTGTTTCAAACTGAAAAGTCGGAAAATATTTTCCGAGTTTTCTATTCAAACAAAAAAGTCGGACAATTTTTTCCGACTTTTCCGAGTTTTGTGTTTTCAGTCGAGTCAAATCATAAAACTCCGAAAAAGAAAAAGTTGGAAAATTATCAAAAATATTATTTTTTTTACAATGGCGAAAGTAGTTGTAGTAATACATCTATTTAATAAGTTGGACATAATCTGAAACTTTTCAGTTAGATTTTAACCAAAATAATGCAATATGGCAGTTATAATTAAATATCCGAGATTTCCGAGTTTTGTATTTTCGCCTATACGAAAATACAAAACTCGGAAAACTCGGAAAGTGGCAAAAAGATATCAAAATAAACTATTTTTCATTATAGATCATGTCCAACTTATTAAATAGATGCGTTACTGTCATAATTATAATTATCCAAATGAAAAATAGTTTATTTTGATATCTTTTAGCCACTTTCCGAGTTTTCCGAGTTTTGTATTTTCGTATAGGCGAAAATACAAAACTCGGAAAACTCGGATATTTAATCATAACTGCCATATTGCATTATTTTGGTTAAAATCTAACTGAAAAGGTTATAGATCATGTCCAACTTATTAAATAGATGTGTTACTGTCATAATCATAATTATCCAATGACAAATAGTTTATTTCGATATCTTTTGCCACTTTCCGAGTTTTCCGAGTTTTGTATTTTCGTGTAGGCCAAAATACAAAACTCGGAAAACTCAGAAATTTAATTATAACTGCCATATTGCATTATTTTGGTTAAAATCTAACTGAAAAGGTTATAGATCATGTCCAACTTATTAAATAGATGTGTTACTGTCATAATCATAATTATCCAATTAAAAATAGTTTATTTTGATATGTTTTTGCCACTTTCCGAGTTTTGTATTTTCGTATCGGAAACTCGGAAATTTAATTATAACTGCCATATTGCATTATTTTGGTTAAAATCTAACTGAAAAGGTTATAGATCATGTCCAACTTATTAAATAGATGTGTTTGTGTTACTGTCATAATTATAATTATCCAATGAAAAATAGTTTATTTTGATATTTTTTTACCACTTTCCGAGTTTTCCGAGTTTTGTAATTTCGTATAGGCCAAAATACAAAACTCGGAAAACTCGGAAAACTCGGATATTTAATTACAACTGCCATATTGCATTATTTTGGTTAAAATCTAACTGAAAGGTTATAGATCATGTCCAACTTATTAAATAGATGTGTTACTGTCATAATCATAATTATCCAATGAAAAATAGTTTATTTTGATATCTTTTTGCCACTTTCTGAGTTTTCCGAGTTTTGTATTTTCGTATAGGCGAAAATACAAAACTCGGAAAACTCGGAAATTTAATTATAACTGCCATATTGCATTATTTTGGTTAAAATCTAACTGAAAAGGTTATAGAACATGTCCAACTTATTAAATAGATGTGTTACTGTCACTCCTTTCGCCAATTTTATTTCTAAAAGTTAGGTAGGCCTGTTCTCGACACGACGTATATAGTATAGGAGAACGGGGCAGGTTCGGCCTTGAGGCCATGTGTCAAATTGAAATTATATACACACCTCGTTTTAATCATTTCATCTTTTGTTTGGATGTCCGAGTTTTCGATCTCACCCAAGTTATCCCCGTAAAGACGAGTTGAGTTCCTTTGTACATATTACAACCCTTACACACCATATCCAATGACAAATATTTTATTTTGATACCTTTTGACCACTTTCCGAGTTTTCCGAGTTTTGTGTTTTCGTATAGGCCAAAATACAAAACTCGGAAAACTCGGATATTTGATTATAACTGCCATATTGCATTATTTTGGTTTAAATATAACTGAAAAGTTATAGATCATGTCCAACTTATTAAATAGATGTATTACTACAACTACTTTCGCCAATGTAAAAAAAATAATATTTTTGATAATTTTCCAACTTTTTCTTTTTCGGAGTTTTATGATTTGACTCGATTGAAAACACAAAACTCGGAAAAGTCGGAAAAAATTGTCCGACTTTTTTGTTTGAATAGAAAACGCGGAAAATATTTTCCGACTTTTCAGTTTGAAACAAAAAGTCGGACATTTTTTTCCGAGTTTTCCGAGTTTTGTGTTTTCAATCGAGTCAATTCATAAAACTCGGAGAGGAGAAAAGTCGGAAAATATTTTCCGAGTTTTCCGAGATTTCCGAGTTGTCCGAGTTTTGTACCTGACCGATTAAATGGTTGATCGAGACGATTAGTTTTATCTTACCGACTTCAGTAATGATGATCGAGGCTAAGCGGAATTTTCATCCGCTTAATTCTCTGTTCATAGTGGATCAATCTGACTGAAATTTCCACCAAATTGCCTTAACATTATGTTGTTTTTAACTATTTTAGTGAGAACTGCCAACTCGTTATCTAATCTCCCATAATGTATCTTTAATTAATTTTAATATGTGCGTTGTTTTTTTTTACAGAATGAATGTGGGTTTGTGTTAACAAGTTAGGTAATAAAGGTGTAAAGTAATGAATGTGTCTGGGTTGTGATGCATGTGCATGTGGTGCACAGTTTTGATTGGATGACTGAAAGTGTCTTGGTGTAGGAATTCTCTACTTACATCAGAGAAATGTCAAAGGACTAGACATGACTGTTTTTCATTATCTACAGTAAACACCAATGACGGGCTTTAGACGATTAAAACCTGGTAAATAAATAAGATCTATTTAAATGTGATGAATCCGGTCCTTGATGAAATAAAGTTTAATTGATAATGTCTAGGTGATCGATATTTAAATCCAGGGGTAACCTTGCGAATCCTGTTAGTAGTTTAATCTTGGTGAACTTTGTGAATCATACGGCTATGTAGTTTTTGTGGATTTTCGGGTTTAAATTGTATTTAAAGAACACTACGCGATTTGGATGGTGTAATTTGAACGGGTAATTAATCTGATAGCCAGCCAGGAGAATAGATCGAATTATGGGTCAGCGTATTAGGTGCCGAAGAGAATTGTAACTTTAAAGTATTGCAAAAATCTTAAAACGGTAGCCTCTATCCCGGAATCTTCAATAGAATGCATGATATGGGGTTCAAGATGTTGTAGAACTCGCTGTAGGCCTAGGGAACATGCCCTCCCGATCATAAGCAAATTGTTAACAGACGGACAAGAGTGATGAAATTATACGCCCACACCGAAGTATGTGCGTGTAAAGCAGCCAACCGAGCAAAATGACAATGGGCAGGACATAGGACCTGACAATAACAGCTGTCTAGTCGTTCGGATAGAACGAAAACCCCAGATCCCGTGTATACATTGGCATGTACTTAAAAAAATCCTTGGCAGATGGAAGTCGATATAAGAGTACACCGTGGCGTCGCTGCCCGGTCAAAATTTCCCTCATAGTCCACTGTAAGGCGTATGTCCATCTTCATTAGCCCAGTCGGGTCAGAACAGTTGAACGTTAAACTCCATTTCATTTCATTTGTTCCATCCCTTGAAAACATGCAATGGCGGTAGAATACATTATTCAACCCCATCTTCATTCGCCCAGTACAGAATAATAGACCGTTAAAAGAGTCAAGTCTCTAACTCAATATCATCCAAAGTATTACACGTTAAACACACGAATTATTTAGTCTATTCAAATCAACAATGATGTTGTTATCTTACCTAGAAAATGTGGGCTTCTGATATCCAATAGTTAAGACAAAATAAAAAAAAGGTTTACCATTAGTACACGAATCGTGTACCATAGTGCGTTCCAGCGTCAATTGTAGCCAGTGACCAAAAAGAAAGAGGCTAGACATATTCCACAAATGGCGAATCCATAACGTATCTAGACAGCATGCGAAATAGACTGGAATAACCAGACACTAGAAATTTCTATTCGGTTGAGACTCATGCCGTATTTCGCTGGATATAACTGATTTGAAAGTCAAAATGAAAACAACCGAATGCAAATCAGTTCATAGACAATCATTATTATAAGCGTTGCGACTCATTTGGGTCAGTTTCTAGGTCCCAAATATTAGTGATTTAGCTCCTTTAAACCCATTTCATTTGATTATTCAACCTTGAACTTAATACCGAATGATAATTAACATGAATTATGTTAAATGTTAACTGTGTAATTTAAACAGATTATCTCCTCTTATTATGTCCTTATAATAATCACTAATTAAATATGGCGGCTGCTCTCGTGTCGTCAAATACATTCTCAATGTTAAAGGACACCATATGTACTTGTGAGACACACTCGGATTAAATACTAATCTATATTTCGGAGTAAAACGTCAGAGTCCATTTCAATTCTTACAATCCAATAAAGATACAGATCTATGTTTCGTTTCGTTTTTGTACACTTTTGATGGCCTAAACTAAATGAAGATCTAACCAGTTGTAGTGGGAGGTCACATCAGGGGTCGTACCAGTGGCTTTTGATCCTATTAATGAATTAGCGTTGACGTTTCTAATCGTTTACCCACATTCCATGCATGACACGTGAAGAAGTCGCCGTAGCAGATGGTTTCATTGGCTAATCCCTCACGCCATGCCGATCGCATGTTATATAGCAACTTCTCCCGATCCTAGTGTAGTAGAACGAAATTTTGAACTATTAAAAGTGTGGGAGATGGGGCGGTTCAAGTTTAACGTCCTGCTGTTCTGTACTCGTTGGGCTAACGAAGGCGGACATACGCTGGCGGATGCATTGTACATAATAGCTAACGTGATATAAATGCCGTATTTGTAAATGTTACTGGGGGAAAGTTTGCCGGGCTTCGTGACGCCGCTTGCTGTCATGAAACTATTTAATTGTTCTTTCGGACAACTAGTTTTATTAGGTATAGTATTCGTTGTGAAACTAAATTGGAGAGATTTTTATTTTGACTGTTTTTACGTTTCGAAGTGTTTTGGTTCTGTTATGCAAGATATTTTTCGATGTTCCAAAGTTGAAGTTCGGTGCTAAGACCACCTACAGATAATTTTAAATGTTCCTATTGTTAATGAGAATATTTTTCGCTGATATTTATTGCTTTAGATCTTCTTAGAGCAAAAACGGAAAATTTAACCTTTTGACCTCCATAGTTACAAAAACCAAAGATGAATTCAGCAAGTTTATATTTTCATTGAAAGGGTGATTACTTTCCATCATTTGCAACATTTTTCATGATATACGAATGGCTGCGCATTCACTTCCAGTGCAAATGACCTCATTTGACCTACGACCCCGAATATCTGGGGAAAAAAAACAACATCGGACTGATTACCACTCGGCATCGTATTCTACGCAAAATTTTTACTCTTGAAAACTTGGGTCTGGTTTTGTGCCTGCCCATTTGATAGACACCCCACCCCCCACGTACTGAGCTTCCAGACTAAAGCAAAGCACTCGGATCACGCACTGTATAGCCCTCCAAAGGAACAAGAATCGATTATCAGGTCACTCAACGTAAACACTGACCCGAAATCTTGAAAGAGTTACATGTCCAGATAAGCAATTTTCATCTCCAAACGACTCACTATTTTTGGCTGAAATGTTGAGACAGGGTAAATACACCATTCATCTATATTCTGGCGCTTATTTGAAAATTTCATATGTACTCGAACTTTTTTTTTTTTGTTCAAATCGGAAATGTCCCTTTAACAACACGGTCCACGCACCCCCTAACACCGGCACTGGTGTGATAACCCCTTTAATTAATATAATGATTACGTATAAATGTCGAACTCTTGTAATAATGCTGACATTTAAAAATTAACCACGTCATTAGATGTTATTATCACGGTCATATTCCCGCCACATTTTTACAGACTTGATCATCATCAACAGGAGAACAGCAAACACTGGTAAGTTATGGACTGTCTTTAATTTTATCGATACGTGCTGCCGTTCGGTTAAAACAATTCTACCGGAGGAAATCAGCTGTACATAACCGTAAGTATAATGCCGAAAGTTGAATTATGTCGATGACAGAATTCTGGAAATTTGAAGTTAAAGGCTTGATGTTTTTCATTTCAAAGTTCTAGATTTGTACCATCATAACTTTCCGTTCGAGGTCATATTAAAGTTTCGCCATGAGAACATTCTGTTTACTGTTGATTTTCTTCCCTTTCTGTTTGAACATGATTTTTAGTATAAAAATAGTTTATTTTTGGCATCTGATGGTCACGGGGTTTTTTTTTGGGGGGGGGGGGGTGGCGGGGGGCCTATTTGTTTGTCTGCTTAAAAAAAAGATTGTGTGAAAATCCTGTACATCTCATTTTTCAGTCTAAGGATAACGTAGTTAGAAATGTAGGCTACATGTATTTGGTATAGGTCATTATGTAGTGTCGAATTTCAGTATCTGGGTTTTTGCCGTACACTGAGTTGTTTGTCACGGGTTCTGAGTTACTTGTCGCCGTGCCCTGAGTTTTTTTTCGCGGGCCCTGAGTTGTTTGTCACGCACGGGTCCTGAGTTATTTGTCGCCGTACCCTGAGTTTTTTGTCACGGGCCCGGAGTTGTTTGTCGTTGGGCCCAGAGTTATTTGTCGACCCACCGTGAGTTGTTTGTCAAGGGCCCTGGGTTGTTTGTCAAGGGCCCTGGGTTGTTTGTCACGGACCCTGAGTGCGTGACGATTCCACTTACTAAGTTTTCAGGACAGAAAACCGAGTTTTGGTTTCAATTGTTTGTAAATTTGTCAAATCTAAACTTATGTTCAAATAAATTTTATGTTTTTGTTATTCTCGATCACCGTCATAGAATATTGTACTGACATAATTGAATCGTATGTAATTCTGTTTCAAGTCCATTGCAGCTGGTCTGGTTATCATTTCCTGGTTTTACGTGGCTTAGTGTAGGGGTGGGGTCGCCTGTCCATCCTCGTGGATTTTCTCCCGGTCCTCCGACAGTTTCCTCCCACTGCTAAAGACCCTAGGCGCAAACAAATTAGCGCAATTTGAAATAGTACTATGTATGTTAGTCCCGAAATGACGTAAGCTCACTTACACGACACAATAAACGAAAATGAAAAAGATGGTTCGCCATTGAAGACACGACCACTATCATGATTGGTCGCATCATTTCTGTTACATGTTTTGGGGGGGGGGGGTTGTAAATCATTTTTAGTGTAGCCTGTAACATAACAGGCCCGGCACTGTACAGTGCAGTGGACGCTTACGGCTGACGCTCGGGTCCATTCACTTGATTTGATATTAAATTGAGGGGTTTATTTTTTTTTTTTTTTTTTTTTTTTTTTGGGGGGGGGGGGGGTGTTTTTTGGGTGGCTGTTTTTTGCACATGTCTATTTCTATTTTATTTCATTTTTTTTTTTTTTGTTCGGATTTTTTTTTTTTTGTTTTTGTTTTTTTTTTGTTGTTTTTTTTTTGTTTGGGTTCTTTTGGGGGGTTTTGGGTTTGGTTTTTTTTTCAATGTCTATTTTCTGTCCTGTCAGCAGGTTTATATTGTATATTTTTGTTTTGTCTGTAGTGCGGTCCTCCTGTACATACTATTAATGTATTAAAGTTCCAATATCACTTTTTCTAAGAAAGTCAAAATATAATTATTTCTATGTTTTTTGCTCAAAAGGTTGTCAACTCACTATTATACGATCATGGACAAAATTTGGGGGGGGGGGGGGGGGGGGTAGAAAGGGCGACACTGGTTGATTGAGGAAATAGTTACTCAATTACCTCCCTTGTTTTCCCATTCTTCTCCATGGACGGCCATCTTCAAACGTTTGAATTTGAAGTTGAAAATGATATTTTTGCCAATTTCTCAACTGGCAATAGTGAATTATAGGATTAATAGGATTATTCTTTAACAAGGTAGGACTGTTTATAGGTTCAATCTATTTTGGGGCTTTATTTTAATAAATTTTAAAAATATAACTTAAAAAAATGCTATTGGAACTTTAATGTACAGACTGGGCGCTGCCGTGACTCGGTGAATGAGATGCTGTGTTGTTAAACATGGAGGGCCGCGTGGTCTTATCATTGTGTTGTTAGCCGAGAAATTTACTCTAGATTTGTACGGTGTGGTTTCCCCTTGTGTGGGATGGTCGTCGTTCGGATGGGAAGAAAAACCGAGATCACCGTGTATACGTTGACTCGCATGTATAAGAATTAAGCCTTGACGTTTGCATTCGATATAAAAGTAGTAGGTCGCAGTGCCGCTGTCCAGGCAAAATTTCCCTTATCATAGGCTATTCATAACACACTGTATGACGTATATCTGTCTTCATTAGCCCAGTTGGTGCACAACAACAGGACGTTAAACCACATTTCATTTCAATTTCAGTTTTTGCGTTCTTGTTTTCCATATCGTATTTCTTTTTTTTTTCTGCAGTATCATCAAAACATTTATTTCACACAAACATGTTTACTAAACATCTGAGGTGGTGCCGGATCTTGTTTATCGGTCACAATGATACCCTCGTTTCTATTGGCTCATACAATATCTCGGTTATCGCAACACTCATAACAACTAATTCTTGTCTACTATAAATATGGAATCTCAGAATTGTGTTTTAAAAGATTTTATTTGGGAGCTCTCTGTGTAGGTCAACTAGTTCGTTGTCGACAAATAATTCCACTGGTTTATTTATTTTCACGTTACAGACTGGGTATTTACGACTTCAAGATGTTGAAATCTTTGATCTTGGTTATCATGGCGTTATTTCTTACTATGGTCTCGGCGCAGGACATGGACATAGATAGATACCAACCCGACCCAGTAATGTAAGTCAATATTTTATTTCTTTTAGGATTCTGTCGTTGGGTGATTTCGGTCCTTATACTATAGTCACCGACAGGAACGATTGAGTCAGTAGCGCCGACAAGTGTGCCTTTCCAACACGCACTTGAAGGGATTAAAATAAACTTTCTTACTACTGCTGCTTGACTAGAGAGAGAGAGAGAGATGGGGTTTAACGTCCACTCGACACAAACCAGGTCACTCTTGGACAAACATATGGTTTTAATCTTATTTCAACAATTCGCTTGCGCGAAGGGGTCTTTAGCAGTGGGAGGAAACCGGAGTGCCCGGAGGAAACCCACGAGGTTGAGAAGCATGCCCGAGGCGACCGGTCAGCTAGAGGTCGAAGGCTCGAAGCGCGGCACTCTAGACGACTAGCCCTCCCCCCCGTCATCTTGGAAAGAACTGTCATACCCCCCCTGTCACAGTTTCTGTTGGTCGCTGGTGTGTGTTGGTTCCTGGGCACTTGCGCATGTCCGAGACGGATGTTTGTGTTAGCAACACGCTCAACGCAGCTTTATCCCCTTCCGCCATTGTGAGATGGTTCCTCATAACTCAAATAACTGATCACGTCAGGAAAAAGTGTTATGTTCTTAGTTAGAGTTTTGTCATTAATAAACATACTTGTTATCGTGATTAGCTGTTTTTTTAGTGATCAGTAGTTACACGATCAACGGATTTAAGTTAATTGGCTTGAGATTAATTGTTCTATCGTTCGTGTTTTTTTTGCCGTTGATTTTAGTGATTAGTCGTTACACGCGTATAATCAGTGGAACTGGAAACCACACACATTGATGATTGGATTGAAATTGTCAATTAATTCACCTCCAAAGGCAGATTAAGGCCTTTGATATTCTCGTGACTTCATTTATCACAGGTTCTTGAACATGAATCACCCAAATTCTGCGTTTATACAAGGGGCAATTATTTTTTCTGTTTCTGCATGTGGACGGGAATTTTTCAATTTTTATGAGATCGTTAATTTGTATTTCTCCTTTTTAATGAAATAAACAAACAATAGAAACTCAACATCCTCGGCTACTGTCAGTAGTAATACTATATATTGGTAGATAATAGTAGAAACCGATCTGACCGTAAGAAAATCGTAGGGGTCATCCTATCACGGGGAGTCAACACACACTGTGTCTAGAACAGTGGGAGATGACTCCTACAACTGCGCATGCGCCAGGAACCAACACACATCAGCGACCAACTGAAACTGTGACACCCCCCCCCCCTCCTGTATATACATGTAATATATACATATATTATCTTGTTGTATAATATAGCATATTGTATAATAAATAGTCAAGCAGTAGTGCCTGTGCTTTCCAAAATTTAAATGATTTTATAAAAAATGAAGACAAAAACGGTAGTACTATAATTACCGACAAGAACAGACGAAAGATGATTTTCGGTAATTTCACTTCCTCCATTATTTTGTCAATTGGTGATATCTGATCTTCGGCCGTTCATTATTCTGTAGTTTGCAAATGATTAAAATAATTCTCAAAATAGCGACCAGCTACTTTCATGATAATATATAGGAACATATTTTTTCAAACCAACAGTTTAGTTCAGAAATATTGAACAATTACTGCTATGGTCAAGTTTGTTGTGGCGCGGTCGGTGATTTTGTTAAAGCGGGAATTTCATATTTTCTAAGAAATTCAAAACATAATTATTTCTATGTCTTTTGCTCAATAGGATGTCAACTCACTATTATACGATCATATACATTATTCCCCACACTTTAAAAGCATTGACATCGGAAATAATAACACAGTTACCTCCCTTGTGTTTCTAGCGCCCCCCCCCCCCCGCCTATGGAATAGCTATCTTCAAACGTTTGAAAATGATATTTTTGCCAAATTATCAACTGGCAATAGTGATCTATTGGATTAATAGGATTATTAACAAGATAGGACTGTTTATAGATCTATTTTAAGGCTTTATTTTAATACATTTTAAAATATGAAATTCTCACATCTTAGGAACGTGTAAACTCATGTACACCAAGATGAGGTACCTTAATTATATCTCGACTCTCCGTGTCTCGATATTCTTGTAGATACAGTGTCCACGTGACTCTAAAGCCTGACTGACACTTGCACGACATTTGGCCACGATTTTGTCGTGCCCATCAGTGTCCACATTGACACGAACTGGCAAGACGAGACGCATAGTTTGTGCATTGTTTACGCACTTCCCGCATTGGCACGACGAGTTTGCTCAAATCGGACGGTGTCGTGCTGACTCGAGTCGTGCCAATGCGTGCCACGGAATCGTGCAAGTGTCAGAATGGCTTTAGAGTAAACTATGTTCATCCCTAAATGACGAGATTTGTGTAAATTGAAATGGGGTTTAATGTCCAAATTTTCTTCACCGATTTGGCTAATGCTGACGTCAAATTTAGCCACGCCCATGACTGCGGCGCTACGGCCTACGCTAGTCCGAAACTCAACTGACACGGGTTAGTTTACGTGTCTTCTCGAGCCCACGGCTTTTAGTCCTGGACAACTATGATCACACAGTGATGCTCTTAAGGTACTTGGGCCTGTTTCACGAAATTTAAACTAAGATAAAATCAAATTTTAGTTATTTTATTGGTTAATATTAGATTAATTTCAGTTCTTAGCCAATCAAAATTGAAGTATCTACTAAAATTTGTTTTTAATCTTTAGTTAAAATTTCGTGAAACAGGACCCAGATCAGTCGGTCGGTTTTAAGGGCGCCCTGATCCAAACTTTCTTATAAAACTTACGTGGAGGCTATGGCGCCCTACTACTCTGCTGCACCCCCCCCCCCCCCCCGCTTTTAAAATCCTACATACGGCCCTGTCAGACCCATCTTCCTGCATAACCAACAAGGGGATACCAGGAGAGACAAGCTAGACACAGCTCCTTGTCAGGCGAATCCAGTCCGGAAAGTGTGTGTGGATTGAACATCAAACTTATATTTCAATATTTAAGAACTTATTGAGCCCTTTTAGATACGGTCGATAATTTATAATAATTTTGTATTTTCACAGGACGAGTTCTGGGGTCATTACGATGTTAAGTATGTGGTTGCCTGCTGCTTGTTTGGTTGCCGTGAAATTATTGAACAATATACAGTAAATGTTGGCCTACCTTGTTTCCAGGACTCCGGCACTATGGATATATTACGTTGCCTAGAAACGATCTATCACGTGTCCTATAGGCAACGCTCGTGGTACATTTTGTGAAATGAATGTAATAAGACTTGAATGTATTTCCTTTGTTATAATTATATGTATTTGTTACTAGTCTATTGCCACAGGCCTATTGGTGCAGGCCTATTGGCACAGACCTATTGCTACAGGCCTATAGTTACAAGCCTATTATTACTAGTCTATTTGTTACTAGTCTATTTGTTACTAGCATATTACTACATGTCTATTGTTACCAGCCCATTACTACGGGCCTATTGTTTTCAAGATGATTATAAATACGAAGAACTCTTACGGGAAATTTGAACAAGATCAGTTTTAATTTAGTTTTTTACCTGTTTTTGTTAGTAGCCTGTTGTCAAGTTGTACCATATAATCGACTTATACGAAGAACTATTGCAGGACATTTTAACAAGATATCAGTTTTAGTCCAATTTTAAATATTATTTTCGTTTCTGAAAATGTTAAATAATATTTTCTGACTCTGCATTGATATTGTAATCTGTTATTTGAAATTCGCAACTTCAGTTATATGTAACTTCGATATTTATGGGGAATTTTTTTATATTTAATAAATTCTTTTACCTTACATTAAAGTCTTACTGTGAATTATTGTCGGCAAATGATGAAAGAGAGAGAGAGAGAGAAATGGGGTTTAACCTCCACTCGACACAAACTAGGTCATTTCGGGACTAACATATGGTTTAATTTTATTTCAATAATTCGCTTGTGCGTAAGGGTCTTTAGCAGTGGAAGGAAACCGGAGTGCCCGGAGGAAACCCACGAGGTTGAGAAGGCGCCCCTATCTCCATGCCACATACGCTCACACCGGGGATCGAAGCCACAGCCGCAAGCCAGAGGTATCCGCGAAAGCCAGGGGTGACCGGCCAGTTAGAGGTCGAAGCGCGACACTCTAGAGCACTAGCGGTAAGGTAAATGATGAAACTTGCTTATTGTTTGCCAGATCAGCATATCGTATGCAAAGTGAAATGAAAAGAAATGGGGTTTAACGTCCTAATGTTCTGCTCCAACTGGGCTAATGAAGACGGGCATACGCCATACAGTGTGCTATGGGGGAATTCCAACTGCCAAGAAATCGTTTACGTGCGCTGAAAAGGGAAATACCACGTCGGAGTATCAGAGTGAAACTTCTCGGCCAATGCAGGGATCAAACACGCGACCTCCAGGCTAGCGAGCCAGCGTCCTACCCACTAATCCACCGTGATCCCCTCCATATCTTATACAATACGAATCTGTTTCCCAGAGAGAAATACTTAGGAATTTTCACTGCTGATCAGTGTGAAACAATATGTGGGGGAGTTCTCCGTGGTTTAACCTTTGTTTGTGGTGCAAGAAAGTATGGAAGCCTGGCAAGGGAGAGCGAGAGGGAAATGAGGTTTAACCCCAAAAGTCGCCAAGACGGTATACAAGCAAAAATGCAAGTTATTTAGGAAATAACGAGAGGCGCTATTATTGCAGTGAATTATTTCTTATTTTCCTATTTTCGAGTTCATTTTGGCTTGTATACCGTGCTGTGGCCTTACATTTTGTCGTAACTTCGTGTTTTGAAAAGGCGAAAAGTAGAAATTATGAATGGTAGTTATAGGCTTCCATAGAAAACCAACGAGGTTGGGCAGGCGACCCTACTCCTTGTCACATACAACCCTTGGAATCGAAACCACGACAGTTGACTCAATGGCAGACCTTATGATACAACCCGCACGCGTTAACAATTCGGTCATCTGTATAATATGTGAGAACAAGGGTACTATACACAACTTATGCTGTGGGATTGGAGGTCAAATCTCCGAGAGACGCAACCTGCAAATTGCTGATGAATATAACCATCCATTTGACCTACTCGACCGTCTCTAGTGATAATTTCCTTGTGTGGTTCATTGAACGATAAATGCATTTCATCAAACTGATCCCGCAGTGAATATTCGCTTGGCTGATCTCGCAGTGAATATTCGCTTGGCCGCTACAATCACTGATAAGCATGACATCGACGAGGCTTAATGAGTACGGCATATTAACTATTTTACTCCAACAAATTAAATTCTCAACCATTTTGTTGAGGTAAAGGAAAAATAAATAAAGACGTTTGAAGTATTTGTAGTTAAAAAATATTTCCTATTTAGTGTAAATGGGTATTAAAATGAGTAAAATGTATCATTTTGCCCGAAGCAGTTAGGTGTTAAGTAAACATTGCACGAGCCGTTGAGCCAATGACTACGAGGCGTGCAGTCAACGCACGTGTTTTGGACAGGCATCCGTTACAGAGATAATTCGTAAGTAATTCTCTGTGAAACAGACTGGCATTTTATATTTGAATCAAATCGGTAATTCCTACTGCAAATCACTTCCCAGTCTTTACACAGGCGCCTGTAACATTTCCAGTCTACTGATCATAAAGAATTGGTTTTAAAGGACTATATTGGTGTCAGTCATTATCACATATGTGATAGAACTGGTTAAACACATTCCAAATCATTGCTACGATAGATGAGTAAAAAAGGTTTCAACAATCGGAAGTGACGAACGCGAAAGGAAAACACGAGATATGCCTCTATATAACTGTTTAAAGTGACGAGTGATAACAGATACATGGCCGAATTTCGCCTCACTAATAATTCCTTCGAAGACAAAAAGTTGTTGTGTGAGACTGGTAGAGGATATCTGACGATTCATAAAAATAATTGACTGCCAAGATAACACGGAAGAAAAAACAGAAAAAGTCTGTATATTACCATGATTTTATATTATAAGGTATAGAAGAATAAAAACAAGGGAATGTACGGACTATTTCAATCTAATTAAAATATAGATCTATATTTCGTTTCTTTTTTTATACTTTCGATGGCCTGCACTCATGTAGATCTAACTAGTTATAGTGGACGCTCACGTTCTATGACGTCAGGTATCAAGCACGGGACATTTGACCCGATAACGTCAGTCATTCGATTAACCAATTAGCGATCGCCATGCTTTTCAAAATCCACTTGTGTTTTGTTATGATTTCTATCCGCTGGTGTTAGTATAGACGTCGTTGGCTGGTAATATCTACCCACAGTTCCACGCATGAAAAGGTCAAACGGTCGATTCGACAGACCATTTGATTGGCTGACCCCTCATTTCAGGCAGAACACCAGTTAAATAACAAGTCCTCCAGATCCAAGAGTAGTGAAGACAAGTAAAAACGAAATTTTGAACTATAATAAACGAAACGAAATTGGATCTGTGTTTTAATCAGATTGGGACTATTTCTATTTTTCTCGTTTTTTCTTATCTATTGACGCTCAATCATTTATTGAATTGTCAGATATCCTCTTGCAGTCCCATATAACAACTTTTTGTCTTCGAAGGAATTATTAGTGAGCAGAAATTCGTCCGTGTATCTATTATCACTCGTCACTTCAGTCAGTTATTTAGAGGGATAACTTGTGTTTTGCTTTTGCGTTCGTCAATTCCGATTCGCATAAAACCTTTTTTACGTATACATGTATATCGTTGCAATGAACTCTGTGTTAAAACTATATTTTGAACATAGGCGTACGGGTTCGATGACAGTTAGGGGGGGGGGCAGAACCCGAATTGCCCGAAAAATGTTCGGGTTTACAGACGACCCCCCCCCCCGCCCATTTCGTTAAGAAAATGTTGGAATACTTGACAACTGCAAACCCGTTTTCCTACTATTTCAGCCCGTGAACAAAGCAACTTCAAGGTGGTCTAATATAGCTTAATTAAGGTGACTGACTCGAATTTCAATCCATCGTTACAATCCATGAAGACGGGAAAATTTTCAAAATTTAACTGCCGCAAACGCGTCTTCCTGTTATTCCAGCCAGTGAATACAGCAACTTCGATTGGGTCCAATACAGCCTACCAGCTGACCGGAATTCCAAACAACCAATCAATCGTCACGGAGTATAGGGGCCTCACCGTCCCGGAGAAAATTAATCACCGCAAATGCGCAAATGCGTTTTCTGTGATTCTAGCCCGTGTAAGTAACTCCAAAAGTATCTCTAATGGTTTTGTAACCGAAATCCCACTCCGAATTCTATGCACCCCATCAGACTGTTGCAACGCATTTACAAATACTAATCGATGCCCGAAAAATGTCGTACAAAGTAGGGTGGCTCCCGAAAAAATGTTTTAATCCATAGTCAACTAAGTACAAATTCGTGGTATTCAATTAAAAGAAAAGTAAAATTAACAGTTAGGGAAGCAAAACTAGAAATGCCAGAAAAAATTTCAGGTTTACAAACAGCAGCCCCGGGTTTTCTTCGAGAGGCGAAGAAGCGGCGCTGACCTTGCATTTTGGAATATTTGACGGTCGCAAATTAATGTTTTATTGGATTTCGGGCACTTTATTTTGCTTAGTAGATGAAATATTTTCTTTTGTAACTTTACCCGTATGCCCGAAAAGTCAGCTTGCCCGAAAGTTAGGGGAGAAGCTGCCTATGATTTCGAATTCATTTAACTAGTTCTATCACATAATATGTGATAATGAGTTACACAAACATTGTCTTTTAATACGAGTTATTTGCCCTCAATCGGGTTCAGACCAGTTATTTTATAATCTCGGTTTGGGTCGTTGCTGTCGTGGACTTACCGTGTTCATTGTATCCAAACTCTTCAAAGTGTTTCGTTAAATTATACCTAATCCTACTCTATGGCCATTGCTTCGGGATTACTATTTTATCAGTCTACGATTCTTTCAGGAGCTTATCTCAGTACCTGTCGACAGGGCCGTGCGTAGCGGGGATCGGGGGTGTATGGGGTACATAGCACCAGAAGAGAAATATTGCGCTCCGTGAAATTCCCGTCAGTTTTCTCCGAGTTCTCTTGCCATAATCCATCCCAATCTCGTTCCCAGGGGCAGCCGCGTAGCCGAAGGCCTCTGGCGCATTAGACCGTCCATTTTTTCCAATTTTGTCCAAACCTAAGCCCCGCCCATTCTGACCTCTGATTGGTCAATCTTTTTGGGTCGATTTCTAGAAAACTAGAGGTCGGATCGTCGTTTCGTTTGTTGTAAAATGATCCTTGAGTCAAATTCAACTCACTGACATAAACAATTGGATCCTAAACGGACAAAATTCAAGTGGGTATATTTCTAAGTGATTCGGTCATCCAGGCACGTAAAATCAGGGGCGTACGACGCAAATAAACGACAAATTTCGCGCGTAGGAATTACATGTCACCTTCCGGGAAAATGGCTACCCCGATTCACCATAGAAATTTCTTCCAAAAATTTTTCTGGTTTCGAGATTGGAGATTGAATCCATCCTCGATGCGATCGGATACTTGAGATTAGAATGGTTCAGCCATTTAATGATTAAATTTAAAATGGGAAAGCGTGATTAAGACTCGGCTATATCAGAACCTTGGTTACCATAATAAACAATCAATGAACACATCTCCTCAAAACTACAAGCATTGATAAATAACTTGGCTCAGAACAAAGTAATATGTATTCATTTTGTATTATATATAATTGGGTGAGAGAGAGAGAGAGAGTGAGAGAGAGAGAGAGAGAGATAGGGAGAGAGAGGGAGAGAGAGGGGGAGAGAGATAGGGAGAGAGAGAGAGGGTGGAGAGAGAGATGGGGAGAGAGGGAGAGAGGGGGGTGGAGAGAGAGAGATGGGGAGAGAGAGAAAGAGAGGGTGGAGAGGGAGAGAGAGGGAGAGAGAGAAAGAGAGGGTGGAGAGGGAGAGATAGGGAGAGAGAGGGAGAGAGAGGGGGAGAGAGATAGGGAGAGAGAGAGAGGGTGGAGAGAGAGATGGGGAGAGAGAGAGGGAGAGAGAGGGGGAGAGAGATAGGGAGAGAGAGAGAGGGTGGAGAGAGAGATGGGGAGAGAGAGGGTGGAGAGATAGGGAGAGAGAGAAAGAGAGGGTGGAGAGAGAGATAGGGAGAGAGAGAAAGAGAGGGTGGAGAGATAGGGAGAGAGAGAAAGAGAGGGTGGAGAGAGAGATAGGGAGAGAGAGAGAGAGAGAAAGAGGGAGAGAGAGAGAGCGAAGGTGGGGAGAGAGATGGGGAGAGAGAGAGAGAGGGTGGAGAGAGAGATAGGGAGAGAGAGAGAGAGGGTGGAGAGAGAGATGGGAGAGAGAGGGAGAGAGGGGGTGGAGAGAGAGATGGGGAGAGAGAGAAAGAGAGGGTGGAGAGAGAGATGGGGAGAGAGAGAAAGAGAGGGTGGGGAGAGAGATGGGGAGAGAGAGGGAGAGAGAGGGGGGGAGAGATAGGGAGAGAGAGAAAGAGAGGGCGGAGAGAGAGATGAGGAGAGAGAGAAAGAGAGGGTGGAGAGAGAGATGGGGAGAGAGAGAAAGAGAGGGTGGAGAGAGAGATGGGAGAGAGAGGGGGAGAGAGGGGGGAGAGAGATAGGGAGAGAGAGAGATAGAGGGTGGAGAGAGAGATGGGGAGAGAGAGAAAGAGAGAGAGAGGGAGAGAGTAACATGCTGGGACTAACATATGGTTCAGTTTTATTCATTAATTATTCGCTTGTGCTGTGGCACCATCCAAAGGGAGAAAAAAAAAACTGGCTGTTGCAACATCCAAAGAAAGAGAGAAAAAATAGCATTAAACGTCCACTCGACACAAACTAAGTCATTTCGGGACTAACATATGGTTTCATTTCATTTCAATAATTAGCTTGCTCGTAGGGAGGTCTTTATCAGTGGGAGGAAACAGGAGTACCCGGAGAAAACCCACGAGGTTGGACAGGCGACCCTACTCCTTGCCACGTACAACCGGGGATTCGAAAGGGGTATTATGGGAGATAAGGTAAAAAGCTGGTAGTTGTCGCTATAATAGTTTTACTACATACTATGTAAAGGGAATTTTGATTTTGACCCTTTCTATATAGGGTCATTAGCGACCAAGCGAATATTCACTGCTGATCGGTTTGCATTCGGACACCCGTTCCTTATTTGTATACATATGTTCGTGGCTAGGGGTATGGTTCGTGGCACTAATTGCCATTGATTGAAATTCCAGGAGCGACTGAACGCACAGAATCGAAGAAGACTTTTTCATGTCATTAACTCTGTGGAACAGGTTGGTCGGAATGGATCAAGCCGTAGAGTTCCGATTGTCTCTAATTTTTGTTAAAGGGGGAATAACTCTAAAGTAAAAATTGATTTTGTTTACCTTCGCGCTTAGCAGGTAACGACGAATCAAGACAAGAAGAGTTTAATTTCTTAACAGAAAGCTTCAAATTTGGCTAATCACCGGGAGTGTGACTAGTCCATAGATCACTGCTGTAGAAAGTACGTCGAATCGAGTGTTTTTCTATACCGTTATATCTAGTAAAAATAATCTTATTTCTACTGGAGTGCCAACAATTTGAACAAACATTGTTGAAACAAAATGACTACACAGTTACCTTTTTATTCAGGTCAAAATGAAATGATCAGTGACTGATGTACCATTAGGATCAGTTCCTGTATCAACGATGTCTGATCTGACTTTGTCCCTCTCATATCTTTCCTGTAGTAGGTAGTGGGGTTAAATGGCTGAGAATGGTTAGCGTGTGTGTGCTACATCACACAAGGTGACCAGGACCAAGGTCTGCCATTGAGAGCGCTACCTCTGGCCAGAGGCTCTCATTAAACCGTTACGAAAATAACTATCATTGAGTCAACTGCCCTGGTTTCGATTCCCGTGTTGTACATTACAACAACTATAGGGTCGCCCCAGTACAAACTTTGTGACCCCTTCCCGCGAGCGAATTATTTTAATAAAATTGAGCAATTTGGTAGTCTCAAAATGACCTAGTTTGTGTCAAGTGGACGTTTAACCCCATTTCTCTCTCTCTCTCTTTCTGATGGTCCAGTTGTAAACTTGCCCAGACTCCCTTATGCTAAAAATGGACTAGGCTGTATTTATGACATTAGAGTGCACATACAAGTCTCCTGTAATCTGAAAAAACCTAGTAACAATGTAGAATTGAGAAAACAAAGGAAAACTGTTTTGTTTCAGAATGAAGCTACTGAATATAAAACCAATTTTATTTTGTCTTTTTAGATGAAGATAATTAGAAGCCTTTTCAGTGAAGGAGAAAAAAAACCCTATTATTATATACATGTGTACTAAGCAGTGTTCGACACAAACGTCGGTCCGTAGGCCCGAGGCCGACTGATTTATCGGAGGACTCCTGCTTGCCTATTTCACTCGGGTCCGCCGGGCCTTCGTTTTCTTAGCTCGCATAGTTAGTGTCCCCATTCGACAATTCTGGATATGGTAGAACTGTCATAGAAACGCAACCAGAGTCTCTGATAGCTAACGGTTATTGTTTACTTGTCATCGACATGACGGAAGCTGATGTTTTCCAAACAGTGACTCGCGTAACCAGCCTCTTATTTGTGCATCTAGTTCGGTAATCGCGCTTCTTCGACGCTCCATATGAATTCCAGGTATCGGTAGATATTAAACTGATAACTGAATCATACGTTTAATGGTTTCGCTGACCAGTACGTTGTTAGTGAAATTAGTTGAATATAATCCTCTGATAGAACACCAAATACACTGAGAAACAATCATTAATAATAATATATTTTATCCGCCGATGACACGTGTGACATTGATTGGAATTTCTAGGTCAATAAGCCGGCGATGCTACGTTTGATTTTAAGTTGCATCTACTGTTATGATTTTTTATATACACATGCTGACAGAGGCTTAATTTTAACCATATGTTGAATTTTTGTCGTTACTATTTTTGAAAGGTATCTGGAGTCGTACGGAATTTTATTTTAAAGCAATTTCAATTATGGTTGCCACGTGACCACTGTGCCGCGTGTCTATCATGGACGAATGAATAAAAGCATATTTGAAAGTTACGTGACAGACAAAAATTAAAACTTGTGTTATGAAAAAATACCATTGTGCTGTATGCATCCAAAAAACGAAGACAGTAATTTAATCAGGAATATTAGTCTTACTGACATGAATTTCATGAAGCCGAAACGTGTATTAAATTTCCCGAACGGTGTAGTTGTGGGCCTACCTTTTATTAAACGTAATGGAGGCTGATGATTTTAAAAACTTTTCCTACCAACCTCTTTTGACTGACTCTGGGCTATGGTGCTAACAATCTAGGGCAGTTGTTTGGGGTTGTTTTGTAACTATTTGAAGTTTACATAGGTTATTATGGAAAACCCAATGCAGCCATGAATAGATTTGTTCCATTAAATTGAAATGACACATTAATTTGTGTCTTCTTTTTTTTTTCTTTTTTCTTTCGCAAGTTACTAAACCATAGCTTTATACATGGAAACTATAAATAATTATTATTGGTTGGGCCTGCGTGTTACCTGAAGGACCCACGTGATCATGTGTTGCACAGGTCCTGCGGGCCTGTGCTTGGAAAATGTTTGTTTCGGACACTGGTACTAAGTCCAAATATGGGTTTAACTCAATTTTAACCCAAATTTGACTCGCTAGGTTTTTCCAGATTACAGGAGATGTGTTGTTATAGGGTATAAAAAGCCTACATTCACTCTTCTAATCTTTGGCTATCATTATCCTGTTTTGATGTCCACTTGTATGGCCTGACCAAGCTGTGTTGGACCAGAGTTGCTGTTTTGAATAAGAAGATATAAGTAGTTTACTTAGCTTGATCAGACCAGTGGTTGATAAGTACCCTTATTTATAGCAGACGAGCTAGCATTCCTGGGCTGTATAGGATGTCACCCCTTGACCCATAAACACAAATAAATTTGTTTGAATTGGTTTGTCATTATGAAGCACGTGCTTGCGCTGACTGAGGTCACAGGTTTGTGGCTATGCTTAGCCAATACTCTAAATCTAGAAATGTAATATTATCGTAAACTAAAATTCTTGCTGTACTTCAATCTGTCAATATTGATATGACTAAAGTTTTTGTATTCAAAATACATAAATGGACACAATTATAACATAAAATTGATTAATACATAATTGAAGTATAGCAAGAGGTTAGTGGAGTAGAACGGACGGAATGATACCACACTGGCGATAATGGGAGTCGTGGTGGCTCAGTGTGTCGTGGTGGCTAATGTGAGTCGTGGTGGCTCATGGGAGTCGTGGTGGCTCAGTGTATAAGACGTTGGTTCGCTAACCTGGATCCTCCTGTGTTATGATTCATTTCAATAAGACAGAATGTGAATACATGTGGGTGAGATGTTAGTCCTCTAACCGGGAGGTCCTCATACTCCGCGCAGTCTTCTGTTTGACAAACGAGGCTATTGACATTGACATATGTAAACAATACTGTTTGGAGACTGACAGGCTTTCACCTTTTTTAATACCTTAAATCACTGGCCAAAGTTTTAGGGAAGACCCAGATTAAACGTAAGACTGTCATGTTGCTGTACTCAAGTAAAGGATTGGATTGAATGGGAAAAATAGACACACTCCCTCAAAAGTATCAGAAGCCAATTCAGCAATGGCCATAGAGGGATTTCTCAGGTCATTCCTTCAGGAATATGGGAGGTCCTGTGTTATGAATCATTTCATTAAGAATGTATGCATATTGCCTAAGCTGGGGTGTGAAATCATGGTCTTTTTACAATCAACAAATTAATATAACATTTTTTTTTTTTTTAGATTAGATACCAGTTCTTATTTTAATCAGAATGGAAGGAGACAAAACAAAAACAAGTAAGTAACCTTTTTTGATTGGCATTTAGTAATTGAACATATTTATTAACACAAGGTATGATTTTATGGATACACAATTACTGAGTTTAATAAAGACAAGCGTATCCTTGTCGAAACGTTGCTTAGTATCAAACCCAGCAATTGTGTATCCATAAAATTGTACCTTGTGTTAAGTAAGTAACCATTCGTAACCAAAAATGCTAGAAAATGGACGAATCTCAGTCTGGCACAAATGACAGAGCGAGCGAGAGAGAGACATTGGATGGTAATTTTGTAGGGGTCTTTGTCTTTAGCCGTGGTAGGAGACAGAAGAAACTAGAGAAAACCAACAAGATTAGACAGACGACCCTACTCCTTGTCATGAACAAGCTGGGAAACATGCTACTTGACTCAAGGACAGATATTTCGTGCAATGCTCACAGTGTTTTTATTTGGAGAAAAAATCAGATTCTAGGGAGACATCTCCATATTTAAAGAGAAATTACACCAACTTGATGTTTTAAACGATAGCCACCATAACCTGTTTTCTATCCAAAAATGTTCCTACACATGTCCAAAATTGCTGATTCACATTCAACACAGCGAAAACATGCCTTGCATTACCAACATGAACAGCTTGTTCCCAAAGGGAGATAATTCTCATTTCTCAGCTCACTAGCCAAATACAGAAAACAATGACTGAAATTGTTGAGAGTATTCATAATCAATTGTTATAGTCTCATAGCCGCACACATTAATCATTCGGCAAACCAACTCCCTGACAATGACAGACACCAGAGCCTGAAATTATATCAGACAATGTCTGTGACTGGCAAGTGCCTGATTCCTGAATTTCTTTCTTTTTTTTTTCAGAACCTGAATCGGTCATGGATTTAATGGAGAAACTTCATAATGACATACAATCATCTGATTGGCTAACGAAAAATACGGCCGAAAAGTGGCAAGCGGATAACCCAGAGTTGGCTGCAGAATATATCAAGGCTATAAATAAAGAAAGCAGTACCACCAGTTCTAGTTCGTCTGATTCAAGTACCGACAAAAACAAGACAGCTGATACATGATTACAGATTGAACTCGTAACATGAGAATTATCACCCTTTGGGAACAAACTGTTTATGTTGGTAATTCAAGGCATGTTTTCGTTGAGTTGAATGTGAATCAGCAATTTTCAGACATGTGCAGGAACATTTTTGGATAAAAGACAGGTTATGGTGGCTATCGTTAAAAACATCAAGTTGGAGTAATTTCTCTTGATAAAGGTGTCTTCCTGGAATCAGATCTTTTGTTTCAAATAAAAACATGAAAGAAATTTAGTTCTTTCTTATATTAAAAGCCCCAGTCAGCAATGCCAAAAACTTTTTATGCTAGTTCAGTATCAAGGTATTTCTTCTATTAAAAGTCCCAGTCAGCAATGCCAATATCTTTTTTTTTTAATGTCCAAAGTTGATGTCAGATGCTAATTCAGTATCTTAGAATATTTTAAAAAGTTCTTCAGAACTGTCCAGCCTGGTTTTTGCCTTGTTAGTGGTACAGGGCAGAGGATGAGACGAAAAAGCCAGGTCCTGTGTTCACATTGGCATACACATTAAATATCCCTTAATATCCGGAGTTTGATGAAAGGTGGGTACCCACTGGGTGGAAATGGAAACTCCACAGTCCTGATAATTTGTATACCTAGTGTTTTTGTCCTATCCGAATAACAAGACACACCTTGTCAACCCTGCTGGCACCACCATTGACAAGTGAGCTGTACTTAAAAATGAAGAAGATTCTTCTTGTGCCAAGCTACAATTCAAACCCCCTATAAGATAATTCCCTACCAATCGACATACAATATCACGATAATCCACAAACTTATTCAATTTTACAGTCTTCAAATACAACTTGTGGAAACGCTAAATAGGGGTTGGGTGGCCGAATTTTTAGCGCATGAGCGTTGTATCATATGGCCTGCCATTGAGTCAACGGGCGTGCGTTCGATTCCCTGGCTGTAAGTGACAAGTGACAAGGAGTAGGGTCACCTGTCCAACATCTTGGGTTGTCTCCAGGTCCTCCGGTTTCCTCCCATTGCTAAAAACCCGACGCGCAAGATAATTATTAAAGTAGAATTGAACCATGTTAGTCCCAAAATAACCTTGTTTGTAATTGTAGTTAAACCCCCATTTATTTCTTGTGACAAGCTAGGATTCAAACCCCGTATAGCACTCGATCACTGACACCCCCCCCCCCCATATTCCTGAAGCAACGGCCATTGCTGGAATAGCGTCTTGAACTTATGCCTGAGTGTGTCTATTCTTTCCGTTCAATGAAAGCTATCACTTAAGTACAGCAACATGACAGTCCTTCGTTTAATCTGGGTCTTCCCTAAAACTTTGGACAGTATTTTAATTTTTAAGGTATTGAAAACGGTGAAAGTATGTTCGTTTCCAAACAGTATTGTTTACATTTCATTCGACTTGATAGCCTTGTTTGTCACGCAATTAGTTTTACTGCAGTATTCTGCTATGCACAGGTTAATTAGGCATAATTAAATCATGAGCCATGATGTAACGTTATGTAAACATATTTGGTCCAATATTGGCACTCGTTTTAAATGTAAAGCTTCTGTAGGGCAGCTAGTGATTGGTTTGTAGACGGACTACTGACCAAACTGACCAATCAAAATTTAAAACAACAATATCCACTCATAATGGCAGTGTGTAGTGGGATTACCTCTAATCAAACGCAACACTGCACAGAGTATGTGCCCCCCCACACACACACACACACACACTATAATATCTTTTGGTTGGTAAAACTAACCAAAGAATAACAGACCGATTTTCCCCGTCCCGCTATAGTGGTGGGGCCAAATGACTTTGTAGCCATGTTTAATCATGGTTGCTGTCAAAACTTTAGACATTTTCTGCCAAATAATTAATATTCTACAATATCCTTTAACACCTCATGTATCAAGGTCCTGTGTGCGTGTAAAAAGAATCTTTGATACTTTGAATTTTGAAATCATGGTAGGAAATGAAGGCATGTCCAGTCAAAATTTTCCTCATCGGATAGTGTACGACATATGGCCATCTTCATTGGTTTGCTTAGTGCAGAAGGTTAGAACATTTTATTTAACTAAATAGTCATTCATTTTATTGAAGATTTAAACATGGGGTTAATAAATATAACAATTTAAATGAATTAAATTAAATAATACATTTTGTGAATTAGAACAGGGAAAGTCGATATAGAACCCTCACCTTCAGAGTGACAATTTATACATATGGGTTAGAACTTATTAAAAACACTATTTAAAATATTGATGAAATGTCTCAGTCTCGGTCACCAAGAATATTTTGCTGGATGATAGAGACTAAAATAAGAAATAGTAATTGTTAGTCTCGGTCACCAAGAATATTTTGCTGGATGATAAAGACTAGAAACGTCTCCGTGTAATAAGACATACTGTAGTAATTGTTATCCAACTTTTAACACTTTTTATTACATAACAATTTCTAGAGTTGATCACATAACAATTACTAGTTTATTACATAACAATTACTAGAGTTTATGACATAACAATTACTAAAGATTATGACATAACAATTACTAGAGTTTATGACATAACAATTACTACAGTTTATTACATGTTAGACGTTTCAACAAGATTTCATCCATCCTTATCTAAACACAAATAAATAAAATGTTGTTGAAACGTCGCAGTGAAATAAACCATAGTAATTGTTATTCAGGGCAGTATTTAACTGGAATGCAGTGGTTTCATTGCACCCACCATAAAAATAAGGCGCCCTGAGGATATGCACCCGTCCCAGCGCTTAGGGCATTATATTGGCGCCCCACCATTCTGCTGCACCCCTACTTTTAAAAGCCGACATACAGCCCTGTTGTTATTCCATAAATATTGTGATTTGATTATATTCCAATTACTAATTACTCTTCAAAGACTGTAACAATTGATTATGAATACTCTCAACAATTTCAGTCATTATTTTCTGTATTTTGCTAGTGAACTGAGAAAAGTTCTCCCAGTCATGGACAAGGTGGGAGATTTGGTAAATAATATGGAGAACCAGACCTAAACAAGCTATTTGGAGTAGAACAGTCAAGTGATTTTTTTGCCCAATCGCACCAATTTCTAAATTCGTTCAAAAACAATAGGGACGACGATTCTGAGAGCTGGACGATTCACCCAATCTGGCATGTTAGATATTTTTGGTTGAATATTTTATGCAGGTGATTGATTCAGCATAAAATTTGCTTGTCCGTCTGTGTCCAGAGTATATTACCACTACTTGGTGTTTAACGTCTGTTTTCCACATAAGTTATATCACAGACAACGAGTATATTGTCAAGTAAGCCATTTTTATAAGACAATTGGAGACATTATTGATATCACATGACCTCAAAATGACTTATACATGAGTCACATGATGGACATATTTTCTTGCAGAGTGGCGTACTCGCTTGAGACACGCGCTCTGTGTGGAAAAAATACGTTCATCTGTCCTAGACTTTAGAGTCTATATTTATATAGCCAGGACTCCCATTGTTAGTAGCATACACAAAAAATGCACAGTCACGATTTTCAAGTGTAAAGTGCAGGAGAAAAACTTCTAAATGGAGATTGCGATGCTTGATGGTGCTTGAGCATGTTCAGAGTGTCTTAAAACAATGACCACAATTTAGAAAACAGGTAAAAGTTAAAACAGAAAAATAAAATAAATACTAAAAGATGAAAAAAAACAGATTCTAGTAAAAATGTGGATGCCATTTCTTCTTGTAATACATCAAGACAGGGTGTATTATTATTCTCGATATGACAAACTCTGAAAATTTCTCAACCGAATTAATAAGACTGACTCATTCTCTCTTTCAGGGGCAGGTACACCAATGTTTCCCCCGTGCGCAATCACATTAATGAAATTGAACTGTGTGTTAGTCCCTGAATGGCCTAGTTTGTGTCAGGTAAAAAATCCTGATGAACTCTCTGGACCTGCAGGCTAGTGAGCCAATGTCTTAGTCACAGAGCCACCACAGCTCCCAACAGAAGTAAGATCCCTGGCTTTGGGTTCGTTGATTACACCCTAATGGAAGACAAGTCTACTTGCGGTGTTTTAAAATTATTACAATAAATATAATAAACGGCTAACTATAAAATATATAATGTATGAAGATCACAGCTCTATAGAATACACAGAGCGAGAGAGAGAGAAATTGGATTTAACTCAACTTTACACAAACATGGTAATTTTGTAGGGGTCTGTGTCTTTAGCAGTGGTAGGAGACAGAAGAAACTAGAGAAAACCAACAAGATTAGACAGACGACCCTACTCCTTGTCATGTACAAGCAGGGAAACATGCTACTTGACAAAATGACAGACATTTTAATGCAATGCGCACAGTGTTTTTATTTGGAGAATAAAATCAGATTCTAGGGAGACATCTCCATATTTAAAGAGATACAGAATACAACACCTGTAGGGTCCACCACCCCCACCCCCTCAGCTAAATAAATAAAAAATAATGCCTTGCATCAATGAAATTACATCACAAAGTGATCCTACATCAGTATAAAAATGATTTCTCGATTTAAAAAGCCCATGTTGTATGAATGCCTATGTAATTTAGAGACGATGATGGCAGATTTCCGTAACAGAAACCTGACAAACCCCCTCCTGCAAAAATTCCTGGATCCGCCCCTGGAATTGTGCCATGCCTATTTCCAGTTAAATTAATAAATGCCATTAAAACAATCTATAAAACAACTTCAGCTGTGGAATGCAAAGAAGAACTCTAAATAATATAAATTAAGGAAGTTTCCATGACCAAGATTACAAATCAAAATTTAGTTTTTATCGTGTCAATTATAATTATCAAAATTCTGCTAAGTCCTTTGGATGACACTAAAAACCAAGGGCCATGTGTGTACACATTGAAGTCCAGATAAAGGAAAATTGACTTGAAATTAGATGAGGAGCAGGTGCTTCGCAGAGTGTACAACTTTAAATTCCAAGAGTTATTTACGCGATTCCAGGAGGAGTCCCTGTACAGGGCCCTGTTTCTTGAAATCTTAACTAAACATAAAATCCTGATTTTAGCAGAAACTCCAATTTTTATTGGCTAAGCCCTAAAATCAATCTAATATTATCCAATCAAATGACTAAAATTTTGTGAAACAGGCCCCAGAATTCTACAACATAATGTATTTTTTTTACGTTAGAAAAACATTGAGAATTAGACTGATGAAATGTTATTATTTGATGCACACAGAGATAACAACAGAGCGCAAATTTTAAACGCATTATTCTCAATATGGAAAAATTGACGAACTTATGTCCAGAGAAAATTTTGATTTGTAATCGATGTCATAGAAATATTAAATAGTTCAATCCTAAATTTATAGAAATAAACAAAGGAAAAGTAAATGCATAATAATAAAATCCGATAAAAAGAATTTCTAAAATGACTTCAAAATAAAATAAATAGGTGGGAAAAGATCAGCCAGCTTGTCTTCTAAATCTTACATAATGCATCTTTTGACAAAACAAGCGTAAATATCATCTTGGCCTTGATGTTCATGTGACTAGAACTAAATCATTTTTCAGTTGTGTCTTACGACAATAAAGATAAGGTTAAAAAATCAATAGAAAAGTAAAGCGAACTTTATATGGCCAGAATTATGATTGATTGATTTTCTTGACCAATAAATTTTGGGTAAAGACTATTTTATTTTGTTTATAGTCTGAAAGTATAATGTTTCGCTTCCAATTTGTATATTGTGCCTTTAAAATATTATAGCTGCCATGTGTATTTTGGACAGTGTTCATATATCAAAATATATCAAAATAAAATATACTGGTATACACTAAGTGAATTAAAAAGGGAATGGAAGAGATTAGATCTTTTTGATAACGCTAACTTCCAAATATAAACTGGTTAGATCTATCTGTTAAGACCAACTTCCATAAATATGTAAACTGGTTAGATCTATTTGTTAATGCCAACTTCCATATATAAACTGGTTAGATCTATTTGTTAAGGCCAACTTCCAGTTGGGACAAAGATAAAAAGATGTAAACAGGGCAAGCGCTAATCCCAATCCAAGGTCAGTGCTTATGTGGAGACTCTTCCCCAAATTCTTAAAAGTCCGATCTCGCCAACAATCTAGCCTTTTTTTTTACATCTCAGCGACTGTAATGAAAATTGAGCTGCCTTACATTAACAATGCCGTAACAAATAGATTTAGCCCATGAATGTGGAAAAGTGCCATAAAATAAATGAAGACACTATGAAACAGCACTTGAATTGAGGTCAGGTAATCAAATATAAAATATCATAGGACATGGAAATTAAATGCGGATGTAAGTACATCAAAGTGTAATAAATAGCTGTTAGATCACAAGTTTTGTTGTTGTTGATGCACAAATGACCTTCCCTCTCCTCTATGTGTATTTGGTGGTATTTGTGCTTTTCATGTTGAGTTGAGATCAATCGGAGCTAATGCAAATGGGACTACTGGAATTTTCTTCAGGTAGTAATGGTTGTCGAGATAAACTGTTAAAATTTCTCCGTTCATAATAATAGAACTGACATAATAACTGATATTGGTTAAGGAATGTAATAATCTGAAAAAAAACCCAGGTAACTCTCTCGGTAAAGCTCGTCACTTATCTATAGACTTGGCACGTTGAAGCTTTAGGCCTCAAGATTCAGGATTTATCTATAGGCTTGATAGTATGAGGCCTCAGGCCTCAAGGTGTTGTTTCAATTCTCGGTTGTAGTAAGGTCACCTACCCAAATTATGGGTTTTCTCTGGGTTCTCAGGTTTCCTTCCACTGCTAAGTTCCGGTATGCGATAGCGAATTATTTAAATAAAATTTAACCATGTTAGTAGCAAAATGACCTACTTTGTGTTGAGTGGACTCTCTCTCTCTCTTTAATCGCCACTTTCATAATTTAATCGCAAATTGCGACTTTGGCGACCGACAGTGTGAGCCCTGTCACCTACCCAAACTTATGGGTTTTCTCTGGGTTCTCAGGTTTCCTTCCACTGCTAAGTTCCGGTATGCGATAGCGAATTATTTAAATAAAATTTAACCATGTTAGTCCCAAAATGACCTACTTTGTGTTGAGTGAACTCTCTCTCTTGATCTATATCTGGCACTATTGCCAGTGCTATCCTTAATAAATATATTAAACTTTCTGGGGTACATCCCCTGTTGGCCAAGTTCATCACGGTTTTCCAGCTGTTATACGTCTTGTTAGTTGTCTAGTCTTTCGTATGGGATGAAAAACAGAGGTCAAGTGTACATGTTGTTAACGAACCCTTGTGCAGGACAGGGTTCCTGGCAAGGGACAACCATCTAGGCCTTCATATGGGGTGAAAAACAGAGAGGTTCAGTATCCATGCTGTTAAAGAACCCTTGTCAGCTGTGCTGGAGCGAGGGCCTAACAAGGGAAAACCACCTAGTCCTTCATATGGGATGAAAAACAGAGGTTCAGTATCCATACTGTTAAAGAACCCTTGTCAGCTGTGCAGGAGCGAGGGCCTAACAAGGGAAAACCACCTAGTCCTTCATATGGGATGAAAAACAGAGGTTCAGTATCCATGTTCTTGAAAAACTAAGAAACATTGTATAGTCATTCAAACAGTAGTTAAAGAGACGGATAAAAAGGATACTGTTACATCAAGGAAGATAACTCCGAGACTACCAATAATCCATGGTAGATGTTGAAGGATAAACACACCATCTATATCTCTGACAACGATCGCTAGACCGTAGAGAAGATTACCTAATACAGCTAACCAGAACATGATTTTAGCTAGACCTTCTGTTGAACTTCTAGAATACTGAAATAATAAGAAACATTAGTGTTCTGTTGTGCCAAACAGAGAAACCAAAAACACACAATAGTCAGTTGACTCGATGCATTCGACCAAGAAACAAGAGTATTCAAACATTTCTCAAAAATGTAATACAGTATCTTGACGTAAAAACATAGGTAAAAACTCTGTGGGACGATCGCACGTTCAGAATTATCATAATATCCAAACCTTGTGGAATTCTCTCAGTTGCTATCCCATAATTCCGAGTAGCTAAATTTAGAGAGAGAGAGAGAGAAATGGGGTTTAACGTCCACTCAACACAAACTAGGTCATTTCGGGACTAACATATGGTTTAATTTTATTTCAATAATTCGCTTGCGCATAGGGGTCTTTAGCAGTGGGAGGAAACCGGAGTGCCCGGAGGAAACCCACGAGGTTGAGAAGGCGCCCCTATCTCCATGCCACATACCCTCACACCAGGGATTGAAACCACAGCCGCAAGCCAGAGATGACCGGCCAGCTAGAGGTCGAAGCGCGGCACTCTAGACCACTAGGCCATTCCAACCCCCACTAAATTTAGACGAAAATACCCAAATAATAATTATGAAATTAGCAAATAATAAATTATCGAATAATGAAGCTTTCTTAAATGCATAAAAAATATGTCAAGAAGTTACTACACTAAAATCAACAAGCTATTTGTTAAAATAAGAAATAAATGCAAATGACGTCATATTCAAAGCAAAGGGACGGAACTCAATTTAGGAAAACAACGGACCACATTAAATGACAAATGTTCGCTATATAATATCTTAACACACAAAAAGTCATAACAGCACAATTAGGTTAACTAGATACTCTGTTAAACTTCTAGCTAGAATACTGAAATAATAAACACTATGTCAGCTATATTACTGCAATAATAAACACTATGTCAGCTAGAATACTGAAATAATAAACACTATGTCAGCTAAAATACTGAAATAATAAATAATAAAACCTATGTCAGCTAGAATACTGAAATAATAAACACTATGTCAGCTAGAATACTGAAATAATAAACACTATGTCAGCTAGAATACTGAAATAATAAACACTAAGTCAGCTAGATTACTGAAATAATAAACACTATGTCAGCTAGAATACTGAAATAATAAACACTATGTCAGCTAGAATAAAAAAAACCCAACATTATGTTAGCCTGAACTTCAGTAAAACATTTGGGATACTGAAATAATAATAAAAATTAGACCTTCAATAGAACTGACACAATAAATTAATAGAATTTACCGGGTACTAATATATTTAACATTTTATGTTTATATTACACCTTACACGGCCATTAGCATTATCCTAATGGTAGAGAATCGGGCCTGGAAATAACAGTTTTAGACAATCTTGAAACCAGAAAAATTTTTGAAGAAATTTCTCTGGTGAATAAGGGTAGCCATTTTCCCCAGACGTGACGAATCACATGACTGTCACATGACATGTATTTATTTTACGTGCCTGGATGACCAATCACTTCAATCTCGAAACCAGAAAAAATTTTGAAGAAATTTCTCTGGTGGATCGGGGTAGCCATTTTCCCGGAAGATGACATGTAATTCCTACGCGCGAAATTTCTCGTTTTTTTGCGTAGTACGCCCCTGATTTTACATGCCTGGATGACCGAATCACTTAAAAATATACCCACGCGTAGAAAAATAGATCTTTACAAAAACTTGAATTTGTCAGTGAGTTGACTTTGACTCAAGGATCATTTTACAACAAACTAAACGACGATCCGACCTCTAGTTTTCGAGAAATCGACACAAAAAGTTTGACCAATCAGCGGAGAGAATGGGTGGGGCTTAGGTTTGAAAAAAATTGGAAAAAATGGACGGTCTAATGTGCCAGAGGCCTTCGGCTCCGCGGCTGCCTCTGGGAACGAGATTGCGAATCACTTAAAAAAAATACCCATGCGTATAAAAATAGATCTTTACAAAATCTTGAATTTGTACGTTTAGGATCGAATTGTTTATGTCAGCGAGTTGACTTTGACTCAAGGATCATTTTACAACAAACGAAACGATGATCCGACCTTAAGTTTTCGAGAAATCAACCCAAAAAGAATGACCAATCAGAGGTCAGAATGGGCGGGGCTTAGGTTTGAAAAAAAGTGGTAAAAATGGCTGGTCAAAGGAACCAGAGGCCTCCAGTCCCGCTGCTGCCTCTGCGTGCGAGATTGGGTTTTAGATGTACCTGACAACATGTCAGACACTAATGAAATAGTACCTGACATTTTCAACATTTATGCCGGACATGTATGTATTAATAATATCAATAAAAAATGCAAATCGGTGCTGTACAAAATGACGGGCACCAGAGGTTTAGTGCTTGACAAAGCCTGAATCTGTGCCTGACATTGTCAGTGACAGGTGCCATATTTCCAGGCTTGTCTAAGAAAATACAAATAATGTTGTAAAACTCAATATTTGATATAACCCTTTAGTGGCATTTAGCGTTTGAGCATTTGTGCTTGATAACGATAAGAGAATACTTGTCGAAACGTCGTGCTTTGCCTATAAATCAGTGATTGCTTTTCCATTTAACTGTGTTGTGTTTTTCAATATTTGATAAATATCTGATTTAACAGTCTGCTATGACAAAAAAAAAAACTAGTATTTTCATGAATGTAACCTGTGAGAATTGTAAGCATTCAAATAATATTGGCAGTAAATTCTGATCTGGATAGAAACACTGCTTAATAACAACACAATATTGGAATATTTGAGATAATCTAGAACTGATGTAGAATACAGGTGATGTAGATATACTTACATTTGTATATATTGGAGATAGTCTAGAACTGATATAGAAATACTTACGTTTGTATATATTTGAGATAATCTTGATCCGATGTAGAATACAGCGGATACTGCCCCTATTATATACCCTGTTAACTCAACGTTATTCTGTAATCAGATGAAACATCATTCAAAATGGAGCATACGCCATGCAGTGTGCTGTGAGGGAAATTTCGCCTGGGCAGTGGCACTTTAGCCTACTTTTATATCGAATTCCAACTGCCAAGGGATCTTTTACGTGCATGCCAATGTATACACTGTTTTTTTTTTTGGTCCCATCTGAATGACTAGACAGCTGTCCTGGTCAGGCCCTCTGTCCTGCACCACTGATAAGGGGTAACCACTGATGAACTTTCTCGGTTGATGCAGGGATCGAACATGCGACCTCCAGGTAGGCTGTCTAACGTCATTGAGTCAAATGGAGTGGTGCCGATTCTAAGCTTGTACGTGACAAGGAGTAGGGCCGTCAGTCTAACCTTGTTGATTTCTTCTTGGTTCTACTCAGACAAATAATATGACCACATACCCAAAGACTTCCAGACATTATTCTTATAGAGAGAGAGAGAGAGAGAGAGAGAGAGAGAGAGCAATGGGGTTTAATGTCCACTCGACACAAACTAGGTTATTTCGAGACTAACATACGGTTCAATTTTATTCTGATAATTCGCTAGTGCGTAGGGATCTTTAGCAGTGGGAGGAAACTGGAGTACTCGAAGAAAACCCATAAGGTTGGACAGATGACCCTACTCCTTGTCACGTACAACCAGGGATTCGAAACCACGACAGTTGACTCAATCACAGATTTTGGGCAATCCAAATCCCCCATTATTCTTATAAGGGACATGCCCAGAGACCTTCAGCCATTATTTTCATAAGAGACACACTCAAATAGTTTAGTCATTATTTTTGTAAGAGACATGCCCAAAGACTTCCAGTCATTTTTTTATAAGGGACAGAGATTTCCAGTATTTTTTTAAGGCACTCGATACAGCTTGAACAGCATCGTTTTGATTGGACAAAACACAAGGAGAGAGAGAGAGAAATGGGGTTTAATGTCCACTCAACACAAACTAGGTCATTTCGGGACTAACATATGGTTTATTTTTATTTCAACAATTTGCTTGCGCGTAGGGGTCTTTAGCAGTGGGAGGAAACCGGAGTGCCCCTAGGAAACCCACGAGGTTGAGAAGGCGCCCCTATCTCCATGCCACATACGCTCGCACTAGGACTCGAAACCACAGCCGCAAGCCAGAGGTGACCGGCCAGCTAGAGGTCGAAGCGCGGCACTCTAGACCAGTAGGCCATCCCAACCCCCCTCAAAACACAAGGTATTGTTAAGAGGTTGGTATGCATGTAGAGAAACCCTTGACAGTTGTCTCGGAAAAATATCCCTCATGGCACACTGCATGGCCATCTCCATTACCCCAAACAGCACAGAAATGTTAAGAACATAAACCCCAGTTCATTTCATTAATACTCTCTGGCTTTTTATTTTAATCTAACAAATACTGGTAGGCCGAACTAAGGCACATGTAATCAAATCAAAAATTAGTTTTGACACAATTTAAACCTACTTCAACCCTTGAAGTAGAATCAAATTAGTGAATCAACATATTTATAATTAATTTACCTTAAACATATGTATATGACCAACTTGTGAGGTCATTAAAAGATTTCTACCACTGGGATGATGAATAGAAAAACTATTGTCAAGGGGAGATAACTGCTGTAATGATTTCAGACTTCCCATGAGAAATAATCCACCTAAACACAGCACCACTTGTATATTCTTGTTCTTCACATCTGGGTAAAAAATAAATAATAAATATGGTCAAGATCAGAACAACAAATGTTAACTAGGCAATTGGTGTCAGTCATTATCACACATGAAGAGTCCAGGAAGAAGAACGATCTAAGTCACTTTTCCCACAAACCCCAGTTAATGGCGCCATCTGGTAGCAAATTGTATACGCTTTCTGTTGAACAATCAATTTCAGGTAAAAACGATTGGAGTCACATCGAACCAGGGCCCTTCTGAAATGGCCTTCCGGAAATGCATGTCTGGCGACCCTTTATTTAACCTTAATTTGCCTGAACAGTTGAAGTCAGTTGTACAGGTAATTATGGTTCGTGTTTCTGTTCATATCAAACATTCTCGTCCAAAGTCTGTTTTTCATATTTTATGCGAAAAAAACAAATATGTGACTTAGATCGATCTTCCCCTGTACTTTCCATTTATGATATAATATGTATTCAAACACAGAGATCACTGCTTCAATCAATGCGTGATCAATGTTTCAACGAACGGAAATGGTGAATGCAAAAGGAAAACACAAGTTTTTCTTCTATATAACTGACTGAAGTGACACAGGGGAAACCGATACACAGGCAAATTTGTGCTCACTGATAACTTCTTCGGAGACCAAAAGTGAGAATATGAGAGGATATCTGACAATTTAAAACAGAAATTGACTGTCACTAGAAAAATAAGAACGAAAAAAATTTAGAATATAGATGCATTTCAATTTTCATTAAAATTGGATCAAAATTGTGCCCTCTAGAGGGTTCACAACCTTGATATACTTCCAGTGGGATCACAATATAAAAACGTGATTTTTCGTACAATCAGGGGCCATAATTCAGAAGTTACGATATGATATGCCCAAATTTCATAAGAAACCAAGATCATTGGGTGATAAACAAGCATTTCAAGTTTCATACAAACTTGATTTCCGTACAATCAGGGGCCATAATCCATGAAATTAAGGTCCGATATATGCCAATATCCATAGGAACCGAGATCTTAGACATATATTTTAAATTCCATCAAACTCGAATAAAAATTGTGACCTGTAGAGTGTATACAAACAATGTGTGACGGGTGCTTTATGTCTAGACTGGACGATATACCCTACAAACTGTATGTCTATTATTATATTATTACTTACCTAATAACAATCTTCTCTTCTGATATCTGTAAGCTATATACTGACTGAGTAGAACCAAATCAGCAGTCACATACCATACTGCTACATAGATCTAAAACAAATAAAAACACAAACGTAAACACACTGCTACATAGATCTAAAACAATAATGTAAAAACAAGCAGATGCCATGCAAGATAGGATGGAGTTGTATAATGTAAAACAAACGGTTGCCATGAAAGATAGGCCCAAAAGGGGATGGGGGTGTAGAAATAGAGGATAGGGAACATTCGGAATTAAATCTAGTCATTAAGTTATCCATTACAAAAGATCTTAACCCTTTGAACACTGACTTTACATGGGGTGTTGCACGTCCCTCCCTGGATTTACAGGACGTCATATTAATTATGACGTCAACGTAATTGGAGCTTAAACACGCCCCAAGCCGCAAAACCGACATTTCGGGTATATGCGATACAACGTCAAGCCGGTTTTGCAGCATTTCAGGTTCTAAGGGTTAAAGTGTGAATCCCATTTGATTCGAATGCTTTGCCAGACTAGGGGGATCGGTCTTGACAAGCTCAATTATTATTTGCATCATAACATTTGTACTTGTGTGTTCAGCCAGAATAAAACTTAATATCTGCAACTCTCATTCTCTCCCCCCCCCCTCTCTCCCCACTCTTTCCCCCAGTCAAACAAATAGATGGTGCTCAGTAATAACTTGCATGTTCATCCTTTTATAAACAACTCAAGCAATCTGATTAAAACACAGATCCAATTTCATTTCGTTTTTTATAGTTCAAAATTTCGTTTTTACTTGTCTTTACTACTCTTGGATCTGGAAGACTTGTTATTTAAGTTGTGTTCTGCCTGAAATGAGGGATCAGCCAATCAAATGGTCTGTCGAATCGACCGTTTGACCTTTTCATGCGTGGAACTGTGGGTAAATATTACCAGCGGATAGAAATCAAAACAAAAGTAGATTTTAAAAAGCATAGCAGTCGCTAATTGGTTAATCGAATGACTGACGTTATCGGGTCAAATGTCCCGTGCTTGATACCTGACGTCATAGAACGTGAGCTCCCACTATAACTTGTTAGATCTACATGAGTGTAGGCCATCGAAAGTATAAAGATAGGCTGGCACTGCCAGGCAGGATACGCCCACATTTTCGAGAGATGGATAGAGAACAAACAATACTGAAAGTGATTTTTCCTACATCATTAAGTCCTGTATTTCATACTGTATTGGGAGCAGCCATTTTGTTGGTCAGTTCCAGTCTGATATTCATGAAATTCGAAGTCGACAATGATTATGGTGTGACGGTACACAACCTAGAAATGTGACTTTTCGTCAAAATCGGATAAGAAATGTGACCTGTACAGAGTCAACAACCATGTTATACCATATCTTTACACTATTCGCGTACAAACGGCGACCATTTCGTCCGGCAATTTTGGTACCATTTTCACGAAATTCGAATAATTCAGGAAGTTACGATCCGATATGCGCAAATACCGAAAGGAACCAAGATCTTTGGGTTATAACCATGCATTTCAAGTTTCATCAAAATCGAATTAAAATTGTGACCTTTACAGGGTCCACAACCTTGATATACCATTTTTTAACAGTATTCACGTACAAACGGTGGCCATTTTGTATGGCAATTTTGGTCTGATTTTCCCGAAATTCGAACTCAACCTTCCTTACGGTGTAACGGTAATATAATCAAACGTTTTTTAAATCGGATAATAATTGTGACCTCCAAGCTAAAAAAAAAAGGCGATTTTGCGTATAATCAGGGGCCATAATTCAGGAAGTTACGATCCGATATGCGCAAATATCGAAAAGAAGCAAGATCTTTGGGTCATAACCTTGAATTTCAAGTTTCATCACAATCGAATCAAAATGTGACCTCCACAGGGTCCACAACCTTGATATACCATTTTTTAACAGTATTCGCGTACAAACGGCGGCCATTTTGTATGGCAATTTTCGTCCGATTTTCCCGAAATTCGAACTCAACCTTCCTTAGGGTGTAACGGTGATATAATCAAACGTTTTTTTAAATCGAATAATAATTGTGACCTCCAAGCTAAAAAAAAAGGCGATTTTGCGTATAATCAGGGGCCATAATTCAGGAAGTTACGATCCGATATGCGCAAATATCGAAAGGAAGCAAGATCTTTGGGTTATAACCATGAATTTCAAGTTTCATCAAAATCGAATCAAAATTGTGACCTCCACAGGGTCCACAACCTTGATATACCATTTTTTAACAGTATTCGCGTACTAACGGCGGCCATTTTGTATGGCAATTTTCGTCCGATTTTCCCGAAATTCGAACTCAACCTTCCTTAGGGTGTAACGGTGATATAATCAAACGGTTTTTTAAATCGAATAATAATTGTGACCTCCAGAGGGACCACAAGCTAAAAAGGGTGATTTTTCGGACAATCAGGGGCCATAATTCAGGAAATTACATTCCGATAGCCGCAAATATCGAAAGGAACCAAGATCTTTGGGTTACAAACATGCATGTCAAGTTTCATCAAAATCGGTTCAAAATTGTGACCTCTATAGGGTCCACAAGCTAAAAACGTGATTTTTCGTACAATCAGGGGCCATAATCCATGAAGTTTTGATCCGATACATGCCAATATCGAAAGGAACCGAGATCTTTTGGGGATAAACCTATATTTCAAGTTTCGTCAAAATCGGATAAGAATTGTGACCTGTAGAGAGTCCACAAACAAATTGTGGACGGACGGACGTCCGGACGGACGTCCAGACGGACGGACGTCCGGACGGACAGGGGCGACGACATAATACGTCCACATGAAAATGTGGGCGTATAAAAACGAAACGAAATAAGGATATATAATTTAATTAGATTGCAACTCAAGCAATCAAACTGCTAATCATACTACTGAATAGAAATAATTCTTACGCAAAGAGTTTATTTATTTAGTGGAGAAATGTGTGACGTGAATTCGCTATGCGGTGTATTACCTGGACTTTGAGTTGATTGGTTAATATTGAGCCAATTAAATTAGTCACATCTCCTAGTAACCATTGAAACATTAATAAGAATGATATGCCTGCCATTCCACCTAAATTCTTACAATTTTGGATCATCTGACTACAATATGAAAATATAAAAAAAAAACTGATTTAGGTATAACAGAATAATTACAATACGTACTGCGATTCAGGTCTACGTTACAATTTATATAACCAGGTCAATATTTACTAAGAATGCAACAGGATAAATGAATAATTGATATTTTTAGTGCTGCCGTTGTCGAAGAAATTAATCTGTTTTATATCAAAGAGAGAGAGAGAAATGGGATTTAACGTCCATTCGACACAAACTAGGTCATTTTGGGACTAACATATGGTTTCATTTTATTTCAATAATTCGCTTGCTCGTAGGGGTCTTTGGCAGTGGGAGGAAACCGGAGTGCCCGGAGGAAACCCATGAGGTTGAGAAGCCGCCCCTATCTCCATGCCACATACGCTCACACCAGGGATAGAAACCAATGAGAAGGTGAATCGTGATGTATCAATCTCAACAATTTCAAGCAAGCACTGAAGACATTACATTTAATGTCCACTCAACATAAGCTTTGTCATTTTGAGTGTCTCATAGGGCCCCAGAGATAGCCAATTGCACTCCTTGTCACACGCAAGCAGGGAATCGAAATCACACCACTTGACTCAATGAGTTGAGCAATACGGCCACTCACCACTTCCACCTCGTTAAAGCCCCAATAACACTCTTGTTGTAACTGAATAATATGTCCCAATCTTCATTCTGGTCAACAAATTATATTATTTTACAATATTCCAATTAATTGATGATATAAATTTCATCTTAACACACCTATTTTGAAAAATTGGAAAAATTCAACCAATTGATTTGAAAAGTCTAACGTTAACCTTTTCAAATGTGACTTGGATTTTAAAATATTTTCGAACCCTCTGGACAAGTAAAATAGGTTGTAATGGATAATTTACACAACAGGTAGGACACTTAAACATCTAGTACTTAGAATAAGGGTATTATTTATTTTCTGGAGCTACCAAGCCAGCTGAGCAAGAATGTTATTGTCCCTTTAAGTGATTGGGCTTACAGTGGCAAAAAAACTCTCCTACTTTAACCCCTCAGAGCTTTAAGGAAAGAACTGTATCTCTCGCTCTCCAAATGTCAAAATCTTTTTTGAAGCACACTCTAATATGTCCATGGCACCTCTCTCTCACTCCCCAACTGACAAAATTTCATTGATATGCATTGTGCATGCCAATGTGTCCACAGGACCTTGTTTTTTTTACAATCTGGATGACTAGACACTATCCTTGTCAGGCGCTCCTTCCTGCTCCACAGACAAAGGGAAAACACATCGGAAAATCTTGAGAAACTTTCTCGGCCAACAGCTGGGGCAAAACGCAAGACCACCATGTTGGCGAACGAGTGTCTTATTCACTAAGCCACAGTGGCCCCCAAAACTGTTATAGACTACTTACGGAATTCCACACAGCATCCAGACTACGATGGATCCAAGTCCAAAATATGTAGATGCTATCTGATTATCAGTCACAACGCAGTCTCCCATCACAGTCCATATCCACTGAACGCCATTACTACAGTTGCTATTGGTTACATTGGATGAAGGCGAAAAATAACTGAGGTAGAACATTGTGTGATAATCAAAAAAAACACTTTTGCTTTAAAAAAATAATTATCTATAAAATTTTGTACAATACTGGTTTATGCCCTTTGAGAAGATTTAATGGACTGTTAAAAGTTCAAATTCAAGTTTGTTCCTAGTTCGTACAGATGCTGTAAATATCTACTTTTATTGTCTTATAAATATCGCCATGGTTATCTATAAACTGCTGTCCTCTTTTTATCCAGCCAACATCCACAAATTATAAAAACTGTTTTTCATACAACTGCAAGACATTTACAGCCATCTGAAAAACAAACGTCAAAGGAAAATTATGTCAATTCAACACAAATGAAAAGAGAGAGAAAACAAATGGGTTTGAGACTAACATATGGTTCAATTTTGTCCATAATTTGTTTGTGCATATATGGGTCTTTAGCAGTTGGAGGAAACCTGAGAAAATCCACAAGGTTGGACCCTACAGAAGACCCTACTCTTTGCCACATTCAAGTAATGAATCGAAAGCAACAAAATTGACTAAATTACAGACCTTATGATTTCAAGTGCATGTGTTAATCTGCTAGGCCACCCGACCCAACCCACTTCAACTTATATGTTGATAATTTACCCTATGATATTAGGTCCTGTAATAATGTTAATGCTTTTAAGAAAAAACTTAAAACGCATTTATTTCTTCAAGCATTTTAAATGTATATATATTTTACAATTCATATTGATTCTTGTGTTTTATATTTGTACCATTGTAAAGCACCTCTGAACACGTATATGTGAAAGAGGGGCTATAACAAATGTTTGTAATAATAATAATTGTAATAATAATAATTGTAATAATAATAATTGTAATAAATAATAATTTGTGAGCTTGAATATTTGCAGATATTAAAGGGACAATCCCGATAAGAACAGAGTCTCAAAAATTAAAGTCCGAGAGTTTATGAAATTTATGGACCAAAATATAGAGGCATGGTGTATTTATCTTGTCTCAAAATTTCAGCTCAAAATATTGAGTCGTTTGGACGTGAATGTCAACACTGCTTATCCGGACACGTAACCCTTTCGGGTCAATTTTTTCATTGGGTGACCTGATAATCGATTCACATTTCTTGAGAGGTCTACACAGTGAATGACCCATGTACTGTACTTGATAACAAAAGGTAAATTTCACCTACATATTATTTTTATAGAAAAAAGTCTGGTTTTATCCAGATACTGTATAATACAACGGTCTCGATTTCCAGATGAAGACTGTCAGATTTACAAGCGTATCACAAATATCGTGTTAGTTGGTCGGCCTTTAGACTGGTGGCCAGTCTTCTCCACACACCAAAAATTGGCCAGTCCTCTCAAAAAAAAAAAGAAAAAAAAAACGTAATCTCTAGAGACTGGGCAAATAGAGCTTCATTCTCATCTAGTAGGTCAATCTGCATTATGTAGGTCGTGTGACGTCGTGCACGGGATTACTGCATTTGCACTGGCAAACTGGTGTAGGTGCGAGATGTTTGTTGTGGATAACAGTTATTGTTATTTAGTGATACTTTAACGATCTAAGAATTTTGTTGACGGACAATATCTGTCGAATGAACGGATACAACGAATGGGATGAGGTGAATGAACATAAATAATTACACATGACATCATTATAACAACTTAACGAAGCCAGTTCATACGTATCGGGACGAAGCCGAATGGCGACTGGAAACAAAAACGTGATATCAGCCCGCAGACGGTGTCAGCATGACTGCTTTGCACTCCATTCGAGACGCATGATTCATGAAGGTAAATATCGAACTTAATTTATCTTAGACATCACATTTACAAATTCGTGTCACGTGACTTGCTGTAACAAAGTTGTCTGAACATTCATTTAGGTGCAAAGAACTGTATGACCTCTGTTAATTTTGATATTTATTATAGTGGACGTTTCTTTTACTCTCTAAACTTATTTAAGGCACGATCTTGTTAACTATATAATTTATTCCATATGTTATTTACAAGCTACATACGATATGTACAAACGCCATAGAACTTCCTTATTTGATGATCCCTCATGTCCACCTTCCCTAAGACTTTATATACAGTAGTATACTCACAGTTAGCAGATAAGTGAAAGACAAGACAGCCAGAGAGAGAGGGAGAGAGAGCAGACGACAGAGACCGGCGTATGGACTCGCCGGAGTCCAGCCTCTGCAATGGCAGCGGTGTAGAATGGATGTTACAATGTAGTTAGATATGTTCCAGTATATATAGACTAGTTCCTGTAGTGTAGATGTAGGCCTATTTGTGTATTTGTTGATATTCTGTTCCCGATGTAAATAAACCATATAATTACGAAGCTGACTCTCTAATAACTAAAATATGTTACAGTGATTAGATTTGGTGTCATCGACCAACGAGCCCCTTGGGTGTGTTCCCGTCAACCAGAAGAAAATCCCGCGTGGCAGACAAATGAAGTTTCATCGCTAGCCGCCCGTTGCGTTTGTGAAAAAAAGAAGTTTAAATAAAAATCCAGGACTGAAACGTTTATCTGTGAAACCGTGCGTGGCAGGCGCGGTTTCGTTGATATAAAAAATTCTTAATTCACGGATGGAAATGGAGCAAATCACCAAACACGGGGAAATGACGAACAAAAAGCCACGAAAGACGTTCCGATTAATGGCGACGGAACAGCGAGAAAAATGTGTGTGATTGTTGTTTTACGGTGAGTCATTTTGTTTTTAAAAGAATGTAAATTGTCCTTGTTTGTTTTTGAACACATATTTTGGCTGTTAAAGTGAATAGTAATAAAGTATTAAGAAGTTTGTAGTAAGAAGTAAAATATTTTGTGATTGTTTGACTGGAATTGAGTTAAGTTCCTAATTAGGAAATTCTTGAATAGACGGTTGAATAGATTTTTCATCGTCCATCGCCATATTTGCGGTGAAGATATTAACTCACAAACATTCACATAATATTCACGGTTTTATCTCCTGTTAATTTTTTTGTGTGTTTTTATATACCCCGACGTAACGGGAGAGTTTTTTCAAGAGTTTTTACCTCGTAAATTCGAGAAATTTGTGTATTCCTATTAGGAGGAATCGGTTTTGTATACCCTCAAGGAAGAAGGGTCGCGCTTAGGTTAGAAGCGTATGTGGTGTTTTGTTTTGTTTAAGGAATAGAGAGATAAACCGTTGTTAATTTTGATAAGTTCTTTAAAAATATCTTATTTAAGATTGGTAAAATGTGTTCAAATCATTCATTCACCATTTATCTCAAGTAAAAAACAAAATGACAAAATCCTATATTAATTTTTTTCTATATATGTACATTTTCTATTTTATAAAACGTTTGCTATTTTTTATTAACATTATATTTCAAGTATATGAATTCCCTTTTTATTATGTTTACGATCGACGTTTATATTGTGTACATTATTATTATGTCGTGTGTGTCGTTCTTATTTCGCGTGTGACAATTTATGGAGATGAACCCAGTGTCCCACCTGTGTGAATTGTGTTTGTGATTTACTTTTGTAAATCACCTGTGGGTGAGAAAGGAAATGTAACAAAGTTGTCTGAACATTCATTTAGGTGCAAAGAACTGTATGACCTCTGTTAATTTTGATATTTATTATAGTGGACGTTTCTTTTACTCTCTAAACTTATTTAAGGCACGATCTTGTTAACTATATAATTTATTCCATATGTTATTTACAAGCTACATACGATATGTACAAACGCCATAGAACTTCCTTATTTGATGATCCCTCATGTCCACCTTCCCTAAGACTTTATATACAGTAGTATACTCACAGTTAGCAGATAAGTGAAAGACAAGACAGCCAGAGAGAGAGGGAGAGAGAGCAGACGACAGAGACCGGCGTATGGACTCGCCGGAGTCCAGCCTCTGCAATGGCAGCGGTGTAGAATGGATGTTACAATGTAGTTAGATATGTTCCAGTATATATAGACTAGTTCCTGTAGTGTAGATGTAGGCCTATTTGTGTATTTGTTGATATTCTGTTCCCGATGTAAATAAACCATATATATACGAAGCTAACGCTGTAATAACTAAAATACTGTTACACTTGCTTGACAACTGTCAATCATTCCAAATAAGGAGACAACGTAAAACAGGATAAGCAACGCCCATTTTATTGTGAAGCTCGCAAATTGTCCAGTCTCTGGTGCTGGTTACAGGTTTACTCAAATTTTTTTTTTATACAAATGGAAACGAAAATTGGTTTACTAAAAATTACTACTTTTATATAAATCGAAATGTAAAATAAATAGAAGAGACTGGGCCAGTCTAGTCGGCCTTAGGTAAAGGGTTTTGGTTTTGAGGGATTTTAACACAAAATTAAGCAGTTTTATTTCTCAGAAAGTTATCGGGATTGGCCCTTTAAGATTGATATTCACCTATTACAATACAATTATTGCTAATATACATTAAAATAGAATAGTATAGGTCACAAATTTATTAAGGCATTAAATTGTAGACATTGATTCATAAAAAAATGTTGACAATGACATGTTTTGTAGTTAGGCTATGATTATAATTTCATTCAATCATAACAATAAAATAGAACAATTGGTCAATTGCAGTCCTGGACAAAAGTTGTGTTAGTTAAGAATATATAGGGCAATCATTAGGCCTATTATATAAATAGACCTACAATCTTTTCTTTGTCAAACAGGCCTAAAACTTTACATACACATATAACCCAGGCCCCTGGCCAGCTTGCTGGCTTCGGAGGGGCAGTGAAGTTTTAAGGAGGGGCACACCCGTTACCAGTAGGTACCGGTATTTTAAAGTTATGGTTGTCAAATTTTCTTTCGGGGGGGTGGGGGCAAATCATTTTTTCAAGGTGGCATTGCTACGGGCCTGATATAACTCCTATATAATATGAAGTATAGCTAATGATGCACCCATCCCCTCATAGAACCGTACGTTTACTAGAAAATCCAAGTACAGAATAGATCGAGTGTGCTGACTCCAAGCTCACTGAAACTTATCATTTCTGTAATTTTTGCCAGTTTGAGTAACAGACTAACACTAAGTTCATGGATGGGTAAGACCGCAGATCCATCACTCGTACAGTTCAATTGCAGCTGTCGAATAGATCAAATATCCAGTCAGATAAATCTCTGATTCTAAAAGCTTTGTCGGGGCCACAAAGACAATTACGTACTGACACACTTACCAACCACCCATTCTCATTCTTGACACAAAACAACTCGTGATCTTCATTATTATGATCGTCACCCCTGACCTCTGAACCGGAAGTGAAACAACGCTTCACGGAATTCGCCGAAAGCCGTCTCCTCGCAGGTAATGTTGAAAGGCCATATTGTCTTAAAATTTTAAATCAGAGCCATCCTTATTTAATTTTAACACATATGTAATGTACAAAAGTATTAATCAATCGCGTATTATCATCAGATGGGCTTCCAACTAATAGTTCTATGTTATATAGGGGACAGAGCTTGGGAACAAGCCTCTATTTGGTCCTTACTAGGACTCTACTTCGACTTTTCACGTTGAGATGAACGTACCGAAAGGGAAAGCTTCCGTATCACCCCCAGTTCAAATAACCCAGACACAAGCAAGAAATATAGCGTATCCTTTATAAAGAATAATAATAATCCAGGAATTTGTTATTTACTCAGCCTAGACGCACGTAGACAGAAATATTGGGACCCCCTATGCTAGAATTTGTGATAACGACATGCCATTTTGTCGTGCTATCATCACCCTGGCGAAGGCAGATGGTACGATCACCACATTTTACTTCAACATATTTTTATGGATTTTTGCGGTTGTGGAATGTTTATCCTAGTGTTTTATTATGCAGTTGTGTGCTCCTGTGTGATGTATTTAGTGGAATAAGGAAGTGGAAAATGTAGGCGGGGTCGGGTCATACTCTCCATGCCGGCAATGCATGGTATTTTCACATGACACGTGAGTTAACATGTCGTAACATAAATCGACGAAGCGTATCAATATCGTGTACCAAATTGCACGAGACTCCCCCCATTTGTTTGAATCTAATCTATTGTTTACAGTCTATTATTATGGTTATGAGGTCATTGTCGGGGAAAATTAAAGGCAGTAGATCTGGGCCTTAGTCCAATGGAGTTTCATTTATTGTACCGTTTATAATTTGAATGTTTTGGCTCATGGCCAGGTAAACAAGAGAAGAGAAATTGTCAAATGTAAACTACACGTAGGCTATTATTCAATGGTTCTGAAAATAGTTCATATGAATTCCGATTAATAAAATCCTATTCCTTGTTGAAAATAAGCATGACGAAAATTATCGGTGAATTTGTCACTAGGGTAATTTCAATAAATGACATGAATGAATTCTGAATTTACAGATGTGGGTTATTTTTGGCCACAAAAGGCCCATGACTCAACATTTATTTATATCTTTGATAAACTCTTTATTTTCTTTGTTCTTTGATATTATTAAATCCGAGCCTTATTTTATAATTTATTTGTCTGTATGATGATGAACAACTCAAAACATTTTAAATCGTAAATACCTAGAAAAGTGGGACAAATATTGAATTTTTACATGGCTTCTTTCATCTTAAGGTATGACACAATGCAAGTGTATGTTTTGAATGACAGTGTATGTTTTGAATGACAAGTCAGTAGCTGAATCTAAACATTGGCTAAAATGTTTGGTTTAAACTTTTTAAGGCAGTGATCGTTTATTTTTATTTGGACTATAATCTGATTTATTAACAGCTAAAGGGAACTTAAATTAATTAATGAACATTAAGAAAACAAGATCAAAATATGAATGGTTGTCAATCTTTTTTTGATTAAATATTAAATATAGGCCCATGGAAATATTTAATAATAGTAATAGATAAGATACGTGTATGCGTAGGTGGCAGATGGACGGAACGGCGACATATTGTTGTATATATTGAATTGAATTGAATTTTTATACTGATATTCATTATTGAAATCTATTGTTGATAATATAATAGTTTACAAACAATGACCAGAAAGGCCTTGTTTTTAATATTAAAGTATCCAAAATGGACAAAAACCATTAAATTTATTGCCTAGTGTGATATAATTTGATTCCTTAATCGATTATTTTAGTGGACCACCAAGAGGACAGACACCACCTACAAGTAAGTTATAATTTATATACAATAAATCTCCGTTCATATTTATAAATTACTGTTTGATCTACATGTAGTTATGATAATTTAAACAGGAAATGCCTCACATCTACATCTAAGTATCATAGTTTTATTGATAGGTGAATAAACAACCTCTCATTTAACCACATGTCTGTTTTTGTGCTGCTACTGTGTGGGGATTTTTGAATATCTTCAACTTAAGTCTGGAAATAGGCACCTGTAACAGACAATATTGGGCACGGATTCAGCCTTTGTCAGTCACAAACCCTCTGGTGTCTGTCATTCTGTACAGCACCGCTTTGTATTTTTTAATGAATTTATTAATACATGTCTGGCATAAATGTTGAAAATGTCCGGTACTATTCCATAAGTGCCAGACATTTTTGCCGGGTATATCAAAAAGCGTTATTTCCTGGCCTGAGTATCTTATTATTGACCAGCAAGGTTCCCACACCGCTTAAAAATCTTGGAGAAATGATGTATTAGATGTGATTTCTAGTACTCAAGGATCTTGGAAAAACAAGATTATTTCTTGAAATTCCTGGAATATCAACATTTGTCGCTTCGCTATATATTTTGATATAAAACTGAATGTAGGCGTCAAATGTTTTTTGATTTTTTTTTTCAAGTTCACGAGTTTGTCGCTGTTAATGGACTTGAGTAAGTCAAAAAATGTTCTTCGGGCATAAAAAAAATACATTATGATGTGGAATTCTATATTGGGACTCGAGGAGTCTGGTGAATAACGCCTGGAATTTTGGGCATTCTAATTAGTGCACATCTTGATCAGGAGTAGCCTTAGTTGTTACTGACCTGTACGTTGTCAATCACAGTGTCTAGAAGTTAAGACGGGACAAAGCTGTACATCTGATGTACCGTAACCTAGAACTCTCTTGACCAGGAGGACTCGATGCTTGGAACTGATCATAGACACGAAAAGCTTACAATCGCACTGTTTGTGATTACATATATGACCAAGGCCATAAATTAAATTATCAAGACACACACACAGCGACCCATTTTTCAGCCTATAACTACATGTATACATTTTCATGGAAAGTGAGCTGACCCTTCTAACGGAGACGTCTGGTTTCCAGTACCACTACCAGTCTACATGTATACTTACTTGTCACAGATTTGTTTGCCTTTAACTGATTTTATTTTTATTTATTTTAAAGGAGGTGATTTTAACAACATAGTGGATTCTCAAGCAAATTATATACAGGTAGGTTCGACTTACAGGTGTAAATGCCTTGTACTTATACACAGGGTTAAACCCCTCATACCCATACACTGGTTTAAACCCCTCGTACTCATACACAGGGTTAAACCCCTCATACTCATACACAGGGTTAAACCCCTCGTATTCATACACAGGGTTAAACCCCTCGTATTCATACACAGGGTTAAACCCCTCGTATTCATACACAGGGTTTAACCCCTCGTACTCATACATAGGGTTAAGCCCCTCGTATTCATACACAGGGTTAAACCCCTCGTATTCATACCAGTTACCAGGGTTCAATTCAGGGGCGTAAAAATCCACTAGCCCGACGCCCGGGACTACCAAAAATAACCTACGGGCTAGTGACCTATTTAGCCGTACTAGTCCGGGGCTAGTGCCCTTTCATTGCTCATTTTTTCTGTGATTTAAACTACGTAAATGAGATGTGAAATACTGCACTTTTATTTCTCCAATCCAAACGAAGCATAGCATAACAATAGTTTTTTCTGTGACTGTAGCGAACACGGGAAGGTTGTACCTCTTCTATTTATAGTGGGGCTAAATATAGATCTCAGTCAATACAATCTAAAGTCATGTGATAATCTAGACTACAATGCATGATGGGGGATGTAAGAAGCACTTCCCACCTCTCGCAATTTAAAGTCATGTGACAATCTAGACTACAATGCATGATGGGAGATGTCTACTTTAGTTTTATCGTAGAAATAGATAAGGACCTGCGTTGTCCGCTATTTATCGGATATATTGGAATAAAAACTAGTTTAAATTGACCAAGAACAAAACTCGGAATATTAATCAAATTAGTCCTTCATTTATAAACTGATTATTTTACATTAATTAATAATATAGGCCACTTTCTGTTGGCGTACGTCGGCACAGTATTGCAGAAACGGTATCCCGTGCGGTAATTTGATAAGCGGTAGAGTTGAAAAACATTCGTCATATGGATTGGGGCCAGGAAAAACTGTATACTCCACATCGACTCATGTACCCCGTATATTATTGAATACAGTTCAGTTAGAAAGAATACATTTAATGTAGTCAAATGGGTGACAATCTGCAGTGTACATTATTGACGATTAAAGTTTGTACCTTGTCCAACTACGGACTAGTGGAACTGGATGCCGGGCTAGTGTCTGACAGTAGACTACTAGCCCGGGGCTAGTGGATTAAAAAATATTTTTACGCCCCTGGTTCAATTTAAGTGGTATGGCATCGCAAAAAGCGACTCATATCACGGTAAAAGCGATAGAATTATTTTATTCATTAGCCAAAAATTGTTTTCAAACTTGTGAAGTGCGATTCATTATATTTTGGATGAATGTGGAGTATAATTATAAATGCAGGACTAACTTCACTTGTTTAATATTCCAGTTGTGGTCGTGATTAATTTGAAACAGTTTTTATTTCAATATATTCGATAACTAGAAGACAATGCAGACTCAGTTTTTAATCACACGTGTTTATAAAATATGTAACTAAAAATAGAATAAAACGACGCAGTATTGTATGATTGGTTAACATAACTGAAAACTAAAAGTAGACATCTTGCGGACGCGTGAAACCTGCCATTTTTGAACGAAAGGCTGTCAAAAATGTTATGCTGATGGCATATTCTCGGGTTGATATTTTAAAGGCGGAGGGGAGGATAAATAAACAAGCAAAGTCGCGCCTACATATATTTCGATTGGAATGGTGTAATCTGAAGTACCGTACAGTACATGTAGTTTTGATTTAGACGATCAGGGATAGACGGTAACTGAAATTTTTTTGGAGATGTCAAATTTTTTTTTAGCTCTTCATCCATACATAAGTCGAAGCGGAGTGTACAATGAAGGCGTTTTACTGCTCCTCAAATATGAGCAAATGCTATTCAAATTTTGATTTGATTAGCCAAAATGTGAATCTGTCACAAAAATTTGCTACACATTGGGTTTAGACTAAATTGAACCCTGATTCATACACAGGTTAGGCTGTTCGTACCCATACATAGGTGTAACCTCATTTGGTTTCTGTCCAGTTTGGGGGGTTGGGATGGCCTAGTGGTCTAGAGTGCCGCGCTTCGACCTCTAGCTGCCCGGTCACCTCTGACTTGCGGCTGTGATTTCGAGCCCTGGAGATAGGGGCGCCTTCTCAACCTCATGGGTTTCCTCCGGGCACTCCGGTTTCCTCCCACTGCTAAAGACCCCTACGCGCAAGCGAATTATTGAAATAAAATGAAACCATATATATGTTAGTCCCAAATGACCTAGTTTGTGTCGAGTGGACGTTAAACCCCATTTCTCTCTCTCTTTCTGTCCAGTTTGAAAGAAACTCGTCTGTTCCCTTTGTTCAGAAAAAAAAATAAGTGGGGTATTGCCTTGGATTAAATCAAAATAAAAGAACTAAGACCTTTTGTGTGGAGATACATGTAAATAAGATAGGTACCGTACAATAGTTATTTTGTTTCATTTATGATTGTCGGATGGGGTGTTGCACCAACACTCTTAATTATTTTGGTCCTTATTTTGATCCACATTAATTTCGTGATCTGAGCAGTTATATTTTTTCGACGTCGGCAGGAAAATTATCAATTGCAGGCCTCGACATGAGAGGAGATCGAACAGTCGATCGCCTGCCGATCACCAAAAAAATAAATTTCGATCACTCAGGCGAACGGAAAAATACTTAACTGGTATAGTGACGAATAGTTCACCTTATTTTACATCAATTCCTGTTATTCTAATCAAAATTCAGCATTCAATTTTCGTGTACGTAAGATTGAAAGTAATAAGCCGAATCGTGTTCGTTCCATAGTAAGGTTGCAACGATATCAAATTCTGATATCGCCATTAATCATGATAATTGCTTTTGGAATTATCGCGATAAATAAAAGTCTACGATTATCAATTTTATCACGATAATTCTCTTTATCATGATATTTCTCTTTATCACCATAGTTATTTATAATCGTGTATGTTTTAAAAAATCATATCGATGAACCTGAGTGCGGATTCATAACTTGAAAAAAGCGGCTGGATGACTAAGTCGAGTTACTTGGTTGCTTTGTTTTGGCGGGTTAAACAACCAGACGTACAGTACTAACTTAACATTGAAATAAACATAATATTTTCAGTCTTGTTAACCGGGGATTCGCCGCACCGTTGCTACGGTACACCGATGTCGCGTGCGGCTTTGTTTACAAAATGTGTTTCGGGAACTTTCTCTCACCAATTTTTATTGTATAATTTTACAAGTAGTAATTAAACTATTATTTCGAATTCGATCCGGCCCCCGCACCGGTGAAAATGAACTTTGGATTTATTGCACCGACCTCCGGCCAAAAAAATCCTAAAATACCGGGGATTGCGATTGTTCAACTTTGGCCGATACGATATCACTTGAAAAAAAATAATCGCGATAATGCGGCATCCCCGGGGTATCGCTGCAACCTTATTCCATAGATAGTATTCGTAACACATAATTTCATCACCTCACTGTAAAGCTAGGAGAAGGATTCGTTGATCGGCCTGAAATTAGTCCTTTAACCTGATGTTCTCTTGGTAAATATAGACCTGGGCCCTGTTTCTCGAAATCTTAACTAAAGATAAAATCCAAATTTTAGTAGATACATGTAGGTTAACTTTGATTGGCCAACACTAAAATCAAGGTTATACTATCCAGTCAAATTATTAAAAATTGGATTTTATCTTAGTTAAATTTCGTGAAACAGGCCCCGGGTTATGAATCGTGTCGTAGAACTTGAATCATGTACATATGAATATGGATCATCTGCTTAACCATGGCAGTCCTCGCCCCTCGGGTTTCCCTACTCCTTTTGATTTTAACATGCAACCTAATAACCATAAAATAAAAAGTCCCCAGATGACCTGGGCCCTATTTCACGAAATTTTAACTAAGGATAAAATCCCAATTGAAGCAGATACTTCAATTTTGATTGGCTAAGAACTAAAATCAATCTAATATTGTCCAATCAAATAACTAAAATTCAGATCTTATCTTAGTTAAAATTTTGTGAAATAGGCCCCAGGTTTAGAGTGAAATAAAGGCAAAAATGATGACTGAAGTTATCCCTGTCTTATATTTAATGATGACAGATGAATTCCTCGTTGCTGATATTGCCTTGACCATTCTCTGTAATAAAGTTAGAAATTTTATACACGGTACATACTAGTACCGACAAATCTGATTAAAACACAGATCCTATTTCGTTTTGGGTGGGGGATGGTCTAGAGTGCCGCGCTTCGACCTCTAGCTGGCCGGTCACCTCTGGCTTGCGGCTGTGGTTTCGAGCCCTGGTGTTGAGCGTATGTGGCATGGAGATAGGGGCGCCTTCTCAACCTCGTGGGTTTCCTCCAGGCACTCCGGTTTCCTCCCACTGCTAAAGACCCCTATGCGCAAGCGAATTATTGAAATAAAATTAAACCATATGTTAGTCCCGAAATGACCTAGTTTGTGTTGAGTGGACGTTAAACCCCATTTCTCTCTCTCTTCGAGTGCCTCGTCACATTGATCAATCCCCAACATGCGAGCAAGTTATTAAAAAAATTAAATCTCGTACATGAGCTCCCAGATGACCTACATGTAGGTCAGGCCTTTTTTATGAGAAAACAAATCGGTTTCAATTACCGATCTCATTTTGTACATTAAGTCTCGAGTTGGTATTTGAATCGGTTCTCAGAATCGTGACAAGTTACCTCGCAATATGGCTGAAGAAATAAGGAAAAACGTTTAAAAAAAAATCATTATTCTGTTCTTGAAGACACCGTCCCAAAATAAAAACAAGAAGTTGTACCAGTTGACTTGTCACGATGTACACTGTAGCGTATTAGGAATGTCCATGATATTCATACTGTGAAATTCAAATTGTTGGGGATGCCATCTTGGAAATCAAATTGTCAATCCGGCAGACGAGCAAGTTGGAAGATTTGCATTATCAATTTGGCAAATTGTCGTGGTAAAAACGACAATTAGCTGTTTACTGATTCAGCTAATTGTCTCTGTAAAAACCTTGGTCAGAAAGGGTTGATGTAAAACATAGTACTGGGTATTGCCACTGGTAGAGTGGATGGCCAGATGATTAAATTGTGTGCATGGTATCATAAAGCCTGTCATTGAGTCAACTGGCGTGGTTTCGAATCTCTGGTTGTAAGTGACAAGGAATATTGTCACCTGTCCAATTGCGTGGGTTTTCTCTGGGCCCTCCATTTTCCTCTCACTGTTAAAGGCCCCTGTGTGCATGCAAATTATCGAAATAGTTTTGAACCATATTGAAGTCATGAAATGACTTACAGGATAAATTTCCTGGGAATTCCCGGGAATTTTCAATCTGGTGCCATAAATTTTAGTATTTTTCAGTTGTAAATATAGATTTGAAAATTCCCAACACCGAAAATTCCCTGGAATCTTCCACAATACCCGGAAAAATTCCCACCCTTTGCAACCCTAGTTTAGTTTAAACAATATTTTATTCATTTGAAAAGCCTATATAAGTTCTTTCCCGGGAATACAGAAAATAATAAACAATAATATAATCATCAACATAAAAATAAGATTAAATACTATAAATAGTAAAACCGAACATATATACAGTTTCATGTGGAAATAATATATACAAAATATAGTAAAACAAAATGTAAAAGGGATTCAGAACCTTTTGCTACATTTAATAAAATTATGGACTGCTTCAAAAATTAAAATATTAGAGGTGCTCGAAAGGTCGGTAGAGTCATTTAAAATGAAGTCTAGATTTATAATTTCTGTGAATACCTTTAATAAATTGAATAGTTCGTTTCTAATAGTTAAATAAGATGGGCAAGAGAAGAAAAAGTGATGGTTATCATCTTCCGCAGAATTGCATTTTGGACATATTTTTGATTCAGATAGGTAGTGGTGGAAAAGGTGATTATTGAGATTACTAGATTTATTTCTTAGTTGGCAGTGAATGATACTTTATTTGCGGTTTCCATAATGAAAGTAACTAGGTTTTCTATGTATAGGATATTGGCTCAGGAGACTGGATTTGAAAGTATTGGGAGACTGCGATAACTGCACGTGTGTTGGAAGACTATTTCATAGTTTTATTGTGTTGGGAAAAAAACTTTTTATATAAGAGGAAGTTTTACATTGTGGTATTTTCAGTTTGTGGTTTCTAAGGTTATAATAATTTGTTTCGGGTTGAATATTTATTATCACGATACTGATTTTGGATCAAATTAACGACCAAAACAATTTAACAGTGTTTGTGTACCTATGGATACTTAATAAGAGTGGTAGGTTACTAACTTTAGCGACAAAAAACTAAAACGGAATGGCAATACATTGATTCAACATCCCGTGATTTAGTATCCAAATCGTGAGAAAGTGAATCTGGGCGAGGGGTGGTTAGAGTGCCGCGCTTCGACCTTGAGCTGGCCTCCCACTAGTAAAGACCCCTACGCAAACGTGAATTATTGAAATAAAATTAAACCACATGTTAATCCCGAAATGACCTAGTTTGTGTGGAGTGGACCTTAAACCCATTTCTCTCTCTCTCTCTCTCTCTCTCTCTCTCTCTCTCTCAGAAAGTGAATCAGGTTACTTCAATTTAATGATATGCTTGTATCATGCTGGCACTAGTTAGTCCCCATTTCTCTATCAATTAATAATGGTGAAGGCAAAATGATGACTGAAGTTATCCCTGTCTTATATTTAATGATGACAGTTGAATTCCTCGTTACTGAAATTGCCTCAGCCATTCTGTCTTAATGATATTACATAGAATTACATAGATGATTAAGATTTATCTTAACTGAAACATGTACATGTATGTTTGTAACATTGTGTCATTTTTGAATCCAAAATATGTGAAAAGAAAATCGGGGGGAAAAAAATATGGTAGAATCAAAATATTTTGTTGGGAGTGGCATTTTAATTAGTCCCAGTAAATAAACCAAAAAACTTGATTCTAGCTTTGTTCAAGTGACCATACACTGTATGTAGAAAGCAAATAACAGTAAGGCCTGCTTTCCACATACACGTTTCCGCTAACCCTTACCCTAGGTATTACCATGTTTTAATACAGAAAATACATGTACATGTAGCTAAGATATCATTTTCTGTACAATGTCACCTGCATTCAAAATTAACCAATCACAAAACCATAGGCCTGAGTAAAATATCGATATAAATCGATAGTATCGATTAAACGGCCCAGAAAAGCACTATCGATAGCGGTGGGTTACTATCGATTATCGCACTTCGTCTATTTTTCTTGCATCTGAAATGTCAATGTTTTCTTTCAGTTAATAATACACCGCTCACTTTAATTACTATCAAGTATTATAACAAAATTGTGACTGCTTATTGAACAGCCGTTTTCATAAATTCACTCTCATTGAAACGTTACTTTAGTTTTGAAGAAATTATTGTTGAATATCGCTAAATCGGAGATAGCCGGATGTGTAAATAAAGTTAGTTATTTCCCTTTGCAAGCTTCAGAATTCGTTCACTATTTCTGTACGTGTGCCTCAGTAATAAAGTACCCGGTACAATAAATAACACAAATGGACGACAAAACGCTTGTTGATTTTCCCGGCAAAGCTCAAAGTGCTGTGTGGAAGCACTTTGGGTTTTAGACAGGAGCAATCTCTCTTTCGCAACTTCGTATGGTTTTTAACTTTGAACTTAAACTGTATCCAATCTTGATGACAACCGTGAAAATAAGTTTGTTTTCGATACTATCGATTATCGACCGACGTTTCATTGCCGATTATCGATAGTAAAAATCACTATCGATACCCAGCCCTACAAAACCATGTACTTTCAATGTTTATCGATATATATTTAGTAAAATTGGTAGCAAGATGATGAACTATAGTTATCCCTGTCTTATTTCTAATGATGACAGACAGAATTCCTCGTACTGATTTGCTACATTACATTCTACAAACATTATTCACTCAATTCACAATGCGCTTGCAGGACCAGGGGAGCAGAATGTTACAATTTAATTTCTTGATGCTTTATAAATGTGCAAGTCTTTAACTTTTAAAGTTAGGTGTGTTATTGGGTACCGGTTGGGGGGTGGGGGTGTTACATGACAAGGAGCAAACTGATCCGGCAGTGAATATTCGCATGGCCGCTACAATCACTGATAAGCATGACATCGACGAGGCTTAATAAGTACGGCATTAACTTTTTTACTCCGACAAATTAAATTCTCAAACATTTTTTTGAGGTAAAAGAAAAATAAAGACGTTTGAAGTATTTGGAGTTAAAAAATATTTCCTATTTAGTGTAAATGGGTATTAAAATGAGTAAAATGCATCATTTTGCCCGAAGCAGTTAGGTGTTAAGTAAACATTGCACGAGCCGTTGAGCCAATGTCTGATGGCGTGTGCAGTCAAAGCACGTGTGGTGGACACTCATCTGTTACAGAGTTAATTCGTAAGTAATTCTCTGTGAAACAGATTGGACGAGGAGTAGTGTAGCCATCCATCTCATGTGGTTAGGGCTGGGTATTGATAGTGATTTTTACTATCGATAATCGGCAATGAAATGTCGGTCGATAATCGATAGTATAGAAAACAAACTTATTTTCACGGTTGTCATCAAGATTGGATACAGTTTAAGTTCAAAGTTAAAAACCATACGAAGTTGCGAAAGATCGTTTGTTCCTGTCTAAAACATACAGTGCTTCCACACAGCACTTCTAGCTTTGCCGGGAAAATCAACAAGCGTTTTGTCGTCCATGACAATGTTTGCTATTTATTGTACCGGGTACTCTATTACTGAGGCACACATACCGAAATTGCGAACTGTACAGACGAATTCTGAAGCTTGCAAAGGGAAATAACTCTAACTTTATTTACACATCTGGGTATCTCTAATTTAGCGATATTCAACAATAATTTCTTCAAAACTAAAGTAACGTTTCAATGGGAGTGAATTTATGAAAACGGATGTTCAATAAGCAGTCACAATTTTATTATGTGTTACATTATATTGATACTTGATAGTAATTAAAGTGAGTGGTGTATTATGATTAACTGAAAGAAAACATTGACATTTCAGACGCAAGAAAAATAGACGAAGAGCGATAATCGATAGTAACCCACCGCTATCGATAGTGCTTTTCTGTGCCGTCCAATCGATACTATCGATTTATATCGATATTTTACCGAGCCCTACATGTGGTTTCTTCTTACTTCAAAAGATCTCTGTGTGCATTCAAATTATTGAAATAGAATTAAGCATGTGTTTGTCCTGAAATGACAATCGTTTTAAACATTGATGCAGGAGGACGCTTCTTAGTGTTATTTTGGTTTTTCATTTTTAAGACATGCACAATATTATTATGAATTTGATATTTATTGAACTCTTAATTAATAAAACTAAACCAAAAAAAAAAAATAAGTAAGAATTTGAAATAACAGCTAAATAATTCTGTGACTTTATCTAGCTTATCTCCTGGAAAAAATTTTTTTTAATCCGGCAGTTTTCCTTTTAGCAATCTGTTATCTACAAAAGCGTAAATGTGATAGCCGTTGTCGACTACAAGGACGATTAAGCTGCTGTGGGCATGTTTCATTGCTTGGCAACCTATCTTTCAAGTTATATTATTGAAGTTTTATTGACTATTTACAGCAGGGGTTTGCCGTTCCTGCAAGCCTTCCACATGATATGAATAAACAGGCTGTGGCGTCGGGTCACATACCACAACAAGGAATTCCCCAACAGCCAGGTATTTTTACTCCTGGTATACGCCCACCTCAGGTAGGTTTTCTTCACATATTTTCATTCTGATTGGGTTAAAGACCTCCCAAGGATTCACACAATAACCTGTCCCTGAGTTCACAATGCATTCTCCAGCCAACCTCAACTAACCTCATCCTACCCATATCCATCCAGCTTACTCCACCCACCCACCCCCCACCAACCATATCTCATCATCTCCCACCAACCAACCAGATCTCATCTTCCCAGGGCGGAACTGGCAGAAATTATCGATATTGCCAATAATCGCATGTAAAGCGTTTTCAAGATCGATAGTTTTAGAATATCGTTAATAGTGCAATTATAGGTTTGTCACAAACTGAAATTAATCAGAAAAGTCATTCAACAATCTCGGCCTGATCTCATAAATCAACCACTCAGCCCACCTGAATCGAGAATACATCAACTTATATAGATGTATAAATCCAACATGTTTTAAACGATGTATAAACCCCCAGGTTAACGTTTATACTCAAGGCAAAATGATGACTAAAGTTATCCCTGTCTTATATTTAATGATGACAGTTGAATTCCTCGTTACTGATATTGCCTTTGAGTGTAACTTATGACAGTCACTTCGAGAGATGAACTTATAAAGCTTTTTAACACCAAACAACTGTTTTTATATTATTGAAATTTATAACAACAAAATATTTTATGTTTTAGCCATACTACACTCAATCGCAACAAGCCCCAAATATGAGGTCTACCAGACCGTATATGGCATCGCCTAGCCAGGCTAATCAACAACCAATGTATCCTATGATGTATATGAATCAAACCAGTAACTTCCCGAGTACAGGGTTAATGTACCAGCCACAACAACAAGTTCTAGGGGTAAGTTTTCTATATGGAATGTTAGATACAGAGGGTTAATGTACAAGTTCTTGGGGTAAGATTTTTCTAAATCTATTTCAGTTTATTTCTAGCATGGATTAGTGGGATAGTCCATACGAAATGATTTTCGAATAGGTAGCAAGATGATGAACTATAGTTATCCCTGTCTTATTTCTAATGATGACAGACAGAATTCCTCGTACTGATTTGCTACATACAAATTCTCTAGAAACTTTATGTGTTAGGCCACAGTGACTAAGTGAGTAAGACGAAAGCTCCCTGGCATGGAAGTTGAGAATTCACTCCCCGTGTTGGCCGAGAAAGTTCTACATGATTTTCCGGTGTTGTTTCCCCTTGTCTGTGATGTAACAGAGGGCCTAAAGAGGACAGCAGTGTGGCCGTTCAGATGGGATAAAGAACCGAGGTTCTGTGTACACATTGACCTGAACGTAAATGATCCATTGACAGGCTCTAGGACAATTCGTCCCCAGACAATTCATCCCCAAGGACAATTCGTTCCCAGACAATTGTTCCCATGACTATTAGTCCCGTAGGATTATTCGTCCCCGAGGACTATTCGTCCCCAGACAATTTGTCCCCATGGACAATTCGCTCCCTGACTATTCGTCCCCTAGGACAATTCATCCCCTAGGACAGTTTGTCTTTGGCTGACAATAATGGTACATGTGGTTCCAATATCAAAAACTGTCGTAAGTATTCGAAATAGTTTTTTTTTAACGTCTGCTTACACTGATCTAATCTGGTAGTTTTAACATCCGCTTCCACAAAAGGTACGAATTATCCGGGGACTTATAGTCCTTGGGGACGAATTGTCCGGGAACGAGTTGTCCGGGGACAAGTTGTCTGGGGACGAATTGTCCCGTACCCCCATTGACAGTTGTAATTTGAAATATGAGTAGGCTGTAGTGCCGCTGTCTGGGCAAGATTTGTTTCGTAGCATACTGTATGACATGACTGTCTTCATTAGACCAGATTAGGAGCAGGGGCCTTATTCACGAAATTTTATCTAAGATATAATCCAAATTTTAGTTATTTGATTGGATATTATTAGATTGATTTTAGTGCTTACCCAATCAAAATGGAAGTATCAACTAAAATTTGGATTTTATCTTTAGTTAAGATTTCGTGAATCAGGACCCAGAACAGTAGGACGTTAAATCCCATTTCATTTCATTTCATTTACCTGCATATACATTACCAGGAGTAAGGTCACATGTTACTAATCTGACCAATCACAGGCGGTTTTAGAAATGTAAAATCAACCAAAATGATGACAAGTTGTCCCGTGTCAGAATTCTATGAAGATTCTTGATGTTGAGACCACTGATTGGTTGAAAAATTGGTAAAATATCCCATGGCAGTTGGAAGGATAGTTACATGTATGATTGAAACGTAACCGCGCATATTCGCTTTCTCCTTGAAGAATGTGGATGCCCTTAGACTAAAGTTATCCATCCTTTTGCACGGGGGTTGGGATGGCCTAGTGGTCTAGAGTTGCCGCGCTTCGACCTCTAGCTGGCCGGTCACCTGTGGCTTGTGGCTGTGATTTCGAGCCCTGGTGTGAGCGTATGTGGCATGGAGATAGGGGTGCCTTCTCAAACTCGTGGGTTTCCTCCGGGCACTCCAGTTTCCTCCCACTGCTAAAGACCCCTACGCGCAAGCGAATTATTGAAATAAAATTAAACCATATGTTAGTCCCAAAATGACCTAGTTTGTGTCGAGTGGAGGTTAAACCCCATTTCTCTCTCGCTCTCATTTTGAACATTGAGCCTTTATTTACTGCCCATATGACTTATTTGCTGTGGGGATGGATTTTGTTACCTCACTATGGGTCTTTAATAATTTTATAAGATATTTGTTAAAACCATTTATCAATTTATTTTTTCAGTACACTCCTCAAGGTCAGCGTATGACAAATCCTCAGTACGCCATTTCACCTCACAATGTGCAACAGCAATTTCAACAGTTTCAACCAAGTCAACAATATGCCCCAAATAATACGCAACAGTATTTATATTTTCAACAACAACAACAGCAACAGAGCCAACCGATTCCCGTGGCACAACCACGTCCCCCAATACCTACTCAAACTGTTCCAGCCAAACGTGAGAGAAATCCTATCACTATAGTGGACCCGAATACGCAGAAGGATGTCACTGATGAAATATTACATCATAAATCTACGCCACCAAGCGGCTCAGGAACTCCTGTTTCATTTCCAGTAATGGTATGTATTAAACTTATAGATACCGAAACATGACGGAAACCTTACAAGGTGACACCTGCCCCAAACAGCGTAACCATAGTGATAAAGAGTGTGCAGATAAAATTGCATGGAATGTACCCAACGTCATAAGCCTTGTTAGATAAAACTGTAGGAAGTTTAATTCTGTTTTGGGGAAATGATGTTAAATTAGTAGCAAGATGATGAACTATAGTTATCCCTGTCTGATTTCTAATGATGACAGACAGAATTCCTCGTACTGATTTGCTATTTATAACTTCATTGTCATTTGATAAATTTCATTGGAATGTGCAGAGTTACCTGTCCAATAGGAATCATACTGCATAGCGTATGCCTGTCTTCAATAGCCCAGTAGGACGTTGAACTCCATTTCATTTTACTGTGTTCACCAGACATTTTCTTTAGTTTTAACTAGGAAATATTTTGATCATTTCAGAGTCAGACTCAGGCGTCTCCTTCACCACCCCAACAGAATGAAATTTGTGCACAGTTTGCCTCTCAAGTAGCCGCCACATTACGACACAACTCGACCAAACAACAAAGCTCAACTCCACCTAGTGTAATGGACGCATCCTCTCCACCAACAGGGACCATCATACCAGCAGATGAACAGCAAGAAATATTTGAACCTTGCGTGGACGATGTTGGAACTATTATTCCGGGTGAGACGTCTGTCGATCCGCCGCCGATCAACACGGACAAAGTCCCGATTCAATCGGATATGAAAGAACCTGCCGTTCAGTTCGACACAAATGAATACAATGTGAACATTGCTCCTCCAGCACCAAAAATAGTCCCTGTCCCTAAAACAGTGAGTGTGTCTGCTGCCGAATTATACACGAATAAAGAACTGCCTTCTGGCGAACCTGAGCCAGTACCCAAAGTGAGTGGTTCCCCGAAAACAGCGAGTGTTAGTGCCGTGCTCACTCCAGATGTCAGTGAATTTAAGCCAGCATCATTTACGGCTAATAAAGGAAACCAAAACACGCAAAAGGCATCCATTTCTGTCGGATCGTCTCAAAAACAATCGGTTAGCGTGAGCGTCAGTCCAACTAAGGATACCGTTACACAACCGACATCCGTACCAGAAGTAAAAAGTCAGAAACCTGTTACAGTTACAGCGTCTGCTCCAGTTCAGCCATCTCCTGTCATCACGGCGTCCCCGGTTTCCACAGAAAACAAAGATTTAAAGTCTACACCCACAAATTTGAAATCTACACCCACAAATTTGAAATCTACACCCACAAATGTTTCTGCTACTGAAGAGTCAGTGAAAGTACCAGCATCTGTGAAGACACCTGCTTCTGTGAAGGCAGCACCTTTACCCGTGAAAAGTGTGCCATCACCAGCGCCAGTTGTCCCTACTGTAGCGGAAAAAGAAGTTGAAAAATCAAAACCTGTGGATCTCAAACCCAAAATAGAAAAAACTGAAGAGAAAACAGATAAAATTAAAAATGGTAAGTTTTCCAAAAAGATGAAATTTATTTTTGAGTGGTTTCGTAATCCAGTATTCTGTGTGTAATGTTACGAATTAAATAAGAAAATACGTTAATTTTCTATCCTCCTTGATGTCGTGAAAGTTGGATTGTAAAAAGCGGCACCTACAGATAGATTGGTTCAGCTCCATTTAGAGAGTTCAACCTCGTGGGTTTTCGCCTGGTCCTTGGGATTTCATCCTACTGCTAAAGCGAATTATTGAAGTAATATTGAACCATGCGTTATTACCCGAAATGACCTAGTTTGTGTCGAGTGGACGTTTAACCGCAAAATGACCTCGTTTGTGTCAAGTGGATGTTTAACCCAATTTCTCCCTCTTTAAAGAGGGGCTTGGGTGGTCGAGTTGTTCATTGAATCAAGTTGCGTTGATTGGAATCCCTGTACATGTATGTGACCAGGAGTAAGGTCACATGTTACTAATCTGACCAATCACAGGCAGTTTTAGAAATGTAAAATCAACCAAAATGATGACAAGTTGTCCCGTGTCAGAATTCTATGAAGATTCTTGATGTTGAGACCACTGATTGGTTGAAAAATTTGTAAAATATCCCTCGGCAATTGAATTTAAAAGTGCAGTCACTTTCACTCGGGAATTAATTGATCTTGTCTATTCAGCATTCATTGAATATAAAATTCATTGAATATCAAATATTTGTTTAAAAATCATTTAAAATCGCCAAAAATTGTTTAATTTGTACATGGCCAGATTAATTTGTCTAATTTACAAGTGTTGCATTTCCTTACAACAGTTCATAAATGAATCATTATACATCACAAACTAATTGTGTTTATTTTTGAGAAATTATAAGCGGAATGTTATCTATAAAAAATGAAAGAGCTACATGTGCATAACAATTCCAATGTAAATACATTGACGTGCCATTCCCCCCTCCCTCCCTCCCTCCCTCCCTCTCCTGACACACGCACCCACAACTAAACATGTACCATCCATACCAGGTTACCTTCCCCAACAAGTATTTACAAGCTAGACTCAAACCTGGTTTTTACAGGTTATATGCACCTCAACCATAACATCCTGCCCAGGTACATGTACATGTATTTACAATTGATCTCCACTCACGGTTGTTTGCTGAAGTTATCTGCCATTTCTAGAAATAATCTATGTTCAGACAAGGGGAATAACTCCTCCATCCATATCAGGGGGGCCTATTCAAATGAGCTAACCCTTTATTCCCAGCAAGAGTCCAATAATATTGATTGGGTTTTTCTTCTTTTTTTTTTTTTCTTTTTTTGCTTTATGAATGATGTTTCTACCTCGTGAACATTCATACACAGAATTGGTTTTGTGTCCTATACACTTAATTGACGTCTTTGGTGCTATAAAATTTGTCATGTAAATATTTACATATGTATGCCCGTCTTCATTAGCCCAGTTCGGAGTGGGACATTAAACTGGCCAGTCACATCTGGCTTGCGGCTGTGGTTTCGATCCCTGGTGTCAGCGTATGTGGCATGGAGATAGGGCCGCCTTTTTAACCTCGTGGGTTTTCTCCGGGCACTCCAGTTTCCTCCCACTGCTAAAAACCCCTACGCGCAAGGAAATCATTGAAATAAAATTAAACCATGTGTTAGTCCCGAAATTACCTAGTTTGTGTTGAGTGGAGGTTAAACCCCATTTCTCTCTCTCGCAGAAAGCGAATCGCGTTACATGTACTTCAATTTAATGATATGCTTGTATCATGCCAGCACTAGTTAGTCCCCATTTCTCTATCAATTGTGATTGCCTCTGGCGAAAACAGGCGGTTCTCGCTGGTGCTTATTTTAAGCTACGGCCAATATACGTTTCAAAATAAAATTTTTGTCTAAAATGTGTTTCGGCCAAAAATAGATCGAAAATACATTTATCTTTCATCCCTGAAAAAGAGAAAGTGGAATTCAACTCTAAAGTTGTATTTTTGAAGAGATTTGTCAAGGTATCCATTCAGAAGTTATGTTATTATCCAATTAAAAGTAAAAAAAATAACAAAAATCGGACATTGTTTTGAAGTATTTCTCCTGGCTCTATTGCGACAGTACTTCTATCAAACTCCGCCCCCTGGCGTCAACTTTCCAAATATGGTAAATCTATGCAGATTCAATGAGATCTAGTTGTGTAATGGACAGTAGTATCAAAGCTTGCAATCTATTTAGAGCTGTAAACAATGACGTTTTGTTGCTAGGTCGTGGCTCTTTCGAACACGCTGATTGGTCAATCTTCGCTTGCGCATGCGCTAAGATGTACTTGCGCTTTACGGCACGAGAGAAACGGAAGCAGTCACTAAACCATAGATCGTGTACAGTTCTACGATTAAACCAGTGTCATAACATTGCTTGACTTACTTCGTACTGTATACGTGTGAAAAATAATGTCTGCCGCCAATTCTACCACAAGAATAGCTCGTGTGCTAAATTTCACCCGTGAATTTGGCTTCGGTGACGGAGAAGTTGTTTGAAGATTACTTTTCGGCTTCGTTAGTACATATGCAGTCAATTATTACTAAATTAATAAAATAAATAAAACTCTCGGGCCGGTGCTGTAGGCCTATTGCACTACTCTAGCACGGCAAAGATCGTCTGTTCGTTGACCTACTTGCATGAAATATGCATTCTATAGAGGTCCTATGCTTAGTCGTTTAGATATAGGTCATAGGCCTACTCATTGGTGACATTATAAATTTGGAGTATATTAGGCCTATGGATGACTGATCCCACCTTGTCACAAGGCCTATACTCAGATTTCCTAAACACCCTTCTCTGGAACTTGGGCTAGTGGGCTGTCCTACACATACACACGAAAGAAGGAAAATGAATCGGTTGGTAAAAAAAAAACCTTGCGTGTTATTGAATTGGTTTTAACTTGATCAAAAAACCTCATTGTACATTAGGACAGATTTGGTGGGATTGGCTTCATTTTGAACATTTTGAAATTGAAATCCAAGATGGTTGTTCGGCTGCTATGGTAACAGTGGGTGATGCTCATTTATGCCAAAGCTGTCTTATTTTATTTAAATAAATTTTATTAGTAACAATGCTGTGTAATATTTATTTTTGCAGGTGTTGGAACTGTATTTCAAACTTTAACCCATATTTGTGATTTGAGAAAACTTGATCATTGTTTGAGTAATTATTTTTGGATGTTTTATCAAATATTTTTCTTAGGTATAGGACTATCATATGAATTTAACGAAGGGAAATGATCGGAGCTATGACTGTGGCAGTTTCCAAGTCATTTGATGGATTTATAAGCTTGGTTGCTATGGACTTTTGAATGAGATAAATACTTTCTTCAATCTTTATTTTTGGCGGCCATTTTCTTAATTTCTCATTCTGCTGAGTTCTAACGCAGAAAAGGGTATAACTTATCGAATTTTCATCCGATTTCAAAAATTTATTCAAGTTTAGAAAGCTCTTGGTGTGGGGATTCCAAATCTACCAGAATCTCAATTTTGAAATTTTCCAAGAAAAGCCTGTTTTTGCCAGAGCCGCTCACAATTAATAATGGTGAAGGCAAAATGATGACTGAAGTTATCCCTGTCTTAAGGTTGCAGCGATACCCCGGGGATGCCGCATTATCGCGATTATTTTTTTTCAAGTGATATCGTATCGGCCAAAGTTGAATAATCGCAATCCCCGGTATTTTAGGATTTTTTTGGGCGGAGGTCGGTGCAATAAATCCAAAGTTCATTTTCACCGGTGCGGGGGCCGGATCGAATTCGAAATAATAGTTTAATTACTACTTGTAAAATTATACAATAAAAATCGGTGACACAAAGTTCCCGAAACACATTTTGTAAACAAAGCCGCACGCGACATCGGTGTACCGTAGCAACGGTGCGGCGAATCCCCGGTTAACAAGACTGAAAATATTATGTTTATTTCAATGTTAAGTTAGTACTGTACGTCTGGTTGGTTAACCCGCCAAAACAAAGCAACCAAGTAACTCAACTTAGTCATCCTCTAACCAATCCTTTATTATGGTGCATGATAATTACAATTATCACGATTATAAATAACTATCATGATAAAGAGAAATATCATGATAAAGAGAATTATCGTGATAAAATTGATAATCGTAGACTTTTATTTATCGCGATAATTCCAAAAGCAGTTATCGTGATTAATGGCGATATCAGAATTTGATATCGTTGCAACCTTACCCTGTCTTATTTTTAATGATGACAGTTGAATTCCTCTTACTGATATTGCCCTGCCTCGCCTCGGCCGTTCTGTCTCTCTTTATTAACCAACCACAAGGTATTGTGACTCACAATGTGAGGGTTTGCTGAAGTATGTAACATGTTTTAGATCTTAAGGTCTGTCATTGAATCATGTGGGGTTCAGATAGGGGTCGTCTTTCCATACTGAACCAATATTTGCTATGTAGCCCTGTTTGATTTTCAATTTAACGGCATGAAGGCCTATGGCTTGTTTGACTCAACCTCATCGCTTTCCTCCCGCTGCTAGAGACCCCTACGCGCAAGTGAATTATTGAAATAAAATAAATTAAAACCATATGTTAGTCCAGAAATGACCTAGTTTGTATCAAGTGGACATTAAACCCCATTTTTTTCTCTCTCTCTCTCTCTCTCTGGCTTGTTTGACGAAATTTAAGATTATATCCAAATTTTAGTGGATAATATTGGATTAATTTTAGTGCTTAGCCAATCAAAATTGAAGTATCTACTTAAATTTGGATTTCGAGAAGTGACCCAAGACCTGAGTTTACAAAACAATTTCATACCGGTACTTACGTTAAGAATTTACTTAACTTTTAATCACTGTATATAAGATATATCTTTGATCCAGAAACACAAAACATTACACATACATGTATTTTCTTACAGATGTATTTGATACAAAAGTTTTATAAGGGGCTATATATTAGTATTAGTTAAAATAAGGCAAACAATTTTGAGTAAAAGTCTGAGAATGCTCCAGGCATATGGTAAGCTTACCCTTCCAGACACCTGTTACCACTGTTTGTCATGTATTTTGTACACAGTGAACACAGTCCCTTTGCTGATTACACTATTTTACCTATAACGTTTTGGGGGGTTGGGATGGCTTAGTGGTCTAGAGTGCCGCGCTTCGACCTCTAGCTGGCCGGTCCCTATGGCGTGCGGCTGTGGTTTCGAGCCCTGGTGTTAGCGTATGTGGCATGGAGATAGGAGCGCCTTCTCAACCTCGTGGGTTTCCTCCGGGCACTGCGGTTTCCTCCCACTGCTAAAGACTCCTACGTGCAAGCGAATTATTGAAATGAAATGAAACCATATGTTGGTCCCAGGATGACCTGGTTTGTGTCGAGTGGGCGTTAAATTAAACCCCATTTCTCTCTCTCTATAGCATTTTTATGGACTTTGAATTTTGTCTAATGGTTTTGTGTTCGTACTTGTTTTTATTTTATTGTGAACTTGGAGCCAAATCTCTACATGTGACATGAATGTCTGTTAGTGTTATTGAATCGTGGTAGAGAATCACATGTGTTGATGATGTTTAAATCATGTTAGAAACAAGATGTTAATTGACCCGATTCGTGTTTCACCTCCAAGTACACTTAGGACATTAAAACCCCCTCAGAATTCAGTCCTCCTTGTAGATCATGTGTTAAAATAAGTCCATCCAGATGTTGATTACTCTGGTTTATATTTCAATGTAATTAAATTATCATCGTTTATTTATTACATCATTAATTAAGAAATACTGTACTTCGAGATACATGTATGTAAGATTTAGATAAAGAATCGGTAATGGAAAATGTTGAAATTTCAATCAAATTACTTTTATTCTCAACGAATTTGTTATTACTATTTGAAATTTTGACAAGTACTGTCTTGATGGTCAAGGGGGGTGGGGCTCAATGATTAGCACGTGTGGCTGTATCATGAAGCCTGTAATTGAGTCAACAGGCGTGGTTTCCAATCCCAGGGTGTGCTTGACAAGGAGTAGAATCGCCTGTCCAATCTCGTGGGTTTCCTCCGGGCACTCCAGTTTCCTCCTACTGCTAAAGTCCCCTACGCGCAAGCAAATTATTGAAATAAAATTAAACCATATGTTAGTCCCAAAATGACCTAGTTTGTGTCGATTGGACATTAAACCCCATTTCTCTCTCCCCCCCTTGATTCCCCATCTGTTCAAATTTGTGGGTTTTAAAGATTCCTCCCATGGTTAAAGACCTTTGCACCGCGAGCAAATCGTTGAAATACAATTTTACCGTGTTAACCCTCTGACACAGAAAATATCACTAACAAATCTTTGTTTAAAAATCTCAATTTTTTTTAAAATCTTCTCAATCCTAATTTCTAGTTTAAATGTTACATAAGTTACAGTGTATGGTTACACAAAGTTAATGGGAGATTGATCCCCTGGTTTTATTGGGAAACTACCTTTTATGGTCAGTCTGTTTATGATAAAAACAATGGTTCTAGTATATAAAGATACATGTGGTCAGTCAACCATCACATCATGAGGTCCTATTATATATTAACATAAGTATAAAAACCACATGTGATCAATGACCTATATCTTACTTACCATATGGTGGCCATTATCACCATTTTAACAGGCCTGGACCTCATTTTATTAACTAAAACAAAATTAGAATTTTTCACCTACTGGTTGGTATTGATTTTAACTTAGCAATTTGATATAAAGAAAATAATTCAGGCATTTCAATACATTAAAGGCCCAATGCAGTATTTTATAGATACATTGTGTATGATTTAGATAAATAATTAAATAGCTGGCTATTGTCACTATCATAATTCAGATGATGGAAATGAATATATTGAAAATTTCATTAAAATTTCTTTAGCTGGTTCGCTGGCCTGGAGGGTTGGTGTTCGATCCCTGCATTGGCCGAGAAAGTTCATCTTGATTTTCCGGCGTGTTTTCCCCCTCTCAGTGATGTAGAAGGAGGGTCTGACAAGGACAGCCGCCTAGTTGTTAGGATGGGATGAAAAACTGAGGTCCCGTGTACACATTGGAGTGCACGTAAAAGATCCCCTGGTATTTGGAATTCGATATAAGAGTGGGCCTCACCACCGCTGCCTGTCTGTCTGTCCGTCTGTCCGTCACACTTTTTGGGACACAATAGCTCTCTTCCTAATTGAGCTAGAATGTTCAAACTTGGTGTATGTGTTTATTAGGTCAATGCCTTGATGGAGTTCGAAGATGAGCATTTTCCGCTTAGGGTAAGCAGAGATAAGCAATTTGATTGGTTGATGCTTTGGGACACGATAACTTTAGTTCTAATTAAGTGAGAGTGATGAAACTTGGTGTATATGTTTATTAGGTCAATGCCTTGATGGAGTTCGAAGATGAGCATTTTCCGCTTAGGGTAAGCAGAGATAAGCAATTTGATTGGTTGATACTTTGGGACAAGATAACTTAGGTTCATCTTGATTGATGATTTTTATGCCAATACAATTACTGCATTCTCATTTAGTAATGGATTCAACAGTAACAGTGTATAGAAACGATTGACTTGGACACGAGGGCCCTTTCCCTTGGCCAGAGGGGCTCTTTTGTCTGCCTTTAGGGTCCCCCTAACTAGGGTACATTTACATTTTTCTCGTCGGTTTTAGCATTTTTCTTTATAAAACACTTTTGGATGACACTTCGTGTACAGTTTCATTGCTCGATACATTGAAAAAAATAAATGTGCGATTAATTAATATGTGTCTTCTATTTATTTTGGGATTTCGGCGGGGGTCATCAGCCTCACTGTTGGCTTGTTAACTATTATAGTGAGAACTGCCAACTCTTTATTTCATCTCCCATATTGTATCTTTAATGAAGCGTTTATGAAATATTAACGTTATTTAGTATTTATAAAAAGTAAACATTACTTTCATGCTGCCTGTACACATGGCTAAAAAGATACATTAAGCTTTTGTCATGTGTGACGTCATTCAGGGTTTTCTTTTATCTTCATAAGGAGATTTCTGACGTCATACATATGAGCCAATAGAATAGATACAAAAAAACTTTTGCGTGTAAATAAAATGAAATATATATACTGTATATATATTTATACATCCCACACGCCGTCTGCTTCAGGATTAGAGAGTAAACAAATGATGATTCACTTTCTGAGTCTGAAGGCCAAAAATAAATCAGGTTGTGTTTTCAGATGCTTCAGTGTGCAGGTTACCTGTTTGCCTGGCTATTTGAAGTTCTCTTATATTTTAACATCCCACATGAATTGAATAAAGTTTTTAACTAACGATTATTCACTATAGATATACATGTAAGCGTCAATTCTAATTGAGGCTTTGATATATCATTCAGACCTTAAAAAGGTCGAAACCTCATGGTTTTTCTCTGGGGCCTCCGTTTTCCTCTTACTGCTAAAGACCCCTATGCTCAAGCAAATTATTGAAATAAAATTTAACCATATGTTAATACAGTAGAACTTGCTCGGGCGTGCACTCCTAATCAGCGAACACTTGCTTCAACGAGCACCAAAAAATCCCCCCGAGCGATTTTTAAGTAATTTAACCTCTACTAAACACGCACCTGTTCAACGCGTGCAACGGGCACCACGATTAATTCCCTCCGTAAAAATTCTACTGTTTCAACGGTCACTCCTCTAACAAAACATCGCCCATTCAACGGCCATTGTTGAATGATACCATCTTGTCGTTCTTTCTTTGAAACAATCCCGCTAATCCCGTGAGTAGTAGTTAATTAACTGGACCCCCACTGATCAGGTAAAAACAAATGCAAAAATAACAATCAACCCGGGATTATCTGTTAATTAATCTTTTGTTTTATTAACACTTAACGGAACATTATTTGATACTGATTGAATAAAATGAAAGTACCGAGTTTTTTCCATTGCAACTTTGTTGTTAGACGTTTTAGCGCCCCCTATAATATTACATACAGAGTTACACCCCCTGTAAATCGGTGATAAAATCAGCGATGGATTTTTTGTTGATGTGCTTTTTTGATAAAATAAAATTAATTCATCGATTTGCTTCACAAAAATGGATAAATATTATCGAATGCATCACAATGGTAGACAGTAGTATCGAAGGTTGGTACATAATGACAAGTTTACAGAAGTTATGTTCGAGATTTGAGTAAAGAATTTTCGTTCGGCGCAAGATTCAACGGCGCTCAAATTTATCGATGCAAGTATTGATGTTCGCTCCCAATGCACCCAAGCGTAATTAATTTATGTCAGCACAAAAAGCGCCGAGTTTTTATTTAGTGGTCGCGTAATCGCTAAAATAGTTGGGGTGGGAAATTCTCAAATTCACGGCATTTTGAAACGCTTTTAGACGCTATGAGTATGATGAAAGTAAAAGAAATATTGGAGGGCAGAGACCCAGTATTACTAAACAAACACGTATACGCGACTACTTTGAATTCACAATAGATAAAAAGTACATGTATTGTTACTGATTTGTATCGCGTGGATGTTAAACCCATCTCTCTCCTCTCTTATTTTTTGAGGAGGGCCTATTATGTACTTCAAGCTACATGTTGACCTTAGAGAAATCCCAATGTGTTATAATGTGCAGATAGTGTAGTTATTTATAGAGGGGATATATCAGTCGACTCTTTTAATACTCATTGGTTCTAGAAACTTGTAGGCTTAGCCAAGATTACTCAAACTTACTCTCTATTGTCAGGCTGGCACCAAGGTTTCTTTTACCCAATTAGATTTTGTTTAATTCTTGAAAAATCCATTTAGATCCCCCAAAATCACCTAATTTATACATGTACATGTGTTCGGTTTAAAGTAGTTAAATTCTCTAACGCAGTATCATCCATAGTCTTTGACATTGAAAACACAAATTATTTGTCAATTTAAAACAGTGATATGATCTTGTCATGAAAAGAATGAACTTCTGATATCCAATATTCAAGACAAAAAAAATATTTAACCGTTGGTACAGATTCATTTATGTAATCAGTTTACCGGTATATACATTCATTGGGTTGCGTCCGAATTGTGTCAATTTCTAGGTACCAAATATTAGCGATTTAAATTTGATAATGAGTCTAATTTACAATCATTTAATTTCCCTGACCACAGTTAAAATATAATCGTGTGCCAATTCCTTCTTACGCCAGCACACACTACATGGCATATGGTCATCATTGCTACATGTAGCATACTTGGGGGCATGAAAGTAATACATTAAAACTCCACAATTTCAATGATTTGAGGAAAACTAAATTCTTGCATAATCATGATTCAGAAAATAAAATAGATCAGCTTCATATTTGGCAACAGATTTATGATACCCCCAAAATAAATCGTAGGAATTATTAAAAACCTATTTCCATGCCTGGAGCTACAGTGGCAGAACAAACACTTCATGAAGTGTCAGAGGATAAAAACATTTATAAGCTTAATCTTATGATAGTTATAAATTTTATTACCAAATTAATTGATATTGTCTGACATGAATGAGGGAAGTCCATTTTATTATTGTCCATCAGTCACTTGTAATGCCTGTGGCAATGAACTGCCAGAAATGGTCGTGGTCTCTGCTCCCTTCATCATTGAGCATGCAGTGAACTCACCATACTAATGACCTTGACCTCCTGAGTTCACCCAATAATAACTTAGCCACCACTCACTGGCTGTGTAAATTAGGACATACCAAGGCCTTGTTGAAGCTTGTTGTAGTCTCCTGACTGGAGCAGCCCGGCTCGAACATGTTCTCTTTTACTATCATGATATAAGCTTTTATACAAGTTATTGGACTGCCTGAGTGAGTAGAGATTCTGTGATTTGATAAATTATTTTATCAATAAGTGTTCAGAAAGGAATAATATATATAGGATAAGTTTTTACTAACTTATGTAAACTTGTGGTTAGTGTGTGTGATTCGCTTGAAAGGGGGTTTATGTAACACATGGTACAATTATAAGGCAATTGTCTGAAAATGGTTCATAATCTCTCCCCTGCAGGCTCTGTATCAAAAGAAGTCACCCAAGAACGTCCAGATACCACGACTCAGACGACCACCGCGACGAAACAAGATCCAGAATCATCTGAAGAAGTTCAGAAACCTACAGAAACAAAACCAAAAGATGCCGAGGTGAGTGAAAGTTTTCCTACTTGGTAGTTCGTAGTGGGCTGGGTCACGTTATAACTGTTTATAGAACAAATATCTTTATCTATTTAGATTATGTTACGAATATGTGGACGGAAAGTTTTCCAGCTGGTATATTTAGTGAATTGATCTGGGATGGGTCTTTTTAATATATACATTAATTTGAAAATTACATGAAACATGTCAGTAATAAAATAATTATCTAGAATGGACACCTTTACCATATTTTACTTATATTATCTATTTCTAATGAAATCATTTAACTACTTCTTAATATAAAAGTACAATAACTCAATACTCGTATAAACTGTTTTAGATTTAGTTAAGTTCTAGGAGTGAAAGTATATGTAATGAATTGTTCTCATGTGTGTCATTATATAACAAGTTTAAGGCAAACAACTTTCATCTTATATATATTAAAATTATTTAAGATTTTGAATCCATTGTTAAATGTATTATAAAAGTTTTCCAGCTTTATTATAAACTGTTATAGATTTTGAATCCATTGCTAAATGTAGTGAGTTATAAAAGTTTTCCAACTTTTTAATTTTCGTGGTTTATTCTGGGGTAGGTCATATAATTGGATATATAGGTCAATAACCTGTATCTACCATTGCAATTATTCTAGATTAAGTTCTGTTGAATCCATTGTTATATAAATGAGATATATGTGACAGTTTTAATCTATGTTTATATCAAGATGTAGGTGACCTCCAATTATATATATGTATGTATACAATCTCAACCTATGACGTCTTTAACTTCAACCAGTTACCGTAGTTACGTAATCAAATTTATTTATAGAATTAAAGATTTTAAATTCTTATGGATTGATAGAATCAGGGATTCCATATTGAATTATTAAATATTTAACATCTGGGCATGAGAACCATCAGGCCTGAAAATAACAGATTTAGATTTACTTGACATGTCAGCCACTACTGAAATACTACCTAACATTTCCAACTTAGTGCCGGGCATGTATTAATAATATTATTGAAAAAGACAAATCAGTGCTGGACAAAATGACAGGCACCAGAGGTTTAGTGCCTGAATCTGTGTCCGACATTGTCAGTGAAAGTTGCCTTATTTCCAGGCTTGAGAACCAGTGTCCTTAAATAACTTGGTTTGGGTCGAGTGGATATTAAACCCTCTCACTATCTCTCTCTCTTCGTGCTTTGATGTCTTCACAGGTGTCAGAGTAGAACAAATTTCTTAAAGTGTCTTTAGAAAATATGTTGTTTTATGGCGTCTTTTTTGTGTCTAATTTGTTTATAAAGCCTGGACATCATTGAGTCAACTGAAGTGGTTTACAAATTCCTGGTTGTACATGACGACCTTGTGGTTTTCTCCGGGTCCTCCTGTTTCCTCCAACTGCTAAAGACTACAGGGAAGCGCATAATTGAAATAGAACTATAACATGTTAGTCACAAAATGACCTAGTTTGTGTGGAGTGGACTTAAACCCTGTCGCTCCGATTTGTTTAGTGATGGGTGTAAGGGTTTGTGAGATTTCGATGAAAATAACACGATTCTGTGCCCCTTAAGTCGTCTTCAAATAAATAAAAGTGTATCTCTTAAACCCATTATATGAATGAAAGGGGGTTTAATCTAGGCCCTAATAGTCGTATGCGATGGTGTGGGATGGACTGATGGCCTAGAGTGTCGGTCATGGCTTTGGCTTTTGGTCCGCGGTATCACTTTCAGACTCCTACTACTACTACCTGGTGCTTTAACATCTGCTTCCACAGAAGTGATATCGCAAACAAGACGGAGAATCGAGGCTTTAGACACCCACCCAAATAACTACTGGTATATTCACCAGTGTTGACAGGCGGCAATGAACTTGTCCTTCAAGTTACTAACAGTAGAATTGGAATTTTAAGAACTTCCTTGAACACAGTTTTAATGTGTAAAATCCTGTTTTCATTAAGCCCCAGTCGGAGAAGAACAGTAGGACGTTAAACTCACATTTCATTTCATTTATGTGGATAACAATTAAAAATAAATTATAATTGGGATCTTGTTAAAAAAATTATTATTCTTTAAAATTAAAGATTATCTAAATCTAAGGTGAACTAAACATTTGAAAAACCTGCTGTTTTAGCCAATTTTTATATGAAATTCCTCGGATACACACTGTATTTTGATTTAAAAATTCATTGATGAATTGAGCGACAAGTTCGTGACTTGTCAGATTATTTTCGTCGTCTGCCTAAGGCATTTTGTATTTTTGTTGAATAGAAAGCATGTTGTAGGATTCATATCTGATATTTTTTCACCCACAATTGTGTCTTGTTTATATTAAAAAAAAAGGGGGAGGGGAGCGGTCGATTAAAAATGTTAGGAATTTCTGTTGATAGTTGGAATAGTTTGAGTAAAGATCTAAAAATTTAAAGTAGATTTTAAAGAGATTTTGTTGAAAGTATCCAGAGTTATGTCTACCCAGAATAAGACAGAGTTGGATGACAGATCATTGATCCTTAACACTGCACAAACAAATTAATGACATAAAATTGAACCAATGGAAGTCCTGAAATGACCTAGTTAGTGTTAAGCGGTTGTTAAACCCTATTGCTCATGTTTTAAGGATTTGGACCACATTTCATTCATGTGAGTCCCCAAAATGATCTAGTTTGTGTTGGTTGAGTTGAAGTTAAACCCCATTTCTCCTGTTCTTTATTAAGGATTTGGACCACATTTAATCCTATGTACATTTTGAATTACCAGACCCTACGTAGTACATACTAGATATTCACATGTTAAGTTACCGGTTCCTACGTAAGTAAAATACGATAGTCACCACATGTAGTAATTGATCAAAAAAAAAATCTATTCATAATTTCTTTCACGATTTTCCAGTCTATTTTGAATTCAATAGACTTTTCACAGCTGTTCCCTACAAGTTAAATTTTTCTTTAATGAAAACGTAGAAATGGCAAGTAAATAAAAATCAATTTTAATTTTTATACACCAATATATGAATTAAGTAAAAGGGACACAGGGTTTAAAGGTTGGACAGCGAACTAGGGTTTAACTTCCTACTCTTCTAATGTAGGAAGGTTCCAACTACCAACTCTCCTGTAATCAGGAAAATTTAGTTAGACCCATATTTGGACTTAGTACACATATATATAAAGGACTTCTAATTATCTTCATCTAAAAATAAAAAATAAAATTGGTTATATATTCAGTAGCTTAACAAAACAGTTTTCCTTTGTTTACTCAAAACTACATTCAAAAGTGTTGCTAGGTTTTTCCAGATTACGGGAGAACTGTTGATTCAAGCATACATCAATATGTCGACAAGATCTCCCTTTTCATGTAACTTTGAAGAGGGAGAGACAGAGATAAAATGGCGAGGTTAAGATGGGCAATGGCGAAAATCGTGGTTTCTTTCGATATCGGATCATCACTTCCTGAATTAAGGCCCTTGATTGTACGAAAAATAGCTTCTGTTCATCTCTTGCAAAATGTGGGTGTATCCTGTGTGGCATGCGCTGGTTAAAACATGTGTTGTAAAGGTAGTCATTGGTTTACTTTCTAGCGAAAGGTAGGTGTCTATAATAACAGATAATAATTTAATTAAAATAGCATTATGCAAGAGCAAAATCTGCTTATTTACAGGTCTTTCTTTAGGCCTGAAATGTTATCTAAATAATCAATTAGACATTAATTAACATATCCAGACCATAATAAACTCTTGATGGCAAGGCTAGCCTTCGATGTTGGCGGATTCAATTCATTTGTCGCTTAATGGCCGTTGATAATTCAATCAAGTGGATAATCGAGACTATGCTGTTTATATTAATGATTTGAGTAATGATGACCGAGGCTATGTGAATATTTCAAACGCTTTTTCCTGGGCTAATAGTGAATCAGTTTGACTGAAATTTTCAGCAAATTATCTTTACACTATCTAGTTTTTAACTATTATAGTTAGAACTGCCATCTGTTTATCTTATCTCCCATAATGTAACTTTAATAGATCTGTACAGGATATAAGTCCCATCATATAAACTTAAGCCTCGGGGATAAACTTCCAACATCTGAGGACACGTCATAAATTTATTTTTTTTTGATATTGAATATATTGTCAAATGAAGGTGATGAATGTTGTATTTCTGGGGATAGATCAGTTTAATAGTCTAGACAGGTCAACTTGAAGGGATTTACACCCCCTTACAATTGTGTAAGGATAAAGGATTAATTTATTACGTAAAGGTTGATGTGTAGTGAAATCAGTATCCGGGGACACGTTTCTCGAAAGCTTTATTAAACATAAAATCCAAATTTTAGTAGATACTGAATTTTGAATCGCTAAGCACTAAAACCAGTCTAATCTTATCCAATCGAATTTCTAAAATTTTAATTTTGTCTTAGTTAAAATTTCGTGAAACATTCGCCAGATGTGACTATTATTCAAATCAAGTCTCTCCCCCCCCCCCCTTGACAAACGTAATCCACAAGGTCCAAATAAAAAAATATAAGTTATCTATATTTTTTCCCTTTGCAAACATGATCACAGCTGTTAATATAATACAAATCATTTGTGTTTTCCCATGGCAAAAGTGTCAAAAATATACAAGTCTGTAACATGGGTATTATTTAAACTTGTGTATATAGCTCTAATTTCTTTCACAGTGGTCTAGAGTTCTGCGCTTCGACCTCTAGCTGGCCGGTCACCTCTGGCTTGCGGCTGTGGTTTCGAGCCCTGGTGTGAGCCTCTAGCTGGCCGGTCACCTCTGGCTTGCGGCTGTGGTTTCGAGCCCTGGTGTGAGCGTATGTAACATGGAGATTGGGGCGCCTTCTCAACCTCGTGGGTTTCCTCCGGGCACTCCGGTTTCCTCCCACTGCTAAAGACTCCTACGCGCAAGCGAATTATTGAAATAAAATTACACCATATGTTAGTCCCGAAATGACCTAGTTGTGTTGAGTGGACTTTAAACCCCATTTCTCTCTCTCTCTCTCTCTCTCTCTCTCTCTCTTTCACCTTCGTTTAATATGACATCTTTGTTTACAAATTTGTAAAAATCGTTTAAATTCACCCAAATTTGTACTTGTGTCCAGGGGCCTATTTCACGAAATTTTAACTAAGATAAGATCCCAATTTTAGTTATTTGATTGGATAATATTGGATTGATTTTAGTGCTTAGCCAATCAAAATTGAAGTATCTACTAAAATTGGATTTTATTTTAAGTTAAAATTTCGTGAAACAGGGCCCAGTTTATTAAAGTTCACCATAGTATTGATAATGGATGTCCAATTCACAAGAATTATGTTTCTTAACTTTAAAAAAAACAATTAATTAATGTTTGATTAATTATTGAACAGTGGTCAGGAAATGGCAAACTTCATCAACGCTGTCAAATTTGTGATAATCATGTTTCCCCCTTGGCAAACTTCATCAAAAAATGTAGGGAATGATCAATTTGAAAATGTGAGAATTATTCTTTGGCTGAATGGAGAAGCTTTAAGCAAGGATCTGATATAAGTATATATATTATGTAGGATTAGGAGAGGTATTACACCGGGTATATAGCCAGGGGGGCGACAGATTAACGGAAGATATTGACTATTATTACACCAATTGATTTTATGTGTATTTCTCCTCCAGGCGACTGTTAGACGGGAGATATTAAACTATTATCACACTAATTGATTTTATGACACACTTCATTAAATATTTTTTGAATGGTCCTGGACAGTGTATAGTCTTTTGGATGGTACAAAAAAACTGATCTCCGTGCACACAGTGAACACTTGGCATTTAGAATTCAAGATAAGAGTAGGCAAAATTTCCATCATCACACACTGTATAGCGTATGACTGTCTTCGGTTAGCCCAGTCGGAGTATGACGTTAAAACCCGATTTCATTTCTATGTACCGTTTAGAGTTGGTTGAATATTCATGAATTTGCGGGGGTTGGGATGCCCTAGTGGCCTGAGTGCCGCGCTTCAACCTCTAGCTGTCCGGTCACCTCTGGCTTGCGGCTGTGGTTTCGATCCCTGGTGTGAGCGTATGTGGCGTGGAGATAGGGGCGCCTTCTCAACCTCATGGGTTTCCTCTGGGCGAATTATTGAAATAAAATGAAACCATGTTAGTCCCGAAATGACCTAGTTTGTGTTGAGTGGATGTTAAACCCCATCTCTCTCTCTCTCAATTACTGATTGAAGCCTGTTTTTGAAAGGTGGTCAGAAATAGAAATATTATTTTTTAAAAGTCTGCGCTATAGCCGACAATTTACAAATTGACAATTAGCAAGATGATGAACTATAGTTATCCCTGTCTTATTTCTAATGATGACAGACAGAATTCCTCGGACTGATTTGCTATTTGTCTAAATATATTTATTGAAGAATTAAATGTTAACACATTGTTCCCTTTTTTCCATCCAGTTGTATGACTGATCCATGTCGGCTTGCACTGTTCCTGAAGTTCTTCCATTCACCCAACGTACTCTTAGAACCAGGTCACTTTGCCGCAATCTTAAACTGATTGAAACACAATGCTGATTTAGTTAATCAAATATCTGACGTTATATGGCGTCAAAAGCCACTTGTATGGCCTCTGGCATAACCTTCTGCTACAACTGGTCAGATCATATAGCAAAGGCCATCGAAAGGATTAAAAAATGAAACGAAATATAAATCTATATTTTAATTGGATCGATGATTATGTTTGCTTGGGAAATGAAATAAAATGGAGGTTAACATCCTACTGCTCTGCACCTGAACTGGGCTAATGTAGACGGCATACACCATACAGTGTGCTAAGATAGGGAAATCGTGCCTGGTCAGCGGCACTATGGCCTACTGTTATATTGTATTCCAGCTGTCAAGGGATTTTTTACGTGCGCGGCAATGTGTACACAAGGCCTCCACTTTTTGTCCCATCCGAATGACTACACAGCTGTCCTTGTCAGGGCCTCTATCCTGGTTGACAGGAGGAAGCCAACTGACATGTATTAGGGTGATCGCCTACTTAAATGACATCGCTGTCTATGATTAAAATAATAATCACTTTATTTAGAAAGGGTAGAAAATTGGGTCTATGGCCTTTCTTACATTTTGTCCTGATTGACTAAGTAAGGTAACAAATCACAATGATCAAACCTGTTCAATATTTCTATCAAATGATTCTCACGTATTGGGCTCATTGTAGTATGGGAATAGAATTAATCCGAGCCCTACCCCCAAAACATGTCATGGATTTTATATTGAAGTCAATGGGAATAGAATTACTTTCAAAGTACTCTTCCCCAAAATGTCATGCATTTAATGTGGAAGTCAGTGGGAATTAATGTCCTAGTCCTCCTCCCAAAACATGTAATAAATTTAACATTGAAACCAATGGGAAAAGAATTAGCCCAAATCCCTCTTCCCACAAAATGTTATGAGTTAAACATTGAAGTCAATGGCAATAGACTTAGTCAAGAATCTTCCTCACAAAAATGACATGAATTTAACATTGAAGTCAGTGGGAATATAGTAGTCTGACTCCGTATTGTTTATTCAGCCTACCCTGTACTAGTGTATACATGTATATATATCATATGTGTGGAATTTGGGTAGAACTAGGTCATTCTGTTCCTTGCCTCCTCTCTATCATGCTGAATGTAAAACGGGGAGATCAAGTTACAAACCATGTGTTTATTATATCAAAACAGAGAAATACTGACTGCTTTGCTTCAGCTTGTACAAGACCATTCTTATTATTATAAAAACAACAAATTTATACAGACTTTATTCCTGTATTCAATTCAGATTTTACTGACATTATTCATCAAGTGTTTGATCCCTGCATTGGCCGAGTAAGTTCATCAGGGGTTTCCCCTTGTCAGTGGTGCGGAACAGAGGCTATGACTAGGAAAAAGTTGTTCAAGGCTTTCGAAGGGTACGAAAAACCAGTGTCCTTGTACACATGTCCGGGCACTCCAGTTTCCTCTCACTGCTAAAACCCTATGCGCAAGCGAATTATTAAAATAAAATTAAACCATATGTTAGTCCCAAAATGACCTAGTTTGTGTCGAGTCGACGATAAACATCATTTTTCTCTCTCTCACCTTGGCCGTTGAAATTTGATATTGGGATAGGCCGTAGTCCCCCTGCCTCGGCAACATTCTCCCTCATAGCACACTGTATGGTTTATGCCCGTCTGCATTAGCCCAGTTGGAGCAGATCAGTAGGAAGTTATTTGAGTGAAACATCCATCCGGGGATGCCTGTCTACATTAGTCCAATACAACCTTGTGAGTTTTCTATGGGTCCCAAAGACCGCTACATGCGAGTAAATTATAGTTAAACCCCCTCTGTCATCATTGTCAGTGAATTGTTGAATGTCTCACCAGGATTATAGTAAGATGCTATTGTGAAAGTAGTTTATGTTGTTGTGTTGATTGGTAACATGTGACCAGCCTCCACCATGATACTATTCTTGTCTAGCTAAATTACTAGAACTTACTTGGCACCTTGAATATGTTATTTGGAAGTTAGACCCAGGAATGTCTGTCTGTGTTCATCAAGTTTTGTTATTCGTGGTTTATTTCTTGTTAAACGATATGTTGAGTGGAATGGATTTTAAAATACACCAATATTGGATCTAATCCAGACAGACCAGTTTAAACTATGCAGTGGTAGAAACCCAATAGTTTTCTACGATTCTCAACTGATTTGAACTAGGTTTGAAACTGGAACATTGAATACAGAATCTTGTGCTAAGGGATTTAAACCATTCTTGAACAATAGTGTGAAACTGAATGTGAAAGGCAGAAACTGCACGATGTCGGAGCTGTAATGTTGTTTCAACATGAATTTCCATAAAGTATATTTTATAGGTAACTAGTAATTGAAAATGTCTAGTCTTTTGGATGGAACAAAAATCAGTGTCCTGTGATGTTAAACATTCGTTGACATTGAATTAGACGGGTATTTGAATGGCGTAGAAAGTAAAGTGCTCTTGACCTTGACCTCTCCTTGATTGAATGGCTTTATAAGTACAGCACATAGGGGGATACAGAAAGTTCCTTTGGGTTTTTTTAACCTGGTTTCCGTACGACAACTATATAAAAGGCTCATAACGCTGGGAATTGGCCGTTGCATCGCTGTACATTTGGTGCAGAAAAGCTAGATGTTAAAAATCAACCTAATTTCATTTCGTTCGCTTGCGTCTACATTAGTTTAAAATAAGACGACAAAGTTGAACAAGTCTGTGTTAATCTGTTTTTAGCGATCGGGTTAGGGTTGGGTCAGGGTTTTAAGATTAATATTATTTACTGTATATCTAGTAAAACAGAGTACAGGAGGGAGGTGTAAAGTCGATAATTTGGCAGTGAGTTTATACAATTGGCAGAATGTCAACATACCGTACCAACTTCTACCGTTGGAACAGATATCACTTCAACATTTATATTTCTCATAAACTGTCATCAAGCCTAGAAACATTCAAAACTAATTTAAAAACTCATCTATTTACAGTATTATGGCACCTAGTCTTTGTAGCGCCTTGAGCATGCATACTAGCATGGAACTGTGCGCAATATAAATATACATATTATTATTATTATTATAACATGAAACCAACCTTTGGATTTTCTTTGTTGATTTTAACCTACTCCCAAAAACAACTTATGGTTTGTGCAAACCATTATTGAAATAAAAATGAAACCATATGTTAGTCCCAAAATGACCTAGTTTGTGTCAAGTGGACGTTGAACCCCATTTCTCTCTCTCTCATTATATGATTTGTAAATGTTGATAATATAATTTTAGTTTGTCTATCATCGAGGGTCTAGAGTGACGCTGGGTTCGATCCCTGGTGTGAGCATATGTAGCATGGAGATATGGGCGCCTTCTCAACCTTGTGGGTTTCCTCTGGGCACTCCAGTTTCCTCCCACTGCTAAAGACCCCTACGTGCAAGTGAATTATTGAAATAAAATTGAAACCAAATGTTAGTCCCAAAATGACCTTGTTTGTGTCGAGTGGACGTTAAACCTCATTTCTCTCTCTCTCTCTCTCTGTATATCAGTGGTTTTCTTATGGAACAAAGCATGCTTAGAATCAAGGATAGTCATTTCTGAAGAGGGAATCGCTGTAGTTAAGTGGGTAAGACACTGGTTCGCTAGCCTGGATGCCAGGTGTTCGATCCTGCATTGACCGAGAACGTTCATCCGGATTTTCCAGCATGGCTCCCACTTGTCAGTGAAGCAGGACAGCTGTGAAGTCGTTTGGACATTAAACCCCATTTCTTTTCATTGATTTTGAATTCCTTGTAATCTATAGGAGTAAACTTGATAAAGACGAGAGTATCCTTGTTGAAACGTCACTTAGTATTAAACTCAGTAATTGTGTATCCATAAAATTGTACCTAGTATTATATAAATAAAATCAAAGAAGTGTCACCAGATACCAACTACAATATCTGGTATTAAATTTACCAGCATGCCCCAGTGAATGTTTTAGGCTAAGAATTTGGGCTGGACCTCTGAAATTAACGCATCATTGCCGTGCTTTACCCCCACCAGCATGACTCCGTCATTGTGTTACATCATAGAATTAACCAGCATGACTCCGTCATTGTGTTACATCATAGGATTTTGGCCCCGGGCAAACAAAGCTTCCCAATATTTGTGAAAAAAATATTTCAATCTTTAGAATTAAAATATTTGTGTCTTTGCAGGAACCTGTAAAACCAGTAAAAGAACCAGTTGCCTCGGTTCCCATTCCAAAACCTGTCCCTGTTACTCCAGATAACAAGGATGAAAAAATTCCCCAAGTTGAAATAAAGATTGAAGATGTTGACGTGTGTAAGGAGAATGCCAAGAATAACGAGATGACGACGGAAGCCTTGAATTCTGAACCTAAAAAACCCAAAATGCAGCTACAGTACAACTATAAAGCGGGTAAGTTTTTTAAATGTATAAATTTAGGATCCAGACACCGTTATCGAAACGCGTGCAACATTTTTTCCGAAACAAGCTTAAGGCTCTGCCAATTGAACTTAGATCGCCAGACTTTGATTTTTGTTATGACAATTCTTTCTAAGATGACTCTGATGACGTCTCACTCAGCTTCTGGATCAAAAGTATTGCCACTAACTAAGTCTCCAAGGTCCATTTTATCATTAAATTTTGCAAATTTTTGTTTGTTTAAATCTCGTCCATCCGATGGTCTAGATAGTTAATTATAAGCTTGTCTTGTGATGGTCTAGAGAGTTGATTATAGGCTTGTCATGTGATGGTCTAGAGAGTTGATTATAGGCTTGTCATGTGATGTTCTAGAGAGTTGATAATAGGCTTGTCATGTGATGGTCTAGATAGTTAATTATAGAGTTGTCATGTGATGGTCTAGAGAGTTAATTATAGGCTTGTCATGTGATGGTCTAGAGAGTTGATTATAGGCTTGTCATGTGATGGTCTAGAGAGTTAATTATAGGCTTGTCATCCGATGGTCTAGAGAGTTAATTATAGGCTTGTCATGTGATGGTCTAGAGAGTTAATTATAGGCTTGTCATCCGATGGTCTAGAGAGTTAATTATAGGCTTGTCATGTGATGGTCTAGATATTTAATTATAGGCTTGTCATGTGAGTACTATCATCCGATGGTCTAGAGAGTTGATAATAGGCTTGTCCTGTGAATGATAATTTATATAACATTATGCAATAACAAAGACCTTCATTAGGCAGATTTTACTCTTGAATAATATATATTTAAATCTTGTTGATAATTGAAAGTTAAACTTTGTTTTCGTTTGCCCTTGTCTGTGATGCAGGATGGAGGACCTGACAAGGACAGCTGGTCATTTGGATGTTATGAAAAACCGATGTCTTGTATACACATTGGCATGCACATTAAAGATCCCTGGGTAGTTGGAATTGGAATTAGATAAAAAAAAGTAGGCCATAGATTCGCTGTCTGGGCAATTTTTACATCATAGCACACTGTATGGCATATGTCCGTCTTCATTTGTCCAGTCGAAGCCGACCATTAGGATGTTAAGCCCCGTTTTATTTTATTTATTTCTTTTGACAGACCAGTGGAGTCCTCTGAATCAAGAGGGGAAAATGATCTACGACAGAGATTTCTTACTACAATTACAATTTAGTAACAACTCTGTCTCGAAACCACAAGGCTTACCAAATTTACCTGACATCATTCTAGATAAGGTCAGTATTTCAGGTTTTAACTTAAAAGTAAAAATTTCTGTATACTTTTGATCAGATCAAATTAGTTGCTGTCTGTTTCTAAAATCATTTTAAAAAGATTTACAATTAATTAGCAAGATGATGAACTATAGTTATCCCAGTCTTATTTCTAATGATGACAGACAGAATTCCTCGTACTGATTTGCTATATTAAAATGTCTATTGTAATATTTGTTTAATATATTTGGTTAGTGTAAGGATTTGGAAGAGAAGTATTAGAATTCCACATTAAAGAAACTAGACTCTTGATTTTGTGGGTTGGTTGCCAAATGGTTAGCACGTGCGCGCTGTATTCTAAGTCCTGTCATTGCGTAAACTGACGTGGTTTCGATACCACGGTTGTACATGACAAGGAGTAGGGTCGCCTGTCCAACCTTGTGGGTTTTCTCAGGGTCCTCTGGTTTCCTCCCACTGTTAAAGACCCCTACGCGCAAGTGAATTATTGAAATAAAATTAAACAATATATTAGTCCCGAAATGACCTAGTTTGTGTCGAGTGGAAGTAAAACCCCATTTCTCTTTCTCCTATCGCTTTCTCTCTAAACTCGGATTTGAATTGAACATCAAAGGAGCTAGACTTCCTGATATGATTCAGCATTAAAGGAGCTAGACTTCCTGATTTGAATTCAACATTAAAGGGGCTAGACTTCCTGATTTGGTCAAATGAAAGTACTGAATTAATAGTGAATGTTTCATAAATCACAATGGCCATGAACTTTCGATTTAAAAAAGATATATCTAAAACCCATAACGCAATCCAGTCAATCATTCTAATACTTTCAGAATAGACAGGGTAGGTACTAATCAATCTGTCAAAATCAGATTTCTAAACCCAAACTTACTTCACTCTTAGACTATATAATAATAAAGCTCTTTCCATTTCAGCCTACTTTAATGTCGTCTGCTAAAAGAAATGACATGGGTAATACTGTTCCAGATTTTACTCCAGATTTCTTCCAAACAATGTCTGGAAGGGTAAGTATCTTTCAACATGCTTTTACTTTATGCTAGAAATGATAATTTAAGGCACCTAAAATTCATATAAAATTTGCTTCTGATGTTCGACACCATCCAGAATTCCTTGGATGTAAATGTAGTATAGTATAAAAACTGAAACAAAACTGCATCAAATTAGCCTACAGCAGGCTTGTCAATTATTGTGATTGGTGTACGACTACCCTGTCAAGTGTCAATTATTCAGATAGGCCTACATATTCCTGAAGCAATGGCCCGAGAAATCCCTCTCTGGCCATTGCTGGAATAGCGTCTGTTTCTTGAACTTATGTGGGAGTGTGTCTATTCTTTCCGTTCAATGAAAGCTATCACTTAAGCACAGCAACATGACAGTCCTTCTTTCAATTATTCAGACAGGCCAATGACAGGCCTGTCACTTAAAATAAGTCTTGGTTTGATGAAATTGAAAAGGTATCACAGGATTTTAACACATTAAGCAGTTTTATTCTCCAAAATATTATCAGGATTAGCCCTTTAAATTGGCCTACAGCAGGTCAGTCAACTAGTCCGATTGGCCTGCAACTGGCCTGTCAAATTGGTTTTAAGAATCGAAATCAGTAGATCCCAAAATTGATCATGAAAATTGCACTTTTAACTTGTACAGGAATATATGGCCTGGCAAGCAAAAATGTCTTGTTGCTCGATAGAAAAAAAAATGATAGGTCCACATGTACACAGTGTTTACAGTCTTTTTAAAACAATGTCATGCAAATATATTCCAGCTCTAGAACAAACTTTTTATCAGTTTCACACAAATTCTATTTTCAGTCCGGCTCTAGTCAAATGATCAAGAAAAGAAACAGTCAACAAGGACCTCGAAATGACGGACCCAAGAAAATTATTAAAACTGTGTCTATATCACAAGATATTAAACTGCATAAAGCTGAAAATGCTTGGGAACCCGGTAGGAAGGTGGAAACAGCTAAAAATGAGGAGGTTGATGAAACTGAAGCCAGAACACAGGTAAATTATTTATCATTTAATAATATACTGAACGCCATGGAAAACTCATCAGTTAGCTTTTCGTATACCAAAATGATCCTGTAAACATATCTTATTTATTTTGCTTCTTATTGTGAACAATATTCAAATGGGAACACATCAATAACAACACCCTTATGGATGTTTAATCTGTAATCAACGGTACAAAGTCGGAGGGGTCAAAACCAAAAGTACGACAAAGCTGTTTAATTGTGCTGCACAGCGTGCGTAATCGCCAGTGGAGGACACTGACAAATAACCATCTTTGTCGTATGGTGTTGGTAACCTAGAGTTCTCATGTTCGATTCCTGCGTTGGCAGACAAAGTTCATCAGGATATTCTGGCGTTGGTTGCCTTTTGTCAGTGGTGCAGGACATGGAAGGGACAAGGTATTGTCTTCAGATGAGACGAACAATTGTGTGTATGTAAAAGGTTCCTTGGTAGTTGGAATTTGATATAAGAGTAGGCCGTAGTGACACTGTCCAGGCAAAATTTCCCTCACAGCACATGTGCGAATCTTCGTTTTTGAGGCCGAGCAGAACAAAAGGATATTGAACCTCATTTCATTCTGTCGCACCTAGTGATTCTGATGAAACGAAAAATAAGGGTTCACCCGAGGACACTTAAAATGACCCTTGGCAGTTACAAATCAAAAAGACATTAATCTATGTGAATCTTCGGTAAATTTATTTTGAAAATAATACAAATTCCTAACAGGCAAAAATGATGACTGAAGTTATCCCTGTCTTATATTTAATGATGACAGATGAATTCCTCGTTACTGATATTGCCATAATGATTTATTTTTATTTTTATTGGGCCATGTTGACGGCTCCCATTGAATCCATAATCTTGCCATAACATGAAGTTTGTCTAATCTTTCAGGAAATCTACAAACGCGTGAAAAGTATTTTGAATAAGTTAACTCCCCAGAAATTCCAAACTTTATTAAAACAAGTTCAGGATTTAAATATCGACACAGAAACAAGATTAAAAGGTGTCACAGATTTAATATTTGAAAAGGTGAGAATTTACTAGAAATTTATAGCGCTGACAAAAGTCTTCATATGTCCAATGGAATTACAGCAAAATGATGACTAAAGTTATCCCTGTCTTATATTTAATGATGACAGTTGAATTCCTCGTTACTGAAATTGCTAACTTAATTCCATTCAGCTTTTAAGATCTCCTCGAGTCGACGTATCCTTTGCTTTCATTTGGTAATATTGTTTTATTTATATTTTATAGGCTGTAAGTGAACCAGCGTTTAGTGTAGCTTATGCTAACATGTGTAGATATCTTATGCAGGTACGTACATCAAAACAAACTTTCTCCTCAAATATATAGATATCATTCTCATCGAAGGTCTTTCAATGAAAACTTTAAAAACATTTTGATGTTTAATCTGTTACTAGATTTAAAGAATAGCAGAATGATGAACTATTTCAAATCAATTACAGTCTATACCGGTCACAATTCTAGGGATTACAATTTCTGCTTGTTAATGAGATACGTTTCAACGAGGCTTGATAATGACCAGAGAACCCAGTAGAAATGTCGCTAAGAAAAAGCAGCAAATGGTTTTCCAAGGATTGTGACCTGAAACCTCCAGTTCAATTACTGATTGAGGGGGGTTGGGATGGTCTAGAGTGCCGTGCTTCGACCTCTAGCTGGCCGGTCACCTCTGGCTTGCGGCTGTGGTTTCGAGCCCTGGTGTGAACGTATGTGGCATGGAGATAGGGGTGCCTTCTCAACCTCGTGGGTTTCCTCCGGGCACTCCGGTTTCCTCCCACTGCTAAAGACCCCTACGCGCAAGTGAATTATTGAAATAGAATTAAATCATATGTTAGTCCCGAAATGACCTAGATTGTGTTGAGTGGACGTTAAACCCCATTTCTCTCTCTCTCTCAATTACTAATTGAAGCCTGTTTTAGAAAGGTGGTCAGAAATAGAAATATTATTTTTTAAAAGTATTGCTAATAGCTGACAATTTACAAATAGACAATTAATTAGCAAGATGATGAACTATAGTTATCCCTGTCTTATTTCTAATGATGACAGACAGAATTCCTCGTACTGATTTGCTATTTGTCTAAATATATTTATTGAAGAATTAAATGTTAACACATTGTTCCCTTTTTTCCATCCAGTTGTATGACTGATCCATGTCGGCTTGCACTGTTCCTGATGTTCTTCCATTCACCCAATGTACTCTTAGAACCAGGTCACTTTGCCGCAATCTTAAATTTTTTATTCTGTACCCGGTAAATTAAAACCACTTTATCCACCTGAACTAAGGATCATCTGTCATGTGCACAGCTGTGTCGCCCCATAGAACTAGGAAATGATCTAATGAAAGCCATTCACATATGTCGGACAGTTTGAGCAGGTCGAAGGACAGGCTTGGGTCAATATGTTTAGGAAAAAAACAATAGATTAATCTAATTATTATAATATATTTACAGTTGAAAGTTCCATCTGATAGCAAACCTGGTGAGAAAGTAAATTTCCGGGTTATTTTACTAACTAAATGTCAGAGAGAGTTTGAGAAAGATAAAGATGTGGAAATTGATTTAGAAGCTCGACAGAAGAAAATTGATGAAGCCGATTCGGTGAGTATAATTGGGACAGGAGTCTAATTATAATAAAACTATCATTCAGGTATAAAATTCAATGAAGATGGGTATATGCCAAACAATGTCCGATGAGGGAGGGGGGTTGGGATGGTCTAGTGGACTAGAGTGCTGCGCCTCGACCTCTAGCTGGCCGGTCACCTCTGGGTTGCGGATGTAGTTTCCAGCCCTGGTGTGAGCGTATGTGGCATGGAGATAGGGGCGCTTTCTCAACCTCGTGGGTTTCCTCCCGGCACTCCGGTTTCCTCCCACTGCTAAAGACCCCTACACGCAAGCGAATTATTGAAATAAAATGAAACCATATGTTAGTCCCAAAATGACCTAGTTTGTGTTGAGTGGACGTTAAACCCCATTTCTCTCTCTCTCCCCCTATGAGGGGATTTTGTCCTGTTAGCGACAATTGCGCCTACTCTTGATCAAATTCCAGCTACCAAATGAATAGATGCATCCTTAGAACTTTCTAAGCCAACACTAGGATGAAATTTAGGATCCACGATTAATGGATCAGGTGCCCATCCATGTGGCAAACCAGGACATAGCTTGTGGATAGCCATCCTAGATTTCTCGTGAAGCTCTTTAAGTTAGATTCTTCAATTGTTTTCCCTATAGTCACTCAGTAACTTGACTCCTGTAAATTTACCATGGTTTGTTTCTAATTCCTGGTTTATTTCTGATTTCCAGGAAGATGTGAAGAAACAATTACAAGAAGAAATGGAGATTGCTGCTACAACAGCCAGGAGAAGATCTATAGGAAACATCAGGTAAATAGTCTAACTTTGTTCTGACTTGAAATTAATCATTGTTTCATTTCATTTGTTGTAAGGACTGGACTCATTACAACCAAAGAAAAAGTAATTTTTAAAAAAAACATGACCAAAAGATTCCCCTTCTTGAAATGTAGTAATCTTTTTATGTATGGAATTCAGGCAAAATGATGACTAAAGTTATCCCTGTCTTATATTTAATGATGACAGTTGAATTCCTCGTTACTGAAATTGCCTGATTGATTCCATGTCAAGAGAAATATCCAGACTTTTCAAGCTAGTTTGTTGGATCCGTGTCAATCCTGAGCTCCATTGGCAATGGACAAGAGTGTGCATTGAAATTAAAAGATTAAAAAAATTTTCCCTTGTTTTCCCTTTTTCCACATTGCTTGTTTGATTTTTCAAATTATTGAAGTAAAGGCAAGTGCTCACTGGGGACATTAAGGCAGAATGCTTGGGGTAAGGCAACACCTACAATTGGATATTCAGTACCGGAAACTCTCGTATTTAAGCCCTGGGCATAATTTTGAATTTGACCATATCAGTAATGAACCATATACACCAATTCGATGTAAATCCATCGATACAAACTTATGGTTTGAAAATTTAAAAGGAAGGCCACACTAATAAAAAATTTGACATTTAAACTCATTATTGAGACCTTGGCTTAACAACGCCAGGGCTTATATACGAGAATTCCTGGTACCCCACATGCTACCATTCAGTTTTGGGCTGTACTTGGATTTGTACAACCCAAGAATTAATTGCGAGATATAGGTGCGGTGAATTTTAACTTAAGTTTATTTCAACAAGGAGGCTCTAATAAATGTATTAAATAATATTGTCAGATTGATTCATTGTTTATTTACAGATTTATAGGGGAATTATTTAAGTTAAAAATGTTAACGGAGAATATTATGCATGATTGTGTATTTAAATTATTACGATCGAGAGATGAGGAGAATTTAGAATGTTTATGTAGATTATTAACCACAATAGGAAAAGAATTGGATACAGAAAAGGCCAAGGTAAGACATAAATTGATCCTAACCATATCTAAATTTCATGCAGGAAGGGTAGATTATTAATTTCGGCCATCTTGCAGACAGAATGCTTAGCCCAGAAACAAGGGATTACAGACCTTAAGCAGAAAACCCAGTAAATAGGAGTGGTTACTTTCCATTGAGATCTAGGACTGGATAATTATCGCCTGATCGAGGAAACATACTCCTAAGGCTTAACATGATACATTATATGAAATGTTATTCAATTCTATACTATTACGAGACAGATATCGACTCTGAGTGATAGTTTGTTTTTGTCTTCACGATTTGTTAAACTTTGTACACGTGTGAGAAGTCTTATATCACGATTTGCTAAGAAATTATCTTATCTTTCAGCCTCGAGTAGATCAATACTTTCAGAAAATGCAGAAAATTGTTGGAGAGAAGAAAACATCGTCAAGAGTACGATTTATGTTACAGGATGTTATAGATTTACGATTGGTGAGTTTTTCGTTGTTCAAGTATTTCATTTGAACTTTTATGGGATTATTGTTTTATTATTTCCCTATTTTTGGACATAACTTGCTTGAAGGACAATGTATATATATCAAATTATTTCATGTTCAGATTGATGAATAATATATTTATATTGTAGTGTAACTGGGTGCCAAGAAGAGAAGATAATAATCCTAAAACTATCGATCAGATTCATAAAGAAGCTGCTAAAGAAAACGCACAGAAAAATTTCCTTCTATCCCAGAATCCACCTCAAAGTTCCAATAAACAGAGCCGTGATGGTGGACGACCTCGTGGTAGCGGACGTAAGTTAATGTATTATTTTATTATATGGCTGGTCTGTATAGAATAACAAGGCCGAAAAATCTAATTTCAAAATTAATGAAACCCATTTAGTCATCTAAAGAAAAATATAACGGCCAAATGACGCTAATTTAGTTTCTCGTCATATACATTGCCGCGTTGGGGCCCAAGGAAACTAGTTGGTTCTAGGTGCCAGAGTAACTCGGTCTGCCCATGTAGAATATATATTCATGTTGGATTCTGTGGTACGCCTACTGAAAGCAGTTATTAAACCAAATGGGGTTGAACTGTTTTGCCCCCCAGTGGGTTAATGAAGACAACATACACCGTATAGTTTGCTATGAGGAAAATTTTGCCTGGACATTGTCAGAACGGCTTACTCTTATATCAAGTTCCAACTGGCAAAGATTTTTTTACTTGCACGCCAATGTGTACACAAGGGCCGTCCGAACACAACGGCTAACCCCAATGCACTCTCTTCCAATACAGGGAGCGAACCCGCTACCTCCAGGCTAGCCAGCCATCATCCTACTTACTTGGCCACAGTGACTTCTCAGTTATTATTAAATTCTGTCTGTAATAATTTGGGCTATATGCATTGGTCTAATTTTACAATAATTTGGTCCAATATTAATCGCCCTGAGAGAAATAAAATGGCGCATGCTTATCGTCCTTGTATTAGTGAGCTTTTTATTTTCATGTCTGTGTGAATTAAATATCTAAATTATAGTTTATATGGCATTTGAAGCCAAAATAAAAGCCTGCACTAGGTAGATTTAGCTCTTGTGTCTTGTATCTTTGATATATAATTTGTTTATTTGCAGCCCCAAATAGAGGAGGTCCACAACAGAATAATCAACGTAATGATGACGGCTGGAATACTGTCGCTTCTAAACCTCTCCGTAACATAGATCTGTCGAAAATGAAAATTACCAAGGTAATAATGTGAAGTCGATTTAATGTAAATTTCATATTTTGATATATTTTTTTTTTTTTTTTAAAAACTATGGTTCCGAAAAAAGGGGCAAAATGATGACTAAAGTTATCCCTGTCTGATATTTAATGATGACAGTTGAATTCCTCGTTACTGAAATTGCCTGATTTGATAAAGATTATCCAATTATTCACAAATAAAAAGTATACTATATACTATAACTTCAAATAAAACCTGATATTTCAGACTACAGTCGATGAAAACATCCAGTTAGGACCCGGAGGAGGTTCATCTCGATTTGGTGTTTGGGGTCGTGGAAGTAGTGGTGGTGGACATACAAAGTCGTCGTCTCAAGAAGGCGAGTCACCAGCTAACGCTCCTGCTAATAGGTACTTATATATATTTACATTGATCGACTAGAGTATATATCTTGATTTACCATACAGCTACATGTAGAGGTAAAGGGGTCAGTGTTCTGTATTACTGTATACTCTTCCATATCGTGTGGATATTGGCAGAGATAGACGCCAAGGATTTTCCAGTGCATTTTCTTCACGTTTATTGGTGGGTTGGCGTGTAGGGCAAGTCTGGTTCAGGACAACTTCTAATTCAGATAGTACGAAAAATCAAGGTCCTGTCTACATGTTAGCATGTACATAAAAGATCCCTTGACTGTGGTGCAGGACATAGGGCCTGGCAAATACAGCCTCTAGTTGTTCAGAAGGTACAAAAAAATCAAGGTCCTGTCTACATGTTGACATGCACAATATCAAACTTGTGACAGAATTAGAAATGAGAGCTGCATGGGCAAAATTCTCCCTCATATCACACGGTAAGGTGTATACTGCTTCATTAGCCCAGTCAGCGCAGAACAGTAGGGTGTTAAACTCAATTTCATTTAAGGGTTAGGGGGTGCTTGATAATAATTCCTTTAAAACTGTGTCTACTGTATTCCTAACAAGCGAGTACTTGATATTTCCTTTAAAACTGTGTTTATCTATCTGTAGGTTTACTGGATTACGTACTGAAGAGGAAGGTGGTAGACCGTTTGGTCGTGGAATCAGTCCTGCTCGTAGCGATAGCAGAAATCGCGGACAGGGTGGAGGATTTGGTCGGGGTCGTTTAACGCCACGATCTTCAATGGAGGGAGAAAGAGACAGAGCTATAGCTAATGTCAGGTAAATATCGTGAAACCATTTTGTAGTTAAATGGCAGTCTTTATTTCAATTGATTTAAATGTCCACTATTAATTATGGGCTTGTCATATTAAAGTAGCTGAGTCTCTAACTCAATATCATCCAAAATCTTCAACATTAAAAACACAAGTTATTTGTCAATTCAAATCAATATTGATGCTGTGATCTTACCGTGAAAAGATGGGCTTCTGATATCCGACTTTTAAGACAAAATAAACATTTTACCATTGGTACACGAATCGTGTACCATAATGCTTTTAAGCCCCTGTTCTAGCAAGAGACTCGAGGAACGAGGCTAGAAACATTACACCAAATCAAACGGCGTATGTAGACTGGAATAACCAGACGCTAAAATTTTGCACTCGATTTAGACTGCTGGCTTATTTCGCCGAACATAACTGATTTGAAATTAGAGTAAAAACGGAAACCATTGAATGTAAATCAGTTTATATACATTCATATTACAGTATTATGTACTTGCGACCCACTTGTGTCAATTTCTATAGTCTAAATGTTAGCGATTTAGCTCCTTTAATAAATGTGTAATGATTTATATATATATACATTTGAATTCAAAGTCAAGACCTGCAACAGGCAGATTTACCTTACAATAATATACCTTTAATTACAAAATGCTTTTTAAAGGAACCTAACTGGAAGAACTTCTAATCCTGCCAGTAGAGAAAGTAGCCGATCCCGAGAACCTAGAATGGATAAACCAGAAGCTGCCCCAGTTCCTGGTATTTTATCAGAAGACGAAATGGAGAAGAAAACTAAAACAATTATTGATGAATATCTTCATATTAACGATGTCAAGGTAAATATACTGAAGCTTGGTTACCATGGAAACAAAGGAATCTTTATGTATAATTAAGAATTCCTGTTTTGGTCCCGGGTATATTACTTGTGGATTAACTAATGTTTGGCTTACCTGGTATATGACGCAGTATACCAGGAAAACTCAGGTCAGTTGTTTAAAATATTGATCAATTCGAAATTAACATCTTGTTTCTGTAAATGGTAGTCATGGTGACTCCTCATGTAAAATAGGTGATCATTTCATTTTATTTCTGTTAATATTAATAATTTCAAGATTTGTGACGCTAGATCTTTTTCCGGTCTGATTTCTTTTTGTCAGAAAATGATTGACAAAAGATAAATGTATATTTGATGAGTGAATGTGAAATATTTAGAGTTTGGTTATTGTGTTTTACAGGAAGCTTTAATGTGTGTTTCCGAGATCAGCAATCCAGCAACTGTGCATTTATTTATAGAATTCTCTATTAATCACGTGTTAGAAAGATCGTCTATAGCACGTCAACAAACCGGAAATCTTCATCATGAATTAGTTAGCAAAAAAATAATCTCGGTTGATTCCTACCTTAAAGGGTAAGTACAAATTCAACAAATTTTGATTACCGGTACAAAGAACCTTGATGGTGACTAAGTCTTCTAGAAAGTTTCTTCCTTGAGCTTTGAACTAAGAACTGATTCCTAACACTTTGTTGTAATTTTGGTTTCTGGGAGCATCTTTTTCAGACAAGTTCCACTAATTTGAAATTGACTGGCATTATATTCGGCATACTTGCTCTTTGAACAGTAACTCAACGATGGACGAGTGAAATAAGAAGAGGCTTTAGAGCCCCGATGCAGATAATAACTCATAGCACGCTGTAGCGGGTTAAACAATTCATTTCAGCCATTGAGTCAAGTGTTATGTTTTCTCTGGGTCCTCCAGGGGGGTTGGGATGGCCTAGTGGGTGGTCTAGAGTTCCGCACTTCGACCTCTAGCTGGCTGGTCACCTCTGGCTTGCGGCTGTGGTTTCGAGCCCTGCTGTGAGCGTATGTGGCATGGAGAGGGGCGCCTTCTCAACCTCGTGGGTTTCCTCCGGGCACTCCGGTTTCCTCCCACTGCTAAAAACCTCTACGCGCAAGCAAATTAATGAAATAAAAATGAAACCATATGTTAGTCCCAAAATGACCTAGTTTGTGCCGAGTGGACATTAAACCCCATTTCTCTCTCTCTCTCTCTCTCAGGGTCCTCCAGTTTTATCCCACAGCTAAAGATCCCTACGCACAAACAAATTATAAAGATAAATTTGAACCATTGTAAAGTAGAATTATTTTATTTTAGATTGAATCAGACGTTACAAATAGCAGAAGATATGGAAATAGATATTCCAAAGATTTGGCAGTATTTAGGGGAATTGATCGGTCCTATGATTCAAGATGGAAGTGTTCCTTTAAATTTCCTGAAACAAGCGTGTGAACCTTTACAAGCCAGTGGCAAGTCTGGAGTGGTTGTGGCAGCTGTTCTGCATGACGCTAGTCAACGATTGGTAAGTCTTATCATGTGACCTTATCTTGTGGATAACCTCGCTGACATCTTGTTTATTCCTACTGTCGTACTTCAACGTCGCAGTGAATAGAATATCCAAATAAGGAAGTAAAGAGGCCTACTGTAGATCTTTTTGTCCCCCGCCTTTCGAAGAAAGTTGGGGGACTATTAAAATGGGTTCGTCTGTCTGTCTGTCCGTCTGTCTGTCCGTCACACTTTTTGGGACACAATAACTCTCTTCCTAATTGAGCTAGAATGTTCAAACTTGGTGTATGTGTTTATTAGGTCAATGCCTTGATGGAGTTCGAAGATGAGCATTTTCCGCTTAGGGTAAGCAGAGATAAGCAATTTGATTGGTCGATGCTTTGGGACACGATAACTTTAGTTCTAATTAAGTGAGATTGATGAAACTTGGTGTATAGTAATACCTTGACTAAGTTCGATAATGAGCATTTTCTGCTCAGGGTAAGCAGAGCTATACGCAATTTGATTGGTCGAGAATTTGGAAAACAATAACTCTCCTTCTAATTGAGTTAAAATTTTCAAACTTGGTGTATATGCTTATTAGGTCAATGCCTTGATGGAGTTCGAAGATGAGCATTTTCCACTTAGGGTAAGCAGAGATAAGCAATTTGATTGGTTGATGCTTTGGGACACGATAACTTTAGTTCTAATTAAGTGAGAGTGATGAAACTTGGTGTATAGTTTCATTACAGTAATACCTTGACTAAGTTCGATAATGAGCATTTTCTGCTCAGGGTAAGCAGAGAGATACGCAGTTTGATTGGTCGAGACTTTGGAACACAATAACTCTCCTTCTAATTGAGTTAAAATGTTCAAACTTGGTGTATATGCTTATTAGGTCAATGCCTTGATGGAGTTCGAAGATGAGCATTTTCCGCTTAGGGTAGGCAGAGATAAGCAATTTGATTGGTTGATGCTTTGAGACACGATAACTTTAGTTCTAATTAAGTGAGAGTGATGAAACTTGGTGTATAGTTTTATTACAGTAATACCTTGACTATGATCCATAATGAGCATTTTCTGCTCAGGGTAAGCAGAGCGATAAGCAATTTGATTTGCCGAGACTTTGGAACACAATAACTCTCCTTCGAATTGAGTTAAAATGTTCAAAATTGGTGTGTATGCTTATTAGGTCAATGCTTTGATGGAGTTCGAAGATGAGCATTTTCTTCTTACGGTAGGCAGAGATAAGCAATTTTTGGATGACACTTCGGGTTCAGTTTGATTGGTCGATACGTTTGAAAAAAATAAATGTGCGACTAATTAATATGTGTCATCTATTTATTTTGGGATTTCGGCGGGGGACATCAGCCTCACTGTTGGCTTGTTTTTTCTAGATTATTTTGACAGGTATTCACAAGACAAACCGATACTCTACTCTATGGGCTGTCTGCTCGTTGTGTTAAGTAGATTTAGAAACACTGCTGACATTTAAAAGTTTAAAGAAGAAATACATAATCAAGACTTATTCTTTGGTAACTTCACATAAAATAATTACATGGAAATTTTCAATATTCATTTTTCAATACCTATTTTGTTTATATACCGAATATTTATAAATATTGATATATATTTTCTAGGGTCACAAAAAAGTTGCGACTTTATGGAAGAGTTCTGGATTACAGTGGACTGATTTTGTGGCTGCTGAAAATGTTACAGAATTTTTGGCTGATAAAAAATTAGAATTTACCGTCGCTGCCGATTCTCAACCTTCTACTCCTGTGGATAAAGTGTCGTTTGAAACTATACAAGAACAATTATTAGTTCGTTTACGGGATGTGAATTTTGATAATGAACACATGTTTGATTGGATTGAGGTAAGAACAAAAATCTGTTTCTGACGCGAGATGGGAAGGGCCAAATGATTCCAGATATATTACTTAGGTCATAAGGTCTGTCATAGAGTCGAGAAGTTGGGTGGCCGAATGGTTAGCATGTGACGTGCAAGCTGTATCATAATAAGGCCTGTCATTGACTCAGCTGGCGTGGTTTCGAAATCACCAGTTGTACATGACAAGGAGTAGGGTCACCTGTCCAATCTTGTGGGTTTTCTCCAGATCCCCCACTTTACTCCCACTGCTAAAGACCCCAACTCGCAAGCAAATTGTAATAAATTTAAACCATATGTTAGTCCCAAATTACCTAGTTTGTGTCAAGTGGACATTAAACCACATTTTTCTCTGTCATAGTCGTGCGTCTTGTTTTTGATTCCCCAATTGTAGGGCTGTCTGTCCAGCCCAACGAGTTCTCTCTCTGGGCGTTGAAATTTCCTCCCATTGATGGCGTTGGCACTTATATGATCTTTTCTGTTGAGTGTATGAATGGTTCCGAATATAATTTAAATATCTTTTCAGGCCAACATCCCAGATGAATCTACGAAAAATCCCAAGTTTATTCGTACATTGATGACTGCCGTCTGTAAAAGTGCCGTGTCTGGTGAGTATTGATCTATTTGGATTATTTATTACCTGTCTGTTATACAATCGGTTAACTGTTGTCGTTTAACCCAATTTCATTATGAGTGTGCGGGGGGGGCGGGAATCGGGTGACCCAATGCCTTAACCTGTGGCGTAGTAGATCATTAGGTTACTGAATGGCATGGTTTCTATCTCAAACTTACATGTGACAAGGGTCAACTCGTCAACCGGTCTCAGGAATTCCTCTGCAATTCCTATTCATTTCCATTCTGTATACATTATTACAATGTTTTTCACAAATTACAAAATTGACAATTAGCAAGATGATGAACTATAGTTATCCCTGTCTTATTTCTAATGATGACAGACAGAATTCCTCGTACTGATTTGCTATTTGAAATGTCTTTTGTAATATTTGCTGTTGAGAGCAAAATTTCTCATTTCACCTTCTGAATTCTCAAATAAATCTACATTTAAAAGTATTCTATAATATTTAATTCTTAATTCTGTTATTTTTCAGAAGGGCCAAATTATAAAGTGAATGAAAATGTTATTAAACAACGTCAATCTTTATTAGTAAAATATTTAGATAGTCAACAAGAATTTGAAATACAGGCATTATATGCTCTACAAGCTTTTGTTAACGAACTTCAACATCCCGGAGGTAATTTAACTTCTGTTTATTATTCCAATGCTATTTTTATATTTTATTCAGTGGAAGTGATTGATTTTAGTACAGAGGTTTTTTTTTTTATGTGATTTCAGACGTTAAAATTCTCTCCCTTACACTGCACATTTAACCCCATAGAAAAGTTGTCCCCATAGTGAACCGAGTAAAGTATCCCCATAATAACCTTATAACCTTTAAAGTGTCCCCATACTTACCCGAGTATAGTGTCTGTATCGTAAAAAAAAAAAAAAAGTCTCGATTAAATCATGAATGAAAGTTGAGTAGCAAATCGATCCTAATCCAGTAAATACCGCAGGCTAGTTTTGACATCGAGAGCTGATTATGGTCTGGATAAGTTAATTAATGACTAATAGACAATTTAGATAACAAATCAAGCCTAAAGAAAGACCTGCAATAGGCAGATTTAGCTCTTGCATAATGTATGTTTAAAAAATTGTGTCGAGCGTATGTTAAATTCCATTTCTCTCTCTTTCAGGTGTGCTGAGAACATTCTTTGAAACCTTGTACGATGAGGACATTATATCTGAAGATGCCTTTAATCAGTGGTCTAATAGTAACGACCCCGCGGAACAGGAAGGAAAAGGAGTTGCCATGAAACAAGTTGTTCAGTTCTTTGCCTGGCTGAAGGAAGGCGAACAGGACGAAAGTTGAGAACGGCTCGCGTGATTAGCTATTTATAGAATTTCTAGCAGGGATAACTCTCGTCTGTTGCAATATTATCACGTGACCGACTCAAACTTCAAATAATTTATATGGCAAATATTGAGTGCTCGATTCACAATGCAACATTGTGAATTGTGATTTAATTTATAATTTTCGCTGTACATAGGCTTAAAGCTTGTCAAGTTACAACGGTTGCTATCACATATTTGCCTAGATAGTGACCTATTTGTGACCTTGAACTCGCGACCTTTTGTTTATCGAGAGTAATATATAATTATATATACATATATATATATACATGAAAATTTGAATAATGACTGGTTATTGTTTTATGTTGATAACTAATTAGCTATAAATGAAGTATGTGACGTCATAGCGACAGAAAAAATTTAGAAATTAAAATAAAATCGACCTAATTTAATTTGATCGTTATGAAGATATACTAGTTGTGGGAATGGATGACTTCTAAATGTGATCCAAGAATTTTTGTTTTTCATATTATGTGAATGTGTATGCAGATATTTTTTTTTTTTTTTCTTGGAATTTTTGGAATTTTTCAAATGTAAATGATCATGAACAGTGATCATTGATTGTGGATTGGTTTACGTGCATAATTTATATGCAAACTCAAAAGATTAAATATTACGAATAAATGCATCATATGTTTAAACAGAGGATAATATACAGACAACAATCTGTGTTGTCATGACAACAGACATATACAATGATGTGTATAAATGCTATGTGGTAGACTCAGAGAATATACGGTGAAAAATAACTGACAATTTGTGACTGGATAACTATGAATAAACTATACATTGTGGTGTATATCTATATATAAACTACGATTTTTCACCAAGAGCTATCCACGGTAACCAAGGTGAATTTAAATATGTGGTACATGAATTTAGAAATATTGCCAATGTTCTTCTTTTTTTGCTAAACAAACTGTGATTGTTGCAAATTCGATTTCTTGTGCTCCTGGACAAGCTGAAGAAGAAACGGGGGAATAATTGAATATCTCCTGTACTTTGAATATGGAGAATTAAATATGATGACGTGAAACAAAAAAATAATTTGACATGTTGTAAATAAATGAATGGTGACGATATAAAAAAAAAATTGTTAATTATTAAATTGTATCATACTCAACTTCTTCCATTATCATTCAATATACCCTGGTCAGTATTTAGTATATCCAGGTCAGTATTCAATATACCCTGGTCAATATTCAATTGAAATATACCCTGGTCAATATTCAACATACCCTGGTCAGTATTTAATATACCCTGGTCAGTATTTAATATATCCTGGTCAGTATTCAATATACACTGGTCAGTATTTAATATACCCTGGTCAGTATTTCATATATCCTGGTCAGTATTCAATATACCCTGGTCAGTATTTAATATACATGTACCCTGGTCAGTATTCAATATACCCTGGGCAATATTCATTATACCCAGGTCCATATTCAAAATACCCTGATCAATTAAAGGTTTGTCCTGATGAATATTTAGAATACATAGACCATAAATTATCAGTACACCTTGGTCCATGTTCAGTAAACCCCTGTCCATATTCAGTAAAGGTCTGTCATTGAGTCAACTGGCAAGGTTTCGATTCCCCGGTTGTACATAACTAGGAGTAAGGTCCCCCTGTCCAACATCGTTGAGTTTCCTCCCACTACTAAAGACCCTAACGCAAAAGCTTATTGAAAAAAAATTGAACCATGTGTTAGTCCTGAAATGACCCAATTTGTGTTCAATGATTTTATTTCTAAAGACATCTACCTGTAATCAATCACTAGGAACATTTAAATAGACTCTTAAAGAGATGGAGGCTTCACAAAATATCAGGTTACATCTTGTAAGCAGTGTTATTTTTAATACCAACTGTTGAGGGAATTTAAAGCTGCAATTTCATATTTTTGAGTTAAATTTTTAAAATTTATTAAAATAAAGCCTTAAAATAGATGGTAGGCCTATCCATACAGTCCTACCTTGTTAAAGAATAATCTTATTATAAGGGGGCGGGGACCCCCAAACCCCCCTCTGGATCCGCCTCTGTTAATCCACTAATTCACTATTGCCGGTTGAGAAATTGGCAAAAATGTCATTTTCAACTTCACATTCAAACGTTTGAAGATAACTATTGCATGGGGGGAATAGAAAAACAACTGAGTTAATTGTGTTATCATTTCCTGTGTTAATGAGTTATAAAAGCGTGGGGAATATTGCTTATGATCACATAGTAGTGAGTTGACAACCTATTGAGCAAAAGACCTAGAAATAATTATGTTTTGACTTTCTTAGAAAATATGAAATTATCACTTTAATGTGAATGCCAATGTGTACTCTGGGACCTCGGTTTATCGTCCCATCTACTAAACGTTCTGCTTTACAGGCCCGCTGTCTTGCACCAATGACAAGGGCAATAATCCTGAGGATCATTCTTGGCCAACGCAGGGATCTAACACTCGACCTCCGGACTAGCGAGTTAACATACATTCAATGGTTTCCATTTTTACTCTAATTTCAACTCAGTTATGTTCCGCGAAATAAGCCAACAGTCTCAATCTAATGCAAATTCTGGCGTTTTTTATTCCAGTCTACATATAGAACTCCATTTATTTAGAAGGTCAAGAAACTGCCAAGGTATCAGTCTTCTGGTCATTGTACACCAATCTGTTTCACAGAGAATTACTTAGGAATTAACTCTGTAACAGATGAGTGTCCCTTGCACGTGCGTTGACTGCAGTCATTGGCTCAACGTGCAATGTTTACTTAACACCTAACTGCTTCGGGCAAAATGACGCATTTTACTCATTTTAATACCCATTTACACTTAATAGGAAATATTTTTTAACTCCAATTACTTCAAACGTCTTTATTTATTTTTCTGTTACCTCAAAAAAATGTTTGAGAATTTAATTTGTCGGAGTAAAAAAGTTAATATGCGGAACTCATTAAGTCTCGTCGATGTCATGCTTATCAGTGATTGTAACGGTCAAGCGAATATTCACTGCGGGATCAGTTTGATTGTACACATGTACATGTATATTGCATCACCGTATTCCCATGTCTGTGGTCAAATGGTACTATTCATACATTTTGACTTCACTGTTGAGTCTTAGATGATAACAAATATAACCAGAGAGAAACACTCATCCGGTCCAGAATGAACGTGTAGCTGCACTATTATATCAGAAGTAGGCACCAGTAAACTTTTAGCAACATTTGCTTTCGACTATGGTCCAATGGTGGATTGTGTTTGGCTGTGAAGCGTTTGTGTTCTTATAAGAAGACGGGGAGTAGAGTGTCTTTGAGGTAGTTTAACACTCATTCTGCAATACTCTACTATTTTCTTCCGTTGAATTTGGGCACCATATTGGCGTTTCGTTCGGTCATGGCACATTGCGGCAGTCAGAAATAAACTCAGCAAACACGAAAACCTACAGTTTGAGGTAGGCCTATTACATGATCACATTACTATTATTGTTATATCTCGCCAAATATTGAGCACAACCTGGAATATCTTTTGGTTGGAACATCATATTATGTTTATATTGGAAGTAATTGACACCTTTATTTCAATATATTAATTACACACGTTTTTAGGGAACTTTATTAGTTTTCCGCCAAACTGGGTCCCATTTTGATTTTGACATCATTGTGGAATAAGTCGTCACCTGTAGAAGGAATATCCAAGTCACCTCTGGCTTGCGGCTGTGGTTTGGAGCCCTGATGTAAGCGTATGTGGCATGGAGATAGGGGCGCCTTCTCAACCTCGTGGGTTTCCTCGGGGCACGCCGGTTTCCTCCCACTGCTAAAGACCCCTACGCGCAAGCGAATTATTGAAATAAAATTAAAACATATCTAAGTCCCGAAATGACCTAGTTTGTGTTGAGTGAACGTTAAACCCTCTCTCTCTCTCTCTCTCTCTCTCTCTCTCTCTCTCTCTCTCTCTCTCTCTCTCTCTCTCTCTCTCTCTCTCTCTCTCTCTCTCTCTTATAGTTGATGCGCGGGAGAACAATGCTAAAACCAATGAGAAAAATGAAAATGTATCCTAAATAGGGAGGGCCATAAAGGCATACAAAAGGGCCCCAAGTCGGAAAAAAGGGGCCCCTCTGACCAAGGGAAATGGCCCCCGTGTTAATCGTTTTCTTACACTGTTAGTGTCGAATCCACTACTGAATGAGAATGCAGTCATTTCATTGGCATGAAAATCATCAATCAAGACCCCCCTCCACCCACCTCCCGCGCGAAAGAGGGCCCTCAAAATAGTATAGCCCCCGCCATGATAAACCTTAAACGTCCCTGAGATGATGCCATTAGATGACAGATGAGAAGATAATAACAACTAGACTACATTCACTTTCAAGATTTTCTAAGACATAGATAATCTGCAATCATTGCGCCGTTTGTACATCCTAACATTTTAATAGGTAGCCTTTAAATACAGATATGTTGGGCTCATTGTTTAAAGGAATTAAGTTAAATTTAGCAACAGAAAATTTATTACAAACAAATTCTGAACATTGACAGTTCTGCATTTACTATAAGTAGCCAACATATTCTCATTCACTCCCTAGCCAGATGCAGATCACAATGTGAGTGGAGTTCAACCCAATATGACACTACAGGCCATTTTATTTTTACTTTATTATTTTGTGGTCTTGATTTTTTGGCTGACCCTAAGGCACGTGCCTTATTTGCCTTATGGTTAATCCAGCACTGATCAGCATATTGTAGCTGACGTTGGTTTCGACAGATGATCTTCCAGGAAGTTGCTTCTGGAGAGCCACAATCGACAAAAGCGAGCCACCAAACCTAGAAATAAGGCAACCGTCACTGACAATGCCAGTTAAAGATTTAGGCTTTGTCAAGCACAAAACCTCTAGCTCCATGTTCACAAAGCTTTCTCAGATTTAAGTTGCAATCATTGTTTCTGACAAATATCTTTGATCCAGAAACACAAAACTTTGCACATAGTTTCTTATTAGGGTATTTGATACATTAAAACAACACAGGTTTTATAAAGGGCTATATTTTAGTTGCAATACGGCAAACAATTTTGAGTAAATTCTTGACTTAAGTCTGAGAATGCTTTGTGAACTCGGGACCTTGTGCCTTTCCTTTTTTCGGGCACCGATTGGTCTTTTTTTATTGATATTATTGATATTATTTTTTTATTGATAGTACCTGAAAATGTCAGGTACTATTTCAAAAGTGTTTGTCATTTTAGGTACACCTAAAACTCTCATTTCCTGGCCTGCAAGCTACAATTAAATTTTCCATCCATAAACACAGGTACTGAAGAAAGTTGAATAAAAACAAGATTCTCGCGACATGTGATATTTTTGTCCGATGAAAATGATTTGACGATTTTTTGAAATTAACACCATAAAAGCAACAAAAGTCTACAGTACAATTTTCTAATCAATTACATCAAAAAGACTACGATAATTATTATGAAACAAGATCTCATCCATTTTGATTTGTGAAACATGAGACTAGATGACAACACTATCGATTTCTAAGTCAAGAGTTTATATATACTGTATTTTGTCCATTAGAATATGTTTTGTCTTTAAGTAAGATGGGTAAAATATCTTTGCTCTTCATGTTTGTTTTACTGATTTATCTGATTGGTAAAATTGTAACCGATGAAAAGACTGTACATCAACACATGGCATACAACGACAGTGACTCCTTGACATCATTAGCTAGTGAGGTGAATAGAGACACAGCATCAACAGTTACCAACATCAACAGAGACAGGGAAACGACCACGAGTGACACAGTAACAACATCAACGGCAGTTGTCAATAGAGACACCATGATAACAGATACTACAATAGCTATCAGCGTCAGTAGAGACACAGAACCAACATCAGCTACAGACGTCAATAGAGAAACAGAAACAACCACCGGTGCCAATAGAGACACAGTAACAACATCAACTACAGACGTCAACAGAGACACAGTAACAACATCAACTACAGGCGTCGATAGAGATACAGTTACAACACCAACTTTAGACATCGATAGAGACACGGTAACAGCATCAACTACAGGGTTCAATAGAGACACGGTAACATCAACAACAGACGTCGATAGAGACACAGTAACAACACCAGCTTCAATCGCTGATAGAGACACTGTTAATACATCATCTGTAAACATCGATAGAGATTTTTTGACAACACATGCTGAAGACGCCAGTAACAACGATTCTTTGACAACACCATCTTCAGGCATTGATACAGACAGTGTGTCATTGCCAGAAACACGTGCATATAGCCTCAATGACGCAGTAACATCGCCAGCTACGGCAACATCAATTACAGAAGAACATTCGTTGAATTTACTATCAAAGGGCGATCTGAGCAATTGTTCAGACGTTGTTATGGTTTCGTGTAGTCAACAGTGCGGGGTGCATCGCCAATTGCCGTGTTCTTGTGACCAGTTTTGTTTAATCTACAAGAACTGCTGTCCAGATTATGAGATGGTTTGTGCCCATGATGCCGGAATACTCCGAGAATATTATTCAGATCTTCTAGATATAGACATTACGTGTCTAGAAAGTCCAGCCCTGGATTTACACATTGGTTTGCAGGTAACATAATTTTATTTTTCATACTTAACCATTTGAACATAAATATGATGAATTGTGTCAAATATTGTTATCACCTTTAATGAGATCTTATCACCCAGTAACACATTTGACAGTAGATAACGCTTGTATGATAATTTACATAATCTACTTTACATGAATTTGATTGGTCAATCAAAAAGAAACTACTTTCTTTTGTTTTAAAGAAACCACTTATTTTAAATAAAAAGTGACCTTTTTTTCGTTAAAAAGTGACTTTTTTTCGTTAAAAAGAAACTTTTTTTTAATTGAAGGAAATACTGGGCTAATATATAGGACTTTGCAATAGCTAAACTGCTGTCAGAGAAACTCGTAGATCTTGCCTCTGCCTCTGAGCGTTACTGGCGGGAAACTCATGTTTGGTCCTTGTGACGCCGATGCCCACACAATTCTCATGGAGTTTGTCTCCCGGGGTTGTCTCAGGGTTGTAACTGAGGAGGTCGCAAAACACAGAGATCTAGAGATAGATGTGATCGAGCGAGTGCGTGTCATTGGAAGTAATAAGTTTTAAGGTCTAATTGGACTTCGCATCTTCTCTGACCGGAGAGGTAAACTTCGGGGCATCTCAAAGAAAACAAGGGCTAGTGCACATATGAAGCTTGATGGTGATGATCTCGTTATCATATGTTTCATGAAGCTTGAAGAATGTAACATCTCAACTGAGATGGTGAAGGGTGACTTGCCTTCGCTGGTCAAGGAATTTACCCGTTCCATTAAACCTACCTGCACGTAGGTGGCAATTGTTTAGTTCAGAAAACTTTTGAGTGAGAGGAGAGGTGTTTCCACTGGCTCGTGCTGGGTTGTCGCCCCATGTCAGGAACAAAGTACACCGCGATACGCGACAAGGCGCACCTTACAGAAAGCGACTGGCAGTTGGAGAAAAGCATTTATGTTACTGTGCCGAATCGTGATCTACCTGCCCGTCTTGCTGTAATTGAACTCACAAAATGTGGTTGTAAAACACGCCGCACGGGGCGATGCAGTTGCAGCAAAAATGGTCTGCCTTATACTTCTTTGAAGGTGTTTTGATACGAGCCGTACCAATATGATTAGGGGTGTGCAGGGGGACGAGGATGATGAATCACTGATTTATTTATTTCCAAGATAGGATCTTTTTGTTTCGTTTCTGGCAACTTCTGGCTTCTTAAGATTCTTTTTGTTTACTTGTTACAAATGACAAAGTGTCTTGAATGATATAACATTCCAGTCACCCAAAAGTGACCATAATATTAATTATTTTACCATGCCCCAAAAGCCACTTATAGTGGTGGGTTGGGCTACCGGAAATTGGTATTCCCCATCCGAATTAAATGAAAGCTGCTCCCATTGGCTTTAAGTGTATCATAGATGGGATCGGCATGATGACAAAACCCCAGAATGAACTTCAGATTATGAAATCCAGCCATAATTGGCAGAGATAGCCATGGACTGGGGTCAAAGGGGTCCGGATTTCAAAAAGCCCCCCCCCCTCTCGAAGATGTCAAGAATCGCAAAACTAGAGCCTTACAATGGGGCCCGCATGATGAACAAACCGCAGAATGAACCTTAGATCATTAAAATCCAATAAAATATCGGCTGAAATCAATCTGAGTTTGACACCGGATATTGTATTTTCAACCGGAAGTCAATGGAAACTACTTCCATTCGCTTGAAATGTATAATAGATGAGGTCGGCATGATGAAAACAAAAAGCAGAATAAACTTCAAATCATGAAATCCAAAGATTATTGGTTGAAATCAATCCGAGTTTGACACCGGAAGTTGGTATTCCCCACCGGAAGTCAATGAAAACTGCTTCCATTCGCTTTAAGTGTATCATAGATATGGGGTCGGTATGATTAAAAACCCAGAATGAACTTCAGGTCATGAAAATCCAAAGATTACTGGATGCAATCAATCCAAGTTTGACACCGGAAATTGGCATTCCCCACCGGAGGTCAATGAAAACTATTTCCAATTGCTTTAAGAGTATCATAAATGGTGTTAGCACGAGAATGAACTTCAGATCATGAAAATCCAATCATTATTGCCGGGGATAGACACGTGGTCGTTCATAGGGGTCCGAATTTCAAATATGCCCCTCCCAGGGAGGTCAAGGGGTCGGAAAATTTGAGCCCCGACATTTTTGGATAGCTTGATCCTTAGTCAACCCACAACAACAAAAAAAAATGAATTTTAGCATACAAATCCTACGAGATGACATGCCATACCATACTAATAGGAAGATTGATCTCTTACGACTGCGCGCGGGATCGCTTGTCCAGCCTCCTGGATTTTCTCCGGTTTCCTCCCACTGTTAAAGATATGTTCGCACAATCGAATTATTGAAATACAATTAAAACACATTCCCTCTCTCTCTCTCTCTCCCCTCTCTCTCCCCCCCCCCTGTCTGTCTCTCCTCCTCTCTCTATTTCCCTTCCACAAGGCATCTTTAGTATAATGGGTTATACAACATATACTCCATGCACAGCCATACGTGTTAAAACTGTCTAATCGTATTTTGAAATCACCAGAAGGATCAAGGGACATTTAGGCGAAAGGTTTAATATAGGCCATGTCCCCAACCCCTTTCAGGTATTAATATTGTTTTATAAAAAATAAAAACAATACCGGTAGATACACCTATCAGTAACATGCTAATCTGAGTAGTTTTGTAATTTTGCTTTCCAGGTGATCAGCGGATGCCCAGTTCAAGCCTCTGAAGAATCTAAACGACTGTGTAATCCGGCTAACATAAAACCAGTGACATTAGATAATACAAACTTACATTTTATCAATATTCACTGTTTCATCTGTAATGGCTTTAATCCCACGCATACCACATATTGGGATCTTCAAATTGTTCCCCATACAATCAATCTGGATTTAATTACTGGGGGTTTTGAAAACCTAATTAAGAGCAGCGAGTTCTCCACGTATCCACTTCCTCAATCAGGAATTGATTTAACGTATTGTTGCAATACTATAATTGATCACTGTGAAGCTCCAACTATCGCGGAAGACAAATGCTCTAGTTCTCATAGTTTCTATCTTAGCTATGGCGCTGAGCGTGGATATTGTCTTAAAAATCATTTCTGCGCTGAATGTAATAAAAATTCATATCCAGATGTCTGTAAATGGCATGAAATTGATTTTGGCAGCAATAAGGAGTTTCCGTATATGGCATTTTTATTTCAGATTGGGAATACAGGTATGGTAAGCGTAAAAACTTACGGCACTCGAAATATGATGTTATGGTTACGCGCCGAATGTAAATTATCATCCCCAAACGATGAATTTGGTGTAGACATTACCGATTGTACCCTTCAAGAATGTCGACAAAACGTTCAACTTACTGATGGCAACTGTTTCTTGAACAATAAAATCTTTTGTTTTAAAATTTTTGCCAATTTATCACTGGTTGACCAGGATATAAATTTAAACGCCTTGACAGTATTTTTGTCTAATCAAGCGATAGCTGCATTAAGCCGAATGAATATTACTCTTGGATCGTTCAATACAACTTTCTATGAAAGAACTCGGCTATTATATTACGAATGGCAATTTACAAATCAAACACTTGGTCTTAAAATTAGGCAATTTATTGACATATATCTGCCGTCCCTAGAAATGGGCCTTTTGAAAAAAGGGATTTCTGGTAATATTTCTGTATGTACGGTAGTAAGTAAAAAAGCATGCTCCCATACAGATGTTAATGGATGCCGTATTTATCATAATCTTGAACTGTCACCACATCACCCCACGAATCTATCTACCCGCAAATTGATTAGTAATTATGTATTGTATATTTGTCTTGTATTGATTAAGTTTGGGACTTAATCGGTCGGTAGGGGGCACTGAACGTAAACTTAAACTAGGGATTAATCCCTTTCATTGGTTGAGTTGTTGGCAAACTAGGTAAAGTTGTCATGCATAATACCCTGGAACAATTCCAACCGTGAAAGTTGGAATATGACCCCGGAACAATTATTCTCATTGGCCAACAACTCGACCAATAAAAGGGCAAATTTCTTGAAATATTCTAGTTTTAAGTCTTCATGTCAGAAAAGCCGTGAAAATTGGAATATGGCCCCGGAACAAGTATTCTCGCCAGAATTAGATTAAAGTTTTCTAATGTACACAAGTAAAACCAATGAATTTTGTTGATTTATACAAGATACAATAAACATGTACATGTATTTATGTAAACAGTCAGGCGCGGATCCAGAGGGGGGGGGGGGGGGGGGGGGGGGTCCAGGGGGTCCGGACACCCCCCCCCCCTGCTCAGGCTTGAAATTTTTTTTATGCGATTTTATTGGCGATTTAGACCTGTTATTTTGGAATTTACCATCCGGAAATACGTCAGAATGAACCAAATTGAATCTAATTTACCAAATTATCGGTTGAGCGCAATTAGTTAAGCAATTATCAAACCTAGACCCCCCCCCCTGCAAAAAATCCTGGATCCGCACCTGAACAGTTTAGTTGACTTAATTAGTTTTATGTTTAGTTCTGCACGGTGTCTGCCAGAGTCTGCCTGCAACACGTCTACGATCCTGGGGAGAGAAAAATTCTTCCAGCACAGTGATTGACAGTTAAAATAGCATTATGCAAGAGCAAAATCTGCTTATTACAGGTCTTTCATTAGGCCTGAAATGTTCTCTAACTAATCAATTAAACATTAATTAACATATCCAGACCATAATAAACTCTTGGTGTTAAGGCTACCCTTCGATGTTGGCGGATTTAATTCATATATGCCGCTTAACGGCCGTTGATAATTAAATCAATCAAGTGGATAATCGAGACTATGCTGTTTATATTAATGATTTGAGTAATGATGACCGAGGCTATGTGAATATTTCAAACGCTTTTTTTTCGGCTAATTGCGGATCAATTTGACTGTAATTTTCAGCAAATTACCTTGACACTATGTAGTTTTTAACTATTATAGTTAGAACTGCCATCTCTTTATCTTATCTCCCATAATGTAACTTTAAGTATTCGCTGTCTGGATAATAGAATCAAATAACTCCATGATCATCAATTAGCTTTTAATTAAATCTTTTGTTACATAGTATTTATTCCCGCTATCGATTGTGGTTATAGAAACTGTTTATTATATATTATTGTTCGTGGTTATGGTTATATCGTCGTATTAATTATGTCATAAAATAACTCTTCACAAATGTCAATAAATTTTGTATTACGATTACCATTTGTCATGTTGGGTCTGAACTCTTATATAAACTTATGTTCACCGGGAACACCAGCCGGCTTTATTTTTTTTTATTTCATTTTTTTCTACGGTGAACAATACAATGATAAAGCAGTGATATATCGTGACTAAAAAAACCCAAAGATACATACAATAATCCCCAACACTTACTTTGTCTCTGTTCTTCTTGAAGAATGGGTTAATCTGGAGGTTTAGGTGGGCATTTTGAAATCATGCAAATTAGATCAATTTAAAAGAGGTTAATGCCTTGATGGAGTTCGAAGATGAGCATTTTCTGCTAAGGGTAAGCAGAGATAAGCAATCGGATTGGTTGACATTTTGGGGTACGGTAACTTTGGTTATGATTAAGTATAGGTTCATTATATCATTACCTTGACTAAGTTTGATAGTGAGAATATTCTGCTTAGGCTATAGTCTCGGTCACCCAGAACCCCCTAGTCTTCAACGTACGGAGTGTCTGGGTCGGTTCTCAATTGTTGACGAAAATTAATGGATAATCTACCACATAAAAAAACCAAACTCCCGGTTACGCATGGGCAATGGAACCTTTTGGCTAAAGTCTCGGTAAGTGCTAGATCTTATGAAGCCGGGCCGATTTTGTTAGATTCTATAAAGCGAGACTGAAATATATCCCACAATTCACTTGGCATCTATTATGAGAAACAAAAAAAAACACATAAAAAACCAAACTCCCGGTTACGCATGGGCAATGGAACCTTTTGGCTAAAGTCTCGGTAAGTGCTAGATCTTATGAAGCCGGGCCGATTTTGTTAGATTCTATAAAGCGAGACTGAAATATATCCCACAATTCACTTGGCATCTATTATGAGAAACAAAATAGATACGAGGAATAAAGCATGAATCGCGATGAAGAATTAAGAAGATTATGAGAAGCCATACGGCTGATTCATGACGAGAGAATTCAATTAAAACCTTTACAAACAAAATTTTAGAGAGTGTCATTGTTGACAAGTGAGATGTTTTAATCGATTCAATACGTGGTAACTTAAAAAAACTGGATAATCCAGACAATGACCTATTTTCCGTCAAATTTTGAGGACCCATCCACATTAATATTCTGTGGATGATAGAGACTACATAGGCTAAATCGCGATAAGCAATTTTATTGGTCAAGACTTTGCTTTTAATTGAGGTAGAATGCTTAAACTGGCTGTAGATGTTCATTAGGTAAATGCCTTGATTTCAATCGGAGATAAGCAGATCTAATCAGTTTCATTGGTCGATGCTTTGTTACAAGGTAATCTTGATTCTGTCCGATAGAGAGTGATGGAATTTTGTGTATAGTTTGATTGCTCGATACGTTTGAAAAAAATAAATGTGCGATTAATTACTATGTGTCATGTATTTATTTTGGGATTTCGGCGGGGACATCAGCCTCAATGTTAGCTTGTTATACGTTAAGGCTTCTGACTGAACCTCCAACCCTTACGTAATATTGAACTAAATACAGCCCTGATTGGCGAATAACCACTGTCATACGCACGATTATAATTTTCTTCTGGGTCTTGGGTATGGTTGTATAATTCAGCTCCGTACAAGTTTGTCCAGTCGGGTGTATAAGTAGGTGGACCATTAAAGGCCGGCCATTCTGTGTATCTGTACTGTTCTGTGCGTAGCGTGTAGCCCATGATATCTGTGCCATTTTGAGACCTCGGGAACTGAGAAAACGCAGCCTTCTTTAGTTCGAAATCTGGGTTAGAGACGAGGGGCATTAAACTCTGCCCTTCTCTACAGGTAAGGATTCCGGTTGAATTTTCTGGGCATAGGGGGAGTGGAGTAAGTCCAGCTGCTTCGACTAAGGTTGGGAAGAGATCGACGAACTCCGTCAGCTGCTCCGTTACTATTCCGTCATCCGTCTCACCAGGGATGTGAATCATCATAGGCGCATGAACAGCGTTTTCAAAATTAGTTTGCTTACACCATTCTCCATGCTCTCCCAACTCCCAACCGTGGTCTCCCCAGAAAGAGATGATGGTGTTGTTGGCAAGCCCCAAGTTATCCAACTCTTGAATCACTTGTCCCACCAGTGAATCGACGTATGATATGGCGCTGTAATAGGCGCGGCGTAATTGTTTGACGACGTCGTCAGGAAATGTCGTGTTGATAGCGCCAGAAGCATTAAGTCTTTGGATATCTCCAAATGTCCTCAGGTTGCTGAAGTCAAACCAAGCCCCTTCCGGCATTTTTACAGGCGCGTATGGGTTATCTGGAAGACTAATATTTTCCATTGGGTACAGATTCAAGAACTCTTCTCTAAAAACAAAAGGTAGATGGGGTTTTAGGAATCCGAGACCCACGAAAAAGGGTTGTTCACCACTCTTGGCTGCAGGGGCCACTTCTCGCAACACTTTAATGGCGTGGTCGGCTAATATTTCATCCGGTAACGGGTACTTCTCATACTCGGCTTTTGGAACAGCAACCCAGCTGTGGTTCTTCGAAAAGTAATGACCGCCTTTCAGCTTAGCTTGATAGTATGGAACTGACCACGAGATAGGATCGTCGTAATCGGAAGCTTCTTTTCCAGGATGAAAAATTTTACCCATTCCAACAGTCATGTAACCATTATTTTTAAAATATTGAGGTAGGGTGGTAAAGTTGCCTCCAACCTTTCTAAAATAGTGTGTTAGGTCGTAAACATGCGTCGTGTCTGGTCGTCTGCCAGTCAGCAGGGACGACCTGCTGGGGTTGCACAGGGCTTGCTGGACGTAGGCTTTCTTCAGTAACAGACTTCTCTTCGCCAACGCATCTAAATTTGGTGAATACGCCCGGGGATGAACAGGGCTTGGAAAATCTCCGCCTTCATAAGCTCCCAGCTGTGGCCTCATATCATCCGAGACCAAAAACAAAACATTTTTCCGAGCTTGAATCGTGACAAGGCAGCACACAAATATGATAATCAGATCCGTCATGTCGAGGACAAATTTGTTTGTGACACATACACAAAGCTATAAAGAGTTTACCATAGATAGCTATGGGTCGTAAAACTGTTGTGGAAATGGGTTATCATTTTAAAAATATCTCAGGGTCACCTGTTTGTTGTTGATATGAATTATCGTTTTTAACTGTCACGAGGTCATTTGGATTTGGTAGAACAGTAGAACGTTCAACTCCATTTGTGAAATGAAATGTTGTTATCCTGTGGTTGGAGCGGTTGTGCGGTTAAACAGTTTAACACCAAACAATTTAGCCTACCCCAATCGGGAAGGCAGTCGGGTTCTTGAGAAAACGCCGGCCTCTCGATGTGTCTGTATTTTTGTGTTCGTATCGAATAGCCCATACACGACCTATTATCAATGCCCCCTGATACTATGGGAACACCACTTTCTTCAATGGCGTATTGGGGTTGGAAATAAGCGACCTTCGACCCATTCCTTCAGTACGCAACATCCGTTGAATTTTCCGGACAACGAATAAGCGGTTGTAAACCAGCTGCTGTTATAAGAGAGGGAAAGGGATCTACCAATTCGGGCAGTGCTTCGGTAACCCCACCACTGTCTGTAACTCCCGGAACATAAAGCATCATTGGGGTGTGGACAGCATTCTCAAAGTTAGTTTGTTTACACCACTCTCCATGCTTATCCAATTCCCAGCCGTGACCACCCCCCCCGCCCCCCAGAAGGAAATAATAGTGTCGTTAGCAATTTTCGTATGATCCAGCTCCTCTATAACTACCTGCTCGAGTAGCAAGTCTTGTATGATCCAGTTCCTCTATAACTACCTGCCCGACTAAGGAATCCGTGTAGGAAACGGTGCTAACAGTGTGTTGATCTCCCCAGTGGCAAGTAATCCCTTTATATCACCAAACCCCCTTCAACCTGGAAACCCGAACCGCGACATTTCCAGAATGTGCACAGGAGCATCATATGGTTTATCAGGAAGTCTAATATCATCCACAGGATACAAATCCATAAACTATTCTCTGAAACAGAAAGGTGAATGTGGTTTGTGGAAAACAACAACAACGGCCAAAATCTCTGCTGCTCGCCACTTTAAGCTTTTGGAGCTACCTCTCTTAAATCTTGAACAGCGTGATCTACGTCCATCATATCTGGTGATGAGAATTTATCATATTTTAGGACGGCTGACCAACAGTTCCTGTTTGTGTTATAATGAGTTCAGCGGGCGTAAAAGTATGGTATCGACCAGGAAAAGGGATCGTCGTTGCCCAAGGCTACTTCTCCTGGATAAAAGATTTTACAATGCCGACTGTCATTTAACTATTATTTTTGAAGTACTGGGGAAATGTGTTGAAATTCCCTCAACGCGTGGTGTCAGGTTATCAGCCCGTGAACTTAAATGTTCTGATGGAATTGCACAATGCTACCTGAACAAACGCTTTCTTCAATAACAGGGGGGTTGGGATGGCGTAGTGGTCTAGAGTGTCACGCTTCAACCCCAAGCAGGCCGGTCACCTCTGGCTTGCGGATGTGGTTTCGAGCCCTGGTGTGAGCGTATATGGCATGGAGATAGGGGCGCCTTCTTTACCTCGTGGATTTCCTTCGGGCACTCCGGTTTCCTCCCACTGCTAAAGACCCCTACGCGCAAGCAAATTATTGAAATAAAATGAAACCATATGTTAGTCCCAAAATGACTTAGTTTATGTCGAGAGGACGTTAAACACCATTTCTCTCTCTCTCTCGCCCTCTCTTCAATAACAGACCCTTCTATGCATTTAAGATCAGTAAGTGCACTTTCGGATGAATGGGGCTTGGAAAATAAGGACCCTCATAAGCTCCTAGCTGAGGTCTCATATCATCCGAGGCCAGGAACAAAACATTTTTTCTGGATCATATTGTTTATACTCAACAGTGTGTAGGAGATGTTGGAACCGGAGATAGACAGGCGACCCTGTCTTTCATGTTCAATTTATACGCGGTATTTAAGGTCATGAGACGAAGAAGCCTATTGATTTTCAGCGATATCCGATAATTACTACCAGAGTTATGACCCTTGATCACTTTGAAAAATCTTTGTGGACCCTCTAGAGGCCAAAGTTAATATCCGATTGACTTTAAATTTATAAACAGTATTTAAGGTCATGATACGAAGAAGCCTATTGATTTTCAGCAATATCCGATAATTACTGCCCGAGTTATGACCCTTGATCACTTTGAAAACTCTAAAGTTAATATCCGATTAACTTTAAATTTATACACACTGTTTACGGTCATGATACAAAAAAGCCTATTGATTTTCAGCGATATCCGATAATTACTGCCAGATTTATGACCCTTGATCACTTTGTAAAATCTAAAGTTAATATCCGATTGACTTTAAATTTATACACACTATTTACGGTCATGATACAAAATAGCCTATTTATTTTCAGCAATATCCGATAATTACTGCCCCTTGATCACTTTGAAAAACCCTGTGAACGCTCTAAAGGCTACAGTTGATATCCGATTGACTTTAAATTTGTACACAGTGTTTAGGGCCATGAGACGAAGACTCCTATTTGTTTTTCAGTGATATCTGATAATTTCTGCCACAGTTATGGCACTTGATTACTTTGAAATATCTTGTGGACAAAGGCCTTGAGAAAAACAATCGAAACTATTCTAATCTCTTCTGATAATTACTTAATGGGCTATTACTCGTAATAAGATTATCATGTGTTGTAAATGTTCTCCTTACTGACAAAAAAAAACAATATGCGACAATCCTTGTTGACTGCCCGGGCAACTTAGCTGTTGTGGGTGTATGTTTCATTGCCTGGCAACCTATCTTATTAAGACTTTGTGCAATATTGACAAGAACTGTCATGTTCAGTTTCTGATCTCAATAAATATCATCAAACATTGTTAAGATATTGAACTGTCCAAAACTTCTCTGGCAGTTGGGGGTTGAGATACCAACTCCTCTAAATGCAGGTTATTTGTTTTAATACATTTATTGTCTATAGTGTGTGTGGGTGTGTGTAGGTGTGGGTGTCTGGGGGAGGGGGGGCAAATGCCTGTACTTTAGATCATAGGGTTTTAAGTCAAGTACTGTGGTCACAAGCAGAAGGGTCGCCTCTTTAAGTTTGCAGGGTTTTTCTCTGATTCCTACCGCTGCTGTAGCCCCCATACGTGCAAGCTATATCCTACTGGTTTTCAAATTTGGTGTGATACAATTGGGTTAGTGGTGATGAATCCCTGATTTTCAGTATTGATCATTTTACGTGCATGCTAACGTGTACATGATAGCTTGATTTTATGCCTCATCCGAACAACTAGACGGTGCTCCTTGTAGGCCCCAGAATGCAGCAGTAGGCTTACACAGTGATCAAATCGGTTATTAACCAATCGTTAGCCTAGTTTCACTTTCGATTCATAATGGAGAAATTCTGAAATCAAAACTCGTTTCCGATAATGATATAACCGCCAGAGACCTTTTCCAAGAAACAAAGCCTAAGCCTTTGTTGCTACTTTAATAGGTTGATCTGAAGAACATGAAATACTAGCAGGACCTGGGGTTCTAATAAACTACAATAAGAAAATGCTTGTGGGTCTCCGGGCTATTGAACATTGTAACATGCTTAGGGTTGAATCTTGCGTTTTGATTAGTCGATTAGACACTGTCGATTGGACAATAACACCCCTCTGTTTTAGCAAGGCAAATAACTGCGTATAAATATTACGGTAAACGTTTTTTACCGTCCACCGGAGCCTGGTCTTACGACGTCATATGTGGATTGTGGGTTAGGATCAGAGGTCGCAGTCACGCAAAAATCCGCGTATTTCAAGCATTTTTTTCAAAATAAACGCAAATATTGACGGACGCTGCGTAATTTACATGAAGAAAATTTCCCGACGTGAGAATAAAACTAGATTATTCTACGTCGTAGTTTGTACAGTTTATTTGCTTCACGCTTCTTTTACACACTTCTACTGCATGTAGTCTCCGTAGATTTTTACATTTCAGCTTATTTCATTCATAAGTTCATAGCAGTCGAAGCCTTCTATTCGTAGCTTTCCTGAGACACCCCTATTTTGCGGCATTGGAAGCAATAAAGCGCATGTCATACAACACTTTGGATTGGCTAGGACACAGTATCCTGTTTACATTCCGCCAATCAAATGTTTGCTTTCATAGCGATAGTCTTCTCTTTACTTCCTGTCGAAGTGAAAGATAGAAATCGTTGCGTCGTCAACCATGTAGACCAAATGCCGATGCCGTTAACCTCCAGTCGTCATTAGATTAAATGCAGTATGCCTATCAATGAAATAAGGACGCTTTATAATAGGTTTGTTTACAAAACGACTTGACTCGATTCTATTGAGTATTTTGAGATGCTCGAAGTCACGCAGATGTAGACGGCAAAAACGCGAAATTTTGGAATGTCTGCGTATTTTTACGCAACTTGAAATTGATCCACTGCGACCGCTGGTTAGGATAAGGGTTAGGCTTGGCCCAGGGTTAGGGTTAGGGCTAGCCCTGTCTACATCTCAAGACTGTGACGAAATCTGCAGGCCACAGCCCTTATCCTAACACTTATCCTAACCCACAATCCTCATATGACGTCATAAGACCAGGCTCTGGTGGACGGAAAAAAAATGCTTACCGTAGCAGTGTACTTTTTTTTCATTTTGTCCTCAACCATCTTCCTCAACTCAAATTTTTATTGGCAAATATCTTCATGAAGTTCTGCTCAAATGACCATCACACTATTTTCAAACTTCATCTTTTATACAAACACATCTCTGAAATACATAAAACAGAAGAAAATCAGTCATGAATTAATGAAAACCGTTTTCAGGCAACATAAATTAATTCGTAACTAAGCAGTGTGGACAATTTTGGTTTTGTTTTTTGCACTCCGCAGTGTTTAATTAAAGTGGAAATTTTAAATCAAGGTTTGCTCAAATTCTGAATAATATGATCCGGTTGACAATGAGTCATTAGTCAAAAGAAAGTGTTTGGAAATATAGTAACTAGGAAAGGTGAAATAACAGCTGAGAATGGGCCTAGAATAAAGGGAAATTATGCCAAAATTGACAATGAATATGATGATTGACAACACGTCAGAACGATATATATAGCAACCACGTGAATCCTTGGCATCGCATAGTTTTATAGGGTATTTTGAGGGAGGTATGTAAGAACTGCTCTACTCCGAACAAGAACTAGCAATAAAATTGTGTTGACAGACTGCAAATAAAATAATTAAGGCTACAAACTCACCCATTTTATCACAAACTGCGAAAACGAAGCCATCATTGTTGCCAAGAAGAGTTACCTCTGTGTAGTCTCGGTTAACAGGCCGTAACTAATTCGTTCACGACTGGCACTGTCGGTCAAAAAGACCACACTAAGGCTAATTTACTTATCTTTTTAAGTCTTCAAACATTAAAAATATTTTATTTGAAATATTCGAAAAACATTTTCTTCCATAATTTATTTACCAGAGACCAAAGACTCAAGCATTTCAAACTTGAATTTATCTTCGCTTGGATTCCACCACTAATTCGGCACACCTCGGTCAAACGGCAGTCCGTTATCAAGTTACGTCACAACCTTGTCTGACGTCAAAATTGATTTTTTTTTATTTTTACGTCATTCAAACCGATTTGCTGTTGTGCGAATTTTGAAGTTTACACAATAAAATAAGTTCTTTTAAAATCCTGAAAATGAACATGTTGCAATGTCGATAAACACCTCCTGTTTCGCATTTAGAGGGGTGTTATTTAATAGACATGTTCTGAGATTTTACATTAGAACCCCTCTAATTGCGAAACAGGAAGTGTTTATCTCCTAATTGTTGTGACCTTGTAATCCCTTTTCTCAGTGGTGGGATTTAATAGACGTTTTTCCTTTTAGGCCCACATAATGCAGCATTGTGATCAAATCGGTTATTAAAAAAACATTAGCCTAGTTTCACTTTCGATTTAGAATGGAGAAATCGAAACTCGTTATAAGAAACTAATGATTTCTGATATTTTCTCAGTTGTTACTCAGAGTCAGGTATATGAACATAGGAGAAGAAGACCGTGATCATTAAATAATATCACCAGTGCTACTCGTGGGACGTTCCTATCCACTTAACACTGGTTGAACTTGAACACTGCTTCGTGAACACGGAGGTAAGTTATTAGCTATCAGTGCATTTATATAAAAAAATCATAATACTATTATCTGAAAATGATGAAAATATAAAAAGCCGCGAAATAAGATAAAAAGATCATAAAATGTGATAAAACATCATAAAATTTGATTGAAAAATATCATAAAAATCATAAAATTCCACTAGAAGCTTTCATAAAAAATTAAATGTTTGATAGATGTCTGTATACGGTCCCTGTCCATGATTTCATTTATTTTTAAAGGAGGCGATTTTAACAACATAATGGAATCTCAAGGAAATAATTCACAGGTAGGTAAAACTCCTTGTGTCTATTCACAGGTGTAAACTCGTTGTAGGCCTACCCATAGTCCATACACAGGTGTAAATGCCTTGTACCCATACACTCGTTTAAGAGTGGGCTAGTAAACTCCTCGTACCATACATACCTGTAAAGAACTCCTTATACCATTATCATTCATCTTTTGGATTTACACCATGGCTGATCTTTGTATTCGTTGCTCCTCCGTAGTTAGACCCCGTCAACATGCCGTGACATGTGACATTTGTGATCGCTGGCAGCATCGAACATGCAATACAGGTGAGTTGGCTTGAAATATTATTGATAGTAAATCGAATATAGATTTATTTTTCTAATTTTATTTATTGATATTTATTTATTTATTTATTTATTTATTCAAATTCTTGATAGTAGATATCATTTAATTAACTGATTGTGATTACTGCTCAACTATGTTTATTTACTGTCCCATTATACTATATTATGTACTTAGGTTAATGTAGTTATGTTATGTTATGTTTCGGGTTAACAAAGAGTTCATTGGGGATGAATTTTTGGTAAATGAGGTGATGGTCGGCGAGCATAGATATCTCATGTTTGCCACACCAACACAACTAGAGCTGTTGAAAACCTGCAAAAGATGGTTCATGGATGGGACTTTTAAAGTAGTTAGAAAGCCGTTTTCCCAGTTGTGGTCCATACATGGTTTCTTAAAAAAGGGGGATAGCATGAAGCAGGTACCGCTATGTTTTGTTCTGATGACAAGAAGGACGTCCGAAGACTATGAACAGGTGGGTTAATAAATAAATATATACAATTTATCTATACACGTATTGCAATCTTTACATTTACATTTTAATCTCTTATATCATGCATATAACAGGTGGGTTAATAAATACAATTTACATATTGCCATCTTTGCATTTACATATTGTAATCTTTTGTTATTGTAGGTACTATTACATATAATGGAAAGGTATCAACCTGCAGTAGAGTGTGGCATGTTGGACTTCGAACCAGCCTAGTAATTAGTAGTTTAATTGAATATTCTTATTACATGTTGACATTCTTTAATATGAGATTAATGTATTTCAGGATGGCACAGACGTCTAAATTCTAGGTGTATGGGAGCCGGTCTCAGTTTTTATGTTTTGATACCAATTTTGAAAGAAGAAGGCGAATTGATAGATCTACAATGGACAATGGTTGAAGAAGGGGTGAATTTTAGGAATTGTCGGAAACAGTATTGTAAAATAAACACAAAAATATTTGAAGCTTGGGCGCATTACGCTAATCGTTCAATCACGACAAATGCATTTTTGAAACTAGCGGGTAATTTATATGGCCACAAATAGTTTACAAATTTATACAATATTATAAAATACATTTACAAATTTAATTTTAAGTATACATTTAATGCAATATTATTAGATACATTTACCAATTTAACTAAATATTTTAAAGAATTTAATTTGAGTATACATTTCTTTATAAATTTATTCGTGAAATAATTTAATGAAATTTAACAAATACATTTATTTATAAAAGCCGTAAATATATAATTTAATGAAATCAAAGTAATTGATTTATGTATGAAATTTAACAAAAGCCGTAAATAGATAATTTAATGAAATCAAAGTAATTAATTTATGTATGAAATGATTTATGTATGAAATGATTTATGTATGAAATGATACAAATAGTATTACTAAAGTGCTGTGACATGTTGTTATTGTTATAAATGTATGAATAAAATATTAAAAATATGTAAAACCTGTTTATTGATTTGTGGGATGAAACGACCCGATATGTGGGATGAAACAGCCTGGGGTCAATTTGGGATGAAACAGCCCGGATGAAACAGCCCGGGGTGAACCGGTCATGGGATGAAACAACCTGCTCCCCCATACATAGATATAAAGAACTCCTTATAACATTACACTGGTGTAATGACCAATTGTAAATATACACTCGTTGAAGAGTGGGCTAGCCAAGCGCGTGTATTAAAGGTCCGTCATTGAGTCAAAGTATCGTGGTTTCGATCTCAGACTTGAACATGACAAGAAATAGGGGTCGTTTGCCTAACCAAATGGATCCTCTGGATGCCTATATGTGTTTTCTCACCCCTGATTTATTTACCATCTAGTTCCCACATGACCTAATTTAGAGTCAAATGATGAAGGCAAAATGATGACTGAAGTTATCCCTGTCTTATATTTAATGATTAGAGGTAATCCCACTTCTCGCTGCTGTAATGAGTGGATATTATTGTTTTAAATTTTGATTGGTCAGTGGTCCGACTACCAACCAATTCTAGCTGCTCTATAAAAGCTTTACATTTAAAACGAGGGTTAATATTGGACCAAATATGTTTACATAACGTTACATCATGGCTCGCGATTTTATTATGCCCAATAAACCCGTACATAGCAGAATATTACAGTAAAACAAATTGCGTGACAAACGAGGCTATCAAGTCGAATGAAATGTAAACAATACTGTTTGGAAACGAACATACTTTCACCGTCTTTAATACCTTAAATCACTGTCCAAAGGGGAAAATAGACATAGCAAAAGGTCAGGAATCAGAAGCTAATCCAGCAACGACCAGAGAGGGATTTCTCGTGCCATTGCTTCAGGAATATGCGTAAATATTGTCTGTGAGTTTAGCTACATGTAATGTCCAAGTCGGTGATAATTTTGAATTTTTTTGACATTCACTTCAGAGATTCGCTTTTAAAACTGAGTCCTATCTCTATTTTTAACACGGAACAACTGTTTCAATGATATTGAAATTTATAACAAAAAAATAGTGTTTTTTTTTTTTTTTAGCCATTCTACACTATATCGCAACAACCAATGTATCCTATGATGTATATGAATCAAACCAGTAACTTCCCGAGTACAGGATTAATGTACCAGAGACAACAACAAGTTCTTGGGGTAAGATTTCTATATGTAATGTTAGATACAGAGGGTTAATGTACAAGTTCTTGGGGTAAGATTTCTATATGTAATGTTAGATACAGAGGGTTAATGTACAAGTTCTTGGGGTAAGATTTCTATATTTAATGTTAGATAATCAGTTTAAGTATATTTATACGGGCACATTGAAATGTGGTCGTATATTGTTGTCGCCCCTGTCCGTCCGTCCGTCGGTCCGGCGTCCACAATTGCTTGTGGACGCTCGAGAGACGAACGTTAATATCCGATTGACTTTAAATTTATACACAGTGTTAAGGTTATGAGACGAAGAAACCTATTGATTTTCAGCGATTTCCGATTATTACTGCCAGGGTTATGGCCCTTGATCACATCAAAAACTCTTGTGGACGCTCTATAGGCCAGACTTAATATCCGATTGACTTTAAATAAATACACAGTGTTTAAGGTTATGAGACGAAGAAGTCTATTGATTTGCGGCGATTTCTGAGAATTACTGACAGAGTTATGGCCCTTGATCACTTCAAAAAATCTTGTGGACGCTCTAGAGGCCAAACTTATCATCCGATTGACTTCAGATTGATACACAGAGTTTAAGGTCTTGAGATCAACAAGTATATTGATTTTCAATGAATTTTGATAACCGAACAGCCAAATCCATGATATTAAATGTTCCGTATACTCAAAGTTAGCACGGGGAAGAACAAATTCTAATGATTTTCTGATAATTACTTAAAGAGTTGTTACTTAATCATATTTAATGTATTATAATATATTTTTCAATACCGAAAAAAGTAAAAATATGCGATAACTCTTGTTGACTGCCCGGACGATTTAGCTGCTGTGGGCGTATGTTTCGTTGCCTGACAACCTATCTTTTAGCATTGAGTAGTTAGTAGGAAGGGATCATAAAATTATGAAAGTGGGTTGGAAAGTGGTCTGAAAATCAAGTGACAATTGGTCTCTCTCTCTTTCTCTCTCTCTCTGTCTCTCTCTCTCCCTCTGTCTCTCTTAGTTGGCTTAGTTGCCATGGGTATAGGTTTAAGATATTTCATAATTCCAATTATTTATTTCAGTTTACTCCTCCAACTCAGCGTATGACAAATCCTCAGTACCCCATTTTGCCTCACAATGTGCAACAGCCATTTCAACAGTTTCAACCAAGTCAACAATACGCCCCAAATAATACGCAACAGTATTTATATTTTCAACAGCAACAGAGCCAACCGATCCCCTTGGCACAACCACGTCCTCCAATACTTAATCAAACTGCTCCAGCCAAACACGAGAGAACTTATTTCGCTATAGATGACCCAAATACGCAGAAGCATGTGACTAATGAAATATTATCTCATAGATCTACGCCATCAAGCGGTTCTGGAACTCCCGATTTATCTCCAGTAATGGTATGTATTAATTCCTTAGATTGTATATGGTAAGTGATATAGTCACCATCCGAGTCTTGCATCAATTCCTTAGACTACTGTATATGATGAGTAATAGGGTCACCAGCCGAGTGATAATTGTTATTGCTCTCGAACCAACAAGAAGGGGTTTGGGAGGGGGGGGGGGCGGAAGTGTTCTCGTGGGTGCTGTAAAATTGACGGTCACTGTATCTAGGGGATTTTTTTATGGCTGACAATTTTATCATGGGGGGTGCGGGGCGAGAAACTTTTCAATTTTCAATTCTGTAACATATTTTCTAAATTCTGTAACACTATTTCTAATTCTGTAACATTATTTCTAATTCTATAACTTATTTTTTTTTATTCTATAACGTATTTTTTTTTTAAATTCTGTAACATAATTTGACATAATTTCTTAATTTTCTGGCATAATTTCTTAATTTTGTGACATAATCTTTAATTATGTGACATAATTTTTGATTTTGTGACATAATTTTTAATTTTGTGACATAATTTTTAATTTTGTGAGATAATTTTTGATTTTGTGACATAGTTTCTTAAGTGGCAAAATTTTGTAAATTAATTTTTAATTCTGTAGATTATTTTTTTTTTAATTTTGAAAATTAATTTTTTAATTTTGAAAATTAATTTTTTAATTTTGAAAATTAATTTTTTAATTTTGAAAATTAATTTTTTAATTTTGAAAATTAATTTTTTAATTTTGAAAATTAATTTTTTAATTTTGAAAATTAATTTATAATTCTGAAAATTAATTTATAATTCTGAAAATTAATTTATAATTCTGAAAATTAATTTATAATTCTAAAAATTAATTTATAATTCTAAAAATTAATTTATAATTCTAAAAAATAATTATAAAAATTAATTTAAAATTTTAAGTATTAATTTATAATTAATTTTTAAAATAAATTTATAATTGGTTTTTTGAAACATTTAATATTATGGATTTAGCTGTTCACGTATTGATTTTAAAGAAATTCAAACTGTAACGGTGATATAATCAATCGTTTTTTAAAATCGGATGATAATTGAGATCTCTTTAGGGCCCACAAGCTAAAAAAAAGGTCGATGTTGCGTACAATCAGAGGCCATAATTCAGGAAGTTACAAACCAATATGCGCAAATATCGAAAGGAACCAAGATCTTTAGGTAATAAACATGTAGAGCTGGGCGATATACCTAGAAACAGATATCACAATATTTTCAAAAAATATCGCGATTTATCACCCAATAATACATTTGACAGTAGATATCGCTTGTATGATAAATTACATAATCTACTTTACATGAATTTGATTGGTCAATCAAAAAGGAACTACTTTCTTTTATTTTAAAGAAACCACTTATTTTAAATAAAAAGTTACTTTTTTTTAGTTAAAAAGAAACTGTTTTTATTTAATTGACCTTGAAGGAAATACTGGGTCAATATATAGGACTTTGCAATAGCTAAACTGCTGTCAAAAAACTGATGTATCACTACGCTGTAATGTAATTAGATTCTTAAAAGCGAAATCTATACCAAATAATTTTATTTATTTATTTGTGCATGTAAGAAAGGATTGGGTGATAAATAAAATCTCCAACTCGTGTTTTTTGATATCAAAAAATATCAACCACTCGTTGATAAAGTAAAAAAAAAAACTCGACAGAGCCTCGTTTTTTTCACTTTATCAACCTGTGTTGATATTTTTTGATATCAAAAGACACTCGTAGGAGATTCTCTATATAATCACTATATCGCGATATTTTATAAAAGGTCAATACTTTCAGTTTATCACTTTTTAAATGTATATAAACATGCAGAAAAGTTTGGAAATACCCCTCAATATTATATTCTATAAAAAGCCAATACTTTCAATTTATCACTTTTTAAATGTAAATATACATGCATAAAAAGTTGGAAATACCCCTCAATATTATTGTTTCTAATCAATATTATTTTTAGCATACAATACCAATTTCAAATTAACAAAACATTAATTCGAGCTGGTTCAAACACAGATCTATAGCCATGAAAACTTACTAAAGTTGTTGTTTATTACAATTTTGATATTCAAAATATCAATTATATTTTATTAAAATTAAAAATATTTCGAATGAAGGAGGCCCAAACAACATAAAACAAAGTTTGTGTTCTTTCGGTCGTGCATATTTTATGGTTGTTACGGATACGATTGGACTTTGTTTACCCTTACAAACTCTTTCTTTCCCATTCAAGAGTATACCTTCTTGAAAATGCATAATTAAACAATACAAGGATACTAAATTAAACTATAAAACACAAGTACTATGCGGATCACGACCTCCATTGTCATGACACTGAATGATAATCAGTTTACCGGAACTCTCATTGTAATTGGCATTATTTATATTTCTGCTTTATTAAAATTTAATTCAATCTTAAAATCAGTGATCTCTTTCGAAAATCAAAGTATCGGTCTACACAATTCGTCAAGATGTATAGAAATTGATCAGAAACAGGGATAATTCTAACGGGCGGAAAGGTGAGCGAGAAGTCACGTGACGTAAACAAGCTCCGTATCGGCATATGCAAACTTTGTGGAATGAATACTCGGGAGTTTATAGCAGTATTTTTTCGTGATTAAGCAATAAAATATAGTAAATAACATAAAAAAGAAAACAATTTGTTCAATATTTATGTTAAATATTATCCAGGAAAAAGGTATGTTCGGTTTTTCGATATTTTTCTGAAGACGGTATTTTTCACGGTTTTTATTTCTGTGACGGTTTTATATCGAAATACCGAAATATCGCCCAGCTCTACGAAAACCTATGCATGCCAGCTTTTGTCAAATCTCATATGACAAAGGAAAATGTGGCAAATTTTCTCTCGTACACGAGCAACTTTCTTTGACAAATCTCTATTTGTAAAAGAAAATTTGCTCGTGTACGACCGGCTTTAATCAGATTTTAGTGTATTATAATATATTTTTGAATACCGAAAAAAAGTAAAAATATGCGACAGCTCTTGTTGACTGCCCGGACGATTTAGCTGCTGTGGGCGTATGTTTCGTTGCCTGGCAACCTATCTTTTAGCATTGAGTAGTTAGTAGGAAGGGATGATCAAATTAGAGACTGCATGGGTGGTTGGGGTGGAAAGTGCCCTCTCTCTCTTTCTCTCTCCCTCTGTCTCTGTCTCTCTCCCCCTCTCTCTCTTAGTTGGCTTAGTTGCCATGGGTATAGGTTTAAGATATTTCCTAATTCCAATTTAATTTATTTATTTCAGTTTCCTCCTCCAGGTCAGCCTATGACAAATCCTCAGTACACCATTTCACCTCACAATGTGCAACAGCCATTTCAACAGTTTCAAGCAAATCAACAATACGCCCCAAATAATACGCAACAGTATTTATATTTTCAACAGCAACAGAGCCAACCGATCCCCTTGGCACAACCACGTCCTCCAATACTTAATCAAACTGCTCCAGCCAAACACGAGAGAACTTATTTCGCTATAGATGACCCAAATACGCAGAAGCATGTGACTAATGAAATATTATCTCATAAATCTACGCCATCAAGCGGTTCTGGAACTCCCGATTTATCTCCAGTAATGGTATGTATTAATTCCTTAGATTGTATATGGTAAGTGATATAGTCACCATCCGAGTCTTGCATCAATTCCTTAGACTACTGTACATGTATATGATGAGTAGTAGGGTCACCAGCCGAGTGATAATTGTTATTGCTCTCGAACCAACAAGAAGGGGTCTGGGAGGGGGGGGGGGGGCGGAAGTGTTCTCGTGGGTGCTGTAAAATTGACGGTCACTGTATCTAGGGGATTTTTTTATGGCTGACAATTTTATCATGGGGGGTGCGGGGCGAGAAACTTTTCAATTTTCAATTCTGTAACATATTTTCTAAATTCTGTAACATATTTTTAAAATTCTGTAACACTATTTCTAATTCTGTAACATTATTTCTAATTCTGTAACATTATTTCTAATTCTGTAACTTAAGTTTTTTTAATTCTGTAACATATTTTTTTTTAAATTCAGTAACATAATTTGATATAATTTCTTAATTTTGTGACATAATTTCTTAATTTTGTGACATAATTTCTTAATTTTGTGACATAATTTCTTAATTTTGTGACATAATTTCTTAATTTTGTGACATGATTTCTTAATTTTGTGACATGATTTCTTAATTTTGTGACATAATTTCTTAAGTGGCATAATTTCTTAAGTGACATTATTTCTTAATTTTGTGACATAATTTCTTAAAGTGGCATAATTTCTTAATGCTGTGGCATAATTTTGTGATATAATCTTTAATTTTGTAACATAATAATTTTTAATTTTGTAACATAATAATTTTTAATTTTGTAAATTAGTTTATAATTTTGAAAATTAATTTATCATTTTGATCTTAAATTTATAATTTTTAACTTTCATTTATAATTTTTAACTGATAATTTTAACTGATAACTTTCATTTATAATTTTTAACTGATAATTTTAATATTTTGTTTTTAAATTAACATTTGAAAATAAAATTAGAAATTATTTTACAAAATTAGAAATTATTTTACAAAATTAAAAATTATTTTACAAAATTAGAAATCATTTTACAAAATTAAAAATTATTTTACACATTTAAAAATTATTTTACAAAATTAAAAATTATTTTACAAAATTAAAAACTATTTTACAAAATTAAAGATTATTTTACAACATTATTTTACAAAATTAAAAATCATCTGACAAAATTGATTTACAAAATTAAGAATTAATTTACAAAATTAAAAATTAAAAATAAAAAAAAGGAAATAAGAAATGTCAAAATTGATAATTATTCTACAAAATAGAAATCTAAAAATAGAAATTGTTTTTCAAAATTAAAAATCAAAATAGGAAATCAAAATAGTTCGTATTTGAGCTTTCGTAGATTGGAGTTAAGTGATTTCATACTTCTTTTTTTAAACATGGAGCCAGACGGGGATTATGGAACCGGCACAGAAATCTATCCTCGAAGTAGATATTCCTCTCTTTGCAAAATGATATGAAATGGGATTTAACGTCCTCCTGTTCTGCTCCTAAACTGGGCTAAACTGGGCATACGCCATACAGTATGTTATGAGGGAAATTTGCCCGGACAGCGGCAAAAAAAAAAAACAAACCAAACGAGTTAGCCAGCCACATCCTCAGCCCCTCCAAAACATTTAGTAGCCCCCTCCCCTCAATTTTATGAGCTGGCTACGGGCCCGGGGCAAACCACGCATGGAAATCTGGATGAACTTTCTCGACCAATGCAGTGATCGAACACTCGACATCCAGTCTAGCGAACCAGCGTGATCCCCCTCTGTGTGCATACTATGACGGTATGCGATTCTTGTAATGTCGAACATACTAAGTTCTTAAACTGCCGGGGGTTGGGATGGCCTAGTGGACTAGAGTGCCGCGCTTCGACCTCTAGCTGGCCGGTCACCTCTGGCTTGCGGCTGTGGTTTCGAGCCCTGGTGTGAGCGTATGTGGCATGGAGATAGGGGCGCCTTCTCAACCTCGTGGGTTTCCTCCGGGCACTCCGGTTTCCTCCCACTGCTAAAGACCCCTACGCGCAAGCGAATTATTGAAATAAAATTAAACCATATGTTAGTCCCGAAATGACCTAGTTTGTGTTGAGTGGACGTTAAACCCCATTTCTCTCTCTCTCTCTTAAACTGCCCTTATCTTCTTTAGTTTTAAAAACTACAAAATGTTTTACTTACTTCAGACTCAGGCATCTCCTTCACCATCTCCTTCACAATCTCAACAGAATAAACATCAAGTTGGTGAACAGTTTTTCTCGCAATTAGTCGTCAATCTACGACACAACTCGACCAAACAACAAAGCTCAACTCCACCTAGTGTAATGGATGCTTCCTCTCCACCAACAGGGACCATCATACCAGCTGATGAACCGCAAGAGATATTTGAACCTAGTGTGGACGATGTTAGAACTATTATTCCCGGAGAGACAGGGGCCAACATATCAGCTGATGAACAGGAAGATATATTTGAACTTTGTGTCGAGGATGTTGGAACTATTATTCCTGGAGAGACAGGGTCCACCATACCAGCTGATGAACAGCAAGAGATATTTGAACTTTGTGTCGAGGATGTTGGAACTATTACAGATACAATTAAAAATGGTAAGTTTTCCGAATTGATGAAATTTATTTGTCTGTTAATTATCAAAACATCCTGATCATGTATGCTAGGTACCCACTATCACGATTCGCGCTACGATTGTCGGGTCTAAAGCAAGGCTGGCACTTGCACGATTCCGTGGCACGCATTGGCACGACTCGAGTCGGCACGACAGCGTTCGATTTGCGCAAACTTGTCGTGCCAATGCGGGAAGTGCGTAACCAATGCGCAAACTATGCGTGAACTATGCGTGAACTCGTCGTGCCAGTTCGTGTCAATGTGGACACTGATGGGCACGACAAAATCGTGGCCAAAAGTCGTGCAAGTGTCAGTCTTGCTTTATCATATATTGTGGTCAGTCGTAGAAATCGTGGATTGTGATGCTATCAGGTCTTATCGTATATTGAGGTCAGTCGTAGCGTGCGTGTAAATCGTATTGAAACGTATCCTGACGTGGACACAACCCTATCGTAACGCATCGCACGACATTGGGAACCTAGCATTAAGAAGATAAATACATTTTGTATTAGAGAAAGAGCCGACCGATCTTGCTATAATATTTCAAAAAGACATAATGAAAACTAAAAATATTGAAAATGTTAGTCCAAATACTTTATTCTTTGCAAAGTTATGAATGTCTGAAGTTTAGTCATTGAATGTTAGCCAGTGGTATGATTCAGCCAGTTGCCACTGATTTTTATGAAACCGTTATTAGAATCTGATTCGTGGCTGCAGGAGCTGGCTTACTAACCAGGAAGTCCAGAGTTCGATCCTGCTGGTGTTTGTCGAGAAAGTACCCCAGGGTTTTTCTAGCGTGGTTTCTTGTTGTCAGTGGCGCAGGGCGAAGGGCCTAGCAAGGGCAGCTATGGCTTTGCGAGGAATGAGGATAGCTGTCTAGTTGTTAAGATGGTTTGAAAAAACAGCTGTCTGTGCACCTAAAAGAATCCTTGACAGTTGTGGAATTCGATTGTTTTCCGGGTAAAATTTATCTCATAGACAGGTTGGTACAGAAAAGTAGGACGTTAAACCCCATTTAATTCATTTATTGTTTATATTTTATAGGAGGTGATTTGAACAACATTGTGGATCCTCAGGGAAATTATTTACAGGTAGGTTCAACTTACAGGTGTAAATATCTTGTACTTATTCACAGGTACGTACCTTATACACAAGTATAAACAATTATGTTCAGTTCCATCAGATGAATAACAATACAGATGTGACGAAAAATAGGCGAAATATTGGACTAGCGTGACGTATTTCATTGTAAAGCACGTGCAAGTTAGTCTCTGTATTTTAAGTTGTGTAATGGTCTCCAAACATACATTATGCAAGAGTTAAATATGTCTCTTTGAGGTCTTTCTTTAGACCTGAAATGTAGGAGATCTTTTAAGTCCCGAAATGTTATATATAGTTAGTCATGTATTAACACGAAAAGACCGTTATAAAATTACGAGACCACCGCATGTGCCGCCATGTGTCCGATGTTCACTGGATTTGAATCCGACCTGCTGTTGGCGCCCGTTAAGATCAGAGTCATCCGATGGCACAGAGAGTTGATTATCTGCTTTATTTGTTAATAAATTAATTGATAATGGTACAGGCAAATAGTGGAAGAGAAATTCAACGACATATATAAAAATCATACGGTTGGAAAGTTGGGTAAATTTGTCGTTAATTTGAAAACGTGACCTGCAAGTGTTAAACAGTAGAGACGTAGTTATATCCATATATCCCGTGTGTTGTGGTTTGCCGTGAATAGTTTATCGTACTTCTCGATACCATTTTGACGAAACTTGAAATATAGGTTTATATCCCAAAGATCTCGGTTCCTTTTGATATTGACGCATGTCGGACCGTCCGTACCATCCAGGATTATATGCCCCTTATTGTACAAAAATAATGTGGGCTTATCTTGAATGGCAACCGCCACTTGGAGTCAGAGGAATTTTTTTTCAAATCTGTAGTGATGCATGGCAACGGCATGCTAGTTTAACTCATAACTGCTCAGGGAATTCAACTGATGGTGGGTTTATGTTGTCAGACAAGATATGTTTTTAAAGTAACCGTCAAACCTGTATTTGTAGCCAAGAGAAGTTTATAGAAAACCTAGAGAAATGGAACGTAGATCTCCATTTAAACCTAGAAACATGGAACACAGGCCTCCCTTAAAACCACCAAGTTTATCACGACTCGATCAAGATGGTTCAAGAGAAAAATGGGAACAATTTGAGCAGGAGTTCGACCAGTATCTGGTGGATAGTGGACTAGAGGCTATGGATGATGCTGTCAAGTGCCCATTGTTACGTCAATGTATTGGAAGGGAGAATATGCATATTTATGATTCGTTTTATACATTACATGAATTAAAGACGAAATTCAGTAATTATTGCAAACGTCCGATAGCGGAAGATAGTGTGCCGAAAAAGGACGGAAATCCAGGTGTGCAGAAAGTGGACGGAAATCCAAGTGTGCAGAATTTTGACCGAAATCCAAGTGTGCAGAATGTTGACGGAAATCCAAGTGTGCAGAATGTTGACGGAAATCCAAGTGTGCAGAATGTTGACGGAAATCCAAGTGTGCAGAAAGTTGACAGAATTTCAAGTGTGCAGAAAGTTGACGGAAATCCAAGTTTTCAGAAAGTTGACGAAAATCCAAGTGTGCAGAAAGTTGACGGAAATCCAAGCGTGCAGAAAGTTTACGGAAATCCAAGAGTGGAGAAAGTTGACGGAAATCCAAGTGTGCAGAAAGTTGACGGAAATCCAAGAGTGGAAAATGTTGACGGAAATCCAAGTGTGCATAATGTTGACGGACATCTAAGTGTGCAGAAAGTTGATGGAAATACAAGTGTGCAGAAAGTTGTTCCAAGTGTGGAGAAAGTTGACGGGAATCCAAGTGTGGAGGAAGTTGACGGAAATCCAAGTGTGCAGAAAGTTGACGGAAATCCAAGTGTGCAGAAAGTTGACGGAAATCCTAGCGTGGAGAAAGTTGACGAAAATCCAAGCGTGCAGAAAGTTGACGAAAATCATAATGTTGATGTCCGGCAAAAAAGTAAGTTTAAATATTTTGCTCTGTTGGTAAAAATGCGATCATGTCAAAAAACAATCGGATGAGCTTTCCCAATTTCGTGATCCTTGACTGCCATTCTTCCAGAGTGCTGTTGGTTTTGTGTTCCTCTGTGTCGTAGTGGTTCCACCGATGAGTGGCATATTCCCCCTCGAACCATTGGATTGTTACGCAGTAGGTAGAAACATAAATTCATAACATCTTTAACACCGTTAATTGGGTCCTAATAACAACATGTCTCCTTTCAAACGAAAGCCGACAAGTCGATATCTGCGCCTTCGTGGGAAGGAATAATTTTGGTCAGGGTCTATAACTGCGTGGGAATACCTCGTGGAATTGAAACTTTATGTTATGTTTTTCTTTTGACAGACCAGCGGAGTCCTCTAAATCAGGAGGGTAAAATAATATACGACAGAAATTTCTTGCTACAATTTAGTAGCAACTGTGTGTCTAAACCACAAGGCTTACCAAATTTACCTGACATCATTCTAGATAAGGTGGGTTCCGGACCTCCGGTTACAAATCGGGTTTTAAAAACATTAGCTTATCTTTTGATCCACCTTGTGGAAGCCATGATGGCTGTTGGTGAAGTCTTACCAAAGCGTGCCGCGCTTCGACCTCTAGCTGGTCGGTCACCTCTGGCTTACGGTTGCGGTTTTGATCCCTGGTGTGAGCGTATGTGGCTTGGAGATAGGGGCACCTTCTCAACCTCGTGTGTACTGCGGTTTCCTCTCACAGGAAAGACCCTTGCGCGTGCGCTAAGATAAAATAAAACCAGAGAGCAGAACTTTCTTAGCACGTCGTACAGGACTCAACATTTGTCGTAAGTTTCATTTGACGCACGTCGCCTGTGTTTTCGATTTAATGCCATTTCGTATTGTGGCACTTATTGTGCATTTCTTAGAGTGATTATGTTGCACTTATTGTACTTTTTTAGGTAGATTATGTTGCACTTATTGTGCTTTTTTAGGGAGATTATGTTGCACTTATTGTGCTTTTTTTAGGGGGATTGTGTTGCATTATTGTGCTTTTTTAGGGAGATTATGTTGCACTTATTGTGCTTTTTTAGGGAGATTATGTTGCATTATTGTGCTTTTTTAGGGAGATTATGTTGCACTTATTGTGCTTTTTAGGGAGATTATGTTGCACTTATTGTGCTTTTTTTAGATAGATTATCTTTTTGTTTTACATTGTGCTATTTTGAGAGATTTGATCTCTCTGTTGTAGCCCAAGATTTAGATTACTATTGTGGATTTTTACCACGCCGGATTATACCATTCAAGGATTATTCATTCTGTCAGTTTTGGGGTCATCAAGATCTTGTGTAATTCCGCTAACTTGGGAATTACGTGTACTACGGCAAAGCCGAGAAGACATTTGTAAAGGACGTAATACAAACTACTACTTCAAAGCAGTAGAAGCACCGTGAGCAAAGAAGACTTCAAGCGAATACTAGTGAACTTGGAGTGAATACTATGTATAACCCAATATATTAGATTCTCACCAAGGCTGTTATACTCGTACTTATACTCATTTGTCCAAATATTATTTTATTATTTGTCCCAATATTATTTTTCCCAACATCATTGTATTATTTGTTCAAATATTATTTTATTATTTGTCGCAATGTTATTTTATTATTCGCCCCAATATTATTTTATCCAATATTATTTTATTATTTGTCCCAATACTATTTTATTATTGTCCCTCGCCTTTCAAAGAAAGTTGGGGGACTATTAAAATGGGTTCGTCTGTCTGTCTGTCTGTCTGTCTGTCTGTCTGTCCGTCTGTCCGTCACACTTTTTGGGACACAATAACTCTCTTCCTAATTGAGCTAGAATGTTCAAACTTGGTGTATGTGTTTATTAGGTCAATGCCTTGATGGAGTTCGAAGATGAACATTTTCCGCTTAGGGTAGGCAGAGATAAGCAATTTGATTGAGAAACTTGGTGTATAGTTTCATTACAGTAATGCCTTGACTAAGATCGATAATGAGCATTTTGTGTTCGGGGTAAGCGAGAGAGAGAGAGAAATGGGGTTTAACGTCCACTCAACACAAACAAGGTCATTTCGGGGCTAACATATGGTTTTTAATTTTATTTCAATAATTCGCCTGCGCGTAGGGGTCTTTAACAGTGAGAGGAAATCGGAGTGCCCGGAGGAAACCCACGAGGTTGAGAAGGCGCCCCTATCTCCATGCCATATACGCTCACACCAGGGCTCGAAACCACAGCCGCAAGCCAGAGGTGACCGGCCAGCTAGAGGTTGAAGCGCGGCACTGTAGACCACTAGGCTACCCCAACCCCCCTCGGGGTAAGCAGAGCGATAAGCAATTTGATTTGCCGAGACTTTGGAACACAATAACTCTCCTTCTAATTGAGTTAAAATGTTCAAAATTTGTGTGTATGCTTATTAGGTCAATGCCTTGATGGAGTTCGAAGATGAGCATTTTCTGCTTAGGGTAGGCAGAGAAAAGCAATTTGATTGGTTGATACTTTGGGACAAGATAACTTAGGTTCATCTTGATTGATGATTTTTATGCCAATACAATGACTGCATTCTCATTCAGTAATGGATTCGACAGTAACAGTGTATAGAAACGATTGACTCGGACACGAGGGCCCTTTCCCTTGGCCAGAGGGGCCCTTTTGTCCAGCGTGGGGGCCCTTTTGTCTGCCTTTAGAGTCCCCCTAACTAGGGTACATTTTCATTTTTCTCGTCAGTTTAAGCATTTTTCTTTATAAAACACTTTTGGATGACACTTCGTGTACAGTTTGATTGCTCGATACGTTTGAAAAAAATAAATGTTCGATTTATTAATATGTGTCATCTATATATTTTGGGATTTCGGCGGGGGACATCAGCCTCACTGTTGGCTTATTTGTCTATATTATTAGACCGGTTGTCATGTAGATTTGTCTGATGGTGGAGGTATTGGATAGATCGTGAATCGGTAAACTACAACCGATAATCGGAGATTGTAACACCTCCCTTTACACATGATAAAAATGAGCCCACATATAATGAAGCCTTTTCTATTTTAGCCTGATATAATGTCGTCTGCAGAAAGGAATGCAATGGGTAATACTGTATTAGATTTTTCCCCAGATTTCTTCCTCCAAACAAGGCCACATCAAAGTTCAAATAAACAGAGCCGTGATGGTGGACAGTCTCGTGATGGTGAACAATCTCGTGATGGAGGGCGTAAGTTAATGTATTATTTTATTACATGGCTGGTCTATAGAAATGCCGACTACGATTTATCCGTGTCCAAATAGGTTCAATTGGCCCAAATCCAAATCCAATTCCCAATCAATTATCAAAGTATCAATATATAGGTTTTCGGGGTAATTGAATCAATTTCCATCCATACACGTGTGTGATTAGTGACACCGCTGATGAGTCAATATTCAAGGTGGCTTTCAGTTTTGGCGGGAAAACTTTGTTGTCAACATATGTTTTCGAGGTAGCTGATTCCATTTTCGTACATATTTTAGTGATTAAGTGATTCCCTGTGTCAATATAGGAGAAATTTCAATTAGGGATTTAGATTTGCGATTAGGGGATGGAGGTTAATGATACTCCTACCTTACATCTAATGCAATTACATTCATCCTGTATCTGGGGATCACGTGGCTAAGACACTGACTCGCTAGCCTGGAGGTCGGGTAGTTTCCCCCTGTCAGTGACGCAGGATGGAGGGCCTGACAAGGACAGCTGTCTAGTCGTTCGAATGGGACGAAAAACCGAGGTCCTGTGTACACATTGGCGTGCACGTAAAAGATCCCTTGGCAGTTGGAATTCGATATAAAAGTAGGCCGTAGCGCCGCTGCCCGGGCAAAATTTCCCTCATAGCACACTGTATGGCGTATGTCCGTCTTTCATTAACCCAGGTTAGGTGCAGATTAGTAGGACGTTAAACCCCATTTTATTTCATTTCTTAACTTGTATCAACCAAATTTCATTTCGAGTGTCTCCCAGCTCACTGCGACAGTGGCGTAGTTGTATGCCAACAAACAAAGGCGTAGGTGGGCTGCAGCTCCCTCAGACGCGGTAAACCTTTCATTTTTGGGGAAATGTTTTTTTTTTTTTTTTTTTTTTCGTTTTTCGAACAAAACATCAGAGAATGCGACCATATAATAGTAAAATGAAAACGCTCGTTTGAATACTACAATAATACTTACGACATCGCGCAACAACATTTGTGGAGAACCCGTTTGCCAGGTTTCTGTTACGGAAATCTGCCATCATCGTCTCTAAATTACATAGGCATACATACAAATTCAGCTTTTTTAAACAGAGAAATCATTTTTATACTGATGTAGGATCACTTTGTGGTGTAATTTCAAGGCATTATTTTTTTTTCATGTAGTTAATAGTTAATGACTGATTCATTCACAAGGAACATTTTCACAAAAAAATAACGAATCTATAGTGTAACACTAGCTACGAGAACGTAACTAAGAACGTTGAGATGTACTGATGTGCTTGTTTTTAGCTACGATTGGACGCCTTTAGGTCCAAGTGTCAAACTCGATTTCTTTTAGCAATGCATGTACCATCTTAAAAAAAAAAGTTAAGCCGGTCAACACGAGCAAAGAAAATTTGACAAATTTCTTTGACGGTCCCCTCAAATTTTCTTTGACCGTGTACGAAACCATCGCCATTTCACATGGTTGGTCGAAACTGACGGTTCTGCGTGTGAAGTAACCACATTCATAGAACAAAAGGAAAACCAACTTGTGTACAAAAAATTCAGAATAATGATTTCCCAGCGTGATTACGATGTATTTGGCGCGTAGAAAAGCGGCCATGGGTTGTGGAATAGGTGTCCTCTTGTTGATGCAGGATTTTAATCAGTCCAATTAATAGGCATATTTGCAATTTAATCAACGAGACGATAATCGAAAGTTCAACTACCTTTCCTTTGTACCTATCCGCCCCTGCGTCGAAAAAAAGTGAAATCATTAGATGCGTGCGCAGATTTGTGGCAAATTTATTTGACGGCCTATCGTACACGAGCTTAAGTTCCAAATCTTTGACACATTTATTTGACGAAAAGCTATGCATGCCAGCTTTTGTCAAATCTCATATGACAAAGGAAAATGTGGCAAATTTCCCGGCTTTAATTTAATACTATTAGCATGTGTTACACATACGCAGCCCAATAAACTTTTAGCAAGAATGTTGGGGGGGGGGGGTCTAATCCCGTGGGTATTCTAATCCATTCGAATTGATTATATAGGCTAATGTGAATAATTTATTTATTTACAGCCCCAAATAGAGGAGGTCCACAAGAGAATATTCATCATATTGGTGATGGGTTGAATACTGTCGCTTCTAAACCTGACTGTAACATAGATCTTTCAAACAAGAAAACTACCGAGGTAATAATTTGATGTTTATTTAATCGAGATTTCGTCTGTTGGGGGCGGGGATGGGGGTGTCAAATGAAAGAGAAAAGCAACAATATAAATAAAATTGGTTCGAAAAAAAGGACAAAATGATGAATACAGTTATCCCTGTTTTATATCTAATGATGACAGATGAATTCCTCGTTACTGATATTGCAATAATGATTTAGTTTTATTTATTGTGCCATGTTGACGGGGCTCCTATAGAATCCATAATCTTGCCATAACATGAACTTTGTATGATCTTGCATTTTGTTTTCATTTCAGGAAATCTACAAACACGTTAAAGGTATTTTGAATGAATTAACTCCGGAGAATTTCAAAACTTTATCAAAAGAAGTTCTGGAATTAAATATCGACACAGAAACAAGATTAAAAGGTGTCACAGATTTAATATTTGAGAAGGTGAGAATTTTACTAGAAATTTTTATTCAGCGGGTGGAGGAGTTTGCATTGCGACAAAAGTAGTTACAAGTTAGGACGGGGGACCTATCGAATAGAATGGCCAGCCATGGACCAAACAAGAATATTTAAAACCGTTACAGGGTTGTTTGCTACAGATTTTCATTTTCTATTCGATGAAATTCGATACGACAGACATCCGGTCTCCGTCATATCATGTTCTTGTCCAATGAGCTGACATGTAACAACCCTGTCTGTAAACCATATTAGGAAAGGTGACTATACATATCATTCTGCATATGGAAAAAACTATTACAAATGTTTCCACTACTGACATTGTCCGTCTGGCTCCAGCCCCAGTGGATCGTTCTAAGGCCTTCCTTTGAGCACGTTTTGTCATGATTTGACGGGTCCGGCGTCAGGCGTCTCATGAGAAATGTTTAAATCTCGAGTCCCTGAAATTTAACAGAATTCTGATGGTCAGAAAACACTTATAACATGACTAAAATTTAGTACTGCGTATGAGAATTCATGTTATTTATTAAGACTTTTACAAGGACGTACAAAGTACTGTGAATCTGTGATAACCTATGAAAGTGATAATAAATACATCATTTACATGGACCTATATCTTCGATATGTTGTTGTGGTGATTATACATACATTAGCCAAGATATGACTATGTCCTCATATTTTCATTAAGCGTACGCGGTTTATCAAGTTTGACCACCGATAGTCGATCGATCAGGCCAAGGTCACACGCAAGAGCCAATAGTTCATTAAGGAGTTCTCGTTTCATTACCGAACGCATGCTAACCGTTTTTACTAATTTGAACTTTGAAAACCTAGCATGTATTGTATAATCCAATCAAAGCAATCACTCCCATTGCTTATATGAATTATTTGGGGGTTTTTCCCTTCTATTTTGGCGTTGTTTATTTACCTCATTAATTCATTTAGTCCTGGTGGTATAATTCTGAGACCGACTGCACTTATTTTGAGACACTGACTATTTATACTCCTGGGTGTCCAGTTTGATAAATTAATGATGACGAGGAATATGATTTATACGTGTTAAAGTCAAATGGAAATACGGCAAAATGATAACTAAAGTTTATGTTATATGTATAATTGTTGTTTTGTATGAATGTAATTTTTTGTAATTGTATGCTGCTCCTCGTGGGCGTTTTTATGCAATAAATTTACTTACTTACTTATTTATCTATATTTTATAGGCGGTGGTGAGTGAACCAGCGTTCAGTGTAGCGTATGCTAACTTGTGTAAAGATCTTATGCAGCACGTACGTACATCAAATCAAACTTTCTCATCAAATAAACATCTCATCACCATATTGCTTCTGTGGAAGAAACAGTTAAAACTTTAAATATTTAATGTTTGATCTTTTATGAACGAGAGGCCCATGTATCAGGGGCGTTTTAAGGTTTATCATGGTTGAGGCTATACTATTTTGAGGGCCCTCATTCGCCGGGGGGGGGGGGGGTGTCTTGATTGATGATTTTCATGCCAATGCAATGTCAGTAGTGGATTCGACAGTAACAGTGTATAGAAAACGATTGACTCGGACTCGGGTGGGGGGTGAGGGTGTTCCCTTGGCTAGAGGGACCCTTTTGTCAAACGCGGGCCCCTTTTGTCTGCCTTTAGGGCCCTCCCTAAGTAGGGTACATTTTCATTTTTCTCATCGGTTTTAGCATTTTTCTCCTGTTTTATTTTTTCAACTCCTTTGATTTTTTTCGCGAGTAGGCTGGCGCCTCCAGTGCCTCAGCTATAAAACGGGACGATAACGCGTGCGTGCGAGGGTGGGGGCTCAGGGATGCAAATCTAATTTATGTCAGAGGTTTGCGCTGGTAGTTGACCAGATAAAACACACCTGCAAACTATTAGATCTATTTACAGAATCTACTTGCAGCAGACTAATTTATTTCTAGCTATAAATTTGTATTAGTATTCGACGTCTACCAATCGAGGGAGAGATGCGTTTAAGAGGGAGAGAGAAGGAAATGGGGTTTAACGTCCACTCGACACAAACGAGGTAATTTGGGGACTAACATATGGTTTTTAGTTTTATTTTAATAATTCGCTTGCGAGTAGGGGTCTTTAACAGTGGAAGGGAACCGGAGGGTAAAATATGGGAGGAAAAACCGAGGTCCCGTGTACACATTGGCGTGCACGTAATAAATCCCTTGACAGTTGGAATTCGATATGAGAGTAGGCCGTAGCGCCGCTGTCCGGGCAAAATTCTTCTCATAGCACACTGTATGGCGTATGCCCGTCTTCATTAGTCCAGTGCGGATCAGAACAGTAGGACGTTAAACTCCATTTCATTTGAATCCATTTATAGGTAAAGGTTCCGTCAGATAGCAACCCAGTTGAGAAAATAGATTGCCGGGCTATTTTATTTAGTAAATGTCAGAGAGAATTTGAGAAAGATAAAGATGTAGATTTAGAAAATGGACAGCAGAAACTAGATGAACCCGACTCAGTGAGTATAGGGTGGACTGGAGTCTACTTTAAAGTAGCTAAGTCTCTACTAAAATCAAAGTCTTCAACTTTGAAAGCACGAATTATTTGTCAATTTAAATCAACATTGGTGCTGTGATCTTAACGGAAAAGGATAGGCTTCTGATATCCAATATTTAAGACAAAATAAACATTTTACCATTGGTACACGGACCGTGTACCATAAAGCGTTTCAGCCCCAGTTCCAGCAAGAGACTCGGGGAGCGAGGCTAGAAACATTGCGCCAAATGAAACGGCGTATGTAGACTGGAATAGCCAGACGCTAGAAATTTGCATTTGATTGAGACTGTTGGCTTATTTGGCTGAACAGAACTTATTTGAAATTAAAGTAAAAACGGAAACCATTAAATGTAAATCAGTTTATATACATTCATATTACAGTATTATATGCGTTGCGACCCACTTGAGTCAATTTCTAGGTCCCAAATTTTAGCGATTTAGCTCCTTTAAATTATCGTTCACTTATGAAATTCAGTAAATACGGGTAATCTGATTAAAATACACGTCTACGTGCACATCAGACCGGTTGTAGTAGAAGGTCGTGTCAGAGGTTATACGAGCGGATTTTGACCCAATGACGTGTTACCCACAGTTCTGTGCACCACTTGCGTAAAGCTCGTTTTATCGGCTAATCCCACCATTCCAGTATTTTTATTTTTTTTTATTTTTTATAAACAATATTTTATTCTCAGAAAAGGATTGAGGAACAGGCTAGGCCTATATTTCCTCTCTCCAGATCCTATTGTAGTAAAGCCAAGTGAAACGAAATTTTGAACTGTAAAAAACTAAACGAAATAGGATCTATGTTTTAATCAGATTGCCAACGACCAATGGTTGTTTTGTAAACCAAGTTTTTTTCGTTCCATCCAACTAACTAGACGCTGTTCATTGCCAGCCCCCTTGTACTGCATCACTGCATCTTTAGAACTTTTTAACCCAATACCAGGCTGAAACTTGGAGCTTCACAATTAGTGTGCCAGCGCCTTAGTTATGAAGGTGCCCCTCCATGTGGAAAACCTAGACATAACTTGTTGGTAGCCATCCTAGATTTTCTCATGAAGCTCTTAAATTAGATTCTTCGACTGTTTCCCTCATATAGTCTTTCGGGACCTGATTCCTGAAAATATACTATGGTTTAATTCTGATTTCTAGGAAGAAATGAAGAAACAATTACAAGAAGAAATGGAGATTGCTGCAACAAAAGCCAGGAGAAGATCTATAGGAAACATCAGGTAAGTAGTCTAACTTTGTTGTACAAATTGTCACAGTATAACCTGCTTGGTGCTGACTTGCCATTAATCACTATTACATTTCATTTCTTATTATGATGTATTATCATTACAATCAAAAAAAATAATTTTTAAAATAAAAAAACATGACCAAAAGACATCGCTTTTTGTAATGTAACTCTTTTATGAATGGAATTCAGGTAAAATGATGTCTAAAGTTATCCCTGTCTTACATTAAATTAAGGCAGTTGAATATTGTGCGTTGATATTGCTAGATTGATTCTATCACTCTGTTATTGTCTGATTGTCTATTAAAGATTTATGAATGGAATTCAGGTAAAATGATGACTAAAGTTATCCCTGTCTTACATTTAATGATGACAGATGTATTCCTCCTCATTCATATCTTTTATTTACAGATTTCTCGGAGAATTGTGTCTATTGAAAATGTTCACGAAGAAAGTTATGCGTGATTGTGTGTCTAAATTATTACAGTCGAAAGATGAGATAAATTTAGAATGTTTAAGCATATTATTAACCATAATAGGAAAAGAATTGGATACAGGAAATGCCAAGGTAAGGCTTAATCCACTTGATGTTGATGAGTTATAAAAAGTTGAGACAAAACTATCCTAACCATATTTGAATTTCATGCTGGAAAGTGAGATTAATAATTTCGGCCATCATGCTGGCAGAAGATTTACCCCAGAAACAAGGGGTTACTATTCTCGGACACACTTTAGTGTTGGTTTGACATAAGTCGGGCTGTGGGCGACATTTTGTTCGTTTTTATCTTCACTATATTCTTTATCTTTCAGTCTAAAATAGATAAGTACTTCCAAGAAATACAGGAAATCGTTATAGAAAAGAAAACATCGCCAAGAGTACAATTTATGTTGCAAGATGTTATAGATTTGCGATCGGTAAGTTTCTAGTTGTTTTAAACATATACGGAATCCTTGTTTTGTTGTTTCCCTAGATCTAGATCTAATTTTTATATATATATACAACTGGTAGTAGTTTTTTTCTTTGATGTCCATAGCAGTTATATCTTATAACAACCTCTCGTGACGTCATCAGAGGTTGATATATTCGGTTCACATCAACCGCTGATGACGTCTTGACAGGTTAATATTTCATATCAACCGCTGATGACGTAATTACAGGTCGATATATTCGGCTCATATCAACCGCTCTTGACGTAGATGATCGAAATAATACAAAGAACACAGAAATAAAATTTTATATTCTTTTGACAATAAAAAAAAAAATTGTTTTGGTACAGTTTGTAGCATTCAGGACCTAAATAGACGGCGTACTTATCGGCTTATTTAAATCGGTTATCCACACTCCAGTCCATGTCTAAGATATTTTTCAGAATTTTCTTTCTGCCCAAATCATTTCTACACACACTCCAAGACTTGAAAGTGTTTATCACCCAAGAGTTCCTTTGTAAAGTATTTTTGGCTACGGCTACAGTCCACTCAAAACAGTCGGTCAAATCTTTCTCTGAACATACCGAAAAGTAACCTTCAGTCACGGTTCATATTGTCAGAATTATCGGAAAAGATTGCCTTTTGGTCCAAATTTTCTTCAGGCTTTGTATAGATCCTCATCATAGTTGCATTCACATCTATTCTATAGTCAATATGATGACTAAAAAGGATTTATTATTCGTCTGACTTCGTTTTACTATCCATTTTGTTTTAGCTTTCTTCAGTTCAATTACTACAAAATGGCGACGTATAAACAAACACGTGCACGTGATGTCGAGCAATTATCCGATCACTGTCACAGTGTTGCCTTTTTCAGAAGAGTCCATTAAATTTAAGGGTGAACGTTGTAAATGTCAGATATAAACCTACTCTCCCTCGGATTGATATGATAGAGAACACCTCCGCTGCGCCCGCGTGTTCTCTATCATATCAACCTTGGGTAGGTTAATATCCTATACATACAATTATTTCATGTTCGGATTGATGAATAATATATTTATATTGTAGTGTAACTGGGTGCCAAGAAGAGAAGATAATAATCCTAAAACTATCGATCAGATTCATAAAGAAACTGAACAAACAAATTTCCTTCAATCTCAGAATGTCTCTTAATGTTGAAATAAGCGGCCGTGAAGATGGATTATATGCAAGGTTTAGATATAGAGTCGACAGTTCTCGCTATAAATAATGAAGCATAAAGTTTTGACAAGATACATTCGCTTAATTCTCGGTTCTTAGTGGATCAATTTGACTGAAATTTTCAGCAAATTGCATTTACATTATCTAGTTTTTAACTATTATAGTGACAACTGCCAATGAGTATAGTAAAATTATATAGTGACTGTTAGAAATTTATGTAAAATTACAGAAGTACAAGTGTTTTTTATACCTTAATTGTCGGTATATTCTCCACAATATAGTAGTTTTACCAAGTGTGGCGTATTTTTACGGAGTTTCGTTTATGTTTACGGAGTTTCGTGTATGTTTACGGAGTTTCGTGTATGTGTACCAAGTTTCGTGTATATTTACCGAGTTTCGTGTATGTTAACCGAGTTTCGTGTATGTTAAAGTTCGTGTAAGTGTACCGAGTTTCGTGTATGTTAACCGAGTTTCGTGTCTGTTTTTATAATAAACGGTGATGAAATCAAAAACACATTCAGAATCGGTAAAAATACATTCTTACATATGTAATATTTACAAACTGAACCGGAAATAAATAGGCAAGCATGTAATTTTACAGATCTTAAGTTTATTTACAATTTTTTGTAAATTTACTTTTAGGTTAGAAATATAATAGCTAACAACTAGATAATGTAAAGTGAATATGCTGAAAATCTGTGAAATTGCTCCAATCTGAATCCAGATATTAGCGATTGAATCGTAGGCCTAGTGTCTGTCATTATTAAAGTCTGTACAATAGAAAAAAAACCAACATATGTCTTGATTGTTCCATTTTTGAATTTAATCACCAATGAGCGTTGATTCCCAGATCCGACTCAAATCCAGTGAAAATCCGACACAAAAGATGGCATCAAGAGTTGATTATGGTTTTTTCATGTTAATAAATCTCTAATTCATAGTTTATATAACATATCAGGTCTAAAAAACGACCTGCAATGGGCAGATTTACCTCTTGCGTGATGTATGTTTTAACTTATTGGTAGTTATCATATTCCGTAAATTTATTGTCTCTTATTAGCATGCAATCTTACAGATTTTACGTTTACTCACATTATTTTGTAAACTGTCACTTAAGAACCATTAGTAAAATTACAGCAATTAAAGTATTTGTTTTTACCATAAAATGTTCGGAATATTTACCAAAATGTTCGGAATATTTACCAAAATGTTCGGAATATTTACCAAAATGTTCGGAATATTTACCAAAATGTTCGGAATATTTACCAAGTTTCATGCTTCCTTCTAATAAACTCTGATGGAAACAAAGGCGCATTAAAACCGGGTAAAAATACATGCTTATATATGTAGTATTTCAATATTGAACTGAAAATAGCAAAGCGAGAAGGTAATTTTACACATTTACGTTTATTCAAATTTTCTTTTTGTAAATTTACTTATTGGTAAATTTAATGCCTCTTATTTCCTTTTAGTATTCCATAGCAACGAACCATTCCTGATAACTATCTTCTAATAGTATTCATTCTAATTTATTAACCATAATATGGACAATCACATTTTGTTAAATTTGGTATACTGCATGTTATGTATTTCTAATTTCCTTTATTTATACGATCTATAAGGTGTATTATTTTTCATTGTAAAATAATCAGATAGTAAGTATGTTCATAAAAGTATTAAAAAAAAGTTCTATCATTCCCGCCTTAGGTTGTATTATCTCGTAATCAAGCTCACTTGACGACGGTTAATTAAACCGACTGGCAAGTGTAAGCTGGACTGTCTCTAAAGCAGTTCCAAGGCCTGCAATAGACAGTGTCGCAAGCTTACATCTGAAGGCCTAAAACCGCCGTAATCTCTGACGATCGGCGGTTTCATCCTATGTTGGGTTACAAGATTGGTCGTACGATCTCGCTACGCAACAACAAGTTTTAAATGCCTTTTATTCAGTTCTTACGGGGGAAATTGTTAATAGCCTAAAAGAAGAGGGGGGGGGGGGCATTTGTTTTTTTTAACATGTGTCGGTAATTCTTCAGTTATTGTTTTCAGGTAAATTTACATTTGGAGGTTAAAAAGCAAACTTATTATAACCGGTCATTTACTGTGTTGCGGGGAATTAACATTTGGAAGTTAAAAAACAAACTTACTGTAACCGTTCATTTACAGTTTTGTGGTGAATTTACAGTTCAAAGTTAAAAAACAAACTTACTGTATCCGTTTATTTACAGTGTTGTGGTGAATTTACAGTTCAAATTTAAAAAACAAACAATAGTTATTTTCCATTTACCGTTTTCAGGTAAAGTTACACACAAAGTCAAATTACAGAAAACTCTGTAATTTTACTGCAGAATGTTTATTTACAGTAATTTTACTGGCAACTATAGCTGCCAGTGTTTTCCATGTAAATTTACCAGATTTTTTCTAACAGCGTATAGCAATAGTTGTAACTTGTAACTTACATGTATATTTTAACTAGTATAAGTTGCCTATCACTTTTACGTGCTAATACATGCGGGCGGGCGCGCGGGATGTTATTAGAGACTTTTGGCAAGTGGCATTTCCCCTATCCGTATCACGTATCGTATACGTGACACGTTGCGTCGGAGTAGTTTTAGAGTTTTGGCAGATTCTTGCGTCGTATATACGTATACGTATGCGTCACTGAGCTGAGCTTAGTTATGTACAGCATGGCGACAGTTATCGACCAAGATCACCATCAGTACTAGTCAAGTGCGTGCGTGAAGTCACTCGACAGTCGCTGAGCTATTAAAGAAAATAATGTCACATCTTATTAAAAAAAATCTCTGACTTTGACTCGACAGCAATTTTTGGTTTCACTTACACCGCTTTACTATAGAATCACATCATTTACAGATTTGCAAGGTCACATATCTACCTAAATCTAGCGCGTAGATCAACTAGCGTGCAGACAATTTCAAAATTCCGAGAAAAACCCATCAAAATAATGATTTAATTCCAGTCTTTATTATGATAAAATTCACATCAAATATACACCTCCGCGTTCTAATAGTAAGTGCAGGGGGACTGCACCACACACAATTCTACACAAAAACAAATATACAGATAAGACATAATGCTAAGAGACCACAAACAACAACAAATCAAAAAAGAGTGAATGGATCCGGGGGCTAGCCGTAAGCGTCCACTGCGCTGTACAGTCCCGGGCCTGTGGTGACACAGACTTCACTCATATTTGAAAAACAAGTTGGGAGCAAAAACCCAAGGAAATAATTATATAATGTCAGCATGAGTCACGATCTGCCATATGTTGCAAGAAATACGAATGCAAGCATATTGTTGTACAAATAGATTCATGTAAAACGCTATGATACAACATTTCAGCGTCTAAAAAGACAACAATGTTATACGGACCTTCTCCGTATAAAAGCTGTTCAATACGGACTGCCGTATATATATAACGTGTGCCTTATCACGTATGAGAAATACACACACATTGATGACGTCACACACAAAATCCAGACGGATACGCGATACGCACTGGGAATTAGCGGCGTGAAGCTAGCTTGTTGTTCGTTGTTCGTTATTCGCCAATACCGAACAACAAACTGGCTCGTTGTTCGGTATTCGCCAATATGTAACAGCTCTTTCTTCGGATAGAAAGAGAAGTTGTTAAAATCTATTTCCCAGAAGCCTGAAGTTTTATTGTCTATTTAAGCTCATTAAAACCCGCCTGTGTCGTGTTCCCTACAAAAGTACCTTTATTATATTACTTATTCCATATACGGTGAATACCTAGCTAGCTTGTTGTTCGTTGTTCGTTGTTCGTTATTCGCCAATACCGAACAACAAACTGGCCCGTTGTTCGGTATTCGCCAATATGTAACAGCTCTTTCTTCGGATAGAAAGAGAAGTTGTTAAAATCTATTTCCCAGAAGCCTGAAGTTTTATTGTCTATTTAAGCTCATTAAAACCCGCCTGTGTCGTGTTCCCTACAAAAGTACCTTTATTATATTACTTATTCCATATACGGTGAATACCGAACAACAAACTGGCTCGTTGTTCGTTATTGGCCAATATGTAACAGCTCTTTCTTTGGATAGAAAGAGAAGCTGTTAGAATCTATTTCCCAGAAGTTTGAAGTTTTAGTGTTTATTTAAGCACATAAAACCCGCCTGTGGCGTGTTCCCTACAAAAGTACCTTTATTATATTACTAATTCCATATACGGTGAATACCGAACAACAAACCAGCTCGTTGTTCGTTATTCGCCAATACCGAACAACAAACTGGCTCGTTGTTCGTTATTCGCCAATATGTAACAGCTCTTTCTTCGGATTGAAAGAGAAGTTGTTAGAATCTATTTCCCAGAAGTTTGGAGTTTTATTGTCTATTTAAGCTCATAAAAACCCGCCTGTGGCTTGTTCCTTACAAAAGTACATTTATTATATTAATAATTCCATATACGGTGAATACCGAACAACAAACCAGCTCGTTGTTCGTTATTCGCGAATACCGAACAACAAACTGGCTCGTTGTTCGTTATTCGCCAATGTGTAACAGCTCTTTCTTCGGATAGAAAGAGAATTTGTTAGAATCTATTTCCCAGAAGTTTGAAGTTTAATTGTCTATTTAAGCTCATAAAAACCCGCCTGTGGCGTGTTCCCTACAAAAGTACCTTTATTATATTACTAATTCCATATACGATGAATACCGAACAACAAACCAGCTCGTTGTTCGTTATTCGCCAATACCGAACAACAAACTGGCTCGTTGTTCGTTATTCGCCAATATGTAATAGCTCTTTCTTCGGATAGAAAGAGAAGTTGTTAGAATCTATTTCCCAGAAGTTTGAAGTTTTATTATCCAGTTAGGCTCATAAAAACTCGTCTGCGGCGTGTTTCCTACAAAAGTACCTTTATTAGATTACTAATTCCATACCTGGTGAATACCGAACAACAAACCAGCTCTTTGTTCGTTATTCGCCAATACCGAACAACAAACTGGCTCGTTGTTCGTTATTCGCCAATATGAAACTGCTCTTTCTTCGGATAGAAAGAGAAGTTGTTAGAATCTATTTCCCAGAAGTTTGAAGTTTTATTGTCTATTTAAGCCCATAAAAACCCGCCTGTGGCGTGTTCCCTACAAAAGTACCTTTATTATATTACTTATTCCATATACGGTGAATATCGAACAACAAACCAGCTCGTTGTTCGTTATTCGCCAATATGGAACTGACCACGAGAATACCGAACAACATACACTGTGAATACCGAACAACAAACCAGCTCGTTGTTCGTTATTCGCCAATACCGAACAACAAACTGGCTCGTTGTTCGTTATTCGCCAATATGTAACAGCTCTTTCTTCGGATTGAAAGAGAAGTTGTTAGAATCTATTTCCCAGAAGTTTGGAGTTTTATTGTCTATTTAAGCTCATAAAAAGCAGCCTGTGGTGTGTTCCCTACAAAAGTACCTTTATTATATTAATAATTCCATGTACGGTGAATACCGAACAACAAACCAGCTCGTTGTTCGTTATTCGCCAGCATGGAACTGACCACGAGATAGGATCGTCGTAATCGGAAGCTTCTTTTCCAGGATGAAAAATTTTACCCATTCCAACTGTCATGTAACCATTATTTTTAAAATATTGAGATAGGGTGTTAAAGTTGCCTCCGACCTTTCTAAAATAGTGTGTTAGGTCGTAAACATGCGTCGTGTCTGGTCCTCGGCCGGTCAGCAAGGACGATCGGCTAGGGTTGCACAGGGCTTGTTGGCTTTCTTCAGTAACAGACTTCTCTTCGCCAACGCATCTAAATTTGGTGAATACGCCCGGGGATGAATAGGGCTTGGAAAATCTCCACCTTCATAAGCTCCCAGCTGTGGCCTCAAATCATCCGAGACCAAAAACAAAACATTTTTCCGGGCTTGAATCGTGACAAGGCAGCACACAAATATGATAATCAGATCCGTCATGTCGAGGACAAATTTGTTTGTGACACATACACAAAGCTATAAAGAGTTTACCACAGATAGCTATGGGTCGTAAAACTGTTGTGGAAATGGGTTATCTTTTTAAAAATATCTCAGGGTCATCTGTTTGTTGTTGATATGAATTATCGTTTTTAACTGTCACGGGGTCATTTGGATTTGGAGCGGTTGTGCGGTTAAACAGTTTAACACCAAACAATTTAGCCTACCCAAATCGGGAAAGCAGTCGGGTTCTTGAGAAAACGCCGGCCTCTCGATGTGACTGTATTCTTGTGTTCGTATCGTATAGCCCATACACGATCTATTATCAATGCCCCCTGATACGATGGGAACACCACCTTCTTCAATGGCGTATTGGGGTTGGAAATAAGCGACCTTAGGCCCATTCCTTCAGTAAACAACGCAACATCCGTTGAATTTTCTGGACAAAGAATAAGCGGTTGTTATAAGAGAGGGAAAGGGATCTACAAATTCGGGCAGTGCTTCGGTAACCACACCACTGTCTGTAACTCCCGGAACTTAAAGCATCATTGGGGTGTGGACTGCATTCTCAAAGTTAGTTTGTTTACATCAGTCTCCATGTTAATCAACTTCCCAGTCGTGAACTCCCTAGAAGGAAATAATCGTGTCGTTAGCAGGTCTTGTATGATCCAGTTCCTCTATTATAACTACCTGCTCGACTAAGGAATCCATGTAGGGAACAGTGCTAACAGTGTGTTGATCTCCCCAGTGGCAAGTAATCCCTTTATATCACCAAACCCCCTTCAACCTGGAAACCCGAACCACGACATTTCCAGCATGTGCACAGGAGCATATGGTTTATCAGGAAGTCTAATATCATCCACGGGATACAAATCCATAAACTATTCTCTGAAACAGCCACATCCAAAAACACTGCTGATCGCCACTTTTAGCTTTAGGAGTTACCTCTCTTAAAACTTGAACAGCGTGATCTGCGACAATGATATCTTGAAATGGGAATTGATCCTATTCGTGTTTTGGGACGGTCGACCAACTATTTCTGTTTGTTTTATAATGAGTTTGGCGAGCGTGAAAGTACGGCACCGACCAGGATCATCATTACCCGAAGCTGCTTCTCCATGGTGGAAGATTTTCCCATATCGACCCTCGTTTAACCACAATCTGATTAAAACACAGATCCAATTTCGTTTCGTTTTTTATAGTTCAAAATTTCATTTTTACTTGTCTTTACTACTCTTGGATCTGGAAGACTTGTTATTTAAGTCGTGTTCTGCCTGAAATGAGGGGTCAGCCAATCAAATGGTCTGTCGAATCGACCGTTTGACCTTTTCATGCGTGGAACTATGGGTAAATATTACCAGCGGATAGAAATCAAAACAAAACAAAAGTAGATTTTTAAAAAACATGGCGGTCGCTAATTGGTTAATCGAATGACTGACCTTATCGGGTCAAATGTCCCGTGCTTGATACCTGACGTCATAGAACGTGAGCTCCCACTATAACTTGATAGATCTACATGAGTGTAGGCCACCGAAAGTATAAAAGATAGGCTGGCACTGCCAGGCAGGATACGCCCACATTTTTGAGAGATGGATAGAGAACAAGCAATACCACAGACCCATAACACTATCAAAATTATTCTAAGTCGAAAATCTTGTGGAATGTGGTACCACACAGGCATATAGAGGGTCTGAGAAGAAATTTTGGAAAAAAAAAATGATTTTTTTCTAAGTCCAATATCTTGTGGAACTCTTGTGGTAAAAAACACCACAGACCCATAACACTATCAAAATTATTCTAAGTCGAAAATCCTGTGGAATGTGGTACCACACAGGCACATAGAGGGTCTAAGAAGAAATTTTGGAGAAAATTTTATTTTTTTTTCTAAGTCCAATATCTTGTGGAACTGTTGTGGTAAAAAACACCACAGACCCATAACACTATCAAAATTATTCTAAGTCGAAAATCTTGTGGAATGTGGTACCACACAGGCATATAGAGGGTCTGAGAAATAATTTTGGAGTAAATTTTTTTTTTTTTCTAAGTCCAATATCTTGTGGAATTGTTGTGGTGAAAAGCTCCACACAAATGCCCCCAAACCTTGCCATAAATGCAGTTCCAGTCTGATATTAATGAAATTCGAAGCTGGCAATGATTATGGTGTGACGGTACACAACCTAAAAATGTTACTTTTCGTCAAAATCGGATAAGAATTGTGACCTGTAGAGAGTCCACAACCATGATATACCATATTTCTACACTATTCGCGTACAAACGGCGACCATTTCGTCCGGCAATTTTGGTACGATTTTCACGAAATTCGAACTCAACCTTCCTTATGGTGCAACAGTAATATAATCAGAGTTTTTTTTAAATCAGATAATAATTGTTCGAGAGATAGACAGAGAACAAGCAATACCGAAAGTGATTTTTCCTACAATCAAAGGCCATAATTCATTAAGTTACAATTTGATATGCGCAAATATCGAAAAGAATAAAGATCTTTAGGTTATAAACAAGCATTTCAGGTTTCATCAAAATCGAATTAAAATTGTGACCTCTACATGGTCCACAACTTTGATATACCATACTTTTACACTGTTCACGTACAAACGGCAGCCATTTTTTCTGGCAATTATGGTCCGGTTTTCTCGAAATTCGAACTCAACCTTCCGTAGGGTGTAACGGTGATAGAGTCAAACGTTTTTTTTAAATCGGATAATAATTGTGACCTCCAGAGGGACCATATGCGATTTTTCGGACAATCAGAGGCCATAATTCAGGAAGTTACGATCGGATATGTGCAAATAACGAAAGGAACCAAGATCTTTGGGTTATAACCATGCATTTCAAGTTTCATCAAAATCGAATTAAAATTGTAACCTCTACAGGGTCCACAACCATGATATACAATTTTTTAACAGTATTCGCGTACAAACGGCGGCCATTTTGTCTGTCAATTTTGGTCCGATTTACCCGAAATTCGAACTCAACCTTCCTTACGGTGTAACGGTAATACTATCAACCGTTTTATTAAATCGGATAATAAGTGTGACCACCAGAGGGACCACAAGCTAAAATATGGCGATTTTGCGTATAATCAGAGGACATAATTCCGGTAATTACGTTCCGATATGAGCAAATATCGAAAGGAACTAAGATCTTTGGGTTATTACCATGAATTTCAAGTTTCATCAAAATCAAATTAAAAATGTGACTTCTACAGGGTCCACAACCTTGATATACCATTTTTTAACAGTATTCACGTACAAACGGCGGCCATTTTGTATGGCAATTTTCGTCCGATTTTCCCGAAATTCGAACTCAACCTTCTTTAGGGTGTAACGGATAATAATTGTGACCTCCAGAGGGACCACAAGCTAAAAAGGGTGATTTTTCGGAAAATCAGGGGCCATAATTCAGGAAATTACATTCCGATAGGCGCAAATATCGAAAGGAACCAAGATCTTTGGGTTATAAACATGTATGTCAAGTTTCATCAAAATCGGTTCAAAATTGTAACCTCTATAGGGTCCACAAGCTAAAAACGTGATTTTTCGTACAATCAGGGGCCATAATCCATGAAGTTTTCATCCGATACATGCCAATATCGAAAGCAGCCGAGATCTTTTGAGGATGAACCTATATTTCTTCAAAATCGGATAAGAATTGTGACCTGTAGAGAGTCCACAAACAAATTGTGGACGGACGGACGGACGGACGGACGTCCGGACGAACAGGGGGCGACGACAATATACGTCCACATAAAAATGTGGGCGTATAAAAAAACAAACGAAATATAGATCTATATTTTAATTAGATTGATTTAACCATTATTTTTGAAGTACTGAGGAAATGTGTTGAAATTCCTTCCAATATTTTACCAATACTGTTTCAGATCATAGACACGCGTGTTCTGCCGGGATTGCACAGTGCTACCTGGACAAATGCTTTCTTTAATAACCGACTCTTCTTAGCCAATGCATCTCAGTTCAGTGAGTGTACTTTCGGATGAACGGGGCTTGGGAAATCAAGACCCTCGTAAGCTCCTAGCTGAGGTCTCATATCATCCGAGATCAGGAACCAAACATTTTTCCTGGCTCGTATGGAGATGATCAAACACCAGAAAATAAAAAAAAGAGATTTCATGTTGATATGTCTGTTGTAAAAATAAACTGAATTCGTGATAAAAACATCAATTATAGATTCGATAGATCGATATCGTGACAGTTAAGTTGTGACTAATTTACCTTACTAACCAGGAACAGGGAGAAAGGGGGGGGGGCAGAGAGAAAGAAGGAGGGAGAAAGAGAAAGAGGGAAACCGGGTGATTGGGGGTAGGGCAGTAACGTCCACTCGACACAAGCTAGGTCATTTAGGGACAAACATATGGTACAATTTCATTTCATTAATTCGCTCGAACGAAGCGGTCTGTATGAGATGTTGGTACCGGAGCTAACTCACGAAGATGGACAGGCAATTGACTCAATGGCAACCTTATGATGGAAAGTTCACTTACTAGACCCCCCACCCCCCAAAAAAACCCCACAGAATCACCCCACCCCCCCTCAAACACACCCAAGAACGGTAACACTTTTTTTATCCATAAAATGTAACTTTGGATTTGGAATTCTCAGATGGACAATAAAAGTATTAAAGAGAGAGAGAAAAATGGAGTTTAACGTCCACTCAACACAAACTAGGTCATTTCGGGACTAGCATTTGGTTTAATTTTATTTCAATAATTCGCTTGCGCGTAGGGGTCTTTAGCAGTGGAAGGAAACCGGAGTGCCCGGAGGAAACCCACGAGGTTGGGAAGGCGCCCCTATCTCCATGCCACATACGCTCACACCAGGGCTCGAAACCACAGCCGCAAGCCAGAGATGACCGGCCAGCTAGAGGTCGAAGCGCGGCACTCTAGATCACTAGGCCACCACACCCCCGGCAATTACAGTGTTTTGAGAAGGATTTGAAGCAAAATTATGATAAATTAATTAGCTTGAATATTTTTTTAGTGCTAATATATCATCAAATCACCCAGTTTGTACCCAGGAAAGCAACTTTAATTTTTAAAATTATAAACTAATTTACAGAAAAATTATTATGTCACAAAATTAAAAATTATTATGTCACCGTCTAGTTGTTCGGATGAGGCAAAAAAATCGAGATTCCATGTACACGTTAGCATGCACGTGCAATGCTCAATACTGGAAATCAGGGATTCATCACCTCTAACCCAATTGTATCACACCAAATTTGAAAACCAGTAGGATACATCCTCACACATGGGCACCCCCCCCCCACCCACCATGAGATCAAGTATGCGTCCCTGAGGGACAACAAAAGCGCCCTAAGCAGTGATATAGCTTGTACGTAGGGGGCTACAGCAGCGGTGGGAACCAGGGAAAAACCCTGCAAACATGAACAGGCAACCCTTCTGCTTATCACCACAGTACTTGACTCAATGACAGACCCTATGATCTAAAGTTCCTGCACCCCCCCCCCCACACACACACTAGAGACAATAAATGTATTAAAACAAATAATCTGCATTTAGAGGAGTCGGTATTTCAACCCCCATCTGGCAGAGAAGTTTTGGATAGTTCAGTATTTTGACATTGTTTGATTATATACTGAGCGCGTGTATCCTCCACTGGCTCTTACCCACCCTGTGCAGCACAATTAACCATCTTTGTCGTACTTTTGGTTGTGACCACCCCCCCTCACTTTGTACTGTTGATTACAGATTAAACATCCATAAGTGTACAAATGTGTTGTTATTGATGTGTTCCCATTTGAATATTGTTCACAATAAGAAGCAAAATAAATAAGATATGGATCATTTTGTTATACTGGCGCCCAGTATATTTATAGATATCAGAAACTGAACATGACAGTTCTTGTCAAAATTGCACAAAGACGTAATAAAAGGTACTATTATGCAAAAGAGAGAGAAAGAGAGAGAACTTGGGTTTAACGTCCACTCGACACACACTTGGTAATTTCGGGACTAACATATTAATATGGTTTAATTTTATTTCAATAATTTGCTTGCGCGTAGGGGTTTTTAGCAGTGGGAGTAAACCGGGGGACCTAGAGAAAACCCACGAAGTTGGACAGGCAGCCCTACTCCTTGTCATGTACAACTAGGGATTCGAAACCACGACAGTTGACTCAATGACAGGCATTATGCAAAAGGTAAGTGCATAATTGCAATTGAGTGCCAATTCCACATGGAGAGCAAGTGAACGATTCCATCTGAGAAGGGTGCAAAAACTCAAGGGAGCACGAAAAAAACTTGTTAAATCATATCTCATTGGTAAAAAAAAAAAACTCCTTTATTCGAATTTAACTTGCCCTTATATAATTTTACAATTAAACTTAGACTGAAAGAAACAGTGCAAAAATCAAAAACAACTATTGATATAGCAACAATCTATCAGCAACATTGCTACAACTAATATAGCGACACAGCAACAATCTACATAGCAACAATCGATAAAGCAACCACAAGAAAAGTAATTTATACTATTGTTCTTCTCAAGCAGGAAGCTATGGAAGCCTATAACTACCATTCATAATTTCTACTTTTCGCCCCTTCAAAACACGAAAGTCAAAAAGTAGAAGTTACAACAAAATATAAGGCGACAGCACGGTATACAAGCCAAAATGAACTCGAAAATGGGAAATTAAGAAATAATACACTGTGGTAATAGTGCCTCTCGTTATTTCATAATTTCTTATTTTTAACTTGCATTTTGGCTTGTATACCGTCTTGGCGACTTTCGACTTAGTCATATTTTTGTATTTATTGATGTCAGTGAGAAGGTGGCAACACGCAAACCAAGCTATAATGCAACTTAGCGACTTTTTTTTTCTTATTTTCGACTTTTCGCCTCGGAAGTTGTAGTAGTCTCTACTTTCCAGATCACACTTGAATACGTACAATCAGGGCAACGGCCCGAGAAATCCCTCTCTGCCCATTGCTGGATTGACTTCTGATATTTGAACTTTGGAGGGAGTGTGTCTATTCTTCCCGTTCAATCAACGTGATAGTCCTACGTTTAATCTGGGTCTTCCCTAAAACTTTGGACAGTCATTTAATGTATTAAAAACGGTGAAAGTATGTTCGTTTACAAACAGTATTGTTTACATTTGATTCGACCTGATAGCCTCGTTTGTCACGCAATTAGTTTTACTGCAGTATTCTGCTATGCACTGGCTAATTGGGCATAATAAAATCGTGAGCCATGACGTAACGTTATGTAAACATATTTGGTCCAATATTGGCACGCGTTTTAAATGTAAAGCTTTTGTAGAGCAGCTAGTCATTGGTTGGTAGTCAGATTACTGACCAATCAAAATTTAAAACAACAATATTCATTCATTACAGCAGTGAGTAGTGGGATTACCTCTAATCTAACAGAACACTGCCAGGAGTATGGGCTCACACTGGCCTTCATTTGTTTTCGCCAAAATGGATAAAACATTTTATTCCAAAAAATTATTCACATTTTTTCTCCTCCAACTGGAATATTTAATCTTCAAAAACTGTCTGATTAAAAAACAAAACAAACTTACGACGATTTAATTTATTATGTAGGCCTATTATAAAACAATTATCACGCGCCGGTATATATCCAATATACAACTTATACCATGCGTTGGGTGATCTAGTATTTTAACGCGTGCGCGTGATATCACAAGATCTGTCATTGATTCAATTGGCGTGATCAACTATGAACCGAGAACTAAGCGAGTGAAAGTTCTACCTAGCCTCGATCATCATTACTAAATTCGGCACAACAAAAATTATAGTCTTGATTATCCATTTAATCATTAAATCAGCTGATTATGGTCGGAATAAATTAATAAATGTCTAATTAATAGTTTATATAACATTTCAGGCCTAAAGACCCGTATAGGCTGGTTTAGTTCTTGCACCATGTATGTTTAAACAAGACCAGGGTTCACAAATCATTCTCAGACTTAAGTTGAGAATTTACTCAAATTTGTTCACCTTAATTTAACTAAAATATAGCCCTTTATAATAATTTTGTTGATTTTATGTATCATATACATCGATAAGAAACTCTGTGCAAAATTTTGTTTTTCTGGATCAAAGATAATTCTCATAAACACTGATTGAAAGTCGAGCAAATTCTCATATTTCTCATAAACACTGATTGAAAGTTTAGTAAATTCTCAACTTAAGTCTGAGAATGCTTTGTGAACTCGGGGCCAGTTTTTAACTGTTTATTAGGTCAGATAATTTATTTATTTATAAATATTTATATACATACATTTACACTGATAAACTTTCTATACTCATCAACATACAGACTACGGTACTATACAAAATTTACATCATCTTGAAGGCTAAATGTAGACTACTATACAAAATTTACATCATGGTGATGGCTCAATGTAGACTACTATACAAAATTTAATCACAGATACTTAAGTTAAAGGAACACTCAAGAGATAATATTATAATCACTCAAGAGATAATCACATATACTTAGATTAATGGCACACTCAATGGATAATACTTTAATCACAGATACTTAGGTTAAAGGAACACTCAAGAGATAATATTATAAAATCTCAAGAGATAATCACAGATACTTAGGTTAAAGGCACACGCAATGAATAATACTTTAATCACAGATACTTAGGTTAAAGGAACAAAATTTACATCACAGATACTTAGGTTAAAGGAACACTCAATGAATAATACTTTAATCACAGATACTTAGGGTAAAGGAACACTCAAGAGATAATATTATAAAATCTCAAGAGATAATCACAGGTAATTAGGTTAATGGCACACTGGATAATACTTTAATCACAGATACTTAGGTTAAAGGAACACTCAAGAGATAATATTATAAAATCTCAAGAGATAATCACAGATACTTAGGTTAAAGGCACACGCAATGAATAATACTTTAATCACAGATACTTAGGTTAAAGGAACAAAATTTACATCACAGATACTTAGGGTAAAGGAACACTCAATGAATAATACTTTAATCACAGATACTTAGGGTAAAGGAATACTCAAGAGATAATATTATAATCACTCAAGAGATAATCACAGATACTTTGGTTAAAGGAACACTCAATGAATAATACTTTAATCACAGATACTTAGGGTAAAGGAACACTCAAGAGATAATATTATAAAATCTCAAGAGATAATCACAGGTAATTAGGTTAATGGCACACTGGATAATACTTTAATCACAGATACTTAGGTTAAAGGAACACTCAAGAGATAATATTATAATCACTCAAGAGATAATCACAGATACTTTGGTTAAAGGAACACTCAATGAATAATACTTTAATACTTCTAAGGTATTTAATACTGTGATTGTTGTATTAAAATACAGTAATAACAGATACTTAATTTGGGTAAAGGTATAATTGATAGGTCTACATGCAAGGTTCTTCCAAACACCATAGTTTTAAATAACTCTATTATTAACATTGTACTGTATTATATTCACCAGATTTCATATGTCTAACGTAATTTCGAACGTAATTTCGAAGATAACTGGGAAACCGGTACACAGACATATTTTGAATTTCAATAGGATTCTTCTTTTCCAAGAAATGAATAATCTCTGCTAGTTTAAAAAAAAATCTAACAAGACCTCTCACATACCTGTATCAAAAGACTGACAGATGAAAGGGATGAGAGGGATGGGATTTTACGTCCACTCAACACAGGTCATTTTGGGACTAACATATGGTTCTATTTTATTTGAATAATAAAGGGTCTTTAGCAGTTAGAAGGATGATCTTACTCCGTATCAGACATAAGATGTCCAAATTAATAGTGAGGGTATGAAAACAAATTTAAAATTGGTTTGCAAAAATTAAGTATATTATCAAAATTTTATAACAGTCAAAATTTTAAAGTGGAAGTTCTCAACTTTCGTCCTGTTCGCCGTCCTTTAGCCAGGCAAAGAACTGAACAACTTGTTTCATGGCAACTTCTTTTCCTTCCTGTTCCGCGGAGTCGTTACTATTAGACCACTGATTAAAGGCATCTTCAGATATAATGTCCTCATCGTACAAGGTTTCAAAGAATGTTCTCAGCACACCTGAAAAAAAGAGAAATTGAATTTAACATACACTCGACACAATTTACTCAAACATACATTATGCAAGAACTAAATCTGCCTATTGCAGGTCTGTCTTAAAGCCTGAAATGTTATCTAAATTATCAATTAGTCATTAATTAACTTATCCAGGCCATAATAAACCCTGGATGTCAAAGCTAGCCTTCGGTATTTACTGGATTAGGATCGATTTGCTGCTCAACTTTCATTCATGATTTAATCAAGACTTTTTTTTTACAATACAGACACTTTACTCGGGTAAGTATGGGGACACTTTAAGGGTCATTATGGGGACACTTTACTCGGCTCACTGTGGGGACACTTTACTCGGCTCACTATGAGGACACTTTACTTATTTCTATGGGGCTAAATGTGCAGTGTAAGGGAGAGAATTTTAATATCTGAAATCACATAAAAAAAACTCTGTACTAAAATCAATCACTTCCACTGAATAACATCGAATAATAAATTGGAGTTTGATAATAAACAGAAGTTAAATTACCTCCGGGATGTTGAAGTTCGTTAACAAAAGCTTGTAGAGCATATAACGCCTGTATTTCAAATTCTTGTTGACTATCTACATATTTTACTAATAAAGACTGACGTTGTTTAATAACATTTTCATTAACATTATAATTTGGCCCTTCTGAAAAAAACCAACAGAATTAAGAATTAAATATTACAGAATACTTTTAAATGTAGACAGCAAATATTACAATAGACATTTCAAATAGCAAATCAGTACGAGGAATTCTGTCTGTCATCATTAGAAATAAGACAGGGATAACTATAGTTCATCATCTTGCTAATTGTCAATTTTGTAATTTGTGAAAAACATTGAAATAATGTATATAGAATGGAAATGAGGAATTTCAGAGGAATTCCCAAGACCGTTTGACGAGTTGACCCTTGTCACGTGTAAGTTTGAGATAGAAATCATGCAATTTGATTCAGTAACCTAATGATCTAATACGCCATGGGTTAAAGGGCCAATCCCGATAATTTTTGGGGAATAAAACGGCTTAATTTTGTGTTAAAATCCTTTAAAATCCATAACCTAAGGCCCACCTACTAACCCGATATTTGTGATACGCTTGTAAATAATTTAAACCTGACGATCTTCATCTGGAAATGGAGACCGTTGTATTATACAGTATCTGGATAAAACCAGACTTTTTGCTATAAAAATAATATGTAGGTGATATTTACCTTTTGTTATCAAGTACAGTGCATGGGTAATTCACTGTATAGACCTCTCAAGAAACGTTAATCGATTATCAGGTCACCCAATGAAAAAATTGACCCGAAATCTTAAAAGGGTTACGTGTCCGGATAAGCAGTGTTGACGTTCACGTCCAAACGACTCAATATTTTGAGCTGAAATTTTGAGACAAGGTAAATACACCATGCCACTATATTTTAGTCCATAAATTTCATAAATACTCAGACTCTGTTCTTATCGGGATTGTCCCTTTAAGCCATTGGTTCACCCGACCCCCCCCCCCCCCTGCACACTCATAATGAAATTGGGTTAAACGACAACAGTTAACCGATTGTATAACAGGTAATAAATAATCCAACTAGTTCAATACTCACCAGACACGGCACTTTTACAGACGGCAGTCATCAATGTACGAATAAATTTGGGATTTTTCGTAGATTCATCTGGGATGTTGGCCTGAAAAGATATTAAAATTATATTCGGAACAATCCATCCGGTCAACAGAATAGATCATGTAAAGACCAACGCCATCAATGAGAGGAAATTTAAACGCCCAGAGAGAGAACTCGTTGGGCTGGACAGGCGGACCTACAATTGGGGAATCAAAAACAAGACACATGACCATGACAGCGAAAAATGGGGTTTAACGTCCACTTGACACAAACTAGGTAATTTGGGACTAACATATGGTTTAATTTTATTTCCATAATTTGCTTGCGAGTAGGGGTCTTTAGCAGTGGGAGAAAAGTGGGGGATCCCGAGAAAACCCATGAGGTTGGACAGGCGACCCTACTCCCTGTCATGTACAACTGGTGATTTCGAAACCACCCCAGCCGACTCAATGACAGGCCTTATTATGATACAGCTTGTACGTCACATGTTAACCATTCGGCCATCCAACCCCTCGACTCTATGACAGACCTTATGACCTAAGGCATATATCTGGAATCATTAGGCCCTTCCCAAGCTCGCGTCAGAAACAGATTTTTGTTCTTACCTCAATCCAATCAAACATGTTTTCATTATCAAAATTCACATCCCGTAAACGAACTAATAATTGTTCTTGAATAGTTTCAAACGATACTTTATCCACAGGAGTAGAAGGCTGAGAATCGGCAGCGACGGTAAATTCTAATTTTTTATCAGCCAAAAATTCTGTAACATTTTCAGCAGCCACAAAATCAGTCCACTGTAATCCAGAACTCTTCCATAAAGACGCAAGTTTTTTGTGACCCTAGAAAATATATATCAATATTATACATATTCGGAAAATAAACAAAATAGGTATTGAAAAATGAATATTGAAAATTTCCATGTAATTATTTTATGTGAAGTTATCAAAGTTCTGATTATCTAATAATCAGATAGCCCATAGAGTAGAGTATTGGTTTGTCTTGTGAATACATGTCTAAATAATCTAGACAAAAAGATCTACAGTAGGCCTCTTTACTTCCTTATTTGGATATTCTATGCAGTGGGCTGATTTAATTCTTAATTAATGCCTCTTGACTTCCTTATTTGGATATTCTATTCACTGCGACGTTGAAGTACGACAGTAGCAATAAACAAGATGTCAGCGAGATAAGGTCACATGATAAGACTCACCAATCGTTGACTAGCGTCATGCAGAACAGCCGCCACAACCACTCCAGACTTGCCACTAGCTTGTAAAGGTTCACATGCTTGTTTCAGGAAATTTAAAGGAACGCTTCCATCTTGAATCATAGGACCGATCAATTCCCCTAAATACTGCCAAATATTTCGAATATCTATTTCCATATCTTCTGCTATTTGTAACGTCTGATTCAATCTAAAATAAAATAATTCTACGTCAATATACTTTACAATGGTTCAAATTTATTTTTATAATTTGTTTGTGCGTAGGGGTCTTAATCTGTGGGATGAAGAGAGAGAGAGAAATGGGGTTTAACATCCACTCAATACAAACTAATTCATTTCGGGACTAACATACGGTTCAATTTTATTTCAATAATTCGCTTGCGCGTAGAGGTCTTTAGCAGTGGGAGGAAACCTGAGTGCCAGGAGGAAACTCACGAGGTTGAGAAGGCGCCCCTATCTCCATGCCACATACGCTCACACCAGGGCTGGAAACCACAGCCGCAAGCCAGAGGTGACCGGCCAGCTAGAGGTCGAAGCGCGGCACTCCAGCCCACCCAACCCCCCTGTGGGATGAAACTGGAGGACCCAGAGAAAACATAACACTCGACTCAATGGCTGAACTGAAATGAGCTTTAACGCCCCACTGGAGGACCCTAAACCTTGACTTGACTCAATGGCTGAACTGGAATGAGGTTTAAGCCCCTACTGGGCCAATGCCGACAGGTATACCATATACAGCGTGGTGTGAGTTATTATCTACATCGAGGCTCTACAGCCTCCTCTTATTTCACTCGTCCATCGTCGAGTTACTATTCAAAGAGCAAGCATGCCGAATATAATGCCAGTCAGATTCAAATTTGAAGAATATTTTCCAGCAAAAAAAGAATCTAACATCAGAAATCTTTCAATCAGGTATATCATTGTCGGAAATAAAATGAATTAAGATCAAATACTTCCCACAATGATATAGCCGACTGAAAGATTCGTCCTTCCCTCAATGTACAATTGTTCAAAGAGCAAGCATGCCAAATTTAATGTCAATCAATTTCAAATTGGCAGAACTTGTTTGAAAAAAGATGCTCCCAGAAACCAAAATTACAACAAAGTGTTAGGAATCATTTCTTAGTTCAGAGCTCAAGGAAGAAACTTTCTAGAAGACTTGATGCCTTGAGTCACCATCAGGGTTCTTTGTAATCAAAATTACACGCTAAATTTGTACTTACCCTTTAAGGTAGGAATCAACCGAGATTATTTTTTTGCTAACTAATTCATGATGAAGATTTCCGGTTTGTTGACGTGCTATAGACGATCTTTCTAACACGTGATTAATAGAGAATTCTATAAATAAATGGACAGTTGCTGGATTGTTGATCTCGGAAACACACATTAAAGTTTCCTGTAAAACACAATAACCAAACTCTAAATGTCACATTCACTCATCAAATATACATTTATCTTTTGTCAATCATTTTCTGACAAAAAGAAAACAGACCGGAAAAAGATCTAGCGTCACAAATCTTGAAATTATTAATATTAACAGAAATAAAATGAAATGATCACCTGTTTTACATGTTGAGTCACCATGACTACCATTTACAGAAACAAGATGTTAATTTCGAATTGATCAATATTTTAAACAACTGATTTGAGTTTCTGGTATACTGTGTAATATATCAGATAAGCCAAACATTAGTTAATCCACAAGTATCATACCCAGGACGACCCAAACTTTAGTTAATCCACAAGTAATATACCCGGGACCAAAACAGGAATTCTTAATTATACATAAAGATTCCCTTGTTTCCATGGTAACCAAGCTTCAGTATATTTACCTTGAGATCGTTAATATGAAGATATTCATCAATAATTGTTTTAGTTTTCTTCTCCATTTCGTCTTCTGATAAAATACCAGGAACCGGGGCAGCTTCTGGTTTATCCATTCTTGGTTCTCGGGATCGGCTACTTTCTCTACTGGCAGGATTAGAAGTTCTTCCAGTTAGATTCCTTTAAAAAGAATTTTGTAATTAAAGTTATATTATATAAAAGCTAAATCTGCCTGTTGCAGGTTCAATTATTTTTCAATAATTCTCTTGCGCGTAGGGGTCTTTAGAAGTAGGAGGTAACCGGAGGACCAGGACAAACCCAAAAGTTGGACAGGTGACCCTACTCCTTGTCACGTACAACCGGGGATTCAAAACAGCATATATAAATGGTTTCACGATATTTACCTGACATTAGCTATAGCTCTGTCTCTTTCTCCCTCCATTGAAGATCGTGGCGTTAAACGACCCCGACCAAATCCTCCACCCTGTCCGCGATTTCTGCTATCGCTACGAGCAGGACTGATACCACGACCAAACGGTCTACCACCTTCCTCTTCAGTTCGTAATCCCGTAAACCTACAGATAGATAAACATAGTTTTAAAGGAAATATCAAGTACCCGTTTGTTAGGAATACAGTAGACACGGTTTTAAAGGAAGTATTATCAAGCACCCACTTGTTAACGATACCCCAAATGAATATCTCCAAATATCTCGACAATTACACCACAATACTAATATATTTACCAAGCCTTAAATCTGTTTCACACATTTATAGTCACTAAATAAACGACCATGTTGTACTTAATAAGCTATGACCATTTTAACCATACGTAAATAATACTGAAAAATGGTTTGGAGTGGCCTCCATAACATCCAGACACTTTTGAGTAAAAGATAGGTTACGTGCCCTCCTTGTTTTGAAATTAGTCTCGCTCAACCAGTCTACCGATCATTCTAATTGACAGGTCGGGATAATCAAGACTACTTTTTTTTACGAAACATGGAACAAGAAATTGAATTTAGAAACACACTCATTAGACACCTCAACAATATTTTTAAGAACCTTGTGAAAGTAAAATGAAACTACTGCTAGTATCATATTGTTACTTTACGGATATGAGTCAGAGATATTATTTGTACTAAACCAAAATATGCAGCTTCTAATGGTACAGTTAATTATAAGGCAATTTAAAAAATAAAACAAGCGTAATTTCTAAAGTTGCCGTAATAACCAAAAAGTTAAATATTATTGCTATTCAGAATCGTCAACGATAGATCATTTTCGACTGTAGTAGTTTATAGTGTTTTGGACATTCCCGCATGCTGTTGCTAATTATAGCCTCACCGAATGTGCGAGACTCTCAGAAATCAGTAGTAAGTCATTCAACTAAAACGTGCGCACAATCAACGTGTCAAAAACAACTTTTCAGTAGGCACGTGGGGCACCCTAACCCTTAAATAAAATTGAGTTTAACGCCCTACTGTTCTGTGCTGACTGGGCTAATGAAGCAGTATACGCCATACAGTGTGATATGAGGGATAATTTGGCCCATACAGCTCCAATTTATAATTCTGTCACAAGTTTCATTTTGTACATGTCAACATGTAGACAGGACCTTGATTTTTTGTACCTTCTGAACAACTAGAGACTGTATTTGCCAGGCCTATATCCTGCACCACAGTCATGGGATCTTTTATGTACATGCTTGATTTTTCGTACTATCTGAATTGGAAGTTGTCCTGAACCAGACTTGCCCTACACGCCACACCGCCAATAAACGTGAAGAAAATGCACTGGAAAATCCTGGGCGTCTATCTCTTATCTCTGCCAATATCCACACAATATGGAAGAGTATACAGTAATACAGAACACTGAACCCTTTACCTCTACATGTAGCTGTATGGTAAATCAAGATATATACTCCAGCATACTCTAGTCGATCAATGTAAATATATATAAGTACCTATTAGCTGGAGCGTTAGCTGGTGACTCGCCTTCTTGAGACGACAACTTTGTATGTCCACCACCACTACTTCCACGACCCCAAACACCAAATCGAGATGAACCTCCTCCGGGTCCTAACTGGATGTTTTCATCGACTGTAGTCTGAAATATCAGGTTTTATTTGAAGCTATAGTATACTTTTTATTCGTGAATAAATTTGATCCTTTGATTATTAACTCCAAGCTGACCGACGAGCACGGGATAAATCAATATGGCCGACATTTTAACAAATTTTCACGAAATTATTGCGAACGTGAAATTATTGCGAGAGGGCCTCGCTCGCAATTGTCGCAATAATTTCATGCTCGCAATAATTTCATGTTTTACAGTAGACTCCAGAAAATTAAGAACAAAGCAGCACGTATCGTCTCTGTAACTAAACAATCTGAACACATTACTCCAGTACTTCAAAACCTCCATTGGTTACCAGTTTATCAACGAATTCATTTTAAGATTGGCCTTTTAACTTTTAATTGTTTAAATAATAGCTGTTCTCCGCAATATCTGAACGAACTTTTAACCCCGTATAAACCATCTAGGAACCTGCGCTCTGCTGAAAAAAACTTACTTCATGTTCCTACAGTAAAAACTAAAATGGGTGAACGTGCTTTTGTTTACGCCTCTGCTAACATGTGGAATTCATTACCTAGTAATGTAAAAAAAACTCTGCTAATGTTGCCGTTTTCAAAACAAATCTTAAAACCGAACTTTTTAAACGAGCTTTTAAACCATGAACAGGGTGACATTTTAATGTGTTTTAATGTGTTAGAACTATTTGCTTTACTTTGTATGTATTTTAACTGTGAAGAGCGCCTCAGAGCAGCTGTTAGCTGGAGCATTCAGCCCTATACAAATTGATTATTATTATCATTATTATTATAACCATAGTTTTTTTTTAAAAAAATAAAAAATATATCAACCTATGAAATTTAAATTAAATCGACTTCACATTATTACCTTGGTAATTTTCATTTTTGACAGATCTATGTTACGGAGAGGTTTAAGAGCGACAATATTCGAGCCGTCATCATTACGTTGATTATTCTGTTGTGGACCTCCTCTATTTGGGGCTGCAAATAAACAAATTATATATCAAAGATACACAACACAAGAGCTAAATCTGCCTAGTGCAGGCTTTTATTTTGGCTTCAAATGTCATATAAACTATAATTTAGCTATTTAATTCACATGAAAGTAACAAGCTCACTAATACAAATTAATGCTTAGGACGATAAGCATGCGCCATTTTATTTCTATCTTTGATCTTATTAGTGATTAATTTAGACCAAATTATTGTAAAATTAGACCAATGCATATAGCCCAAATTATTAATGACAGAATTTAACAAGCCAACAGTGAGGCTGAGGTCCCCCGCCGAAATCCCAAAATAAATAGATGACACATATCAATTAATCGCACATTTATTTTTTTCAAACGTATCGAGCAATCAAACTGTACACGAAGTGTCATCCAAAAGTGATTTATAAAGAAAAATGCTAAAACCGACGAGAAAAATAGGTTGCCAGGCAACGAAACATACGCCCACACAGCAGCCAAATCGTCCGGGCAGTCAACAAGAGTTGTCGCATAATAAAGAATTATCAGAAAATCATTAGAATTTGTTTGGTTTTTATAATCAAACGTTTTTTTTTAAATCAGATAATAATTGTGACCTCCAGAGGGACCACAAGCTCAAAAGGGTGATTTTTCGTACAATCAGGGGACATAATTCAGGAAGTAATGACCCGATGGTCGCAAATATCGAAAGGAACCAAGATCTTTGGGTTATAAACATACATGTCAAGTTTCATCAAAATTGATTCAAAATTGTGACCTCTATATAATATAACATATTTTCACACTATTCGCATACAAACGGCGGCCATTTCGTCCGTCAATTTTGGTCCGATTTTCACAAAATTCAAACTCAACCTTCATAACCATAGAACGGGGATATAATCAAACGTTTTTTTTTAAATCCGATAACAATTTTGATCTCCAGAGGGACCACAAGCTAAAAAGGGCGATTTTTTGGACTATCAAGGGCCATAATTCAGGAATTTACGATCCGATGTGCGCAAATATCGAAAGGAACCAAAATCTTTGGGTTATAAACATACATGTCAAGTGTCATCAAAATTGGTTCAAAATTGTGACCTCTATAAGGTCCACAACCTTGATATAACATATTTTCACACTATTCGCGTACAAACGGCGGCCATTTTGTCCGTCAATTTTGGTCCGATTTTCACGAAATTCGAACTAAACCTTCATAACCATAGAACGGGGATATAATCAAACGTTTTTTTTAAATCCGATAACAATTTTGATCTCCAGAGGGACCACAAACTAAAAAGGGCAATTTTTCGGACAATCAGGGGCCATAATTCAGGAAGTCGCGATCCGATTGGCGCAAACATCGACAGGAACCAAGATCTTTGAGTTATAACATGCATTTCAAGTTTCATCCAAATCGGTTCAAAATTGTGACCTCTACACTGTTCACAAGCTAAAAAACATGATTTTTCGTACAATCAGGGGCCATAACCCATGAAGTTATATTCCAATACATGCCAATATCGAAAGGAACTGAGATCTTAGGGTGATAAACCTATATTTTAAGTTTCATTGAAATCGGATAAAAATTGTGACCTGTAGACTGTTCACAAACAATTGTGGACGGACGGACGAACAGGGGCGACGACAATATACGTCCACATGATAATGTGAGCGTATAAAAATGAAAATGTACCCTAGTTAGGGGGACCCTAAAGGCAGACAAAAGGGCCCCCATGCTTGACAAAAGGGCCCCTCTGGCCAAGGGAAAGGGCCCTCGTGTCCGAGTCAATCGTTTCTATGCACTGTTACTGTCGAATCCATTACTGAATGAGAATGAAGTCATTGTATTGGCATAAAAATCACCAATCAAGATGAACCTAAGTTATCTAAAGTTATCTTGTCCTAAGGTATCAACCAATCAAATTGCTTATCTCTGCCTACCCTACCAAGAAAATGCTCATCTTCCAACTCCATCAAGGCATTGACCTAATAAGCATACACACCAATTTTGAACATTTTAACTCATTTCGACGGAGAGTTATTGTGTTCCAAAGTCTCGGCAAATCAAATTGCTTATCGCTCTGCTTACCCTGAGCAGAAAATGCTCATTACAGATCTTAGTCAAGGTATTACTGTAATGAAACTATACACCAAGTTTCATCACTCTCACTTAATTAGAACTAAAGTTATCGTGTCCCAAAGCATCAACCAATCAAATTGCTTATCTCTGCTTACCCTGAGCGGAAAATGCTCATCTTCGAACTCCATCAAGGCATTGCCCTAATAAACACATACACCAAGTTTGAACATTCTAGCTTAATTAGGAAGAGAGTTATTGTGTCCCAAAAAGTGTGACGGACAGACGGACAGACAGACAGATGGACAAATGGACAGACAGACAGACGGACGGACGAACCCATTTTAATAGTCCCCCAACTTTCTTCGAAAGGCGGGGGACAATAACTGAGAAGTCACTGCGGCCAAGTTGGTAAGATGCCGCCTGGCTAGCCTGGAGGTAGCGGGTTCGCTCCCCGTATTGGAAGAGAGTGCATTGGCGTTAGCCGTTGTGTTTTTCCCCTTTGTTGTTCGGACGGCCCTTGTGTACAAATTGGCGTGCCAGTAAAAAAATCTTTGCCAGTTGGAACTTGATATAAGATTAAGCCTCATAGCAAACTATATGGTGTATGCTGTCTTCATTAACAGTTCATGTTAAACCCCATTTCATTTAATAACTGCTTTCAGTAGGCCTACCACAGAATCCAACATGAATATATATTCTACATGGGCAGACCGAGTTACTCTGGCACCTAGAACCAACGAGTTTCCTTGGGCCCCAACGCGGCAAGGTATATGACGAGAAACTAAATTAGCGTCATTTGGCCGTTATATTTTTCTCTAGACGACTAAATGGGTTTCATTAATTTTGAAAATAGATGTTCAGACTTGTTATTCTATACAGACCAGCCATGTAATAAAATAATACATTAACTTACGCCCTCCTTCACGAGATTGTCCACCATCACGGCTCTGTTTATTGGAAGTTTGAGGTGGATTCTGGGATAGAAGAAAATTTGTCTGTGCGTTTAATATATATATACATTGTCTTCAAGCAAGTTATAACCAACATTAGGAATCACGACTTTAATAATATTCTTGAGACCTTGCACAGGCACACGAAGGGATGAAAATAAAACTTCTTACTACTGCTTGACTATATATTATACTATACTATTCAAAAAAAGTAGGGGACATTTGATTTTGGGGGCATAATACTAAAATATGCAAATGACTACGAAAAAAGTCACTATAGAACCTAACAGAAGAAACATTTCCAGTTACATGTGACGCCCAAACGCACCAATAGCTACCGCATGGAATGCAGGTGATGCTTGGGATCATCACGGGGGTCCAACCCAAGATTTGCACGACTCTGACTTTGAATGTTACAGTCATTGTGGCATTGAATTCCAGGGTGGAAACATCAGTTTAGTTGTTTTAGTGACCAGAAAACAAATTTTGATATGCGTCGGCTTACCCAAAATGAAAAGTTACGTGCCCTTGGCATGCTACAGATCGGCACAACACAGGCGGTTGTGGCGCGGACGATGAATGTTTCTCAGTCTGTCATAAGCAGGCTATGGTCCAGATACCGTGATACACAATCTGTACAGGACAGACCACGCTCAGGTCGACCAAGGGCGACAACTCAAGCCAGGATCGATTTATCCGTACCTTGGCCTTGAGAAATCGTGTCATCACAGCAAATCAGATCAGCGCTCGTCTTCAAACAGACATTGGTGTGAGAGTGAGTGGCCAGACGATTCGGAATCGACTGCATAGGGGTCACCTTCGCGCCAGACGTCCTCGCGTGATCCCTTGTTTGAGAGATCATCACATTCAGGCAAGACGTCGTTGGTGTAGGGATCGTCAACACTTGGATAATCGACGCTGGAGCAATGTGATGTTTTCAGATGAGTCAAGGTTCACTGTTAATTTTTTGGACAGACGTAGGAGGGTGTGGCGTCGTCGAAACGAGCGCTTCCAAGACGTTAACGTCATCAGACATGATTGATTTGGGGGTGCTTCTGTTATGGTGTGGGGAGGCATCACTGTTGCTGGAAGAACGGCTTTATATGTTGTTGCATTTCGTGTTACGGGCCAGTACTACCGGGACAACATCTTGGCAGTCCATGTTGTGCCGTTCGCACGACGTCATGGCCGCCGTTTCATCTCCCAGGATGACAACGCAAGATGTCACAGGGCCAGGATCGTTACAGGTTACCTCCAACAACAGAACATCACCATATTACCTTGGCCAGCACTGAGTCCCGACCTCTCCCCCATCGAGCATGTCTGGGACATGCTTGGACAGAGGTTAAGTCAACGTCAACAACGTCCTGCCAATGTCCAAGAACTTGCTGCTGCGTTGCAACAGGAATGGGACAATCTGGACCAAAATGACGTTAGACGTCTCATTAGGAGTATGCCACGTCGGATCAATGCTTGTTTGGCAAACAGAAGAGGATTTACCCGTTACTGACTTTGTTGTGATGCTGTGGTAACTTTGCTGTTTGACCCCGGGTATCATTTTACCCTAATAATGGTCAGTCTGTGCCTTACTTAGTCTAACGATCATTTGGAATAAATCGATGAATGTGAACTTCATTTCATTTTGTCATTTGTTTCTTCGTCAGTTTCATTAGGTGACTTTAATAACACTTAAAAATCAAATATCCCCTACTTTTTTTGAATAGTATATAATATACTATAATATATTGTCAAGCAGTAGTAAGAAGTTTTATTTCAATCCCTTCAGGTGCCTGTGGGTCCTTGTTGACTATCACTATTTTCGGTCTTTCGTCTGAAGCCAGATTGAAAATATGATTTGTATAATATAACCATTCGGTTATAGCAATTAATCATTTGACCACAGCTTTCTGAAGAACTTCCCTTATCTTGCAGTCCGCTGATTGACATTCATCGCTGACTGATCCCACATCATCCTGTACGCATTACTCTATTCTAACAATATATAGATAACCATGGTAACTAGTATAATCGACCTATATATAGATAACCATGGTAACTAGTAGAATCATCCTATATATAGATAACCATGGTAACTAGTGGAATCGACTCTTTATATATAACCATGGTAACTAGTAGAATCGACCTATATATAGATAACCATGGTAACTAGCTATAGTAGAATCAACCTATATATAGATAACCATGGTATCTACTACGTTAAACTTGTTCAAGCATTACCGTTAGTGATGTCACCAATGATACAAGACCTATTAGTACAATATTTTTAATAAATTGATAAAATTTCAACTCTAAACATTCTTGCTTCAAAACCCTGATCTATAAATCATCACCATCATCATCATCATCATTTGTAGCATAGAAGCAAAGGCATGCTGAAAGATATTTACCCATAAAGGCCTTGTTTGGAGGACGAAATCTGGGGGAAAATCTAATACAGTATTACCCATTGCATTCCTTTCTGCAGACGACATTATAGCTGGCTAAAATGGACAATAGGTTGCCAGGCAATGAAACATACGCCCACACAGCAGCTAAATCGTCCGGGCAGTCAACAAGAGTTGTTGCATTTTAAGTAATCATCAGAAAATCATAATTCAAACTCACCCAAAACTACGGTGTAACTGTGATATAATCAAACGTTTTTTTAAATCAGATAATAATTGTGACCTCCAGACGGACCACAAGCTAAAAAGGTTGATTTTTCGTACAACCAGGGGCCATAATTCAGGAAGTTATGATCCGATATGGGCAAATATGCAATGAAACCAAGATCATTAGGTTATAAACATGTATTTCGAGTTTCATCAAAATCAGTTCAAAATTGTGACCTCTATAGGGTCCACAACACAATTAGCGACAGACAGCGGACATTTTATATGTCAACCCTGGTCCGATTTTCACGAAATTCATATTCTCTCTTCATTACCAGGAAACCGTGATATAATCAAACGTTTTTTTAAATCGGATAATAATTTTGACCTCCAGGGGGACCACAAGCTAACAAAAGCGATTTTTCGGACAATCAGGGGACATAATTCAGGAAGTTACGATCCGATGGGCGCAAATATCGACAGGAATCAAGATCTTTGGGTTATAAACATACATGTCAAGTTTCATCAAAATCGGTTGAAAATTGTGTCCTCTATAAGGTCCACAACCTTGATATAACATATTGTTCACAAACAATTGTGGGCGGACGGACGGATGGACGGACGGACGGACGAACGAACAGGGGCGACGACAATATACGTCCACATGAAAATGTGGGCGTATAAAAAGGTTTCATTATATGTGGGGTCATTTTTTTCACGTGTAAAGGGAGGTGTTACAATCTCCGATTATCGATTGTAGTTTACCGATTCACGATGTATACAATAACTCCACCATCAAACAAATCTACACTACAACTGATCTAATAATATATACAAATAATAAAATAATATTGGGACAAATGAGTATAAGTACGAGTATAAAAGCCTTGATGAGAATCAATATATGGGGTTATACATAGTATTCAGTGTAATTTCACTAGTATTTGGTTGAAGTCTTCTTTGCTCACGGTGCTTTTACTGCTTTGAAGTAGTAGTTTGTAGACAGCCCTTTACGAATTTCTTCGTAATTTCTTCGTTAGCGGAATTACACAAGATCTTGACGACCCCATAACTGACAGAATGAATTATCATTGAATCGGTTGAATCCGGCGTGGTAAAAATCCACAATAGTAATCTAAAACTTGGGCTACAACAGAGAGATCAAGTCTCTCAAAATAGCACAATGTAAAACAAAGAGATAATCTATCTAAAAAAAGCGCAACAAGTGCAACATAATCTCACTAAAAAAGCACAATAAGTGTAACGTAATCTCCCTAAAAAAGCGCAACAAGTGCAACATAATCTCCCTAAAAAAGCACTATAAGTGCAACACAATCACCCTAAAAAAGTACAATTAGTGCAACATAATCTCCCTAAAAAAGCCCAAAAAGTGCAACATAATCTCCCTACAAAAGCACAATAAGTGCAACATAATCACTCTAAGAAATGCACAATAAGTGCAACAATGCGAAATGGAATTTAATCGAAAACACAGGCGACGTGAGTCAAATGAAACTTACGACAAATGTTGAGTTCTGTACGACGTGCTAAGAAAGCTCTGCTCTCTGGTCTTATTTTTCTTTTATCTTAGCTCACGCGCAGGGGTCTTTCCTGTGAGAGGAAACTGGAGTACACACGAAGTTGAGAAGGCGCCCCTATCTCCAAGCAACATGCGCTCACACCAGGGATCAAAATCGCAACCGTAGGCCAGAGGTGACCAGCCAGCTAAAGGTCGAAGCGCGGTACTCTAGACCACTAGGCCATCCCAACCCCCTCCCTCTGGCCAAGCTGCTTTGGTAAGACTTCACCAACAACCACCATGGCTTCCACAAGGTGGATCAAAAGATTAACTAATGTTTTTAAAACCGAATTTGTAACCGGAGGTCCGGAACCAACCTTATCTAGAATGATGTCAGGTAAATTTGGTAAGCCTTGTGGTTTAGACACACAGTTGCTTCTAAATCGAAGCAAGAAATTTCTGTCGTAGGTTATTTTACCCTCCTGATTTAGAGGACTCCGCTGGTCTGTCAAAAGAAAAACATAACATAAAGTTTCAATCAACGAGGTGTTCCCACGATGGCGCAGTTTCAGACCCTGACCAAAATTAATCCTTCCCACGAAGGCGCAGATATCAACTTCTCGGCTTTCGTTTGAAGGGAGACGTGTTGTTATTAGGACCCAATTAACGGTGTTAAAGATGTTATGAATATATGTTTCTACCTACTACGTAACAATCCAATGGTTCGAGGGGGAATATGCCACTCATCAGTGGAACCACTACGACACAGAAGAACACAAAACCAACAGCACTCTGGAAGAATGGCAGTCAAGGATCACGAAATTGAGAAAGCTCATCCGAATTTATTTTGACATGATCACATTTTTACAAACAGAGCAAAATATTTAAACTTACTTTTTTGCCTGACATCAACTTTTTTCACACCATCGCCATTATGATTTTCGTCAATTTTCTGCAAATCATCTCCTCTACGATTTCCGTCAACTTTCTGCACACTTGGATTTCCTTCAACTTTCTGCACACTTGGATTTCCGTCAACTTTCTGCACACTTGGATTTCCACCAACTTTCTGCACACTTGGATTTCCACCAACTTTCTGCACACTTGGATTTCCGTCCAGTTTCTGCACACTTGGATTTCCGTCAACTTTCTGCACACTTGGATTTCCGTCAACTTTCTGAACACTTGGACGTTTGCAATAATTACTGAATTTCGTCTTTAATTCGTGTAATGTATAAAACGAATCATAAATATGTATATTCTCCCTTCCAATACATTGACGTAACAATGGGCACTTGACAGCATCATCCATAGACTCTAGTCCACTATCCACCAGATACTGGTCGAACTCCTGCTCAAATTGTTCCCATTTTTCTCTTGAACCATCTTGATCGAGTCGTGATAAACTGGGAGGTTTTAAGGGAGGTCTGTGTTCCATGTTTCTAGGTTTTAATGGAGGCCTACGTTCCATTTCCCTAGGTTTTCTATAAACTTCTCTTGGCTACAAATACAGGTTTGACGGTTACTATAAAAACAGATCTTGTCTGACAACAGAAACCCACCAACAGCTGAATTGCCTGAACAGTTATGAGTTAAACTAGCATGCCGTTGCCATACATCACAACAGCTTTGAAAAAAATTCCTCTGACTCCAAGTGGCGGTTGCCATGCAAGATAAGCCAACATTATTTTTGTGAAATAAGGGGCAAATAATCCTGGATGGTACGGGGGGTCCGACATGCGTCAATATCAAAAGGAACCGAGATCTTTGGGATATCTATATTTCAAGTTTCGTCAAAATGGTATCTAGAAGTACGATTAACTATCCACGGCAAACCACATCACACGGGATATATGGATATAACTATTTCTCTATTCTTTAATACTTGCAGGTCACGTTTTTAAATTAATGACAAATTTACCCAACTTTCCAATCGTATGATTTTTATATATGTCGTTGAATTTCTCTTCCACTATTTGCCTGTACCATTATCAATTAATTTATTAACAAATAAAGCACATAATCAAATCTCTGTGCCATCGGATGGCTCTGATAGTACCAAAACCCAATTTTACAATGCAAACTGACTCTAGTTTATTTCGCTGGGGAGCTGTTTGTCAGAATAAAACTATTGGAGGTGACTGGTCAAATTCTGAACGCCAACTTCACATAAACGTTCTCGAAACTAAGGCAATTTTGATGGCTCTAAAAACTTTTGAAAATTTGATAAATTTTCAAAAAACACACATTCACATTCAATGTGACAATACTACTGCTGTCAGCTATATTGCAAATATGGGCGGAACGAAAAGTTCTTTATGCAATGAATTGACTTGAGAAATTTGGTCATGGTGTGCAAACCATAATAATTGGCTGACTATATCCCATATTGCCGGTTCGTTAAACTTCAGGGCAGATAACCTCAGATCGTACAGAATGGGAACTAGATACAACAGTCTGTTACAGTGTTTCATGCTCTTTTAAAACACTTCGAACAAGTTACCAAGATATTGCAGTTGGCACCCTGATCCAGGGGCCCTGCATATTAATGCCTTCAATTATGATTGGAGCAATGAGATTATAGATTGTTTTCCCCCGTTTTGCATCGTTGCCAAATGTGTGCAAAAGGCCAGTAGTTTTACCTCAGAGGAAGAATCTCTTGAGTCTACCAACAGGGAGAAGTCATCCCTTATGGAACAAGTTAAAAATGACAGCTTTTTTGGTTTCCGGAAAACCCTCAGACAGAGTGGAGTTTCTAAAGGAGCAGCAGACGTCATTATCAATTCGTGGAAGGAAGGAACACGGCGACAATACCAATGTTACGTTCAGAAATGGTCCGAATTTTGTGACCGAAAATTCATTAATTTTTCCAATCCGTCTGTATCAGAAGTGATTGAATTTTTGTTTTCACTTTTTAACCAAGGACTTGGTTATAGTGCAATTAACACTGCTAGATGTTCATTATCAACATTTATTTTAATCAACAAAGGACCTGTCGGAACATATCCTTTAGTGCAGAGGTTTATGAAAGGTGTATTTCTCCAAAAACCCCTTCAGCCTAGATATGATAACGTGTGGGACATTCGAGTTGTAACTTCATATCTAACAAAGCTGTCACCAGTAAAAGCATTATCTTTAAAGGAACTTACCATTAAATTGGTATTATCAATATCTATTGTCTCAGCTCAGAGAGTACAAACATTGTTTAGTTTAGACCTTGATAACATGGCAATTCAAGGCACATCTGTCTATACTTTTCACATTTCAAGTCACATGAAACGGTCAAAGTCAGTGACAAAACCTGTCAGTGTTCGGTTAAAAGCTTACGCTCCCGATCGACGACTTTGTGTTACTACCGTACTTGATGAATATATACAGCGAACATCCAAGTTACGCCAATCTTCAAAACTATTTGTAACAATAAATAAGCCTCATGGATCAGTGACAAGAGATACAATCTCAAGATGGATCAA